>OZ038476.1:75512661-75525161 GCA_964036315.1 Acanthosepion esculentum
GTATGTGTGTGTATGTGTATTTAGACAACATATTTAAACTATGATAACTGAACGCAGATTTAAAAAGAAAGTTAGGATAACTGCATATATTCCTGTTTGTTTCTATCTATCTCTCAACATATATATATATATGTATATATATATATATATATATATATATATATATATATATATATATATATATATATATATATATATATATATATATATATACATATAATATCTGGATAAAATGAATGAAACAAAATTGGGTGTTTTTTTTATGAAAGTATTTATTTCTGTGTTTTTGTATATATTTATTTATTTATATACATATATATATATATATTATAAGTTGTTACATACGAACAAACAAGTCATCACTACAAAGATGCATATTTGTTTCGATGCCTAAACTTATGGTCAACAAAGATGGTTTTAAACGATTTTGTTTTAAAATGCTACTTATGAAACATCACTTCTTTTAACATTTTAAAAATTTTGTTTTTCATAAGAAGAATTTTCATAAAAGGAAAGGAAAGAAATATATAAAAAATTCCATAAAAGAAAAAGAAAACAAATAATATATGCAGGTTAAAGCAGAAAAAATGAAGAGGATAAGAAATCAATAAAAGATAAAGAAGAAAGAAAGAGAAAGAGAAAGATTTAAGAAAAGAAAAGCATAAAAATCCTTTCCCTCTCTGAAGAAAAGGAAGAAAAAAGAAAAGAAAAGTGAAAAACGAAGAGCAGTAATATATCAAAATTGACTAATATAAAGAAATGGAAAAGAAAAAGAAAAAAAGAAGAAGCCAAGAA
The DNA here is from genome assembly GCA_964036315.1 of Acanthosepion esculentum. Taxonomy (NCBI): domain Eukaryota; kingdom Metazoa; phylum Mollusca; class Cephalopoda; order Sepiida; family Sepiidae; genus Acanthosepion; species Acanthosepion esculentum. The sequence continues at coordinate 75,513,457 of OZ038476.1, forward strand.
GAAAGGAAGACAATAGAAGTTGTTGATAACAATTCAGCCAATGAAAAAACGTTAACATTGAGATAGAAGACATACAGAAAGATTCAAATTTTACCGGATATGATTGCAACAGAATAGACAATATTTTAGATAATGTATCAGCTAATTTTGGCGTTTCTGAAAGTAACCAACATATCATTTAACAAAATTAAACATAGTATGTAAATAAAAGTCATTTTAAGAAGTAAATACATTAGGCATACAAAATAACAAATTAACTATACAAAACATAACATTAAAAATTAAAAAATAAATAAAACATAAATTTTTAGAATATTTATATGATATTCTTAATAAATTTAAAACTATTAACAAACCTTATAACTCGTAATAAATCTATCTACGACAAGTATTATTACCAGTAATATACGAGTACGAACCTATGAGAGAAGTGATTATTAAGTTAAACGTTTAGCAAGATTGTAAGGTTAAATCCTAAATGTCCCTACAATTCACAGCAGTTTCAAATCGCTGATTTAACAATTGACCGCTATTCAAAAGTTTATACTCAATTTTCTCCTGCAGACATAGAAGACAATGTTTATATAAATATATACAAGTTCTGGCCTGTTTGAGGATCTTCCATGTAATTGTAGGTGTCTTGTTTTCTTCTTTCAATTTTCAAAAATACTTAGTGAAATATTGCGTTTGTTGGCATTGGTAAAAGACGATAGATGGTTATAAAACCATTTTTAAAAGTATTTTTAGTACTACCAATACACAACCTAATATTTCTGGGGTATTCAATTGATGAAATAGAACACATATATACAATGGATTCTGTTAAGCATTTGTTAGATAATGGACATTGTTCAGGACTCCTACAGTTACACAGGATATATTAGAATTGGTACTTGCATTATATTAGGTCATCCCATAAGTTCTGTTCGAATTTTGAAAACAAGTGACCAACTGTTACACTTAATTACAGATTCAATCAACAATTTATTTTCCCTGATTATCTATGACTTCCTTCCATCTATTAACAAGCTTACTAATTCCATTACTGTAAAATTCTTTTGGCTTTGATTCGAAGAACTCACAAATGTCAGTTTTAACCTCACCTGTGTTACAAAAGCTGTTTCTTCCAAATGATTCTGTAAGCTACGAAACAAATGGTAGTCTGAAGGAGCAAGGTCGGAATAATAAGGTGGATGAGGAATTTTCTCACAACCAAGTTCTTCGATCTTTTATGACGTGATTCTTGCTGTGTGTGGTCGGGCATTGTCCTGATGAAAAATCACCTGTTTTCGATTCACTAAAGAATATTTACGTTTAGCCATTTCTTTCTGCAGTAGGAAGGTTGATATAGCAATTCAACACTTTGTTGCTGACGGAAAGTTCCTGTTTCTCGTCAGAGTCTGTCTGATATATCTACAAAATTACCATTCGTCCACGCATTGAATATTGTTGCCATATCTGGTCTGGTGCCTCTGCTGTTCATCTCTAGGTTCTTGACAAAATCCAAAGAAGGATCTGCAATGGAATCGGTTCTAACATGTCTTCTCGTCTTCAGTCACTGTCTCACAGACGTCACGTGACTTCCGCCTGTCTTTTTGTAAATATTTATTGGCAACTGTTCTGGTGGGTTATCTTTCTTGATTCCCCGGATACATGAATTTAAGGTGTTACTAGATTGGCATCTAGGTCCCATCCTTTTACTGTTGAATTAGTTAAATGCTACCGTCACTTCTACTCCAGCAGTTTCTTTTCTCGCGCTTCCCGACAGTGGAACTCCCTTCCTCTTATTTGCTTCCCTTATAACTCCAATCTTCAAAAATTTAAATGCAGCGTCAATCGCCATCTTCTGTTGTTTTGATCCCCGTTCTTCTTTTATATTTTACTCAACCCCCTCTATATGCAGTCTGTTCCCTCCCTTTCACTCTCTGAAACTCTTACTTCCGCCTTGCTTGGTGTGAAATGCTTTAAAAAAAATACCTTGTTTAGCTTTTCAATAGAAGCTTTTTAAATGATGAAAAAAAGATCCTTATTCCAAAAATGCCTTCGGGTTTCTGTATCACATATTATTTAGTTTATCAAAAAGTTTCCCTAATTCGAGAAAACTGTCGCCATTATGTGTGACGACAGTATATCTTTCTTAAAATTTACGTTTAGCCCTTTCTTCTAGATTTTCTTTACTACATTCTGTCAGTGTTCCTGCAGTTTTCTTTCTGGATTTCCGATCGATACGGTGCCATCTGCATGTCATATGTTGTTACGATTGTGCCCACCAATAATAAAGATAGTGTCGCCTCGTTATAAAGGTGAATAAATTCAGTGAAAAAACGCCTCCTTGCCTTATGCCTCTTTCAATTGGTACTTGTTCAATTCATTTTCTATCCGTACACAGGTAGCATTCTCTTAGTAAATATACTGGATTATCCTAATCAGTCAGTTATGTGCCATGCGTCATGCTTAGGCGATCGTGTATCTTGACGGGGCTGATCCCGCAGTAGGTTGCCATTTCTTTCTGCGTTAGACCAGTTGCCATCCAAGGCTATAGAAACCGGTCTGACCTGCTATTTACCCATAACTCAGGGGCAGAAGAAGCGGATTCATACTTTTCCCAAGGGTATTAGCCCGTAAGTGAATGTAATGGATTCGACTGGATTTCGAACTCGGCCCTCCGATTCCTCAATCCGAGTCACTATCCATTACTCCACCGTGCCTCCTTGATCCTAATACTTTTCGCAATTGAACCAAATTTTCCTATCGCATAAGTCTTCTAATTACTTTCGTAAAATCGTTGTTGATCCTTTCATTTTAATAGCTCGCGATTTTGAGTAGCAGAACATTGTTTCTGTAAGTTATTAAACGAGAATATTGATAGTCGACGTTTCCCGTGATTAGGTTAGCGACATCTCGAAATATATTTTCAACTGTGTTTTTGCAAGCTGCAATGGAAATCGTAAGTGGTAGATAAATAATTTTTTTTTAAGCTTTTCACTCCAAGCACGCAAGGGGTTACAGAAGGTTTGGAGGAAGAGCAGATAGGAGTGGTAGAGGAAAGGATGTGGAGAAAGATAGTGGATCGATCAAGGCAAGGGGGTTACAGAAGATTTTGAGCGAGAGCAGATAGGAATGAAAGAGGAAAAGGATGTGGAGAAGGGAAGTGGATAGATCAAGGCAACTGGAGATGACGATTGACGCTACACTTAAAACCGTTGGAGATTGTATTTGTCAGGGAAACAGGAATAAGGAAGGGAGTTCCACAGGCGAGAGGTGCGAGACATGAAGCTATTGGAGTAGAAGAGACGTCTACATCTAACAGTTTCAACGGTGAAGGGGTGGGAACGGGATGCCAGCCTCGTAGGACGCTTAAATTCATGAGGCCTGGGAACCAGCGAAAGCAGCTCATCATATTGCAATTATGGGTGCTAGGTTGTATAACATTTATTGACACAATATTCCCATAAATATAATGAAAATCTGCGAAGTCATGCCGTTGCCCATTTCCTTGAAATCTTTCAAATTGATATAGAACACGTGACAAAGACGGATTCACTAGAACCAGAGATTTTTCTATGCTCGTCGTTTAAAGAATTCAGCAATACTTGTTTCATATAACGTGGAGAGAAGACTGGAACTGACATGTCACTGGCTTTGATCTAGTGATACTACGTGTGGCATCCAAACAGGTTAGGAGCAAGGAAGCAGATGTAACGAGTCGAGGTAGACAGATAAAAAAAATAAGGAATTTCAAACAATCGTTTTATCTTACAAATTAATTTCCCCATACTAGTGAAATTGCTATTTTTATCGAATTCACATAAAATGATGTGTAAACTAATCGGTAGTATATGAGATATTATTAAAACAAGATAATAACTCTGCTTATACAGGGTGCGGCAAAAATATCTCCCACATATAACACCCAGAAATACCTCTCCCACATAATGGTAAGACATTAGTGGCAATAATGTCTTCAGCTAGCTAAAGTTCTACCATTATGGTTATTTACTAAGCGTAGTCTTTTGTCCACAAAATACCATAAACATGGAGAACTAAGTGCGGATCGGATTCACTACACAGTAACAATGATGTTCGAGTTAATATTGATAAACTTCATACCACTATGATGCATCGAGAGTTTAGCGTATATTAATAAGTAAAAGACTTAAGGCACACCCGTGACTGGTGGCAAACGCATATCCGATTAAAATGTATTAATATCATAATGTGTATTTTACAATAAAGAATGAAGATAATTTTGATATCATGATGATGATGCAAACAAACATCGAAATACTAACAAAATTCTCGCCAATTGTTTTTTTCATATAACGTGTAGAGAAGATTGGAATTGACATGTCACTGGTCTTGGTCTAGTGATACTAAGAATCACTCAGTGTGGCATCCAAACTGTTTCGAAGCCGGGAATCAGACTTGACCTGTCGCGGCAGACAGATAAAAAAGATCGTTTTTATCTTACAAATTAATTTCCCTATATTAGTGAAATTGTTATTTTTATCGAATTCACATACAATTATGAGTAAACTAATCGGTAGTATAGAAGACATTATTAAAACAAGATAATAACTCTGCTTATACAGGGTGCGGCAAAAATATCTCCCACATATACCTCCCAGAAATACCTCTTGCACATAATCGTAAGACATTAGTAGAATTGGTGTCTTCATCTAGCTAAAGTCTTACCGTTATTTACTATAAATCCACAATTTAAATTAAATTTAAAGTTAACATTTCAGACTCTTCATCATCGAGAATATTTCCCTGATCGAAGTCATCGAAGTCATCGAAGTCATCAACATCTGTATCCTCATCAACTTCGGCGTTTCCCGTGATTAGTTTTGAGGCATCTTAAAACATATTTTCCAGGATTTTTTGTAAGTTGCAAGAAAAAGTTTAAGCGGTAGATAAACAAATACGAGGGTCATTCAATAAATAAGGTGAATTTTTCGGTATAAGGACTTCTAATACAAATAGAAGCTTACTTTTTTTTTCAACGTAGTCTCCCAGCACTGTCACACACTTTTCCCATCTGTGCACAAGCTTCCGTATTCCCTCGGCGTAAAAATCTTTGGACTGATGTCTCAGCCAGTCGCTCACAACACTTTTGACTTCATCGTCACTTTTAAACTTCGTGCTTCTCGTGAACGCTTTCGAGGGACCAAACAGGTGAAAGTCTGAAGGGGCAAGGTCTGGGCTGTAAGGGGGATGAGGGAGCACTTCCCAGCCCAGCTCATTGATGGTCTGCACCGTTTGAGCTGCTGTGTGAGGCCTTGCGTTGTCATGATGAAAGATGACTCCTTCTGACTGATAACCCCTGCGTATTTTATTTATGCCTTTCAAAGTCCTTGCAATGTGATCCACTGTCACCCTTCTGTCAGACTGAATGAGGTCATTGACTGATTCGATCACCTCAGGAGACCTCACTTCTGTAGGCCTCCCAGGCATGTCTTCATCTTCAACACTGCTCCGTCCTTCTTTAAACAATTTAACCAATATGTAAACATTTGTTTGGCTGAAACATGTGGCATCATACACAGTTGACATTCTCCTATGAATTTCAACTGGTTTGCACCTTTCAGCAACCAAAAACTTGATAACTGACTGCTGTTCAATCCTGGAGCATGCTTCTTGGTTGGCCATCTTTGTTAATCGTCAAAACACTCAAAGTTTTTTTTTAATCTGCAAAATCCATGTGAAAAAGAAGTAAAACAAAAAAAATATAAAAAACAGTAAGCTTCTATCTGTATTAGAAGTCCTTATACCGAAAAATTCACCTTTTTTATTGAATGACCCTCGTATATATACTACATTTATAGGGGTTAGGTAGTATAACGTTTATTGGCACAATATTCACCTAAATACTATGACATCTGCGAAGCCATGCCCTTGGGAAAGATATGGCTGCACATTTCCTTGAAATCTGTCACATTGCTAGAACACTTGACAACGGCCCTGTCATTAGCATGTAAAGGTAGTATACAGAGACAGATTCACTCGAAACAGATATGTTTCTATACTCGTCGCAATACTTGTTTTACATAACGTGGAGAGAAGATTAGAATTGACATGTCACTAGTCTTCCTCCAATGATATTACAAAGCACTCAGTGTGGCATCCAAACAGTTTAGTAGCAGTAGCGAATGTTGGACGATTTCCTCAAAGATGAATAAGATACCCGAGGCGATGTTAACGATATCATAGACCGAGCGCGTGAGCAACGATGAGGTCTTAGAGAGGAATGCAAACAAAGAGGAGGCTTATACTTAACACCAGGAAGAGGCAGCTGACGTTTCTCGGATATATAAGGAGGAAGGAGGGTCTGGAGAATCTGCTACTCACGAGTCGAATAGAGGGAAAGAGAGACAAGGGAAAACAACGCGTGACATACCTGGCCGGCTTAAGCAAGTGGATGACAGATTGTAGTCTGGGGGAGGTAGCAGAGGGAAGGAACTTGTTGAGAGCAGCAAGGGATAGAGGGAGGCGGAGAGCCATGATCGCCTATGTCTTTAAATGTCATGGCACATAAAAAAATATGAAATTTGTATGCTGTACTGATCATTTTGTACTAGACAATGTGTCTGTTATTTAACTTATAGCTGAATGTGAGAATGTTTTACCTAATGCCTTTCTGACGTGCATTGGTTCTGTCTTCTTACAAAGGATTCTTAGTCCTTTCTTCTCACTTTCCTCTACTACGTTAGCAACCATAGCTCTCCACAGTTTCCTGTCATTTGTAGCTCTTAATAAGTTTGACCTTTTTGCTATCTCTCCCAAACATTGTCTGCAATACATTTACTCCATCACGTTAGGTAGGTTATGCGTTGTTTTCATCTTATCCTCTTGCTTGCAATGTGTCCTGTGAGCATCAGATTTTCCAAGCCCTCCCGACCAGAGGCCTTGCTACCGGATGTAGTTTATCGTTGTGTTCAGGACGATATATTTGTTTTAGTTTCCATAATTGGAAAGTCAATTTACAAGGAATTTACATAGCCTAGCACGAGGCCATTGGTGAAAATATAGTCACAGAGAGTGAATGATGGACAATTTCCTCACAGATGACGTGAAGACTTGAGATAAAAGAGATTTCGTTCTACAGACGGGTGTGGAGAATACTATCCTGCTATCCATTTACACAAACTCGTTAGCTAGGTTATGCGCTGTTTCCTCTATCTCTCTTGCAACCAATATGTCCTCTGAGTGTCAAATTTTCCAAACCCTCCTTCCTCATTATGTGCCCTAGAAATGTCACTTGTCTCTTCCTGATGTTAAGTATAAGTGTCCTTTTTGTTTCTATTTTGTCTAGAATTTCATCGTTTCTCACATATTCGGTTTGTGGTATTCTCAGCATCCTTCTGTAGAACCACATTTCTATTGGTTCAAATTTTTTCTTCATTTGCGTAGAGATTCGCTACCATATAGGAGGATTGATCCCATATAAAAGTTCAGTACTCTTTTCTTTTTTTCTGTTATTTTTTCTGTTTCTTAACACTTTGCTTAGCTTTTGAAAGGCATCTTTCGCTATCCCAATGCGCCTTCGGATTTCAGTGTCGCACTTTCCGTTCTCAGTTAAAAAGCTTCCCAGATATATAAATAAAACGTAACCTAATAAAATATATCCTTTTATTTCCTCGAGCAATATCTATCCAATGTCGGCCTGCTAAGCCAGTCGCAGCTTCACGAGTTCCCCGCTAGCCAGCATTAGGTGTTTCCAACCCCCACTACGAGGACGAGGGGTAGGGCTTTGCGAGCATTTCCATGAGCACCAAGGCAAATCTCATCACCGCCATTTTCCTACCAACGCTGACATACCACTGCCAGACATGAGCCCTAACAAAAACCCTTGAGAGGAAACTGATCACTTGTTCGATGAAATGCCTGAGGAAAGCAGTGAACAAGACCAGGCGAGACAAGAACAGGAATGAGGCAATAAGAGACATGGTAGGAGTAATACCAATCATATAATACATCGAACGACAGAGGATCAAGTGGTTCAGACACCTCTCTCGTATGCCTATCAACCAACAAACCTTACGAGCATACACCCTCAGGTACTCTGGCTGGAGAGCAAGAGGCAGACCAAGAAGACGCTGGAGCGACTCAGTGGCAGACACTCTCAGAGCCCACGAGATATCTTTCCTCCAAGCCACTCGCCTTACATCTGACAGACAACTGTGTATCCTTGCGACGCCTAACAGCTCAAGCGGAACTGTCTCATATTATTTGAAAAGGAGTTCAGTCAGTTAATTATGTGTCATGCGTGATACACGCTTAGGCGATCATGCATCTTTCGATACATTACTGACGAGGCAGATTTTTCCCTCAGTAGGTTGCCATTTCTTTCTGCGGTAGACCAATTGCCATCCAAGGCTATAGAACCCTGTCTGTCCAGCTATTTACCCACAGCTGGGTGGGGGAGAAGAGGATTCATACTTTTCTCAAGGATATTGGCACATAAGTGAATGTAATGGATTCAACTAGAATTCGAACTCCGCTCTCCGATTCCTCAATCTGAGCCGCTATCCGTGCCTCAGGAGTTTACTGTTAAATAAACCCATTCCTTTAGGAAATATTTTGAAGGCCCTGAGATGGTTATTAATATTTTTTACATTCCGACTATTGTCCACGTCTCTGTTGTATCCAGATATTTAAATTGTTCTACTAGTTTGACTTTGATATCTCCAATATTGTTGGAGAAAATTACTTAAATTAAAGCTAACTGAATTCTAAACTGCCTATTATTGTATAATTAAACCAATGAATAAAAATGTCACTCTATCAGTATCACAAGATACATTTCCTCTCCTAAATAATCAAAACTGATTATAATCCACAGAAATATTATAACTAAAGCCAGAAAACTCTTCTCGTTACTTGACAAAAGGCATTCAAAAACATACTTGTCTAATCATAAAAATTTAATTTGCTACTTGCTGGATATTAAGGAAAAAATATGGGAAATTCAAACACCTCACTGTAATAAAGGAAAGTAAAAAATATATTTTTTTAGATATTAAATCTCGTACACAGCTTTTGCACAAGCACGTTTTTCTTCGTAAATATGATCAAATATTCCGCCATTATGATGATACTGCCACCTCAGTTCAAAAGGGAGACAACTCTAGCACAGTTTATAGATATTGCAGGCAACATTATATTTTGTTGTACTATCATTTTTTTCTTGTTTATACGCCGGTTAATATTTTTTCATCATCATTATTTTTACTCCTTCGCAAATCCGTCAAACACTTTGGCAGGATTGTTTTCATTTTTCTTCCTTCATTCTCATCTTCCCTTCCGTCTTTCATTCCTTCCTTCCTTCAAGTTATTTTTTTTAAATTTTCTTTGAAACCACTTCCTGGTTATGTTCACTTTTTCAACTTCCTTTTTCGAAAACCGACTTCCTCTACCCTTTTTATGCAACAGAAAGTTGTTTTTTTCAGCTGTTTTTCCTATCCGTCTTTATTTTGCATTCTTTTCTTCCCCGGTTTTCATTTTCTTCTCTTTGTTTTTTTTTTTACCTTTAAAGTGAAAATTACACAAAATAAATGCTTCTTTCCCTTTCTGACAAAGAGATTTTTCTTTCTTCGTTTACTTTTTTATATTTTCGCCGGAATTTTTACTGCATGTGAACCCCACCAAACAACACACACACACGCGCACGCACACACACACACACACACACACACACACACATGCTCCAATATACTAACGTCCTACATATATGTCTAATAGAGCATTTAACCAGTTCAAATCTGGTACGAGGTAACATTGTTTGCTCACACCATGTATCGAACACCCGGTAGTAACGAATTACGAGTTTGCCAAACACTGGGTTAAGGTAGGTAACTTAAATGCTATTCTCCAAACCCGATGAAGTAATGCATACATTAAGTGAATACTTCCATACTACTTCTGGTTCAGTAATACTTACCTGGTGCAAGGATCCGTCCCTGTGCTGGTGGTATCACGGCTACGACTAGCTTAGACTAGCTTTGGACAGCTTGGTCAAGCTATGACCAGCTAAGACCAGCTTGGACCAGCGGCCCGAGTGAAAACACTCGAGTACCCACGTTAAAAACTGACCTTGTGTCACAACCGGACTCAGTGTGGGAGTGGTCAAGTAAATCTCTACCACTTCTGGTTCAGTATAAAAAGGCGTTTAGGAAAAAATTGAAGAACACGAAATCAATATGGCAGCACAAAACATAAAACACGAATCAATCAAAATACCTAATAAAAATGAAGACAAAATGTAGTTACGATTAATAGCATGTTATCGAACGAGGCAGAGACTAGACAACAAACCACAAAAACACATACACATCCAACACTCGAATACCATCTATTAACTGTGAAGATAATCAGACAATGTAGAAAAGTCATAAAAGACGAGTTTCGCCGAGAGCGTTTGCTTTTTCTGGCTTCTTAAGGTTAAAATGAAAGAAACAAAACTGCATTATCTCTCTATATTTCTGAGATGAGGTTTTATGTACAATATTTACATTATTGACCTCATCTTTGTTGCCATATTTATCACAACATTTCGGCCGTTGTACGCTCTGGCCTTCTTCAGGTGGTTGGAATGTCGAACTGAGCCCTTTATTTCGCTCACTGGGGTAGACTGTTCTAGTTCCACGTGTCATGTCTAATGGATGTCAGTTATCAGTTAACTCCTGTTAATTCACCTCTCCAAGTTCTCCACCGCCTTAACCAGGTATTGAACTCTCAACTCTTTGATTACTGTCACTGGACTTAATCAACGCCTTTACCCACTGTGCCATGTGTCCTTAAGTTCGATTCCTGTCGGAGAAGCACATATTTTCTACGAGATTTCGCGAACATTCTGGCCGGTAAAGGTAATTAATACTGTTTAATTAAAAAAAAAACAGATCATTTACCCAAGTAAATTATATCTATAAAAATAACGTATAAAGAAAATATATTAAATATTTGTCAATCTTTATCTATTCATAATATAATATATATTACGTTAAGATATGTTTCGTGAGTAGATATAGTCGATCGAGAAAAATCGTTGAAGGTGTATGTTTATAAACTGTATTTCGGACTTTGCTAATCAGAAGCTTCTTTGTGACTGAATGGTTAACAGCACATCAGATCAAGTAATACTTCCCATTCAAGGTTATTAAGGTTCCTTTACGTTCAGAGATCCTTTTTGGTTTCTGTATGTTTCACCATTGTATTGTGAGGAACAGTTTTGGCTATTTATTTCATATAGGCCTGCTTCTGAATTATTATTGTTATGGATGTCTTTAGTTCTAATTATATTCATAATGTTTCTGGAAGAGATTGTGAATACTTTGATATTGTTTAGATGGGATAAGTTGTTTTGGATAGTAGATCTTACGGAGTTGGTAGGTTGTATTATGAAACTGTTTTGTCTAGTTTATTGCTGGGAATAATGTTGTTATCTTTGTACTTTTTATGACTTTATATTTGTGATAAGGGTATTGAAGGTGGTTTTTGAATGTGTTTTCTATGTGAGTTTCGTCTTTGGGGGGTATAATTTTTTTATATATCGATAACAGTAAGAAAGATGTGACAATGTTGAGAAAGTTTTCTTGTGACGCGTTTCGTCCCTGAGGACTTGATCGGGCTATCTTTGTTTACGTTGATGCGACTACACATACACACACACCAATATATATATATATATATATATATATATATAT
>OZ038476.1:75530161-75602661 GCA_964036315.1 Acanthosepion esculentum
ATATATATATATATATATATATATATATATATATATATATATATATATATATATATATATATATATATATATATATATATATTACCACACCGCTAATATTCAATCAGCACCTGGAGATTGTGTTGTGCATGAAACTCAGAGTCATGCTGCCGGTGAGGAAAAATGTATATTTATTATTAATATATAATTTATAGCTCTGTTATGCTATATCGAGCACTCTTTTATTAATACCAGCACTCAGTGTGCGATATTGTATATATATATATATATATATATATATATATATATAAATACATATATATATATATATATATATATATATATATATATATATATATATATATATATAGTACTAATCGGTTGTAAAAAAAAAACTCGGATGGCACACCTTGTGAGTATATCAAAACAAATCTGTAACCGAGGAAAAAATTGCCAAAAAAAGAAAGGACTAGAAACATCCGAACAGTGCCAGATTACTCTGAAGATCCGTTAGATGTAACCTAGATAAATTCTTTCTGGCACTGTAGGGTTTATTTTATTTACTTATACATACATATATATATATATATATATATATATATATATATATATATATATATATATATATATATATATATATATATATATGTTTGTGTGCTTGTGTGTGTATTTAGGCAGCAATCCTTCTTTCATGCACATTTCATTGAAAGCGATAGACAAGATGCTTTTATTTATATATATATTATATATATATATGTTAATGCAATAATAAATATTTTGCAAAATTGGCCTCGTTCTGTTCGTCCATTCTCATATGAAGCTGCAATAAAATAAGAAATGTTTTCAGATTATGTTCAAATCCTTCCGGGCGTGGCTCTTCAGCCCGGTTGACCTGTCGAACTTGAGAACAGACAAATGAATATATTTCAAATAAACAACTTTACTTGTCCTTAAGGCAGCGTTTGATCAAGTCTTTCTTTATAATATACTTGTTTAATAAAGACAAAATGATTTTTATATTGCGTACTCTACGTTCTTTGATATTTTACACCTTTTCTTTTTTGAGTTATACGTCATTTAGCGCATTCATTTTGTACGCTGACTTTCCGGTTTCATTTGAACTGGGGATGTTATGGTTCTCCTGTCCCTCAGAAGATCCTCTTGACCTCCAAGGCACGACTCCTACACCTGGCCTGTCGACTGGCCGATGGCCGCCTGGCGTAGGTGGATTCTGGAGAGTCAGGAAACCCATCCGACTATCCTTGCACAGGCCGGTCGTTTAGCCTCGTTTCGCCAGGAGGCCGATGCTTTTGACCAGAGTGCAGCCGTCGTAGTTTCCATGCAAATTCTTGGAACCATGTGTTAGAGTTAGATGTAGGCCGTGGATTAGTACAGATTTGCATCCGAGTAAAGTAGAGCCGACCACTTCGCTGCAAAGTTAATACCACTGATGATACACCCTATATAAATATATAGGCAAAAAAACAGATGCGTATATAAAATGTTGCGACTTGTTCAAATTTTTACTGACCTGCTAAAATTATAGGGCCTTCGGAGTTTTTTAACCTATTGTTCATTCAATGCAAAATGACACTGAATGGGGTTCTTTTAAGGATAATTGTTTTCATATTTGTAAGGATATGTTGAGTTTTTAAGCATAAGTTAGATGCGATGCAAGGCCGAACGTATGGGGCATCCAGTGAAGATCGAACTCACTGCTCAGATGTAATTGTTCTAGCGAGACAACCTTGCTAACCATTACACCACGTTCAGGTGATTTACCAAGCATTGCTTAGTTTTGGCACTAGGCGTGGAGCATCTAGTGAGGATCGAACTCACTACTCAATCATGCTAAAAATTACACCACTTTGAAATGCCCAAGATTATGAGGATATGTAGAAGAGATATAGTTTTACCCTCGACTTGAAGCGGTTAAGATTGTAGTAGATGGGGGAGTATCTACAAAGTAACAGCAACGTGGCTGAAGCTGTCCAAATAGAACTTCCTGTTTATCAATAGAGTAGGAAGAGAATGAGATTGGTTCGCCCCTTTGTGTATGGCATGGCGGAGTTTGGGCTGTAAACAGGCGGAACTAAGGAATGGATCACTTTAGAACATTCTAATGGAAATTGCGGGGAGAAAGAGAGAGAGTGCGGTAGTTTGGTTTGTTTTGTTTTGTTTTACGGCATATCAATCTCAATGCGTTATTTAATGCCGACAAAATTTTTATTGCTGGGAATAATTTTCTTCAAAAATGTATTACTGGTAATATTTTTTTTCCTTTCAAAAATCTATTACTAGTAATAATTTTTTCTTTCAAAAATCTATTGCTGGTAATATTTTTTCTAGCAAAAATGTATTGCTGGTAATATATTTTTCCAAAATGTATAGCTGGTATTTTTTTTCTTCAAAAATCTAGAGCTGGCAATATCTTTTGTTTTCAAAAACGTATTTGCTGGCAACAATCTTTCACAAAGCACTTCTGTTATTATCAAAACCCATTTCTGCACTTTCACAGTGTTCCAACCCCATTCCAGGGGGCAACCACCCGCCCACAGCTGGGACCCTAATGGGTACCACCACCCCGGGTCAGGGTAGATCCGGAAACACCAGCAAATAAGAGATGGTTCCACGCGCCTGAAAACCTTCTGATTAGAGGCCTTGTTTATGGATGTAATTTATCGTCTTACCCAGGACGCAGATGTAGTTTATCGTCATACCCAGGATGAGATTAAGAGAGAGAGTATTGGACAGTTCCAGCGCAGATATGCGCTCCGTCTTACATGGATTTTGTCAAACATAAAGCATTGACTCGATTAGCTCCATCTATCCGGAGTTCATTTGTCGGTTACAAATAAAGGTCATTTTTTTTTTGTTATTTTATTTGTATTTCTTAGTGTCCTCCTTGGAGTTCATAGCCTACCTAAACATGAGATTACCGCACACTTTCAAAACCAGTTTTCGCAGTAGAATTCATTTGTCTTTCTAAGAAGACATCTTATTTGGCCTATCTCAATATGGACAATGGATAATGGAATGAAACAGAAATGTTCAATCACCTTCATTCGACCAGGCGTCGTTAGATCACGTGATGCCAGATCACGTGATGTCAGATCACGTGATGTCAGATCACTATTTCAGATCACGTGGTGTCACATCAACCACGTCGCACAATCGGTTTGGCATTCTGATTTTATACAACACGCAATTCGCTATGCCATACAACTGAATATGTTCCAATGTGTATTTTGTTGATGGAACGCAGCTAAGAAGAATGTTCTGATATTGTAAAGCTTGAAATAAACTCTCTTTCCCTGGAATACCTTTTCTCATGAATTCTATAGCAAAATCATTTATTAATACGTTTATATTATCCATAGATTCTGTCAGCTCGTTTGAATTAATTCAATTTTGGGGCGGGACATTTTCTCTCACTGTTTTGCACGTTTTTTAGTCTACTATTCGCCCGTGTATCAAATATTGTTGCCACACTTGGTTTGGTACTTCTGATATATATCTCGACGTACTTGGCAAAATTCAAAGAAGAATCAGCAATGCTATCCGCCCTAACCCAGAACCAAGGTTTCAATCACTTTCCTAACACTGTAGCTTCCATATGCATTTCCAATATGTATTTTCATAGCATTTGTTCTGACGATCTTTTCTCTTTACTACGTCGATTTCATGCGTAGTACTAGATTGAATACATTCACTTACGCGCAAAAAACTTTGGGAAATCTATGACTCCATCATTTCTCCGCCACCCCAGTCATGTGTTAGCCACCAGTCTACCGCAGAAAGAAACGGCAACCTTCTGCGTAGTCAGTCATGAATCGAAAGAGACATGATCACCGAAGCATGTATCACGGATGACACTTAACCGAGCAACTAGACTGGAAGTTAGGTCTCATTATTTCTTTGATGAAATTGCTAAAAGCAACCGTAAGTTTTAGTCTAATATTTCCGTTTCTCGCACTTCTCGACAATGAAATTCACTTCCAATTTTTTTACGCGGTGTCAACAGACGATAGACGATTTATGAGGCAGGCATAATATCTATCTCGTGCACGGTGAATACTATACCCGGCTTCTTTAATATTTCCCCTTTTCTGGCAAGATTAATGCTGGACAAACGAACTTATAAACTTTAGATTCTAGTAAAATTCTTCTTTTTCATTAATAATAAACTCTATTTTAGGAATACGTTTTCATAACATCGCCCACGTGACGCCGACGTGATCGCATTTCAAAACGGAACGCTGATCTTAAAATACAGTCATTTTGTTTTGATTATTCTTATGTCTATCATCTTTTCATGTTGACTTGAATATCGTCTAATTTTAATTATGTTTGAATAACTATGTCCTGAAGAAGGTCTACTAGACCGAAACGTCTGACGTCGACATTGAAACAACATTAAAAACAGTAAACTTGCATGTTCGGATTTTTTGTTTTTCTATATTTTTCCTCATATATATATATATATATATATATATATATATATATATATATATATATATATATATATATATATACTTTAGGCAGCAAGAATTCAATTTACTGAATATGAGGTTTGTGAGAAGCAACGGTAGCAATGAGCATCATCCTACGTAACGAGGTTGTACGAATGGATGACAGCACAGGGACAAAGTGGGGTAGGAAAAGGTCAAAAGTTACTTAGAGGAATAAAAGACCGAATGTTGCGGAAGAGCACGACGGAACCAGATTTAAAAGAAATTGGCACAGAAAGAAACTGCTAGAGCTTATAAAACTAACCAGTTGTAAATATGAATCAATACGCAATAAAAAAAATAATACCTATATTTGTACTGTTAATATTTATACTCTAGTTCAGAAATATTTTACAAGTATGTTATCAAACCATATTAAAACTTATTATTCAGATGTTACTAATTAGAATTAGACTAAAACCAAAATTTCAAATGAAAGTCAGTAAGCAAAGCTAACTGTTTCGTTTACCATTTCCTTCTTTTTTTCATATTTATTTGTGTCTCACCATTCAAGTGTTATTCCTGGCTCGGGTCAAGGAGATGGCAGACATTTTTGAAAGTCAATTTCCCGTTTCCTGATTGACAAGTGGCGGCTTTATCGATTGTGGGAGACACGATCACCAAATCTGAGAAGACGAAACAATAAGGAACTGTAAGGAAAAACAATACTAACTCTTAGCCGAAACATACAGCTGAAACGAAAACAAAAGGAAGAAGAAGCAGAAGAAGAAAAGGGTGGCAGGGGTAGCAGCAGCAAAATGGCAACTCGAAAAGAGAAAAGAGGTGAAGAAAGGGAGAAGATGCAGTGAGAAAGAAGAATGGGGAGAATGAAAGAAGAAGTTTGAAAAAAGTTGAGTTACAAAGATGTGAAGTACTAGGAAACAATAAGAGAAAGAAAGAACGAGAAAAAAGAGTGAAAAAGAAGTGGAAAATTGAAAGACGCGTAACTACAACAACGAGATCTCGTTGTTGACTGACGGAAAAGATGGATGAGTAGGATAATGAGGAAATATATTAAGAAAAAAAATCAAATCCGGTGACGATCAAGATAATCCGGAATGAAGAGAAGGAAGAAGGGAGTGATGAAAAAAAGTAAATGAAATGAAAAAGAAGGTATCTAGGAAGAAAAGAATATGAAATGAAGAAGAAGAAAAAGAAAAAGAACAAGAAGAATGAGAACAAGAAGAAATTACGGTGAAATTGATAGAAGAGAATAAAAATAAGAAGAATCAGAAAAAAAAGAATGGAAATGGAAAAAAGGATGAAGAAGAGGAAAGAAGAAAACTAAAAGAATAAGAAATAGAAACAACAACAATATTATTATTATTAATAATAATAATAATAATAATAATATATATAATAATAATATAAAGAATATGAAGAATGAGAAAATAAGAAGAAAAAAAAATAATAAGTAGAAGAAACCAACAACAAGAAGAAGAAGAAGAAGAAGAAGAAGAAGAAGAAGAAGAAGAAGAAGAAGAAGAAGAAGAAGAATTTTAGAAGATCTTTGGAAAGCAAAACTTGCGAGTAGAACAAGAAGAAAAAGACAAAGAATCTACAAGTTCTTCAGAAGAAACTGATGATCAAAAATAAATTTCAAAGAATTTGCAAAAAGAAAACACGAGTCTTCATTACCAGTATCAGCGTTTTCTGTGTGATCAAGCGGTGGGGATCTCCAGTATGCTGAAGATTAATAAGGGGAGACAATCTCACTGAAAGAATCTTGAGATGTACAACATGAGTACCAGACTAGATATGGCAACACTATTCAATGCACTGACGAATGGTAGATTTGTAAATGTGCAAGATGGAATCTAATGAGAAAGTTTTGGGGCACCACACAGTGACCCAACTTCTTTTTTGCTTTTTATGTGCCATGTCCTTTCAGGACGGAGACGACCATGGCTCCCCACATCCCTCTATCCCTTGCAGCTCAACAAGTTCCCTCCCTCTGCTTCCTCCCCCAGACCACGTTCTGTCATCGACTTGACGTCAAGTATGTCACGCGCTGTCTCCCTTTCTCTCTATTCAACCCGTGAGTCTCATGTTCTCTAGGCCCTCATTATGTGTCCCAGAAACTTCAGCCGGCTCTTCCTGATATTAAGTATAAGCCTCCTTCCTTGTTTGAAACCTCTCTAAGACCTCCTCCTTGCTCACACGCTCGGTCCATGATATTCTTAGCATCCTTCTGTAGAAACACATCTCTGACGCCTTGAGTCTCTTCTTCATCTTTCATCCAACTGATTCGATATAGTCTCTCCACATCATGTCAGTGGAAAACCTTAGGCGATGAAGGCGCGTTGTGTGTTGCTCTTCTAGAACTTAGCGTCCCCCATGCTGATAGTAGGCAGAAAAAAATTCTCTTTGGTGGTTAAATGAAGATTTCTGATTCTGGCCGGCCCTTCTCACTAGAACACTGATACAGTACAATCTTTCTAATTCAGAACTATTTGGACTTGTTCCCAAGTAATCATATGTGGCACTTTGAGGCTTGTAATATCATGAATTGGATTTTTTAAACAAATACGAATGCCTCAAACCGCGGATACAACCGAAACATCTATATTAGATCTTCGTGTGAACATTACATTGAGAAGTGAAACTTAGTCAACATACAGCGTTGATCCGATATCCAGATTATTCAAATGGGAAAACGATATGTAATGTTTTATATATCAGGAACAATTCTATGTAAAACAATTTTTGTGTGATGCGTTCAGACCTTTGGAGCTTCATCACTAGATCATCTACAG
This sequence comes from Acanthosepion esculentum, assembly GCA_964036315.1. Taxonomy (NCBI): domain Eukaryota; kingdom Metazoa; phylum Mollusca; class Cephalopoda; order Sepiida; family Sepiidae; genus Acanthosepion; species Acanthosepion esculentum. The sequence goes on from OZ038476.1 coordinate 75,537,408, forward strand.
TGGATTTACGTTCAGGTTCATACAATATTTCTTGTCAGTATCTGTCTATATTTCTGAGACGAGGTATTATGTACACTATTTACATTATTTGGACTATTGTCTTCATCGCAGTTGCCATATTTATCACGATATTTCGGCCGTTGTACGCTCCGGCCTTCTTCAGTTGGTTGGAATGTCGAAATAAAGGGTTCAGTTCGACATTCCAACCACCTGAAGAAGGCCGGAGTGTACAACGGCCGAAACGTTGTGATAAATATGGCAACAAAAATGAGGACAATAGTCCGAATAACGCAAATTTCTTGTCAGATTGTTTATTATTACAATGTGGGATATTTAATAAATAAAGAGATAAAGCATAGACAAAAAGAAACCAAAGGAAATGTGCAAAATGCACAATTGGATATATATTTTGGGACAAATATACTTGCATGAACGTTTTGCAATTGTCTAAAATTTGAAAGACTTTGTCGGAATCATATATTCTAATTTATAAACATACTGTCGACACAGAAAACGCATGGATAAAAAAAAAATCTTTTACTTTTTACTCATTCTGATGAATTATATCTTTTGACTCGAAAACTGAAAGTAGGGAAAATAAATATTAATGAATTTCTAAAAGTCACTCATTTTCTTTTTTTTTTCTTACTCTTTTTTAGTCACAAGAAACGCCAGCTTTTCTAAAAATAAGTAAAATTATTCATTATTTAAACATGCACACAGATACACATACAAGCATTTCACTTTTTCGCTTTCGGATCTGATGAAACCTTAAACGACGAAATGCATAATCGGATATATTTCGAAACAAGTATATTTTCATGAACGTTTTTCAAATTGTCTAAAATCTATTGTGTAAAATTTTTCTTGGACATGTTCAAGAAAAATTTAGGTTAGTACTACACACAAAAGACAATTTTTAAACATCCGAAAACATAAGGAAAATTAATTCTTTTTAATAATGTGAAAATAACTAATCTTTGCCTGATGAAGGTCGCGAAACCGGAAACCTGTGTAGCAAAAATATGGAAAATAAAGTATAATATACATTTGAAAAAATCCACATTATAATCAAAAACATTTGCGATTTCTCTCTTCTCTTTAATATATATATATATATATATATATATATATATATATATATATATATATATATATATATATATATAACGTAAATCATTCAAACGAAAAACAAATACTGAAGCTTCAGTATTTGTTTTTCGTTCGAATGATTTACGTTACATAAATTGAATACGCACTACAAAACCGATATATATATATATATATATATATATATATATATATATATATATATATATATATATATATATGTATATATTATGAAATGGACAAAGTCCGACAATTATTTTAAGACATTTTTATGTTTAACTTTCTTTTTATAGATACAAATATTTAAGTAAATACTCTGTTTATAATAAATGCCGGTAAATATGTCATTTAATACTGTTTATTATAAACAGAGCATTTACTTAAATATTTGTATTTATAAAAAAGAATGTTAAGCATAAAAATGTCTTAAAATATATATATATATATATATATATATATATATATATATATATATATATATCAGTGGCAAAGTAGTGACTTGGGAACCAGGACATACACTCCATTATGCAGGCAAATCGACAAAGTAGAGATGGAAAAGGAGAACCTCCATTTGTGTCCTGGAAATTTAACAATATTTAACATGCTTAATGAAATAATATACAATATTATCAAGAAATTTTTTTACATAACCTTAAAAATAATTTTGAATATTTAAAATTAGATCTTAAGGCATTGAAACGGAGGAAAACTTACCTTTTAATCTCTACAAAAAAATTGATCTCGCCGGTTGCTTCTATTTCCCCCACGTATGAACTGGTCAAAAACTTTCTGGGTAATGGTTACGTAACTGAATCTGTGTTTTAAGAAATGGTCAAGAATACTCTCCATGGGATAAAACTTTTTAAAGTCGGTAAAAAAAGAAGTTTCGATGTGATACTAATGTCGTCAAACGTTCTCTGGATGGTCTTCAGAACCGAATGATACAAATCTTTCGACTAAATCTGTCCAACTATAAGTCGTTTGAATAGGAAAGTCTCCAGCCGCATGCAATAAAAAAACCATCACTTCAATAGAGTGTCTTGCTGGAAAGCAACCAAAAGAATTTCTGCTTTTCAGTGACTTTCTCTCTGTGACACCCACTGTAATAATCCCGTTAAAGCCATAGCCTTTTCTAACGTAAGCAAAAAAATTCCTGCATTTCCTTGACTTCTTCAATTAAACGAGCACAACTCGCTAACTTTCAATAGCTCATGTTGCAGAAATTTTGGATTCTCAAATTTTCATTACAGAGATTGTTTTCGGCGATTTTTTACTTGATTTTTTGCGATTAATTTTTTTGTGCGATAAAATTTTTATAACTTAGAAATAAATTTGAGAATGATTGAAATAAATTGTGAAATCCAGCGAAAGTTACCCATGAAATAAAAATAGTTATTTTTACAGAAAGTAAGGACCTAAGCAAATTGTCTTTAAATTAAGTGGCGACTGAAGAATTATCGTAGAACTTTTAAAAGAACTTTAATATTAATACTGAAATGCAGCGATCAATTTTTAGTTCTTCTGTAATTTATTGTTGTCTATCGCATAAAACAGTAGTATGCCTCGTAAAAAGAAATCTCCGCCAACGGTAGACCAGATTGTAATCAAAAGATCCAAAACAGCGACGGGGAAAAGAAAGTCCCCTGCAAATGAGAACACAGAACAAACGGTGAGCATATTTTTTAAAACACACAGACCAATAGTTGTAAAACCCAGCTTAAAATAATGACGAAGTGTCCATTTCAATCCACAAAAAAACAAAACAAAATAAGGTTTGAAATGGATAACTCCTATTTTCAAGAACGAGGCTGAGATCTCATCTCCGTCGCAATATCGGTCTATCAGCCTAAATGTCATTACACACTGATTGGTTGATATTTCAGATTATATGAGGTTGCTTACATTATCCGGTATTCCCAAGAAGTCCCCCATCCAAGGTCAACCAGGCTCGTCGCAACTTAACTTCAACAACCAGACGAGAACCGATATTTTCAACGTGATTTGACTGTCCGCAGTTGCACGCGAAACAGATTTGCTACATGTGCTCTTCAACTATGGAACCCTTCAAGAGGTTTCTCAATTATCAATCATTCCTGACAAGTGCTTGAATATCGTCATTTTTTTGTTTATGTTTTAATCATATCACTCCATACAAGGCAATAAAGCCACCAAGATACAAGAGGTTACTGAGTATGAAAGAATAAAAAAGACAAACATTATTAAGGAACGAGAACAGTAGTAAAATTATCAAAAAGACAGTAGATAACAATTGACAGTGCATTTACATTTTTGAAGATTAAAGTTAGCTGGAAAGCATGGAGCCAGAAGAGAGTTTCACAAAAACGAGACGCGCGTGAAAAGAAACTTAGCAGAGAACTTACGGTCACATCTTTTTGCATGAGTTCTGATATTAAATGATATAAAACATGGACACTGCTTATACACTGATACTTTCTTTACGTGGATAATTCGCTCTAAAAAGATGAGGAGACCCACACAGTGCAATTATTATTATTATTATTATTAGTAGTAGTAGTAGTAGTAGTAGTAGTAGTAGTAGTAGTAGTAGTAGTAGTAGGATTTGCATTCTGTTTAATGCAGTCCTCCCCTACCGGTTCATCACACAAGACCTTGAGTAATGCATGCTTGTAAATATACATATCCTGTTTTTAAAAATTCTGATGAAAAGTGCAACTAAATACATTGTTTATATTTTCTTATGTTGTTAATATTTCTTTGAAAATACGAACAGTTTCACAGTTATCAAGATGAGCAATGTCATACAGTTTATTAGTTGTTGAGATAGCAGTAACAGTAGTAAGAAATAATAATAATAAACTGTATGAAATAATAATAATAATAATAATGAAATTCATTATTCGTAGTAATAGAACTTAATACAATCTATTATTATTATTATTATTATTATTTGAGTTTATTATTAGCATTTCATACAGTTCATTATTATTAAAATTATTATTATTATACCGGACTGTTTATTATTATTATTTCATAAAAAATATTATTATTATTATTATTATTATTATTATTATTATTATTATTATTATTATTATTATTATTGCAACATGATACAAGATTGAATCAGTCAATTGTTTCTGGATATTTATTACAGAATTTGCATTTTGGGCTAACACAAATTTTCAGTATGTGTGATTGGTAATTTCTAGTTATCAATCATTGGTCCTGTGCAGCAAGAATAAAACCTTTAGTTTCCGCTTTTAACCCTGCACTATGTAGCCACTGATGAGTATGGGGTTTGTCTATATCAGTTTTTTTTTGTTGGTATGGGCAGAGTATTGATCATGAAGACACTTATCTTACCACCGTTTCTACATTTGGTACATTGTATTTGCTTTTGGTTTCTTTTTTAGGTTCTTTGCCACTGCCACTTGTATTACGGTTTATTTGCCCTTCTTCACCCATTTGAAATTCTCTTTTGAATTTGTTGGCTTCCTTTATTACTGAATAAAGTTTCTTCTTTTTTTTTCATGTTCTTTGACACGGATCCTCATCCAATCTTCTGTAATTTCCAGATATCTTTGAAGACCGATTGTTGTGGTTTTGTAAGACAGTTCTAGTTGAACTAATCCTCTGCCTCCTTCAGATCTGGGGACATAAAGACGATCAACATCAGCCTTAGGATGATGCACGTGGTGTCAAGCTTTCTCGTTTTGACATCCATTCGCTTAATATCAGCTATTATCTAATTAAAGATGTTGGAATTGTATTGCGCCACAAGAACAGACAAAATGTTTATGGCTGATATTCTGTTTTTTTTTTTTTAATTTAAGTCAGTATTTATCACCACCCGCACACGCCTGTAATATTCTTTTCTTACGTTCTTCTTCATTTGTGTATACAGTATTCCATCTCCTATGCTGACTCCTAGGTATTTATAGGTTTCCGGTTTTTCCGGTTCCTTAATCTTTGTGATAAAATCTACATCTATTCACAGTTTTATTATTATTATTATTATTATTATTATTATTATTATTATTATTATTATTATTATTTCCTTTGACATCTGCCGTTTACACATTTCTTTCCGGGTTCGGCCCAGGGACCTAAGGTTAGAAATGGTATCATGATACTTTCCACTGAAAAAAAAAATTACATAGATAAAGATTATTATTATTATTATTATTATTATTGTTATTATTATTATTATTATTATTATTATTATTATTATTATTATTTCCTTTGATTTCTGTTTCTACACATTTCCTTCCGGGTCCCAGTCAGAGATCTAGTTGAACTAATCCTCTGCCTCCTTCGAATCTGCTCACATACAGACGATCAACATCGGCCTTAGAATGACACATGCTGTGGCAAGTCAGAAGCTTTCTCGTTTAGACATCCATTTGCTTAAAGTCAGCTATGGTCTAATTAAGGATGTTGGAAGTGTATTGCATCACAGGAACAGCCAAATTGTTTATGGCTGATATTCTGCTTTGTGAATTCAAGTCGTTATTCAAAAATCAGGCGCACACGCCTGTAGTATTCTTTGCCTACTTTCTCCTCCATTTTTATATACTGTATTAAATCATCTTCACCGACTCCCAAGTATTTATAGACTTCTTGTTCCAATTTCTTAATTTTTGTGACAAAATCTAGATCTATTCACTGTTGTTGTTATTATTATTATTATTATTATTATTATTATTATTATTATTATTATTATCCTTTGATTTCTGTTCCTAAACATTTCCTTCCGGGTCCCAACTAGTTTTTTTAATACTCCATTTCTTGAATGTTACATTTGCACATTTATCTAATCCGAAACCCATACCGATGTTATCACTGAAATATTTTACAGTATTAAAAGATACTCTTCAATTCATTGTCGTCTTTGGCAAAGTGTTTGATATCATCCGTGTAGGTAATTAAACACTTCATTTTTTTTACTTTGTATCCATAGTTATTGCAGATTACTTCATGCGAAAGGGGTATTAAGGGCAAACTGAACAGAAGGAGTGACAGGGAGACTCCTTGAAAGATTCCTCATTGGATATTAAAACGGATTGTAAGTGGCAGTACCTTTGATGTGGTTTAGATATAATGTGGTTTTTCCAGTTTTATGCTATATTTAAGGAAGTTTATTATCACCAAGGAGACTTTGTAAAATGCCAAAGCTTTAATGATCCAAGAATGTGGCAAAATATTAAAGGTTTACAGATTACTGAGATTTCTACATTTTCGTGCAACTTTCCAGGATCATTTTATTTATTACGAGTTGACCTTTGCAACCACATGAACCTTTTCGACGTCCCTTCTGAAGACTGTTGTTTCCATCGAGAAAAGAATAAGTACAGTGTGTCAAGATAGACGCGATCAATTTATACGCGGTTGATAGACCTGTTATTGGCCTATAATTTTTTGGCTCATCTGTTTCACCAGTTTCTGATAGGAGATATGTAATACCTTCAGTGATTCATTCGGGAATTTCATTGGGCTTATTAATTAGCATTGATAAGATCTGTGCAAGAGTTTTATGGATTGATGTCAGATGATAGAGTCAGAATTTGAGTAAGTTGTCATTTCCTGGGGATTTTTTGGGGGGGGATCTTGTTAGATCTTGTCTAACATTATTCTTGGTTATATTTTACCATTCTTGCACAGGTTTATTCATCATTCTTTCTTTTTCTTGTTTGATCCGCACTGCATTCAAATTGTATCCCTTTGCCTTGCTCCAAATACTCTCCCCAAATGTTTGTACTTCATCAATATATGGTGGCTTTTTGACTTCTATAACGGCTTTTCTAATTTTCCTGTAAACCTTCTTGAGGTTTATTATTATTATTATTATTATTCCCTTTGATATCTGGCGTTTACACATTTCTTTCCGGGTCCCGCCCAGGGACCTAAGGTTAGAAATGGCATCATGACACTTTCCACTGGAAAAAAAAAAATTACATGGATAAAGCCCTTCGTAAAGTGTGGGCTGTACTTGTCAGAACAATTTTTTGTATCTCTTTGAGGCATGGACTTCCAGGGATCCCTTCAATCAGCCTACTGGAATCTTTTCCAACCAGTCCAAGGGCTCCAACTACAACAGGAATTGTTGATGTTCCCATGTGCCACATTTTTGAGATTTCGATTTCAAGGTCCTTGTATTTTGACAGTTTTTCGAATATCTTCAAAGACACATTGCAGTCTGCAGGGACTGCCATATCAATAAGGAGGCACTTATTTTGTTTGTGGTCTTTAATAACAATGTCTGGGCGGTTGGCTTTGATTGTTCTGTCAGTGTATATTGTGTAGTCCCATAGAATTGTAACAGGTCCTATTATTATTATTATTATTATTATTATTATTATTATTATTATTATCATTATTATTATTATTATTATTATTATTATTATTATCGTAAACACTAGCTGAATTGAATTATCATGTCGGAGCTATAGCCAGTATCAATTGCAAAGGAGTAGACCCATCAAAAACCACATCCTAGGTTGATTCTTGTAAACTTATTTAATAAAAGGACCAACGTTGACCTGTTGTCTCAAGTATTCACTGGGCAAATATTTATCTTTTGATTCAAGTAGAAAAAGATACCGATATTTACCTTTTGACTTAAGTATAAAGCAGACTAATGTTTACATTTTGGCCTAAATACTGACCAGGCCAATGTTGACCTTTTCACTCAAGTATTAACCTCATCACTCTTTACCTTTTGACTTAAGTGTAAATGGAACCAACATTTAGCTTTTGACTCATTTTCGACATGTAATAAAGCAAAAAAGGCTGAGTAAGACGATAAACTACGTCCAACAGCAAGGCTTCTGATCATGAGTTTTTGAGGACCGTGGAACCAATATTGATAAAGTTTACACAAATAATTTATGAACTGATAAAAGATAACAGAGCCAAAAGTTTGGTACCTTGTCATTTCCTGGGACTTTTATTTTGGGGATTTTATTAGATCTTTTCAAACATTATTCTTGGTTATATTTTACCATTTTTGCACAGGTTTATTCTTTCTTTTTCTCGTTTAATCCACTCTGCTTTCCTTCTGCTTGCTCCAAATATTCTCCCAAAAAGTTTATTATTATTATTATTATTATTATTATTATTATTATTATTATTATTATTATCTTTATTTTATTTCCTTTGATTTCTGATGTCTACTCATTTCTTTCCGGGTCTCGCCCAGGGACGATTTAGATCATGATATTTCCCACTGTGAAAAAAAATTACATAGATAAAGCCCTTCGTAAGGTGTGGGCTGTAGACGTGAGAACATTTTTTTGTATTTCTTTAAGGCATGGGCTTCCGGGGGTCCCTTTAATTAGTCTACTGGTATCTTTTCCAACCAATCCGAGGGCTCCAACTACAACGGGGATTGTTGATGTTTCCATGTTTTTTTTTGAGAATTCGATTTCAAGGTCCTTGTGTTTTGATAGCTTTTTGAAAATCTTCAAAGATACATTGCAATCTGCAGGCACTGACATTATTATTGTTATTGCTATTATTATTATCGACATCATCATTAATAATGTTCCGTCCTTAGTAACACGATAAACAACGTCCAACAACAAGGCTTCTGATCAGGAGGTTTTGAGGAGCGTGGAACCATCTCTTAATTGCTGGTGTTCCCTGGTCCTCCCTGAACCGGGGTGGTAGCACTTGTTAGGGTCCCAGCTATGATTAAATAGTTAAACACTATGCAAGTGTAAAAGTAGGTTTTAATATCAGAAATACTTTGTAAAAAATTATTATCAGCAATAAATCTTTGAAGAAATATTATTACCAGCAATACATTTTTGAAAAGAAAATATTACCAGCTTTTGACTCAAGATTTTCGACATGAAATAAAGCAAAAGAGACTGATATACCGTTAAAATAAATTTTACCACAATTAGAGATTAATAGATCTCCGCAAGACCAGGAATAAGGCACTTTATTTTTAAAAGTCACCTGAAGATGGTCGGAGAAAAAAAGCATATATGTAGCAAAAATATGATCATAGAAAAAAAAGCAAATTGATGTTAAATGAAAGTTGTAAGATATCATCATTATTTTGGTTATCATCTGCAGTATTACATTACGTAGAACTGCCTTTACGTGTAGACCTTCCTGCCATGACTACCATCTCAGAGAACTTTGCCGCCATTGCTCTTATGGAAACAATGTTATCAATTTGAATTTCTCCATTTCTCAATCGTCTGCGCCTGTCACACTCCCCAAACCAATTAGTTGTAACTTTCTCCAGTGACTGAAGACAATCTTCACCTTCACCAACATGACCGTTTTGTCTTTTCTATACGCAACTCTCCTACATACTTTCCACCCTCTGACGTATTTCATAGGACCACCCAACCCCAGCTTTCCTTCTTGTCACGTAGTCATAACTCAAACACCTTACCTATCATAAAACAATTAGCTACTGGCTATCCGATCTCGCCTAATCTCGCGTACCTCGTGAGATTTGGACCATTAATGGCTCTTTGCCCAGTGACCGAGAGATAAGTCCTTCCATAAACGCAAGAGTTAAAAAGAGGGAATCGGATCTCCTTACCTCCGCGAGTAGAAGAGTAACGTTCTGACTATAAATGTCTGCGAGGATTCTCTCTTTTTTTTAATGTTGTTATAATCTTTTCTTTTAGTTTTTTTTTATTATTCGGTTCCTAACTTTCAGATGTGTTTTCGTGCAAGTTTATCGTGACTTGTTATTTATTTATTTATTTATTTATTTACCAGTTAGCTGTTCCCGAAGAGGTACAACAAGAAAAAAAAACCTGATAATATTTGTCTATAAAAGAAAAAGAGAGATTACAGAAAATATGAACATCGAAAAATTTGCCAGATTTTTTCTGCGGACTTCCTTGTAAATAAAATGCATGACGTAGGTCAGGCAGAATTTCATTAACTGTAACATTGAAATTATTGCACCGATAATGTTTATAAACACACGCAAAGGATAAGCTTAAGATTCAAACAGATCACCTTTCTGCTTCTGGATCATGTAGACTTGTAGAGTTTGTAAAGAAAATACTGTATACATTAAGGCTTTGTAAAATAAACAAATTAAACAGATTTAAATTATAGCTGATAATATTGAGAATATATTTTATTAGTTAATCAGTGTTAGCCAAAATAAAGAAAAAAACAGATTTTTTCATTGAAAATTATTAACAAGATACGATATCCCTACTGAGACACAAGAAAATTTATTAATAACTTTAACTCGGACTGTTACATCTGATTACTACCTGTATCATCACGCGAATTCTCACTTAAACTGACTTCACGTTACGGTGTTCTTTTATATTTTCACGCACTTCACGTTTGTCGAAATCTATTCCCGCCACTTGCTTTTCAATCAGTTATGATCTTCAAAAAATTAAATGCTATATCAATCATTATCATTTTTTAAAATTCCGATTCGTTTATTGTTCTCTCGCCTTAATAACGTTTTTCTTTGTCTCATATTCGTTCACACTCAGTTTAAAAATTAAACAGGTAGAGGAGTCTGCTATTCACAAACTCTCCTTGTTAGAGAAGCTCCTACCTCTGAATTTTCATTAAAAACAATATCTGAAATTGGGTTTAAATTGGTTTGTATTATGTCACCCACCCAAGATGATGCCGTAACGGACTATGTACTCATTGTGACGTGAAAAAAACATGTGTGTCGACGGGTTAACCAAAGAAATGGCATATTAGCCACAAAATGAAGTTACGCGTCCCACAGTGCACCAGTTGCTGATCTCGAAGGGTATTTTGCTTTTAATAAATTCACCCCAAACAAGGTAATGTCGCCACTTAGATTATCTAATCCAGTAACGTCTTTTTGAAAGAATAACTTTAAAATAGGTTGATGTACAAAAATAATGCGTTTTCTAAATAAAAAATATGAAACATCTTTAAACAAAAATATATGAATTTGTAAATAAAATTAATTTTCTTATCAAACGATGTTGCGTTAAAGGCTACCACCGATTTCATCTATCGGTCATTAGATAAGAACGACGTTGTTTGGGCTGTGCCTCTAGATATCTCAAAAGCGTTCGACAGGGTTTTAACTTTTCAGCCGAACCTCATAAAACTTTTGTTTGCTTTTATGGGCGTGTTTTCATGAATCGGGGGCAGTAACTCTCGTTTTTGTTCAGCTTTCAACCATACAACATGTTGATCATCGCAGAACGATTATCCACTACCCCCGTTTTATATTCTGCTTCGTACAGAACAGATACTTTTCACACATAAAATATTCTTTGCGGGATAAAATCGGTACCGAATTTTCGTTGAAGTTGTTGGACTGTGAAACAAATAATAGAAAATGTTTTCTTTTTTTTTATCTGTCATATTTAATAGCCGCGAGCCTTTCTAAAATTTCTTTCATGGATTTGCTTTTATGTGTATGTGTGTGTGATTTGTTCTGTTTTTATTTTATTATTTTAATGTAAACGGATATTTTACTTCGACTAAAGATTCTATTGTATGCCTTTATATTCGGTCTGGTTTGAGAGTAAACTTAGACGGAGATTGTCTGTTCCCTCTCACTATCCAAGTGCGTTGGCCAACGAAACGCCAAAATGCACAAAGGACATTGCATAAAATGACGAACGGTATTTATTTTTGTCGAAGAAATTGTGGTTTCTCCTCACCATCACCTGAATTGTGAAAAGGATTGAATTTGCCGAAAGGGATTTATCGTTTCTCTCCGTTTACATCCAAACGTAAAAGGCATTGTCGTCTTAGACTGTCTGAATTCTGAAAAACGACTCAATGATTTATACTGTCCACTATTTTATTCTACTTTTGGCTGAAGTACATTTGCACATTTTTATTTTGACAACGATCAAGTAAATAAATCCGCATTGTTTTCTTTCTAGGCCGCTAGGAGGCACTAGTGATCTTTAGTTTCGATGACAAAACTACTTCGTTATTTTTGGCGATGATTTTTTCGTTCAGAATTAACAATTGGCAAAACTACTTCGTTATTTTTTTGCGATGGTTTTCTCGTTCAGAATTAAAACGATGGCAGATTGATTTTTTTTTATTTCAAATGAATAAACAACTGTTTGAAACATTTGTTTTGGCTCATTTGAACTATTCCTATTCGATCATAATTTAAACGACCGAGAATTTCCTGTCGTGCAAAACTCAGGTTACGATAATTAAAGAAATAACAAAACAAGTGATACAGATATATCATATATTAAACAGTAAGTACAACCGAAGAGTATTACACGACTAGTGAGTCTTTGTCGGTTGATCCAGCGTTCAATCTATTCGACTGTTATATTTACCAGCCTCCGCAAGGCCGAGTTTAATGTGGGGCAATCCGAGCTCGCAGGCCCAGACAAAAATTCCTCGTAGACCCCATAAAAAACGGGGTCGGGTAGCTGTTTTCCGAGACGAGACTGCCCTTCGAAATAGCCTCGTCTGGGGATCCTCTCCGCCCAAAGGCAGAGAATTTGACAAGCACAGCTGGAACAGATCTATTCGACCGTTATATTTAACAGCCACTCCCCATGAGGGATGTATGTGGTACAAGGCCTAGTTTACTGTGGGTTCTTCGGCTCGTAGATATTCCCTTAGAATCCGCATAAACGGGTTCAGGGCCTGTCTACCTCCCCGGACGAAACTTTACCCTGCGGCAAAGCCTCGTCCGGATTCCTCTCTGCCATAGACAGAAAGTTCGACAGTACAGTCCAAACAGATCTGTTCAACTGTTAATATTTAACAGCCCCCCACCACCACGAAGGATATATGTGGCACAAGGCCGAGTTTACCGTGAGGTTCTCCGATCCGGTAGGCTCGGCCAAAAATATTCCCTTAGAACCCGCATAAACGGGTTCAGGGTCTGTCTACCACCCCGGACGAAAGTTTGCCCTTCTGCAAAGCCTCCTCCGGGTTCCTCTCTGCTCAAGGCAGAGAGTTCGGCAGTAATGAACAATCTGTTCGACTGTTAATATTTAACAGCCCCCCACACACACACAAGTGTGTATGTGGCACAAGGCCGGTTTATTGTGGGTACTCCGAGCCCGTAGGCTCGGCCAAAATTATTCCCTTTGAAGCCGCCTAAACGGGTTCATGGACTGTCTACCTTCCCGGACGAAACATTACCCTGTGGCAAAGCCTCGTCCGCGTTCCTCTCCGCCTCGGCGGAGAGATTGACAGGAATGAACAGTCTGTGCGACGGTTAATATTTAACATCCCCCCAGGAGGGTGTATGTGGCACAAGGCTGGTTAATTGTGGGTACTCGGAGTCCGTAGGCTCGGTCAAAAATATACCCTGTGAACCGGTAATAACGGGTTCAGTGAACTGTCTACCTCCCCGGACGAAACTATGCCCTGCGGCAAAGCTTCATCCGAGTTCCTCTCCGCCGAGGCGGAGAGTTTGACAGCAATGAACAGTCTGAGCGACTGTTCCCCCAAGGCCTTCTCTCCTACTAATCTTATAGGCGGAAGAGTCCAACATAGACTCTTTAGAGGGAGGACACTACAACACGAAGCCTCTATGAAATTAAATTACCGTATATATTCGCGTATAGGTCGCACCAGTTGATAGGCCGCACCCTTAGTTTAGTGTTGTCAATGTTGGTATTTGCTGTTGACTCGCAGATGGGTCGCACTATAGTCTGGGGAGTTTGCATGGCTCTTTTAAAACGTAAATATAATCAATATTTCTTAAATATTTTCGAATATTCACCATTATTTCAAAACTTTGCTTACATATATTAAAACATGAGAATAGTGATTGGTTGTAATTGCATGGTATTTACTTATCGAATGCCTGGTTGCACACTTCAGTCGAAAATTTGGATAGCAGTAATCGCTTCAATCCTAAAATCACATGAAACTGATAGTCTTTCGTTGTGAATCAGATCAGTCAGTCAGTTATGTGCCATGCGGGATACGCGCTTAGGCGATCATGTATCTTTCGATACATGTCTGAGGAGCCAGATCTTTCTCGCAGTAGGTTGCTATTTCTTTCTGCGGTAGGCCAGTTGCCATCCAAGGCTATAGAACCCAGTCTGTCCTTCTATTTTCATATATTATATATATTATATTTATATATGGCATCGGTCTTTCTTTCTATTTTAATAATCATCAGTTCAGTTTATGTAGCATGCGTGATTTTTTTTTCCGCAGTATGTTGCCATTTCTTTCTGCGGTAGACCACTTGCCATCCAAGGCTATAGAACCCGATCTGTTCTGTTATTTACCAATAGCTAGTGTGAGAAGGGTATTAGTACGTAAGTGAATGTAATGGATTCGACTGGAATTCGAACTCGGCTTTCCGATTCTTCAATCCGAGCCTCTATCCATTACTCCACCGTGAAATGGTAAATATGAGAGATGCAGTTCGAGGGTTTTATTCGATGTGTGGTGCGATACTGTTTGAAGAAGCAATTGCGTAAAATCGAAATGTCGGGGAAAATTCATTTTCTCCTTTGGGCTCGCTTATGGTCGAGCCCATGATACTCGCCTGGAATACTAAGTCTACTTCGGATGCTCTATGATGTCGAGTAGATAGGTGGCAGCCCAGATTTTTATCGGAATCTTTGTGAAAAAAAAGTGCGACTAATGCTCGAGTATATACGGTAAGGCTTCCAAACTTTGGAATGACACACACACACACACACACACACGCACACACACACACACACACATATATATATATATATATATATATATAACTGGAGCTTCAAAAATCGCGTCGTCTCTTCTTGAATTCGGAACGCCATAAATTATACTAACAAGGCAAATGCACATAATGAAAATCAAGCAACACAAAAATAGAAATACCACAATTTCTTTTTTTTTGTTTTTTGCCATTTTCTGATGAAGCTTAAATAAATGGGAAACGTGTCAGATTGATAAACGTTTCCTATTTGTTCGTTGTCTTATCATTCTGTCCGAAATCTGATTCATACATGATCCGTATCAGATCACAATTCACGCACGCACACACACGCACACACATCCACACACACACACACACATATATATATATATATATATATATATATATATATGTATGTATGCATGCATATTGTTTCAGTTTTCTAATTTTTGAATTAGATGCTGTATATCGTGTTCAAAATTAGGAATAAACTTTTCAACGTTTTTCTCTCTTTTTTTCTAGTATTTTCAACTATTTCAGCCATAAGTAAAAATTCCAGAATTGTTTTTGTTTTTTATATATTAATGTCCTTGTTCTTTGCAGAGTCATATAATTTAAATAATATGTATTTCGTTACCAAGAATTCATCGAAACAAGTTTTGCTAAATTCAACAGACAAGATTTGTCTATTTAATTTCTTATTGTATCTTCCAGTTCTCAAATAAGAAGTACTTCGGGGATTAGACAGATTTTAACGTTTTCCACAGACCCCTTACCGAAAAAAAAACATAATCAGCAACTGGCCACCTGAGTGATTACTGCTTCCCCTAAAAGTTTTCCTATTTTGAATTTTGTCTGTCATATTCGCAACAACAGGAACAACCTCTATTCACTTAAGACACAACAATCGTGCTACATCATCTATCAAATCTACATACCTTTCGAGATTGTTTTTCTTTCTCAACTACCATTATATCTTCTGGTACCGCTATATCGATAATAATATCTGGCTTTCTTGTGTCAATTACATTATCACATTACACCGCGAAGTCCCAAAGTATTTTTGCAGTCCACTAATTATTATTATTATTAATGACATAAGTTTTGGCTATAATTGAGTTGATATGATGACATAGTTCGGGGTTATACTTGAGTGAATGAGTATAAATCTGTTGATACTATACTTGAGTCAATGGAGAGGCATGGCCTGTGTTTATAGTAAAGTTGATATGCGTATATAGGTCATATTTATAATTCGGTTGATAAATATATACATGTATTTATACTCGAGTCGAATTGTTGGCATGACATGTTTATACTTGAGATATGAAGTGGATATACATCGTGTTTATACATGAGTTCTGTTTATATTTGTCTCGTTTTACATATATACAGGGCTGTTCGATAAAAGTGACTCACCTGATTTTTTTTTACTTAATGTTCTGTTCTCCGATGAAACGAAAGTTGAGCCAAATTCAACGGATAAGCGATCTAAAATCCGAAGAAGAAGCCTTGAAAGCTCTTTGAATTTAGCAGTAAGTACTGTCAAGCATCCGTTCAGTATAATGTTCTGGGGATGCTTTTCTTTTCATGGAACTGGTTTCTTAAAACCTATTGAAAAGACCCTCAGGAGCGAACAGTACAAGAGAATTTTAGAGTCTTGTCTGCTCCCTTCTGCTGAAAGGGTGCAAATCGACCCCACCAAGCTCATTTTTATGCAGGATAATGCTCCCTGTCACAAATCAAAATTGATGAAGGAATACTATGATGAGAAGCAGGTGAGTGTTATGACATGGCCGCCTCAATCTCCTGACCTCAACCCCATAGAAAACTTATGAAGCATTATAAAGTACAGACTCTCGAGAAAGCAGTTGAGCAACAGAGAGGATTTGATTGTGAATTTCATATCCGAATGGAATTCAATGCTTGGAGATGAGATTTGCCAGAACCCAATCAAGTCAATGCTAAAAAGGGTTGCAAACGTTATTCAAAATAAAGGATGACCCATAGATTATTAACTTTTTCGAACTATATTACCTATTATAAATAAATTATACCTCTATTATTTTTTATTTAAAGCTGTTCGGTTATGTTTCTATTGATTACTAGTTGCAGGAAATAAGTGAGTTACTTTTTTCTGCACAGAGTTTTTACCCTAAATCCCATTTATATCCAAAATTATAATTATCAAGAGAATACCTTAGGGTGAGTAAACTTTTTTACTAGGTGGTCGGGAAGGGGTCTTTACATTAGTAAGATTAAAAATTAGTTTGACCCCCAAAACAATAGGCGAAAAAAACTTTAAGTAAAAAAAATCAAGTGAGTCGCTTTTATCGAACAGCACTGTACATATATATATATATATATATATATATATATATATATATATATATATATATATATATATGTTTTATTTTTACATGAGGCAAAGTTTATGCATTAGTTTGGTTTGTACTTGGATTTAGAAGCGTCTACTCGGAAGTAACATCATTTTAGAGCGAGTTTTAATTCTCTGCAATGGATAAAGTCATGGATATAGCAGAATTATAATCCTGCCAACAGAACATTGAAAAGTTTACTTTGATGATAGCTAGGAATAAACTACAATTTTAACACTGTTTAAACGTTATATTACATAAAAAGGAAACAAACGCTAGGAGGGATTAATGAATCTTATGAAAAGGGTGAAGGAGGTGAAAGTTAGAGTTTGGAATGGACTGCAATGGGGAACGGGATCTTTTGACTAAAAGTGCAAAAACAACGCATTGAAGTGGATAAGTATTTTAAAACTAATCAATTAGGTGCTTTCGAAGGAATCATTCAACTCGTTTGAAATATCCACTAGAAAGGGAAGTGATTTTTAATGCCGCTGACTGATGTTTATATACTTATCATCCGATTTAATTATTGCAAATTACCGCCATCGCCATATCTGTCACCTCCATATTATCACCCATGCCCTCATATCCATATCTGTCACCTCTAGACTATTACTCATGTCCTCAACTTTATACCTGTCGTGTCACTCCCGTCCTAATCTCGATCTGTCACCATGAGAATATTACTCATGCACTCATACCTGTCACTGCCAGACTATCACTCATGTCCTTATCTTTTGAACTGTCACCTCCAGATTAACACTCATGTCCTCACCTCCAGATGTGTCATCCCCATAGACTATTACTCATGCCCTTATCTCTAGATATGTCACCACCAAACTATCGCGTATGCTCATCTTCAAATGTATCAACCCAAAACTCATATCCATGCCTCCAGATCTATCACCTTCAGACTATCATCCACGCCCAGATCTCTAATCTCAAAACTATTATTTCCGTGCTCATCCTTTAATCTGTCACCCACAAGAATCTGACTAGTGCCCTTATCACAATAGCTGTCGCCTCCAGAGTAGCATTCATATCCTTATCTCCAGGTCTGTCATATCTAAATTATTACTCATGACCTCATCACAATATCTGTCGCCTCCAGACTAGCACTTATATCTTTATCTCCAGATCTGTCATCACTAAATTATTACTCATGGCCTAATATATACGGTAACACATCACATATATTGCCATATACTTATTACCTCCATGTTCAGTGAACAGTCCCGATAAATTGAAGATATGCAACATCTTCACAGAGAATTTGTTGGATCAAAAAGAGGATAGTTCTTGCACAATTGAATGCACAATTTGTCATGTTTAAATGTGCAAGTTCATAAAAAACACTAATGAAAATTATTTGCAGTGTATATTATGATGATAAGAAACAACGTGAATGAATGATTTTGTCAAAAACAGGTGGAAACCTGTAAAGCATCCTTATATTATGAAAATATAATACATACCATTTGATAATTTACTGATTAAAAACAATGAGCAAGAAACAAAAAGCTGTATAAACGTGTGACCGTTTACCTCTCATTTGGAGTTGAGTCAACGAACAAACGAAATTTGAAGTGCAGCAAAAAATCGTGCCACTTATGGGATCGAATGAAAGGATCGTCGATTTTGGTTTGCTTTTGAAATGAACGCTTCGTCTACTGTTCGGCTTTTTTCTTTCATCGTTTTCTGTATGAAATCGGATGAATGTTTATCACCAGTAAGATTTTGCCTTCAGGATTTGGCGTTAGATGATGGGTTTCGTGTTTAGGCTTTGTTGAAAAGTACAGAAGGAGAGCGTTGAAAAAAAAAAAGAATGCTCTTAACTACACAGAAGAAAATGCTAGCTAGAGGTAAGCGATAGGCAGAGATATCAACTGAGATAGATAGATAGATAGATAGATAGATAGATAGATAGATAGATAGATAGATAGATAGATAGATAGATAGATAGATTAGAATGTGATAGATATGAACAATCTGAGAGAGCGAGAACGGTAAACAGATAGCCAGATAGATAGATAGATAGATAGATAGATAGATAGATAGATAGAAACTCATCACAGATGCTTAATTGTTCAGAAACTCGTTTACCATTACTAATATATTAAATATATAATCAGCAATTAGTGTAAGGAATTCGATCTTCACTATTTGGCAATCTGTCATAGATAGATAGATAGATAGATAGATAGATACGTAGAATGTGATAGATAGATAGATAGATAGATAGATAGATAGATAGATAGATAGATAGATAGATAGATTAGAATGTGATAGATAGATAGATAGATAGATAGATAGATAGATAGATAGATAGATAGATAGATAGATTAGAATGTGATAGATAGATAGATAGATTAGAATGTGATAGATAGATAGATAGGTAGATAGATAAGTAGAATGTGGTAGATAGATAGATAGATAGATAAGTAGAATGAGATAGATAGATAGATAGATAGATAGATAGATAGATAGATAGATATGGACAGATTCTACTAGATAAATAGAAAGATAGATAATATAAGGTCCTCATGGTAGTTTAATTGTTAACAAATTCGTTTAATAATATAGTAAATACATTATCAGTAATTAGATTAATTCTTTGATTCTCAGTACTTAAGCAATATGCGATAGAAAGAAAGAAACAGAGAATCAAATGACAAATCAAAATATATATGCCACGTCATTTACCGAGCTTAGTTTAGATAATCCCCTGGCACCATGTTGCAGATCCGCGCATTCACTGGATATCAGTGGCTGTCAACGGATGGCCGTCAGATGTGTAAGCACCCACCTGAGAGGGAATAAAGCGATAGTTTCGGACATCCGCAAGAGAAGAAGAATACACGTTCAGTAAAAAAACCCAAACCCACACACCTACTCGGTGACAGTAATTGACGAAGTCTGGGGTTTAATAATGTTGCGTGTGGGCGATTTAGTATAGTGTTTACTTTAATCTTGTCAATGATAAGGTGATACATAGATAGATAGATAGATAGATAGATAGATAGATAGATAGATAGATAGATAGATAGATAGATAGATAGATAGATAGATATGGGCAGAAGAGATAGAAAACTGAAAACGTAATAGATAATGAATACAGACTGAGAGAGACAAGTCTATAAGAGAGTTTTACATAATCATGTTCAAGGTACAAACCTATGCTTAATAGATAGATAGATAGATAGATAGATAAATAGATAGATAGAAACTCACCACAGAAGTTTAATTGTTCAGAAACTCGTTTATCATTACTAATATACTAAATATATAATCAGCAATTATTGTAAGGAAACCGATCCTCACTATTTGGCAATCTGTCATAGATAGATAGATAGATAGATAGATAGATAGATAGATAGATAGATAGATAGATAGATAGATAGAAAAACTAATGATATACTTTCAGACAGAAGCTAATCGAATTAATATAAAAATGTCGAAAAAGAATAAAAAAAAGATGAAGAGGAGACAGTGACTAAAACAATGGAATGGGGAAAGGAAGGACGGGATGAAAGAAGAATATAAAAAAAGGAAAAACCTTTGAGAAGAGTTGAACGAACCTGAAAAGAAAAAAAAATGTAGAAATAATCATGGTTCTTTTTTGTTAGAATCTCTTGCCAAATTAATCGGACAGTTGTATGTTGTTGGACGCAGTTCAAATGTCTCCCTTCTTATGTACGTATCGAGCTTTTTACTGCATTTCTTTATAGAATTGCAAGAAAAGTCGGTTTTTGTCGGCAACCTTTTCAAGGGTAATGTTACCATTTGTTTTGTTCGTTCATTTCTTCTTATGATTTCCTAGCTCAGGACGAAGAGAAGCACCTTTTGTTAGTTGCAGAAAGAGCCGATATTAACTTCCTTTCAGGTTGAGCTTCATGTAAATTATTGGAATTACGATATATACACATAATTATGTATACGTGCGCATGCGTATATTAATCGAAATATATATGTATGGTTATTTATCGAATCGAATGTAGTCAGGTCTTTTGACTTTATTCTTTGTGAGCAGTATTCCAATACATAGATTGCGCAGTCTCCATGAAAGCCCTACGTCAAAAGAGTGAGTAGAAATTACGAGAAAGGCTAATACTTTTCATAGACAAACTCCCCGATGTTTTGAATAGTACCTTATATATATATATATATATATATATATATATATATATTGCAAAAAATTGAATTGTCGCAACAAATATGTATTGTAAGTCACTACCTTGGTAATTTCTTGCTCAACTTGACGCCAATATTGTCACATTTTGACCTTGCTGATATGACCTCCATCTTCTGGCTTTCTCCTTCTATATTTTGAATACGAGTTATTCCCTTGTTCTCATTTAAATTTAATTTTAATCAAAGAGAAGAAATTCAGTTTTGTGTTTCTGTCCCCGGGGCCCCCTTTGATCAAAAGGAAATATACTTATCCAAGTACCCTAGGAGTCATATCCTTGACCAAATGTAAATGTAATTAATATCAACGAGAAAAAAAATCAGTGGTGGTTTTCCCCCCCCCCCACCCCCGTGTCCACCTTTGGTCAAAATGAAATATACTTATCCAATTACCTTGGGTAATGTAGTTTCAGCATATAAATCGTTATGGGGGTGTATCTGCAAAACCCTAGGACTTCGATAACAAACAATCAGAGGCTACAACTTTATTTTATATAAAGGGTGTTTCATTAAGTCGGATTATATATAAGGTTGTTTCATTAAGACGGATCAAATTCAGCAGTGTGAAAATTTATTTCTCTATTTGATATTATTTAAGTCATGGCAATTATGTGTGAAAAATAATATTGCCTAAATGTCCGCCAAATCTTTAAAAAAATCAAAAAAAAAATCATTAGACGCTTAAACATAATTCACATTTAATATCGGTAAAAGTTATTGGAACACCCTTTAGATGAGGAGTGGAGTTGAGGTAATGGATGTCATGTCGAAAATGGATTCTGGACGAGTTCAAATGCTAGTCAGTAGTGCTACATTAATTTCATTGAGAATAGCATCACTTCTTCCTACTGGTAGATCAGAGTGGGTTCATTAGACACAGTAGGGCAACAGTTATGGATACAACTAACGCTGAATGAAACCCCTGCCAACATATATTAGGCTAACGCTCATTACTTTCTATTACTTTGTATTACTCAATGAATTTAATATAAATAGCCTCTAATATCTGTAATCATTTTTTGCTCTTTCTAAATATCATAGTAAGATTAAAAAATGTCTTACGTAATATTTGTGCTGTACAGTATGTGTCACTGTATTGAATTTTGGTCAAACGTGGTGAGACTACGAGAGAAGGTTGTGGTTGTATAACCTACATATTTACGCATGATATATGAAACATTACAATAATACAGCTCGTTGACGATAATACAATTATATTATTTTTTTTTTAAAAGATTACAAATTGCACGGTCTGACATAAGTTCAATGTTACCTTTATTTATTTGTTATTTAAAGCTAGAAAATATTTAAGATTGTAAGATTTTTTTAAAGATAATATTAGTTTAGTGATACAAGTTTAACTTGTTTAACATAGATAAGGGAGATGAGGTGCATTAATACTTTTCCCGAAGGTATTTGCGTGTAAGTGAATATAACGAACCCGGCTGAATTGGGACTTGGCTTACCGATTTCCAACTACAAGTCGTTATCCATTACTCATTTCGCACATCCAAGTTTTCAGCACCTAGTATTCCCAGGCGATCTCCTATCGAGATATTGACCAGGCTCGGCGTTGATTAACTTCGTTGATCTTACGAGAATCGTTGTTTCAACGTGATGTGACCGGAAGCCTCTGTTGAGACTGAAAGCATATAATAGCGAAATAAGATCGATGAAATATATCACTCAGCTGCATCTAAATTGATAAAAATAACATCATTATTTTCTTCCGCTCGGTAAAAGAAATGCTGAAATTAGATTTTTATATAGAATATCATTTTGCGACATAGATGTGCATAAACGTGTATTGATTACATTTTTATACCATTTTGAAAGAATTAAATTAACATCTTTACATAACATGACAGTGTATCTTTTTTTTTTATTTACTGTAATCCTTCCACGGTCTTAGAACAAGATCAGAGGTTTATCCCTTGTTTACTGAATAGGTTTCTTCATTTTAACGTAATGTTTTAACTGTCTTAACTTTTTCGTGATCTATCTGATCAGTGACTGCAACTTTTCATTATTAGGGTACTGGGTTGTCAGTTTTCTGGTTGCTTCATCCCGACTTATATCCGGCTGACAATAAGGACCCCGAACTTTCTGGTAGCACTTAGAGAGGCTGCATTGATCAGTAGTCGCGTAATATCGGAATATTTACAATGTCATGTTGCGCCTGGATAGGTGTCACTGAAGGCGACATTATAATTTAGTCTTAGCTACCTTCCGGTCTGTTTGCATTGACATAGACAATAGACAATGATAATTATTTTGGTCTTTTTCTAGTTAAAAATTATGTTTGTGACTCTTACATTTACCTTCTGTCTCCTGCTTCTTTTATTGTTCTCTCTCCTAAAATTCACTCACTAGATAAATTAGCCTTTCACCCGGCTTCACTCCTTCCCCTTCTGTTGAACAGGAGTAGGGAATTATCCATTATTTCATATTTAGGATTAAGTTTCCTGCTTCTTCTTCTAATTTCTTCAAATTCTCATTAATTCCAAGTAGCCCCTCGCACCTAAATGGAAGTATCACAATGCTTGGGTGAAATGATTTAAAAACTGTTTTTCTTTTTCTCATATGTTTTAACAATCAGTAAACCCTTGTGCCTTAGTGACTTTATCGCCTTACTTAGGGAAAGATGATTAAAAAAACATAAAAAATAATGTTTTAACTTTTTTTCGTATTATTTCACTCTTAGTAACCTCCTGCGTCTTAGTGACTTCATTGACCTGCTTGGGGAGAAATGATTAAACAAATGTTTTTCTTTTTCTCATATTTTTTAACAATCAGTAAACCCTTGTGCCTTAGAGACTTTATTGCCTTACTTAGGGAAAGATGATTAAAAAAATGTTTTTCTTTTTCTCGTATTCTCTCATACTATGTAATCCCCTTGCATCTTAGTGACTTTATCGCTTTGCATCTTAGTGACTTTATCGCCTTGCTTGGAGATAATTTTTTTTTTTAAGTTTCACCTTTAGCTCCACCCAGGCGATATTTGTAATTTTCTTTTCTCTTACCAAGTTTCTAACGAATATGATCAAAATATTAAGCTAAACATAGTGATAATAATGATTATCGTATAGTTGATCAGTACAGAAGCAGAGAGGAGAACAACAGTAACAAAAGATAAAAGACCATGATAGATTTTATGTATTATCGTTATTCGTGATCGTTATTGATGACACTACTAATAAATTCAACGACGATGATGATTATAATAATAATGGTTGAGACACCGCTACTGAGGTTGGTGTTGGTGGATAAGGGTGCTGATTATGGCGGTGGTACTCATGTAGGCGATGGAAAGAAAGATGTCTTTTTGATTGATGGCAGTTTTTAAACCATCTTCCCCTCCGCTGTATTGGACTTCGCCTGAGGTGAGCGAGCCAGGTCGACCGTGGAGTATTAATGTGTCTGTATTGGGAGCCCAAACTGGACTCATTGGTTTGTTGCCGGGGGGTGGTTAGGGGTTTGTATGTCGAGTACTGTGGGCCGGAGGTAAGGCGGGTTATCATGTGATTACGCTGTCTGGGTAATTCTGAATTTTACCTACGATTTTATGAGCTCACAGCAACACTCATTTTTCTCAGTGGATGCCTTGCAAGCTGTCCAGTTGTTCAAGATCGGCCCGACGGGTGAAGGTGGTGTACCAGAATTAATGGCCATCTGACTTTGCTTTAGGTTATCCGTAAAAATGGACGAAACTAAGCAGATATCTTCACAGTTTAATATTTGCAAGTTTTGAAGTCCACTAGAAGACTAACCACAATATCTGGAACTATAAAAAGAATCAGACCTATAGAGCAGCAATAAAATATGCCACAGAAGTTTATCCACCTTGAACGCTATAATTGACAAGGAACTTTGAATAAAAATTCAAGAAAATAATTTTTGCCGGAAATTTCGAGATGAGAAATAATCATTACTATACTTTTAAATACTATACTTCACCCAATATATGGCCCAAGAGCCACTCAATGTAGAGCACTTCTGAATGGGGTTGTTATGACGTAAAAAGTGGAAATAGAAAGTGCAGGTAACGGTTGACTCTAGATATCAAGAGGCTAAGAACGTAGTGATCGAGGAAGCATCCCCAGAGGAGTCGGTTCCTCAAAGTAACAGTTCTGGGAAAGACGTTGTCTGAGCGAAAATTCGTCCTTACTAATGGAATAAAAATAGAATGAGGATGAGTTGATCATGTGTACGTGACCTGGCGGGTCCTAGCTGTAAAGGTCTATCCTGGTGGTAGGTTCATCTTGACAGTTTTGGCTATTGTACGCTCAGGCAAACTTCCAGTGTTTCCATTTTTTTGTACGAGAGTAAATGTCGTCGTTGACACTGTGGTTTGAAAGTATGACTAACTGATCTCTATTTCTCTTCTATCACTATACAGATCACTATTTAAAAAAACTATTTCTCCTCTATCAACTATACGATTCATTGTTCACTCTTCTTGTCTATCCTCTATTGCTATACTTTCACTCTCTCTACTCTACTACTATATGGATTACGATTCTCTTCTGATCACTATACTATTTGGCGATTACTACTTGAACAAGTATTACTAGTGCAGATGTTAAAGGAAGGCCTTACTAATAGTATTGGCGTTTACGAAGTCTCGAATATAACGAGCCTTTTTGGAGGTGATAACGAGCTTTCGCTTGATATAGCAAAAGTGACAAGAGAAGACGTTAACATCACAAAATATTTGTACACGGTTAACTTCCTAGAACTTCAAACTGAAATTTTTATTCACTTCATAGGGGCAGATTGCACACAATCTGCTTTCCATGTTTCATCTGCGTTTACTTTACATAAATAATCTGCCTAAAAGTATATTCCGATCATTTGTGACTATCTATGCTGGTAATATAATGGCATATGGGCGCGTGGCCAAGTGGTTAGAACGTTCGCTTTCTCACCATGTTCGATTTGTCAGGAAGCGTGTGGCAATGCCTGAAAACCATACTAAGCCTTGTTAGTGAATTTGGGTAGACGGAACACTTAGGGGACCGTCGATAGCTGTGCTAGCACGAAGTAACAAGTCATCTGAGTGCGCTGGCCTTGTTCGGATTGTTAATCACGCTCTCTCCCAGAAACTTTAACTAAGGACTGCTCAGCATAGTTGCTGTAATGTGTTGAAGTTGAGCAAGTGTCTGAATAAGGGAATGGCTAGCCGCCCTAGTAGACGGATATCTTCGAATCCGTGTGGCTAGCTATTATATGGATGCACCTCCAAAACTGTAGATTGATCCTTCGATCGAGATCTTACATACTGGCTAGTTACATTCATGCCTCGAAAAACAAACTATAATCGCCGGTCGGAAGCTAAATTAACTCCACTCACGATAAAGGGATGTTCCCTTGGAGTGGTCCAAGGCCTTGAATGACTTAAACTGAACCCAGACCTCAAGTGGAACTCATACATACAATCCATCGCTAAAGATGAAGTAAATTATTTACATTATTCGGACTATTATCCTCATCTTTGTCGCCATATTTTTTACAACGTTTCGGCCGTTGTACCCTCCGACCTTCTTCAGGTGGTTGGAATGTCAAACTGAACCCTTTATTTCGCTCACTGGGGTAGACTGTTCTAGTTCAACGTGCCATGTTTAATGGATGTCAGTTATCAGTTATCTCATGTTAATTTTTCCCTCTAAAAGTTCTCCACTGCATTAACCGGGTATTGAACTCACACTCTTTGGGTCCTGTCACTGGATCTAACCAACGCCTTTATCCACTGTGCCATGTGTCCTTGAGGAATATGGCGACAAAGATGAGGGCAATAGTCCGAATAATGTAAATAATGTACATAATACCTTATCTCGGAAATATAGACAGAGATGCAGTAAAGATATCCGGTTCCCTGTGTCGCTTTTACAGTAACTACCTGATTACTCTTACTATCTTCTACCTTTACAAGAGCCAGATAATGGAGTAATACAGTCATATTTGGGCAGGAGCTGCCCAGTCATTACTTTCCAGTCTCAACAGAGTTCAAAAGCGTCTCCGAGTCCTTGTAGGTGATGAATTATTTTCCACGCTGCAACCACTCCTGTCTCACGGACAAAATATCGCATGCCTCTCACTGCTCTATCGTTGCTTCCAGGAAATGTGCTCAGACGAACTACATTCCTTCCACCATTTTCCATCAACACGGATAAGACCCGCCATTCTACGCACATTGTAGCGAACCACCCACTTCACTCTGTATTTCATTGGTGAGAGGTAAACTCCACTCTAGCAGCTTCTTACCACTAAACACTGCACTGTCTAAATGTGTTAGCCAGTCCCAGGTATATCCTGTGCTCACTATATATAGCTTCTGATATAGTCAGTCCACATAGGCGATAGGGAGTGTGGGACATTCCATTACAACACTGATATATAAAAAACATATATATACTTATCTTATATATATATATATATATATATATATATATATATATATATAAGATAGGTATATATATATATATATATATATATATATATATATATATATATATATATATAATAACGTTCTTATAATAACGGTGACATTCCTCTATTTATTGAACAATTTAGTTCATGCCATATTGACTGGAAAAAAAACTACCTCTACAAAAGAATTCTCATATTACTATATTAGTACAAAAACGCACAATTCAAAATTTAAAAAAGAATTCAACATCAGCGTTGCGACCGCACGCTCCAAAAAATTATTCACAGTTTACAATATCACATATCCAAAAAATATTTCGGAGCACATCTTAACTTTCGTTGTCCTGTTAGTAGCTGGATGTAAAAAAGACATATCTATTTCTATATCTGAGGATGATTGTATGAAGCATCGAAAGCTTGTAGTTAAAAAAAGACCTTATACAACTGGAATTTATAAACAGGGATCATATCATTCATCAACGGGTACGAGGTTAATGTATTTTATTAAAAATTGTTTGAGAGAGTAATTCTTGCCATTTATATCATTAACTTCCCTATCTGCTTTTTGTATGAATGATTCATGTAATATATATATATATATATATATATATATATATATATATATGATGTTCCAATGAGTTGTACTGATTTTAAATGTGAATTAAGTTTAAGCGTCTAATGATTTATTTCTTTTTCTTTCAGATTTAACAACTTAACAATAATTTAAAGAATATTAATTAAAAATAATCATTTCATTTTATATATATATATATATATATATATATATTCATTTTCTTTTTTCAGTTCCTAGACTGAATCTGTAGTGAGTGATTATTTATGAGAGGAAACAGGTTTTCAAGCAAAGGCAACAAAGAGCTGTTACTCTTGTAAACAACTTTGATAGGAACATTAATAAATATCGCCTCACATTTCAGCTAATAGGCTATATTTCATCAATCTTTGAACATATGTTTATCCCGAAGAAAATATGTGTGGTAAATAGCGTTAGGCTTTTGGATGCTAGTCACGTGATATCCAGGAACCAATCAGTCAAGTCGTTTATTAGTGATACATCGTTTAGCAGAAGGCGAAAAACCTTTTTATCGAAATTTGGCGCGTGGGACGGTGTCGTTAAGTAATAATTAATTTTAGCGGTGCATAAAAATATAATCAAGCAACGGAGCGAAACAGTATTTTATTTTCATTCTTTTATTTTAAATTTGTTTTTGATTTCATTTTACAGTGACCAAAAGAAATCAATTACGAAATCTTTGGAAAAGGAACGATAAAATTGTTTTAACGTCAGATTAATTAGAGCCATTTTGTATAATAATTTTAAAAAAATCATCTGCCCAATGTAATCTTTTGTATCTTGCTTTTCGATTGTGATGTCTCTAGGTTAGGTTAGTGTTTTCTTCCAAGAATCAATCGACCAAAAACTAACTGATAACAATTGAAGTGACGGCTATATTTACAAATAAGGAATAGTTTCGACAGTGTATTCTTACTATTATTGCTTTATTTCCTTTGGTCTCTGGGATATATATATTCATTTCTTTCCGGGACCCGACCAGAAACCTAAGGTCAGAAATGACATTTTTCACTGAACAGTTTTTAAAAAAAATATCAAGTATATTTTACATAGATGAAGCCCTTCTTAAGCTGTGGGCTGTACTTGTGATTACAATTTTTGTATTTCGTTAAGGCATGGGCTACGAGGTATTCTTTCAATGAGTCTATTGGAATATTTTCCAGTCAATCCAAGGGCTTCAACTACAACTGGAATCATTTTTGAGATTTCTATTTTATTAATTTTCGATATTATTATTATGGCAGAGTGTAATTTTAAGTGCCTAATTAGCAAGTCCTCTCTAGGACCTATGAATAAAATGGGCACTTTAGGTGTATTATCTATGCTTGGTATATATTTGGGGCATTTCGTTTAGATGGAGACGGTTTTGTGGATGATATGCACAGTTCCGGACAAAGTAATCTTTTGTAGCTCTGAGATGTCAGGGAATTTTAATCGTATGATGTTCGGTACCATTCTTTATCATAGACAATTCTTCATCATAACCAGTTCTTTATCATTGCCAATTCTTTATCATTACTAATTCTTTATCATAACCAATTCTTTATCATAGCCAATTCTTTATCATAGCCAATTCTTTATCATAACCAATTCTTTATCATAGCCAATTCTTTATCATAACCAAGTCTTTATCATAGCCAATTCTTTATCATAACCAATTCTTTATCATAGCCAATTCTTTATCATAACCAATTCTTTATCATAGCCAATTCTTTATCATAACCAAGTCTTTATCATAGCCAATTCTTTATCATAACCAATTCTTTATCATAACCAAGTCTTTATCATAGCCAATTCTTTATCATAACCAAGTCTTTATCATAGCCAATTCTTTATCATAACCAAGTCTTTATCATAGCCAATTCCCTTATCACAACAGGGATAATCGTAGTTTTAAGCTTCCACATTTTTGTTACTTCGATTTCCAAGACCTTATAATTTGACAGTTCTTCTTCTTCTTTTTCTTCTTCTTCTTCTTCTTCTTCTTATTATTATTATTATCATTATTATTATTATTATTATTATTTGTGTATGTCATGTTTCCTGCTTTGTATCCTGTAAATCCGGGTCCAAACTATGGAACCTTAAGTCCCATAGGAGAATTTTAATTTAATTGATTGCACTTTTCTTAGTATATGGATGTTTATAGTAGGACGATCTTTTGGACAACTTGTATGTTAATGGTGCCTGGGACTCTGTTAATAAAATTGTCCATTCCTTTTCTCACGGGGATCAGCTCTCCGATTACTGTTGGTACAATCTCAGTCTTCATTCCCCACTTCCTGTTAATTTCGATGGTATTAATACTTGTATTTTGACATACTGGATACAGTTATCAGTTATCTCTTGTCGTCCTCATCTTTGTTGCCATATTTATCACAACGTTTCGATGTAAGATCCGGCCTTCGTCAAGTGGATGAAATGTCAAACTGAACTGAGGCACAGTGGATAAAGGCGTTAATTAGATCCAGTGACAGGACCCAAAGAGAGTAAGTTCAATACCCGTTTAAGGCAGTGGAGAACTTGGAGAGGGAAATTAACAAGAGATAACTGATGACATACATGAGACATGAAACGTGGAACTAGAACAGTCTACCCCAGCGAATGAAATAAAGGGTTCAGTTCGACATTCCAACCACCCGAAGTAGGCCCGAGCGTACAACGGCCGAAAACGTTTTGATAAACATGGCAACAAAAATGAGGACGATAGTCCGAACAATGTAAATAGAGAAAGTCTTTTCAGTGAGTTGAGTCTAAACCGTCAAACAATGTCGACGTGGTATTTTTTAGTGTCTGGAAACGGCTCTCCATTGGAGGAAGAGAGCTACCTCATTTGGCTTGCCAGAAGATATGTACGTCGACGTTAATAAACTAGCTAAGTTAAAATTTCACTGTATTGAAGATCTTTTATATCTGAACCGCGAGAGAATATAACATTGTATTAAATTGGCGTCGTTGACTTCACAACAAGTGGATGCTATGCAAGAGTTTACCCTTTAGATCAACAAACCAGACATGACGGTCGTTGGTAAAGAAATTAGAAAATGCTTCGAAGCGTACAACGGCCGAAACCTTGTGATAAACATGGCGACAAAGATGATAGTCCGAATAATGTAAATAATGCAGATAATTTCAGACTTATATATAACATTGAAAAGTGTTCATAATTTGAGAAATACTTAGAGGTAGAACAAAGTTAGACCAGATCTGAAAAATTCTGTTAATTTTCAGACTAGATATAAAGCTTGGAGCTCGGACACAGTTCAGTTCTGATATCTTGGGTTCTGTCTGCTTTCGGTCTAGTCATAACGCATATCACTTGGGAAATGTTACGAAAAATGACCAATATCTGCTTCCGGGACAATAAAATACCATAAATGACAATTAGTATGGCGCAGATTAAATCGTAATCTACTAAACATAACATTGTCTGGCAATGAGAGATGAGAAAGAAACATGGAGTATCATGGCTCACCACAGCTTCCTATACTTTGTAACTCTTAACAATTGTTTTTTTTTCTTTTTACACGCCATGTTTTTCCCTGTTCTGGCGTCCGTTTACACAATCTCGTTAAGTAGATTAATTAACGCTCACCGTTGTCCCTCTTACCTTCGATTTGTCTTGTGAGTGTCAAATTCTCCAAGCACTCTTTCTTTATTATATCATCATAGATATCAGTTGACTCCTACTAATTTTAAGTATAATTGTCCATTTGTTTCCGCTTTCCTTAAATCTTCCCCCATGCTGCGTCCATGGCCTTCCCAGCATCCTTCTTTATATCTGTATCTCCGTGGTTTCTTCATCTGTGAGAAAAGTGCCCAACATTCACTGCCATATAGCAAGATTGTTATTACAAAGAAGTTTAAAGCCGTTTCCTTTATTTCTAAAGAAACAATACGCAATTACCTCACCCACCAAGCACTTCTAGAAATTTTATTTAATATTTTTTTCTGCGGAAAGATCTTTTCTAAACAAAATAATTCTGGAATAAATCCGTTAATTCAAACTAATATAGATGGCTTCATCATTCGCTTATAAAACGCAAAGGAAGTACACGAAATATTTGATGCTGCCGTTTGTACATAATCTGGGAAGATGTCAATATGAGGAGATTTCTTTAAATTATAGGCTAACTGAGCTGTTATAAATATGATTTATGATCAGATTACAGATACTTTAAACGTTGGTATAAATTTCAATAAAGAAATCGAGAGAAAAGGTATAATACGATGTATATGCGTGTACGTGTATTAATGAGTGTATTTTAGTTTGTTTATGGCCGTATGAATAAAAATGCAAAACTTCACACACACACACACACACACACACACACACACACACACACACACACGTATAGGTGGAAAGCAACAGTCTGAGAGAAATGGAAAACTAGTAACATATATATATATATATGTGTGTGTGTGTGTGTGTGTGTGTATATATATATATGTGTGTGTGTGTATTTGTGTATATATATATATATATATATATATATATATATATATATATATGTATATGTGTATATATATATGTATATATGGATATATATATATAAATATATATATATATATATATATATATATATATATATATATATATATATATATATAAATATATATATATATATATATATATAGTAAAACCTCGGTTCTCCAACGACACACATATCGAACAAATCAGTTTTCGAACAGAAAATTCGAGATGAAAATGCCTCGGTTATCGAACAAAATTTCGGTTCCCGAACAACATTGCTGAACCAAGTTAACTAGTGGGGAATTTCTAAGACGACCGCCGTGTTGTATACATTCATGTGTTGTGGGGGTTTATGAACATTTCGGTTTACGAACAGCCTTCAGGAACGAATTAAATTTGTGATCCGAGCTTCCACTGTATATAAATATATATATATATATATATATATATATATATATATATATATATATATACACACAAATAAGAGAAATGTCCAACAACCACGATACATTTGTTGCTTACATATTTTCCGCAACAGTCAATGATGCCCTGTCTATATTACGGTTTATTGTGACATGAAAAATAACTCCCCCCCCAACTACACCATCTGAGCTTTCTTTTCTATTTAGCGCACATATGACAATTGGATAACCAAGACATACCAACTAGTCTATTTTTAATTCTGACCTAATGTTTCCTATCGCCCACTTTATCTTTCGGGAAAGACGTAAAGCTTTGCTTTTTAGATTTCCTTAAAAATCATTTAATCACCAGTTACTCACCATCGCCTGAAGAAGTACAATCAAATGAATGAAATGTTTTATTATAATCTCTTATAATAAAAAAATATATAACAGTGATTTTCCAAGCACAGGTTAGACGTGGCACAAGACCGAAATTGGGGGAACGCACCCAATGAGAATCAAACTAACTACTCAGTCGTAATTGTTCTAGCGAGACAAGCTTGCTAACCATTACACCACCTCGATGTGCTTCAAATATATATATATATGTGTGTGTGTGTTAAAAAAGGAAAGAACAGTAAGATATATTATCCAGTGTTCTTATTGATATTTTTATTTTTACAAAACGATGCTGTTTTGTAAAATTAAAAATATCAGTAAGATTCCAGAATTCGCTTGAAGATGAACCAGAACTAATGCTTTTAATTTAATTATATAATTAAATTTGAAGTTTTCAGCTTCGTTTTTTGAAACATGGTAATTCCTGTGTAGCGAAGGAATCATATTTTTAAATCACTTAATTTTATATATATATATATATATATATATATATATATATATATATATATATATATATATATATATATATAATTAATTAATTATATATATATATATTTAATTAGGTTTGCTCTAGCGTATTGATCACTTTAGTTAGTTATTTTACTTATTCGTATCGGGGTTTTTGGGGGGACTCAGAACTTGGATGCTAGACGGTTTTTTTTTTGCCTGACGTACATGTTCTCTGTTCTCTTTTTTTGTACCTTTATTTTCCCTTGGGTATTGGTTTGTTTATTTACAAACCAAGGCACCAAAGGTTTTCTGGGCGAGTATAATAATTTCTTAGATTTATAAGATTATTACTATATATATATATATTATATATATATAGGCAGCAAGTATTCATCAAAACGGGTTTAATTAAAAAGTACCGACAAGTTTAATGCTTTATTACATTTTTATGAACTTCGGACAATTTATCCAGAACTTCGAATGTAATACACCACACTTACCCAAAAATTGGAAAAATATGATGAAAAATTAAACAGACAGTCGTTGCCGGTTAGTTTTAATCAAATTTGTTTGGATATATCAAGAACAATTTTGTTGCAAAAAGAAACTTTATTAGATCGCACGAGAAATTATATAAAAAACTAAATAAAAGCACCTTGTCGGTCGTTTTTAATGAAATGTGCTCATATATATATATATATATATATATATATATATATATATATATATATATATATATATATATATATATATATATATGTATATATATATATATATATATATATATATACAGTAGCGTGCATAAAGATCAGAACGATGTTAAGAAAAAGTCTAAATGTGAAATAACTTTTTATTTTAAAGCTTCATAGAACATTTTATCAAGGAAAAATAAGGATATAAAGGTAAATTATATAATTCCAAAATATAAAGCTCAATAAACTTCTTTTGATAAAGTTATAAGAATAATTATCTAACATTCGAAAAAAATAGGTGATCAAAATCATCCGAACCATTAAATAAATCCATTAAATTTAATAATTATTTTGAATTATTGAAAATTGTTTAGGGTAAGAATATAAAATAGAGTATTTTACTAAATTACACCGGCTCTTTACTGGCTCTTGCATTGTAAACTTGGCGAAAAATCTGTGACGTCATTAGAACTGATGGTCAAGTTACGTAATGAAGATAAACTCTCGATTGGTGATGTTTCAAAGACTGTGGGTAAATCTAAAAGTGTTATTCATAGTATTTTAAGAATACTTGAGGAAACAGTGTCATGTGAAGCCAAGAAACCACCTGGCAGGCCTAGGAAAACTACTGCAAGGAAGACAGATGGATTGGTAATGAATAAAAAAAAGAATCGATTTGCGACTGCAACCGTTATTTGTAAAAGAACTAATGCTAACCTTGGCCTTAAAATATCAAGGCACACTATTTCCCGAAGACTTAATGAAATAAATCTGAACAGTCGAGTAACCTCTACGAAGCCTTACATTTCTAAAAAGAATCAAATGAGCCGATTGATATTTGCCACTGAACACGTCATATGGACAGAAGAACAGTGGGGTTGTGTTCATTTCTGTGATGAGTCAAAGTTTAACCAGTTCGGTTGTGACGGGTGAAGGTTCGTTCGACGCAGTCCTAAGGAACAATATTTGCCGCAGTGCACTAAAAGCAGCGTTAAATTTGGAGGAGGGAGTGTGATGGTGTTTGGCATGATTTCAATCGCTGGTACGGGACCTCTTGTTAGGCTACACGGCAAAATTAATGCAACTGTATACAAAGAGATATTGAAGAAACATGTTGTACCTAATTTGAGAACTGCAATTAATCAACTAGCAAGATTACGCGCCATATCACACAACGAAATCTGTTAAGACATTTTTTTTTTCTGAGGATGATGTTACTGTTATGGAGTAGCCCAGACAGGAATCCTAGTGAGAATATTTGGAAGTTACTAAATGAAAGATCTAAGGATAAGAATCCAACAAACGTCGAAGAACTATGGACTAATTTGAAAGGAGAATGGGAGAAAATATCCGTTAATGAATGGAAGACATTAATTCGCTCATGTAGCAAATGATGTCAAGCTGTTATTGAAAGTATAAGTTTACACATCAAGAACTAATGACTTATGAACGCTATTTTCATTTGGATATGACATATCCATTATAATAGTATGATTTTGTTAATCGTTCTGATGTTTTTGATCATCTATTATTTTCGAATGTTAGATAATTATTCTTATAACTTTATCAAAAGAAGTTTATTGAGTTTTATATTTTTGAATTATATAATTTACATTTATATCCTTATTTTTCTTTGATAAAATGTTCTATGAAGCTTTAAAATAAAAAGTTATTTCACATTTAGACTTTTTCTTAACATCGTTCTGATCTTTATGCACGCTACTGTATATATATATATATATATATATATATATATATATATATATATATATGGAGGAGTTGTGTGTGCACGTGTTTGCATTACTTACATTAAAAACTATGGACAAATTTCTTTCAAGAAATTCATTAATTAATTTATTTTCTTCAAAGTATTTTGATTGGTGGTTCGAAATTATAAATATATTTCTCGACATTTTAACTGCAAGTACTGCTAGCCATTTTGACCACACTTCTGAGTACTTCAGGTACTTTTGGACACTATGAACTTGAAAGGATTAAAACTACAATAAATAGACATAATACGTCTAAATTATCTAACCAAATCTGCTTGATGGAATACATACATACATACATACCTATATATACATATATACATACATATATATATATATATATATATATATATATATATATATATATATATATATATATATATATATATATATATATATATATATATATATATATATATATATATATATATATATATATATGTATATGTATATATAAATAAAAAGGAAAGAACAGTAAGATATAAAATCCGGTGTTCTTATAGATATTTTTATTTTTTCACAATAGTGCTCTATGTAAATTTAAATTTACAGAGCATTAATATTATAAATTAATAGATTTAAAATATGGTTTTACCGCTACACAGTGATACATGGTTATCACTGTGTAGCGGTAAAACCATATTTTAAATCTATTAATTTATAATATATATATATATATATATATATATATATATATATATAGAGAGAGAGAGAGAGAGAGAGAGAGAGAGAGAGGTAGGTAGATATATATATATATATATATATAGATATAGATAGATAGATAGATAGATAGATAGATAGATAACACACACACATATGTATGTATGTATATATATATATATATATATATAAGATAAAGATAGAGTTTTAAGGTATGCTACATTTATGGATTACAGGTGCTCAATATCAGGGATAGAGCTTATGCAAATATAAAAGTGGGCATTATGGCAAACCCCAAGTGGACATTGAGGACAACACCCAGTCTGTTTCATATTAAACGCAATCTTCAGGCCATCTGACTTGTCTTCAACCGTGAAACAGACTGTCACCGGTGGGTGTTGGCTTCAATATCAACTTTGCTATGTTCCAGAATTTTAATGACATTTTCCAGCATAATATACAATAAATGGATTTTCATCTAGGACAAAGCTACTTTAGTACGGTTCGGACACACTACAATAACGAATTGTCATGCCAAACAGATCTGTTGATCATCACACTACAGAAAATGCAGAGGTTTACTATTCATATGTGCCACGATGCAAACATTCCATTTTTTTTGTCCGTTTAGAGAATATTTTAGAAGGAGAAGAAGCTATTTGTGCTCAAAGAGAAATATTTTTTTTTCTTTTTTCATCCGAAACCTTCCATCATCTCGCAAATGCACAACCGCGTAAA
This sequence comes from Acanthosepion esculentum, assembly GCA_964036315.1. Taxonomy (NCBI): domain Eukaryota; kingdom Metazoa; phylum Mollusca; class Cephalopoda; order Sepiida; family Sepiidae; genus Acanthosepion; species Acanthosepion esculentum. Next base: position 75,575,297 of record OZ038476.1, read on the forward strand.
CTACCGCTGTGGTGATTTGCCAAATTTTGCTGGAACCGAACCAATATCTTCATGGGAAGAAGAGTACAGAGGTTTTCATGCCGACGAGTCATTTAAAGTCTTCTCATATCTTTCCCCAACTATACTCTTCCTGTATTTCTTTTTCACCGTCACACTTCTTCTTCCTTTTTTTTTCTTCTATTTAACCGCTCCCCATGGTGGACGGATGTAAGACTTTCCCAGTTTTACGTGGGGTGCCCATATGAGTACATATGGGCCAAGGACAAAAGTTGTCAAATACCTTTGACCACTGACATGCTGGCGTTGGTATCCACCAACTTTCTCTGTTTAGTCCAATGAGGGATGTTCTGCCTTTGCCTGGATGCCCCGGAACATGGTTTCCATAATAACTCAGAGAGGAGAAGAAAAGATACTACGCTTAGTATTTACCAACGATTTTTCCTTGTTTGTGCAATGAGGCAGGGGCTGCCGCGGGCATATCTCAGTTTTTTTCAGTATCTACAAGCAGATACTTAATGATACTCGTTCGAAAGTAACCACCGAATAGTGATCCGAAAGGTGAGATATTCGCTAACTATCCCACGCGGTCGGATGCTGCACAAGGTCATGTTTGCTGTGTGGTATCAGGGGCGTAGGCTCGGTCAAAAATTCCCCGTAGACCCCGTAAAAGGATGAGTTGAGCTCTGTCCGAAGACAGACACACAACTGAGTTCCGCTGTCCATGGTCAGGAGATACAATTGAGAGATAAAATGTAGTTTATCTGCCCGAGGGTAAATACAACACTTTGATCCCAACCCGAAGGCTGAGAAAATCTATTTACACTCTTACTTATGATGGAAAGGCTGTGGCACAAAGTTGTTTTAAAGAGTACATATGAGTCACAGACAAAATATTGTACAGACCCCAAAACCACTTCGCGTTGGCGTTGGTATCCACTAATTCTCTCTTTTTAGTAAAAATAAGGGAGGGGCTGCTGTAGGACGAATCCCCAGGCCATAGAAGAAAAGGACACATTTTCGCAACTGAAATAGTTGGGTATTTCTCGTTGTTATTTGAGCCTCGCTTACAAGCCATAATGTCAAATGATCTTTTAGGCCGTGGACACATTCAACGCCACGTGTCATGAAAATATGATTTAAATAAATATTGATGAATTTGTTTGTCTACACAAATATCTTTTCAATGGTGTTCACCCAATACCAGTCCCAGGGGCGTCTGAAGTGTGGTTACTATATAAGGTTGTTGTAAGATCGTAAAAGGATGAAACAAGTGGTACATGTAGGATAGATAACTGGTGACCCTAAAGATGAATAGGTTAAGATTGTAGCGACCCCAAAAGCATCTTTTTGGTAATTTCATTCCACAATTCTGGGAAAGAGGCTTTCTGAGTTGAACTTCCTCTTTACTAATGGAATATGAATATGCTAAGTCGACACAGTGTACATAAACTGGCGGGGCTTAGCTGGGTGTCACTGCGCCGTTAGAGCCAAGGAATGTAATTCGCCCGAACATCTGCTATGAAAACAGAGATAGAGTAGCGAAAGGCTAGCAACGTTTTGTCTGTGGGAAAGGAGGTGAAAGGTGGAAAATAATTAATCAGCCGTCAAGGCAGGAATGTGAACACTGTTCTGATGTGCTTCTTCTAAAGACAGGACATGCCAGGTGGAGCCAGTTAATTTTTGGGGCGGCACAAGGAACTGATCATTTTTTCCAGCATCTTTGGCAATGTCTGGAATGAGCATGAGTCCCTGTAGACATTCCAGGCAAGGAGTTTGATTAAGAGTACAACTGTGATTATGAAACTTTTGTGATGTCAACGAATACTCGTTGTCACTTTCGTAATGCTCGTTGTAGTAGAGACTTTGTAATCGCAGATACAACTATAGTAACGCCGTTGAACAATACTGGTGTCAGACGCCTTCGAATAACACACGCATTAATAGTACTTGCTCGATAATACTCGCTTGAAAAGTAACCACCGAATAGTGGTCCGAATAGTGAGATATTCGCTAATTATCCCACGCGGTCGGATGCGACACAAGGCCATATTTACTGAGTAGTATCAGGGCCCGTAGGCTCGGTCAAAAATTCCCCGTAGACCCCGTAAAATCGGGGTCGGGTAACTGTCTCCCGAATCGAGATTCTGCCTTTCGACATGGGGTTGCTCTCTGCTTTCGAGCAGAGAGTTTGATCAACACACTTACGAAGTAATCCGGACAGTGATATATTCACCTACAGCTCCACGCGGTCAGATGCGGCACAAGGCCATTTTATAGTGGGGTATCCGAGCCCGTAGGCTCGCTCAAAATTCCCCATAGACTAGGTAAAAAACGGGGTCGGGTAGCTCTCTTCCGAGACGTGACTCTACCCATCGACATAGCCTCGTCTGGGCATCCTCTCTGCCCGGAGTCAGAGATTTTCACACTTCCGAAGTAATACGAAAAGTGATCACTTAGACGCCACGCTGATTTCCATATATACATTTCTTTTAGCATCACGCGATCTACATATTCAAAATGGGATCACCTGTGCTTGCTATCTGGTGATCTGTGTTCAAGCTCCAGTGTCGGCAGTGACACTTTATTCTTATATAACAGAAACATTACTAACCTGGTCTCCCCTCCCCGGTAACTTTTCAGCACCCCTCGTACTGACTTACACACATACATACACACGCGTGTGCAGATAATCACAAACGTAAACACGCGCACACATTAATGCCGAAAACTTTGGTTAATCCTTTTTTTCCTCTTCGCTTTTTTCTTTCTTTCGAATCAAATGCGAGTTACAAATCCAACGGAACACAATTAACTCTGTGTGAGCGCGCTAATTTGCGCGCCAAAATGAAGAAAAAATGGCGGAGGCAGTAAAGAATTGATAGTGTAGAAGAAGCTGCGAAAAAGATGACAGTCGAGTAGGAAATAATACAATTATTCTCTCCCCACCCTCCATCGCATACACACTTTTATTTATTTATTTATTTATTTGTATCACATTCTACGTGAGGGAGGAACACTTCTCTCATGTTCCTCTCTGTTTTTCTTTCTTATTTATTTTTTTGTTCGTTTTACTTCTGCCAATTCTCGCCCGTTTTCCAAGATCTCGTGGGCAACTAAGGAAATCTCGCCCCGATGAACTGATTAACGGTAATCAAATAAATACGTCTGCGGCGGCTGAAGGAGACTGGAATAATTGTTTCAGTGGTAAGCGAGACCGCCGACATTATCGCTTTCACCATCATCATTATCATCATCTTAAATGTAGTTACTGGTTTAATCCCTCTTTTTTTTAATCCAGGCAATAAGGGGCAAGTTTAACTCATAGTGACGATCATTATTAATATCAGCTTTTAATAAGAACACCATTTTTAACTGAAGAGTCACTATCAGTTCAGGAGTTTTACTGTCTATTTCTTTTGTTTTGGCTGTTCAATTCAACGGCCCTCTTCAAGTATAAAGTCATTTGCGGGATCTAAAGTACCGATCAGTATGAAAGGGATATATTCTAGTGTGTTGTCTAGAGTACCATAAGCCACGCTAACAGAAAAGGAATGGAAGGTAACGCACGACAAAAGAGAATGGTTGTTATTAAAGTAAATGATTGATATGGGTTGTTTTTTTTTACAGTTTATCAACCTTTTGCAGGTTATATAAAGCCAGAAAATATTTTTACATTTGAACTATTTTTGTATATTTACTGATAAAAAAATCTGCTAGTTAACACATAGGGCAGAAATGGTGAATTCATACTTTTCCTAATTATATTTGCACGTAAGTGAATATACCAATTCCAAATGAAATGGCACACATAAACTTACAGCACCTGGTATTCCGAAGCGGTCACCCATCTAGGTACTATCCAGGCTCGACGTTTCTTAATTTCGGTGATTGTATGAGAACTGTTACTAAAGTAAAAAGGTAGATTTATTTACGTTTTCGCCATGGCCGACATGCATACATCATTAGGGAGTTCGTATCGGGATTCTACCGTTATTGACGATCAGTTAAGGAAAATATGAGCTTTATCGCATTGTAGGAGTAGAGTTTTTTCATCGAGTAGTGGCCTCACCTGTTGCTGTTAGCATCAAACTCCTTGCACCTCCGCGGCTGTCATCGGTTGTCAGCATCAGGTTTCAGTAGCTAGGTGTCTTCTGCGAGTGTACAACCAAAATAGGAACAGGCAAATAACCGTGGTAACATGGATAAAATTTCTGCGCCGGTGTCAAACTGATGGCGGTTCACATAGTGTTGGAGGTGGGTAGTCGAAAACGAAGTCTTAGTTGAAACTGCGCGAGCGTTTCTTGATTGGACACAAAATATTTTTATGCCTTTTTAATAAATCCTTTTAGATACCTCCAAAACATGTTTTTTAAAAAGTACAGCATGATAAAAAGGCTCCAAATTTGATAAAAAACAAAGTTTTATCGTCAAAATATTTGTTATTATTAAGAGGGAATAGAGAAGTATTTTTGATTATTATATTAAATTTTTAAAAATTCTTTCTAGCATGTTCGAAATTTTGCTTAAAAAACTTGTTTTTCTTGCGTCAGCAGTGAGCCACCTATTAGTTTGGGAAATTTAGCATCTTTGTTGTGGTAAAAAAACACATTGTTTTGGAACTTCTTGCAAAAATAAATAATTGTTGTAATTAAATTAAATTTTCAGATCTTATTCACAAATGAATGAAATCATTTTTTAAATATATTGTTTTAGAAAATCTTAGCAATTTTCTTTTTGCATCTGTTATCCTCATTTATTCAATTTTATTAATTTTTGAGGCATGAAAATTTCACCGTTTTCGCATTCCTATTAGTTAAAAAGAAGGCTACTTGGAGAATTCAAATCATCAACTTGTTTTTGTCAAACAAATACCATTTACCGAAAATTAGCTCTGAATCGTAAAAATAAAAAATATAAAACTATGACGTAATTTAATTAGAAAATTTTTTAAATGCTCTCATAAATAAGATATATTAAGGACACATATATTATATTAAGAAAACTTTTGTTCGAGGAATAATGAATTTTTACAAGAATTGTTTTCATTTATAAATTTCAATTAGAAAAAATTAGTAAGCTTTTAATTTCAGCTGTTTTGATATTATTATTAAGTGAAAAATATATTTACTAATCATAAATGAAAAAGTTAAATACAAATCATCAAACGCCAATATTTTTAAAAGAATTTTGAATTTTTTCTTTATAGGTGTATAAACGTACCGATTTCTGTAAGTATGGGTGACCATACACGACATTATCAGAAAATAAGTGTGATGACTATAGAGAGACCAAATTTCTGAAATTCAATATAACATTATATTAGTGTAGGACATTTACATCGTATTATTTTTCATTAGTATATAGAATTATATTTCCACCGTTTGAATTATCATTTTTTATTACCTGAATCTTACTTTTTAATGGATACCAAGATTTGAGTAGACGCTCCGTTTATTTATTAAACAGTATATTTATTAGTTTCGTCTACTAACGTGAACATTCGAGAAATTATATTAAAGATAAATATGCACTCTCCATTAGGATTCGAAACTGCACCCCCTTTTGCAGGAGAAACCGTCGTTAGATCCGATCTTCTTTAGACTAACTCTGGCACAAAGCGCGTCATCAAACAAGCAAAGTTCAATAGTGCCTTTCAAAACTCTCGAAACAATCGCATCTTCTCAGTTTCTTATCGTAAAGTGAACAAGGCAATTTCAAAAGACGTGATGGATTTTATATATTAATACGTGAGATTTTAATACATAAAGGTTATTTTTTAGTGGATACCCATATTTAAGTAGACGTTCCGTTTATTTATGTAGTATCCACTAAAAACTTTTAAGTAATATAATCTGTCAGATTGATAAATAAAAATAAAAATATAAACAATTTATTCTTTTAGAAATAGTCATTCTCTATAAAACTAATTTTAAATGACAATTATTGAAATTTCAATGATGTTAAACGACTTGGTGAATTCTAGGCCGCCCTGTACATTTATTATAGCAAGCGTTTTCGATACAGGAATTGCGGCTTGTCTCCTCGGGTAGATTTTTAGGTGAAGGATTTAAAGCATGACAAGAAGAATTCACTGTGTTTCTTTGTCGGAGAAAAACCCTCAAATCACAGTTTCATTGACTACACTTGGGATATGTAGGGACAAAATGTTCTTCTGTCTATCATTTTGGAAATAGAGGAAAATATTTGGCAGTCATTCCCACAGACTGAAAACCACATTCATATTTTTAATTTTTGGTGAATTTAGAGAAAGTTCTGCGATATATATATATTTCCTTTATTTTATTCATTCTCATTCAGCTAGAATGTCAACAACCACAAACACATTTTGAGAGGTTTTCTATTTCCTAGTTCTCAACAACTAACATAATTCGCTGATATGGATGATGGTATACTTCTTCTTCTTCTTCTTCTTCTCCTTCTTCTTCTCCTTCTTCTTCTTCTTCTTCTTCTTCTTCTTCTTCTTCTTCTTCTTCTTCTTCTCCTTCTCCTCCTCCTCCTCCTCCTTCTCCTTCTTCTTCTTCTTCTTCTTCTTCTTCTTCTTCTTCTTCTTCTTCTTCTTCTTCTTCTTCTTCTTCTTCTTCTTCTTCTCATCATCATCATCATCATTATTATTATTATTATTATTATTATTATTATTATTATTACCATTATTATTATTGAAAGTGAAATTAGGACTGGTTTGTGTAGTCGAAATACAATTGCTTGAAAAGGAATTCCAATGGATCACCATTCACATCCAGTCATGCCTGCTCTACATTTTGTCGCATGCCGCGTTTTGTCCATATTGTAAGTTTTCAGTTGATGTTGATGTTATTATTATTATTATTATTATTATTATTATTATTATTATTATTATTATTATTATTATTATTATTATTACCATTATTATTATTGAAAGTGAATTTACGACTGGTTTATGTAGTCTAAATACATTTGCTTGAAAAGGACTTGCAACTGATCACCATTCACATCCAGTCATGCCTGCTCTACATATTCTCGTATGCCGCCTTTTGTCCATATTGGCCTATATATTGTAAGTTCGTCAATTGTTTTTGATGTTATTATTATTATTATTATTATTATTATTATTATTATTACCATTATTATTATTACCATTATTATTACTGAAATTGAATTTACGAATGGTTTGTGTAGTTGAAATACAATTGCTTGGAAAAGACTTCAACGGATCACCATTCACATCCAGTCATGTCTGCTCTACATTTTGTCGTATGCCGCGTTTTGTCCATATTGGCCTATATATTGTCAGTTCTTCGGTTGTTGTTGATGTTATTATTATTATTATTATTATTATTATTATTATTATTATTTCTTTTTTTTATTTATGTGTTTGCTACATTTTCTATCAAATTCAATATAATATTGTCGCTTCAATTTTTGCCATCCCTCCGAGTGTGCAACTTACATTTCAGTAACCACCCTTGTTATCTACCAACCGCTTTCTGCATACAGTACATGTTTGATGTTGTTCTATTTGTCAATATTCTTTTTGTCTGGTCTTTCACAACGCCTATTACTTCTCGTTCGTCAATACGAATATCTGTTTACCAATTTAACCCCCCTCTCTCTCTCACTCTTTCTTTTTTTCTCTTTCTAAAGATATAATATCACGAATATTTCCTTTTCTCTAATTTCTTTGGTTTATTTAGCCCAAACAGAATATAACATTCCTTAGTGGCCGCGGTTGGGTGTGGGGAAAAAAAAGCAAAAATACTGTATCCCAACTCACCAGATCACCAGATTTTGGCGCGAAAACCTCGTTGGAAAGCGAAAGTAAAAAAGATAAGCTTGCAGGTGCCATTGTCCAACACGTTTTTTGGCAGGCAGTTGGCCATTTCAACAAGCAGAGGTGGCAACAGAAATCGGGATGGCAGAGGAAGAAAAGATGGAGACTCAAGTGAGTGGGAGGAGAAATTGAGAGGCTATACATGAAGGTGTGCTGACCTATTCGGTGGCGTGCAGGTTCTGATACGGAACGATGGATCTGGGCAGGGTTGTGAGTAAGTGGAAGTACAGGGGGGGATGAGGTTTGTGTGAGCCTGACGATAGCGCTGAGTGCTAGCAAAAGAGGGTGAATGGAAAGTAGTAATTTAAGAAAAGTGTTAGAAAGAAAGAAAGAAAGAAAGAAAGAAAGAAAGAAAGAAAGAAAGAAAGGAAAAGATAGGTGATGGTCAAAGAAAGAGAAAAATGAGAAAACAAAATAAAGAGAAAAATAAAAAGTGAAAATAAAAAAAAAACATATGGTAAAAAAATGTCTTGGAAGATAAAAGTAAAAAAAGGAAGAAAAAGAGAAAAGAAAGATAAAAATGAGAAAATCAAAGAGCGAACGAAAACAAAGTACCGAATCATAAGATAGAGAAAATAGAAAGGAATAAAAATTGAAGAAAGAAAGAAAAAAAAAGTATAAATTGTAAGATGGATAAAGAAAAACAAATCAGGTTATAAAGAAGAAATTAAGAAAGAAAGAAAGAAAGAAAGAAAGAAAAATGGAACAGGAGTAAAAAAAAGAAAGAATGAAAATTGATGCAAAGAAAGAAGGAAAGAAAGAAGGAAGGATGAAAAATTAAGAATTTGGAAAAGTGGAAGAGGTAAGGGATATTAAAAGAAAGAAAGGAAATGAAAGAGAAGTGACGCAAGGAATATAAGAAGGTATAAATGAAAGAACGAAAGAAAACGAGAGAAAAACAATGAAAGAATGAATGAATGAATGAATGAATGAGACCTGATGCAAAGAAAGAAACATTTGTTTTTTATAATAAATAAACAAATTTAAAAAGAGGAAGAGACAAGGTTTATTAAAAGAAAGAAAGAAAAAAGAAAGAAAGAAAATAGAACAGATGCAAACCGAAAGAATGTAATACGGAAGCAAGAAGAAATAAAGAAGTTATAAAAGGAACTGAAGCAGAAAGAAAGAAAGAAAGAAAGAAAAATAAAAGAGAAGAAAAGAAAAGAAAGGAAAAGAAAAGAAAGAATGATAAAATAAATGAATCCGAGACAGATATAATGAAAGAAAGAAAATATTAATGAAAAAAAAAAAAAAAGACCGAAACAGTCAAAAGGAAATATCGAAACGTAAGTAGAGATAATGAAATGAAAGAAAGAAGAAAAACTGAAAATAGAAGAAATATTTGAAGAGACGGAAGGAAATGCCAGAGAATCATTTCACCGGCACTTTTTCGGAGCATGGCTTACGCGATACGTTTTCGTGTGGAATGCAGCGATTCTGTCCGAAATGGGAGTTGGGCAAACGGAAGAGCGCGCCTGTGTCTATCACAGCGAAATATGGCTACGGAGTCTGGCTGGACGCCATCTTGGCTCACCGCGGACAAGTGATGCTTGGCCATTTGTATCATGGGCAAGGACCGCAGCACAGAAGAGCAGTAATCGACTGTGTCAATATATATATAAAAAAAAACACTTACAATCAATTCCAATCCGGGCACTTCTTGTCGTTCTAACTACCAAATCTGGTACATACCAGCGAAGAGATAGATAGATAGATAGATAGATAGATAGATACATACATACGTACATACATACATAGAAAGATAGATAGATAGATAGATAGATAGATAGATAGATAGATAGATAGATAGATAGATAGATAGATAGATAGATAGATGGAACAAAAGTGTGATTGATAAGGGACATAGATAGATAGATAGATAGATAGATAGATAGATAGATAGATAGATATAAGCGAACAATCTGGTGCTGATAGATAGATCGATAGAATTTTTAATCATTTCACTTCAAGTAAGTTAATGTAAAGGGTTACTAACATGTAAAGGGTTACTGAGTGTGAAAGAGTACAAAGAAAAAACACTACTGATGAGTAAGAACAATAGAATAACAGGAATGAACAAGACGGAAGATAACGATGTACATTTTCGAAGATCAAACTTAACTGGTAAGCATGTAGCCAGATGAGAGCTTCGCAAGTGTGCTGATCGATAGAAGAAATTGTTAGCATACAACTTACGCTTACATCTCGCCATTTCAACTGTAAAATGATGAGACCTTATCGCCAATCTACTACTGCGCTTTAATTCATAAAGTCTACGTACCGACGTGCTATTTTCACTGGTTCCTCAAATACATAAATTTAAAGGTGCTACTAGATTGTCATCTCGGTCCCATCCTTTCACTGTTGAAACGGCTAAATATAGCCACCTCTTCCCCTCGAACAGCTTCTTATCTCGCACCTCACGTCAGTGGAACTCCCTTCCTATCACTTGTTTCCATGACAGACAGATAGATAGATAGATAGATAGATAGATAGATAGATAGATAGATATGAATAAACTGAAATAGATAGATAGATGTTAACAGACTTAGATAGATAGATAGATAGATAGATAGATATGAAAAAACTGAAATAGATAGATGTTAACAGACTTAGATAGATAGATAGATAGATAGATAGATAGATAGATAGATAGATAGATAGATATGAAAAAACTGAAATAGATAGATGTTAACAGACTTAGATAGATAGATAGATAGGCTGGAATAGATAGATAGATAGATAGATAGATAGATAGATAGATAGATAGATAGATAGATAGGAAGGCTGGAATAGATAGATAGATAGATAGATAGATAGATAGATAGATAGATAGATAGATAGATAGATAGATAGATAGATAAGTAGAATAGAAGACACATATGGACACCCAGACTGCTGAGCTGTTGCTAGCGTATCAGTTTCCCGCGCCCTTTGGAGTAATTTCGATCTTTGCTGAGCAACTTTGTATACTCATTCTATTTCAGACAATTATGTGCTTAATAACAATGCAATCCTTCCTAGTATGTTGCTTTCATTTTGCTCTAATATTCTTGGAATATTATGAATTCGTTTTTATCCCTTAAGCTATGTATTAAATAATGGAGTAGACCGTGCTCGCTAACCAGTTTCAGTAAAGAACCACACTTAATTTAAATCTGCCGAGGAGGAAACCGGAAATCATACAATAAATAACCAATATTTCCTAAAATGTCGTGTCAGTTCGCAGATATTAAACAAAAAGACGAAGTTGTGGAGAGTCATGGTCCCATAAGTCTTGAAGGATAGAGCATTAAAATATCAATACCTGCATCTAGTGAAAGGAAAGTTTGTTCAGAATGTCGTGCCAGAAGGTTTTGCTCGTCAGAATCCATCTTGCACATTTACAACTCGTGCGTGCATTGAATACTGTTGACATATCTGACCTGGTGCTCCTGCTTTTCATCTCGAGGTTCTTGACAAAATCCAAAGAAGAATGTGTAATGTAATCCATCCTGACTTGGCATCTCGATTTCAGTCAATTCCTCTCCAAGGAGACATGGCTTCCCTCTGTCTTTTCTACAAATATTTTCATGGAAACAGCTCTGATGAGCTTTTCTCCAGGGTACCCCGACTACGTGAATTTAAGCGTGCTGCTAGATTTGCATCTAGGTCCCGCACTTTTAATGTTGGAATAACTAAATGCAACCGCCACTTCTACTCCAACAGTTTCTTTTCTTGCACTTCGCGCCCGTGAAACTCACTTCCGGTTACTTGCTTCCCTGACAACTACAATCTTCAAACATTTAAATGCAACGTAAATCGCCATCTTTTGTTGTCTTGAACCGCGTTCATCTTTTATCCATTCCTCAATACTCCCTATACTCAGTCTTTTCTCTCATGCTTTGAATACCTGTTACCCTCGCCCCGTGTACAAATGGCATCCCCACCTTGCTTGGGGCGAATTGATCACACACAGACACACACACACACACACACACATTCACACACACACACACACACACACACACACACACACACACACATATATATATATATATATATATGTTCACAATGTCGTGCCAGAAGGTTTTGCTCGTCAGAATCCATCTTGCACATTTACAACTCGTGCGTGCATTGAATACTGTTGACATGTCTGACCTGGTACTCCTGCTATTCATCTCGAGGTTCTTGACAAGAGCATATATATATATATGTTCTTGAAGAGCATATATATATATATATATAAATATATATATATATATATATATATATATATATATATATATATATATATATATATATATGCATAGACGCATTTTTAGAGTTTCTTTCGATATATATAGAGAGAGATATAGTCGTGGTAAATATACACATACATATGCAATCATATATCTAAAATATATAAATATATATACATACATAGGTACACATACATATCTATATGCATAAAAATAATTCCAAGAGGATAGAATCCAAGTAGAACTCAATGTCCAGGACAGAGTAAGGATATAATAAAAAGGCTTAAACACTAAGATTACATGGTTATAATTTATTCCATTGGAATCGTAAATACGATCCAAATCATCAGACCTACAAATTCAAAGAGCCTTTTTATTATATATATATATATATATATATATATATATATATATATATATATATATATGTATGTATACCAAGTATAGGATTGGTGTATACGGAATAAATTCCAATAACCAACAAATACTATTCTTAAAAGAGTGCTCAATACAGAGTAGAGCAAATATAATTATTTATTCGAAAATTATAACATAAACATGTTATAAAATCACTATAAAAATAACCATTTAGTTTCAACACTTCTGGTGTCTTATCAAGTGACGGTGTTGAATGAAGAATAACCCATCATTCTACATTTGATAAGACAACAGAAGTGATGAAACAAAATGGCTATTTTTGTAGGGATTTTATAACATATTTATATTATAATTTTCGAATAAATAATTATATATATATATATATATATATATATATATATATATATATATATATATATATATATATATATATATATATATACCCAAGTAAAGGATTGGTGTATACGGAATAAATTCCAATTACCAAAAAATACTATTCTCAAGAGATTGCTTAATACAGAGAAGAGCTAATATATCTATCTATCTATATATATATATATATATATATATATATATATATATATATATATATATATATATATATATATATATATATATATATATATATATGTATATATATATATATATATATATATATATATATATGCGTAGACGCATTTTCAGCGTTTTTTTTCGATATATATTTATAACCAACGTTTGTTTGAATTTAATGACGAGCGTCCTGATTAGAATTCTATGGATGCCATGAAGGAGAAACGGTTAATTAATTGGCATTCGTTTTTCTGCGCAAACTGAAAAGAAGGTTTTATCAGTTCTTTACAGTTTTACGGCTGGGGGATGCTACAATAAAACATACACCGTCGATCTCGTTCCAAAATTTTTCGATTAATCGATTCTGATTCTGCCATCACTGAATTCTAGAAAATTTCATTTTTCAGAATCGACAACTAACGACAATATATACGCAAAAAATGTTTGTTTTCGTCATTTCACGCAAGACAATAAAGCCACTAAGAAGCAAGATGTGTGGGGGGAGGTACTGAGCGTGGAAAATACGAGGAAAATAAAACATCATTAACGAGAGGTCCATAAAAGAAAAGGAACTAAGCAGATGGCGATTGACATTGCATTTAAATTTTTGAATATCTAAAACAAAGAACCAGAAGTGCGTTGCACAAGCGAGATGTACGCGTGAAGAAATTGTTAACATAGAACTTACGGTTGCTTCTATCTATTTCAACTATAAAAATGATAAGACCTTGTCGCCATTCTAGTACAGCGTGTAAAATCATAAAGTTTTGTTATCAAAAAAAATAAAAATAAAATAAAATAAAATAAAATAAAGAAGAGGAGAGCTAGTCAGAAAAATTGCCATGAAAATATTTATTAGAAAAGACACAGGGAATCTACATTACGGCAGTGGGAAAGTGAAGAAAACTGATATGACAGGTCTGGACGAATAACATTGCAGATTTTTCTTTTTACTTTATCAAGAATCTCTAATTTTTTTTTATAGTAGTATCACTCTAGACTTATAAATGTGTGAGATAGTTAACGATAAATGTATAATATTATGAATCCAGAATCACTTACCAAACTTGTGCAGATTCGTTTATTTATTCCTACATGTAGTTGTTTTGAAACGGCAGAATGTCACAAGACCCGAAACCGGTGTAACATATATAGAATAAATATATCAAAAATACACATTATAATCAAAATCGTTTGCGGTTTTTTCTCTTTTTAATATATATATATATATATATATATATATATATATATATATATATATATATATATATATATATATATATATAAAGTACAGTGTATGAGTGTTTGTGTGTGTGTGTGTCCAAGCAACACCTCCGCTCCCACTGGTCCGATTTCATTGATTCATAGCTCATTCAAAAGCCCCAGAAATGTTAGGCGCAGGGAACGATTTTCTTTGAGCTTAGATTCAGCGTTGCCAGATTATGCGAGGTTAAAAATATATATTAATACATTATACTAGCCATTATCGTTGCTTTCAGGGTTCAAGGGGAGTAACTGTTATTTCACTTTTTTATCCCAAATTGTAGCTTGCTTAAAATTTTAAACTAGCTAAATTATAAGCTAGCTTAAAAGCCGCTTTATCGGGCAGCATTTAAGCTAGTTCCTATGGAAGACTCTTGGTTTAGCCATCATCACAATAGCTATGGAAAAAATGAAGAGTAATGATTAACTGCTGACACTGAAGTTCAAGCGAGACACTCGACTTATGAATAAATGCTTTCCACCAGATGTATAAATAGTGGTGTCAGGCTACTGACTGCAATGATTATTTGAGTGACTACTGAATGGAACTATCCAGTCGAATTAGTGTGAATTATTGTGCGTTGATGATTTTGATCTTGATTTAGGATTTACCGGACGTTAAACTGAGCCGCGCTATTAATAAGGTATTCACTGGAATGGTTAATTATTTTTTATTAACTTTTTCTTCTTTGTTCTTGTTAAGTATTTATTTGCGGTTGAAATTAAATAATATTTCATTTTAACATTGAAGGCTTGAGTTATACTTAATTATTAACGGCCGCCGTACGTCACAAAACTATTCATATTAACAGCGTTGTTGATTCAAGAAACATTATTTTTCCTTGTTACAAATAATAAATTTTAATGAAGTAACCATCGAGAATCTATTTTAATTTGCCATTTTTTTTGGATTGAAATTTTTACATTACGTCAGATGTCGCTTTATCCATTTGTTTCGTTGGGGCAACAAATGAAACATAAACTTGTGCCTGGTTCCATTTAGCTTGACAGAGCCAATCCCTCTTCCTCCCTCTGATTTTGAAATCAGTTTTCCTTCTCCTAGACTGGTTGATACCCAAGGCTAGAGATCCGAGGTTACCAGTACATCAACTTCTGGTCGTGAGAGGGGTGGATTCATATATTTCTCTGGGTATCTATGCGAGCGCGACGGCCTCGCTTGGAATTACTTTTAAGCGCTCCTTTATTTGTTTTTTTACAGACAATGGACAACCGGAAATAATTACTGATCCAAAACCAGTCTTATAGAGAGAGGCAGTAACAGAGAAGGGACTGTCTTAGGATACCGATTAATTTTCTTCCTCACGCAAGCTTCAAGTATAGCTTGCTTTTCTCAACAGGTAATTCAGTCGATCAGAAAGTATTACATATGGTCGTCTGTAAGTGAGGCGTATCATTTCGAGACTTTTAGAATATGAACAGAGTGAGACTTCTGTTTTGGACTGATCCTGTTGATTCAACGACATATATCTTTCGATGTGTGGGCGTTTGTTAATACATTTAGACAGGTATTTAAGGCGCTGTGAGTGTAGAATATCAGTGTGCAGACGGCTACGCAATTTGATTGGATCAGCGAATGAGTAAATGTGAGCATGCATGGAATTTACTGTACATTATCGTTTTTTTATGCCAGTGACGAAAAGACAAAAAATACATTGTTTCTTTTTATTCTCTGAATTTACACCGAAAAAAATGATACACTTTCAACTTGCCTACACTCAAACACGCGAATTGGGTAGCAAATATTTGCTAAATAAACTAAGTGTAATTGTGCCGTCAAAAATGACGACCATTATTAGAAAGTTTTAATAGTGAGATGCAATGAAACAAAAGTCTAGAAACAATGTATTGAGATTCAATATAGCGGAGATAAAAATGTACAACTAAAATGGCGGCCAATGAATCGTTTAATTAATTTGTTACCTTTATTTTATTAGACGTTCAATGGTATCTATGATTCATTGATTACTCCTGGTATTATATAAATCCCATTTTTCTCAATATCTTTTCATGTTAAAAATTGTATCTGTTTAATATAACAGTAAAACGGAAATAGCTCTCGGAAGACAAAGATTACTAATCGAATGACAAAAATGGTGATTACAATGTCTATTTCAAGACAATGTTGGTGCAAGACGACCACTTAACAAACAAAGGTAACTGAGAGCCTCACATAAAAGGCTTTAACAAATAAGACTGTAATTTAAGAAACATAGAAGTAAAGGAACTGATTCATTAAATGGTTCATTTTGCATTAATTTTGTCTAAATGCAAATAAATATTTTATTTGTACAGATTATTAAAACTACTAAAGTAATTAATCACTCATAAGTTTACTAACATAAGTCGAATTGCCTCCCTTTTCACTACAGATGAGACAGGAAATAAATAAATAATTGCACAGTGATAATTATTATATGGTTTGATTTTTAAATATTTTTCTCTTATCAACAAATTAATTCCCTTATGATTTACATTATATAGGAACAGTTCTCATTCCATATCTGTTTCTTTTTAAATGTGATATGTTAATTATTGCATGTGCAGTTGGGTTATTGCTTAGAGGCACGGAATGAGAAAACCCTGAGCCGAGTTCGAACTCCGTTCACGATCATTGCATTCAATTTCGCGCAAATTCATTCGAAATGGTATGAATCTATTTCTACGCTATCAACCTCTGGGTTAAATTGCAGAGCAGACTGGACTTGCTAGCCATGAATGACTACCATTATATGAGATGAACAGACTGGAACAGATAGATAGATAGATAGATAGATAGACAGACAGACAGACAGACAGGCATCAACTGAGAGAATATGTAAATCACTGGTTGGGGAATATGAACAGACTGGAATGAATGAATGGTGATAGATAGGCAGAAATGAACAGACTGGAATAGATAGATAGATCGATCAATCGATCTTTTTTGAGCACGTATTTTGACACCATTTTAAAATTCAAATTTCTTATGGAGTTTTGTGGTCCTCAAACAGCGGTGATATTTTGGCAATTTCATCTTCGACTGTATTAGTATCCGCCTCTCGGTGATTTAAGTTGGTAAATTATATATAATCGCCAGTTACCCTCATCGTAACAACATGAGTTAACCGAGTATGTATAAATGACCAGTATGAGCGAACAGACAAATACCAACCGCCTAAAAACTGTGTGCGTTAGCGTGCAAGAAACTGGATACCATAGCCGTTCGTGTGTACTATGGATTTTTATGGCAAATATAAATATTCAGGTATTGCAGCATTGAGGGCTTTTCCGGTCTAGCGTTTTAGTATAGGCCTTCAGGAGATGCTACTGTGCGTAGTATGGATAAAACGCGTCACAAAATACCTTTCCAGCTTATCATATTATATATATATATATATATATATATATATATATATATATATATATATATATATATAAATATTATAATAATAAAGAGAAAGAACAGTAAGATATCTGCTTATAAAACTCAGTAAATTTCAACAAAAGTTATTCCGAAATTCGATTGAAAATGAAACAGGAGTAGGGAGTCTTTTGTTTCTGTTTTTGAAACATGGTAATTCCTGTGTAGCGATAGAACCATATTTTTAAATTGGTAAATTCATTATACATATATATATATATATATATATATATATATATATATATATATATATATGGGGTGTGGGGTGTATCAAAAATAATTCACAAAATTTGGGGGCGAGTTTCTTACACAAAACAAGGATAAACGTCCATATAAACATATATCCGCAAGTCCAACGTTTTTGAGTTATTAAGTTTAAAGAAAATTTAGGATATATAGCGCTGTTTTGCAACATTGACTAGGCTACATTTGTCATTCGTGTACATTTTTGGCTAGTCTGTCTTCATCGTTTCAGGTGTGTAGAAGTGAGTTAACAGAGAAGTGCTCCGTTTAACAATAGCAGGATGTTTAGATCTTAAGCAGGCAGAGATGATTTTTACTCACTTTACGATGTGTAGGCTAGAATTGTAGGTGACTTACAGGAGCCGTCTGCAGGGTCTTTATTTCGAACACACTTCCAATCCTGCTAATACGAAGACGCGTTTGGTTCATACTTGATGGGGCGCTAGCACATCTTAATCACATTGTTCGCGATATCTACCATGAAAAATAGATACGAATAGGAGGGCTGGTACCTTGGCCTGGACGTTCACCCGACCTCAATCCTTTGGATTTTTATCTCTGGGCCACCTAAAAAATATGGTTTATGCAGCAGACGTTAATAATGCAGAGACGCTTAATCAACGTATCACAGGGGCTTGCGAAACCATTCAACACCATGAAGGAAGATTTGAAATGGTTTACCAGTCAATGATCTGACGGGTGTATGATTGGGTAGAAGCAAGCAAAAGACATTTTTAACATTTGTTATGAGTTCCTGTATAATGATGGCCTTTTTGTTAAATATGTTTATATGGAAATTTTACCTTGTTTTGGTGCCAGGAACCGGCTCCCAAAGTTTCTAAACTATTTTTGATAAGCCATATATATATATATATATATATATATATATATATTATATATATATATATATATATGTATTACATGAATCATTCATACAAAAAACAGATTAGTGAAGTTAATGATATAAATGGCGAGAATATATCTTCGAAAACAAATTTATTAAAATTACATTAACCCACGAAACTCTAGATGTATGTTATGATCCCTGTTTTTAATAAATTCGCGCTGTATAAGGTCTCTTTTTGCTAAGACTTTCATCTGTTCATACAGACATCATCAGGCACGGAATCTGATTTGTTTTTTTCGTACATCCAGGTAATAACGGGACACGAAAGATTAGACTTGAATCGAAATATGTTTTTGTTTTTCATAAATGTGTTATTGTTAAGAGAAAGAAATTTTGGAGCACGCGGTCGCAACGCTAAGGTTGAATTTTTTGAAAATTTAAAAGAGAGTGCGTTTTTTTTTTACTAATATGGTAACTGGAGAAATCTTTTGTTATAGTAGTTTTTTTCAGTCGATGTGGCATGAACTAAATTCTTCAATAAATAGAGCAATGTCAATATATATATATATATATATATATATATATATATATATATATGCGTGTGTCTGTATGGAAAAATGTAGTTTATAATTTTAATTTGTTCTTTATTTATGAGTAAAACTGCTCACTGTCGGAGGTAGGGTGTCCTCTGCATACAACATATGAAAGCATGTACGATACCCTATCTTCGCCAGCCGCCAACCAGGAGTGGTGACAATGTTTCGGTCGCTAAAGCAGGACTGCTACCCCTGGCTCCGCCAGCGGCTTTTACCACCGGACAGGGTATTGTTTTTGTATATATGTTAGTCTCTTGCGATTTCTTTTTACAACTGCAACTGAAATATTCAACGTTGTGTAAAATACACAACACAATCGTAGCGAGCGTTATTAATGACATGGAATGTATTGTAAACAGATGTGTTGCATTGTGTTGCAAGCGGGATTTTATTTAACTTTATTTATTTTGGATCTTGACCAGATCTAACACGATGTCTGTTCGTTGTGTAAAATACACAACACAATCGTAGCGAGCGTTATTAATGACATGGAATGTATTGTAAACAGATGTGTTGCATTGTGTTGCAAGCGGGATTTTATTTAACTTTATTTATTTTGGATCTTGACCAGATCTAACACGATGTCTGTTGAGCTGTGATCTGGAGACGATGTGAAGCACGCTTTAGGTTCCGGCCAATGATGCCCTCCTTCCAAAGGAAGGAAACTATTGACCGTCCATGTAAATAAAAAAGTGGATACTGATATCTACCGGCCTGAAGATTGCATTCAAGCATGAAATAGACTATCGTTGATCGGTGTTGATCTCAGTGTCTACTTTAATATATATATATATATATATATGTGTGTGTGCGTATATATATATATATATATATATATATATATATATATATATATATGTGTGTGTATATGTGTGTGTGTGTGTGTGTGTTGCATACCGTACCTATGAACACTAATGGGTATGTCTCTATCCTCATAAATACGTTTGACACTATTGTAAGTGTGGGGGAGGGTAATATGTTTTCTAAGTGGTCCACCTCTATGAGTGGTTTACCTACTTCACGTCGCTGGCTAGTATTGTATTTGTTGATGTCATAAAGATTATCATTTCATTTCCAATCTCCGTTTTGACCATTCCTCATTCATTAACCCTTTCTAGGTTACAACAATATATATATATATATATATATATATATATATATGTGTGTGTGTGTGTGTGTGTGTGTGTGTGTGTGTGTGTGTGTGTGTGTGTGTGTGTGGCCGAGTGGCTAGAACGTTCGTTTTCCGACCATGAAATCCGGCTTCTAATTTCACAAATGCGGACTTCTTGATATCACTGATATTTGAAGAGTGACTGAAAACAGTGCCAGCGTTTCACGCAAGTTTTGTGAGTCAAGTTGGGTAAACGGAAGAGTTTAGAATCTGTGGATGGTTGACCTAGCACGAAGTCGCATGTCCTCGTCACCGGAGGTTTCAGCCGACTGGCGTTGTTCAAACTGCTGATTATGTCAGGTTCTGCGCTCTCTCCCAGAGACTGCAAGTAAGGTCCGCTCAACATAGTTGCATTATAAATCACAGGTGGGCTCTGTGTGTGTGTGTGTGTGTGTGTGTGTGTGTGTGTGTGTGTGTGTGTGTGTACGATAGGAATTGACTAACCGCTCGAGTAGATGGGTGTGCCTGGACTAACGCCTGCGACTAACCGGCCATTATATACGTATCAGAATCCAGAAGCTCAGTCCTTGGAACAGAAGATTCAGATTGCATGTAAGAACCGTATACAGAGAAGTGGTGTACATCGTGTGACACAAAATCTGCAAACGATCTCCTTCAGGTTTTGAATTCAGACTTGTCCTTCTCCTAAACTGTCTGGCAATCAAGGCTAAAGAGCCTAGTGTGCACTATTGTTTAACCTGCAGGTAAGAGGAGACGAATAGATGGATTCAGACCTTTTACATACACTCATGCATACTCACCATATATATATATATATATATATATATATGTATGTGTGTGTGTATGCGTGCGCGCGTGCATATATATATATATATATAAATATAAAAGTGAACATAGAAGTCAACACTTAGAGGCGACAGTCTGTTTCATGATAGATGCAATCGTCAGGTCTAGTATGAAACAGACTGTCGCCTCTAAGTGTTGTCTTCTATGTTCACTTTTATATTTACACACGCTCTATCTCTGATATTGAGCAATTATCCCATAAATATAGCACATCTTAAGACAATATGTCTTCATATATATATATATATATATGTGTGTGTGTGTGTGTGTGTGTGTGTGTATATCTTTTCTGCCTTCACTAATTCGCAGAAACTGACGAAATGCGAAAGCATCGGGAATTTTTTGCAATCCTCTCTCATTCCCTTTCTGGATGGAGCCAAAAATTTTCAGCCTCACAGACACACACACATACACACGTATATATATATATATATATATATATATATATATATATATATATATATATATATATATATGTGTGTGTGTGTGTGTGTGTGTGTGTGTTTACTTATGTTGTGTCTATATGTAAGAATTTCTTAGAAATGGAAAGAAAGAAAGAAAGAAAGAAACGGAGATAAAGGCCGTAGCATCAATGGTGCGTTTTCTGACGTAAATGATTTCGCCAAGGAATATTTGGCTCGACTCGTGGCGTCAAGGTCTTGAAGGCTTTCCTTAATGGACGTTCGATTCGGACCTATCCTTTCAGGCTTTTGACGGTCTTCACCAATACATATTTCCTGAGAGAGGCATTGTTAACAGCGAATGTCAGGCTGAACCAACCAAAGAGGAGAAAAAATAGTAAGTTTGGTTAAAAGATGGTGAAGAAAAAGAGAGGGAGAGAGTAAAAGCCAAACTACATCAGGGAAAAAGAAAAGAAAAAGAAACACAAGTTCATGACGATCTGAATTTATAAAGAAAATACTCCGGTATAAAGTAAGATGGCGTCGTCCTTCTTGCCTTGAAAAACGGCATTCTAAATACTAGCTCTCAGCTGGCTTCGAACACTCACAATCATCAGGAATAGCCATTAAGAACATACACCTTTATCTTCACACACAAACACACACACGCGTGTTATATCTATAAGTATTCCACAGTGTAACACTTACCCTACAGACGAAACGTTGCTCGCCTCTAATTGCTTTATCGCTATTACTATGGCAGATGTTGAGACGAGTTACGTCCCTTAGATTCACCAACTCAAAACTTCACAGCTCGGAGCCACCATGCCGTGTTCACGCTGTGAAATCATTTTGATTTCCTTCGTGATCCTTTGATAAGGAGCATGTTCCACTCAGACAGATTCTTCGTTAGAACTGTTACGTTGTGGAACAGGCTCTCGAGCAGATGCTTCCCTGACAACTCCGATATTTGTCTCTTTAAGTCTGAAGTCAACCAATGTCTATCATACACATCTGCATTTCTTACTTTCTCCCTACTCCCTCCCTGACAGCAATCTCTCTCAATATATCTCTACGTTGAGTGACCCTTGGGCCTTGTATTGGGTTAACAGTAAAAAAAAAAAAAAAGAAGCTTTAGAATGAATGAAAATGTGATACAGAAATCTCAATTTGTAATACTGGAATAGCGAAATGACTTCCAAAAGCTAAGCAAACTATTAAGAAGCAGGAACATTTCGTCAGACGGAACTGTTACGTAATCTCGGTCCAACGATGAGGTAATGAATGCTGAACAACAGAAATTTGATTCTACAGAAGGAGGGTGAGAATACTCTGAGCTGAAAAATTGACGAAGTAACATAAATCATTTTTTATGGCAGTGAATGCTGAATAATGTATACATAACGTGGATAATCATGGCTCTCCACAACTTCCTATCCTTTGTAAATATCAGTCTTTTTGCTATCACTGTCAATCTCTGTTCTGTCCTCTACTTAGGTAGATTTCTCGTTCTTTACTACTGTTATGCTTTCAATACGTCTTGTGAGTGTCAGATTTTCTAAGCATTCTTTCCTCATTATATATCCTAAAAGTTTTAACTGCCGCTTTTTTATTCTAAGTATAACCTCCTTTTTCTTTTTCTTGATTATTCACTTATTGATTACTCACATGCTACGTCCATGATATTCTCAGCATCCTTCTGTAGTACCATATCTCTGTTGCTCCGACTTTCACTGTCATACAGAAGGACGGATATTAAAACATTCTTTATTTACACTATTTAAATTCGGACTATGGTCCTCATCTTTGTTGTTGTTGTTGTTGTTGTTGTTGTAAGTGTATATCGATCGGGGTAACCTATAAGGAATTCTGAACTTAACCCTTTATTTAATCTACGGTTCCACTGCTCATGTCTAGGCATATCGTTTAGTTCTCATTATTTTATTTAGTACTCTTCAGTTATTGTTCGCCCGTTATCCACTTAGTGAGAGTACACACTACTTGATCCAGGGATTGAACGCAGAACCACTACATCACCCAATTTCACAGACCATCGCTTTAATCCACTAGACCATTGTCTCGTCCGGGAGTTACGCAGATCGATATAAACCTGAGGAAGGCCGGAGGGCACAACGACCGAAACGTTTTGATCACAAGAACAAAGATGAGGACCATAGTCCCAATATAATTAGTGTAAATAAAGATTTTTGTAAGTATTAAAATGTAATTCAGATAGAAACCCTTCTTTGTACCTGAAGATATTTTCCCGTTTCTTAATACTTTGTTTAGCTTTTGGGAAGCCTATTTCCATATTCCAATGTCCCTACACTTTTCTGTCTCACCTCTTACGTCCTCTGTTATTACACTTCTAAATTTTCCTATTTGCTTGATTTTGGTATTACCAAATCATAGCTCACATCTCGAGCACTTCCCCCTGCTGACATCCATACATTCTGTCTTCTGACAATTGATGCTTACCGCCTTTCTTCACGAGTAAAGAAAAGTAAAGATTAGCTTTATTTCACCTTATTATTGTTCTTTTATATAGTCTAGATATTAGATTGAAAATGCATATACATATAGTTATCTATAGAGGAAAAAATGTATGTATTTTGAAGCGGAAAGCGGCATACGGATTCTGTTGAACACGTCGATGTCAATGCATTTGGCCTTGGAATTTAAAACGCAGATAATTCTTCGGCCATCCTCTTTATGCATTTGCCGCGCCCTCTTCAAGCCGGGAAAATTTGAATTGAAGACGTGGGTAATATGTGAATAGCCTCGCTTCCAATTTCTACGCAATTTCAAGGCATCGACGATCATTGCGGATGAATGACAGGGAACACATGATCACGAGGTCCCGCATCGCATAGCTTCCATAATTCTTCTGGGTTTACATTATACCTCCGAAAATATTTCACGGGACAACACAAGACGGACAGAAAACGGTATTGGCAAATCGAATAGATATATAGAGAGACAAACACATATGCACACGCCGACAGATATATATATATATGTATTTTTATCTATCAATCTATATGTATATATGTATATATATATATAGTCAGCCAAAGACAGACTGCTTCGCTATATCAGCATCTCTTCAGTGTGGCTAGATGTCCGATTGCTTCAAGCCGGGAACGAAACCTGACCGACTGGGTATCAGTCAGAAATCCTACCCCTTGGCTATTGTCGCACGGCAGAGGACAATTGGCAAAATGTTAAATTTTTCTATCCGCTTACTCCCACCAAACGGAAAAAAAATATAAGAACGATAGAAATCTTAAAAAAAGAAATTAATTAAATTTTCGTTATCTGTCATATTTAACAAAAGGTTGGTGCCCAAATATATATATATATATATAATCTTAATTGAATCCCCCAAAATGTAAATGTGAATCCCTATCTACTGTCCTCCTGATTACGCGTTTTCTTCCTTCTCAAGAGTTATATTTCTGCTCCAAATTCTTTCACATCCAGTTACCCCCTTGTGTCTTAGTTACTTTAATGCCTTACTTGTTGCGAAACCGATTTAAAAAAAACTATTTAAGAGTGTTAACTTCAATATCTTCTCACACATATACACGCACACACACGCACACACACACCTATATATATATATATATATATATATACGCACACATATATACACACACACATATATGTATGAACACACACATGCATATGTGTACACAAACACACACACACACACACACACACACACACACACACATATATATATATATATATATATATATATATATATATATATATATATATATATATATACACGCACACATACACACACATATCTAGCTACTTACCAGGCTCGTCGTTATTTAACCTTGCTGCTCGTACGGGAACCGGTGTTTCAACGTGATATGTTTTTACGCCGTACCATCCATACATCCAAGCTTAAAGTACCTAGTATTCTCAAGCAGTTACCTATCTCGGTACTGACCACGTTCGGCGTTGCTTAACTTCGAGATAGATAGATAGATAGATAGATAGATAGATAGATAGATAGATAATCATACAGGGATAGATAGATAGATAGATAGATAGATAGATAGATAGATAGATAGATAGATAGATAATGAACAGAGATAGGAACAGAACGAGATAGATAGATAGATAGATAGATAGAGAGAGAGAGAGAGAGAGAGAGAGAGAGAGAGAGATACTGAGTAATAGTAGGTTCAGGTAAGTAGTTTTGAGCTTTATGTATGACTTTTGATTATTAATTGATTATTGATCATGAAACTATTATGTATTTATTATTGCATCTATCGTGTATAAAACGACTACAGTTTATTTTTTCTGGCTAATCCTGTTATATTGTATATCATCCTAACAAGAACATATTTCATTTCTTGAAACTTCCACAAAAAATATGTGCTGATTTTCAGCCTATTGTTGGTTGCTCAAACTTTAAGCATGAAAAAGAAGACCTCGTTACTTGAATCATTATACGCCATATAAACCAATAATGGTCTCAGTGAAATTATTCAAGATAATTAGGAAATAGTATTATCGTAATACATGATTATTTGAGTATCTGGGGAAAATATTTTACGCGCTAAGCTCAGTGTCAGTTCAAACTCCTCGCATCCCATTTAACCGTTAAGCTATGAAAACTGTTACTGATATATAAGCCAGATCCTAATTATATTCTTTAAAATTTACCCTTAAAGACACGACTTATACAAGAGGTTGTACGGTATGAATATAGTAACAATTCTTAATAATTTAATATCAGATCTAAATTAAAGAAACAACAATAAAATAAACACGGCACAAGAACAGTGCAGGTGGTGCAAATAAAAATAAACTGGAGCTCAGAAACTATAAACGAGATCACGGGATAAAATAAATGTGTCATTCGAGGAATTTCACGTGGGAAGAACCGTTTCGCGCAGATTTGTAGTGTTTATAAATCTTCTTAGCAAAAAAGACTTTGTTTTTATTGGATGACCTGACTACGCCCCCAAGACATTTATCGACCAATTAAAATGCCGTAAAACAATTTGAACTGCAGTTAATTGGTAACTTAATCAGGCTTACTAAGCGGCGAGGGATGTTGCTTCTGTTAGTGGTAGGTTTTGTTCGTCGGCGGTTACTTTGTCGCCACCATTACACCAAACAATACATGCTAGAAATACTTGTCTTCTAACTGAGCCGCAAAGAATTCGACGCAGAGACGCAAAAATGTTTGTTAAAACAACAGGCACGGATAAACGAGTTTGATTGATTTTTTGTGTGTGTGTGTGTGTGTGTGTGTGTGTGTGTGTGTGTGTGTGTGTGTGTGGCTGTGTTACGACTAATCAACCTTTTACAGGTTGTTTACACCCAGAAAGTATTTTTAGATAATGATTTACTGATACAAGTTCTACTAAGTATGCCGTAGCTAGGGAGAAGATGGTGAATAAAACTAAACCGACTGGAACTGGAACTCACTGTTCCTATTTCTAATTCCGAACCGTTGTCCACTACACCAGCCGCACATCCAACGTTTCTGCAGCTGGTATACGTAAGCGGTCAGCCATTAAAGTACAGACCAGTTTCGGCGTTGTTTAAATTCGGTAATCGTACGAGAACCAGTGTTTTAAGATAAACGAATTTGATTCATATTTTG
>OZ038476.1:75607661-75665161 GCA_964036315.1 Acanthosepion esculentum
AAAAAGAAAGAGGGTTAAAAAAGAGAAATAAAAATAAGGAAAGTGAAAATGGGTTAAAAATATTAAAGTATAAAACCGACATTGGAAAACATTTTAACAAAAATAGCAATGATAAAAAAAGATAATAAAAAAAAATTTCATCAAAGTTAAAAAAACAACGAAAAAAAAAAGAATCAAAAACAGAAACTAAACAAAAAAGAAATATTTTTAAGAAAACACCTAAGAAAAACGTATGTTATTGAAAACCAATGTGAGGCCATAAATTTATTATCAAACAAAACAAGGGAATAGGAAACAAAAAAGAATATATGTCGGGAGAAGTAAAAAGCGCAAGAATATGAGAGGAAACAGTAGAAAGAATTCCATAAGAAATTCACTGAGTTTTCGTCTGACTCGCGTATAACAATGGTCAACTCACTTTAGTAATCAGTGCGTGAGAAAAGAAACAAAGTCGCTCTTTAACAAGACGAGACTTAGAGTCCCGTAAAACAAGCAACAGCAGCAGTAATCTCGGCCTGTCTCGTGTACAGCATTCTTCAGGTTGACACTTCACTTTTCAGCCGATTGAATGACAGGTCAATAAGGTGGATAACACCAATCAAATGACAGACCGTGGATTTTTTAAAAAAACATTGTAACAGATATTTTTATGAACAGTTTTCCGTCTCCCTCATCGGACGCAGAGTTTCAGGTTCAGAGAGCTGTCTGCTGGTTTTATTTAAAACTTAAGTTTGTTTTTTTTCATGAAAAAATAAGTAAAAGAGACTTTCGCTGCATTATCAACACACTTTCTCCACTGGTTTTTCGACAAGCGTATGACAAGGGAAGACTGTCGGCGGGACTTGACTAGAACGAATTTTTGGGTTCGTGACTTTCAGAATGGTATCAGTCTGTCGAGATGTGTGGTTATTGACACGGGAAAGCGCAATAGTCGTACCAAGACCGACATTTAAATAGTAAGGTAGAATGTGCTCTCTACACTTGAATGTTAGCCAGTTCAGGAGAATGACTAAATCCCAAACTGTGGAAAAGGCAACATGAATCCAACCCACTATATTTGCAAAGATGCCATGGAGATTCACAGATAATGAATATACAGTCCGATCTCTTTAATCCGGTACTATCTGATTCGGCAACTCTCACTGTCCGACACATTTTGAGCCAAACGCCATTATTTGGCTGAGCGGCCACGTGGGCAACGCCACACATTCACAGCTTTCCGCAGCAGCTAACAACACGAGAGTATTTCTTATGCATAACTGTATATTTACCCAGTCAAGATAGTAAGTATATATTATTTTCTGTTATCCGACATATTTGTAGGCTGGCAGTTACCTAATCCCAAGGATGCCGGATTAAGGAGGTGGAACAGAATTAATAACGAGATTTTGGCGAGCTATAATAGCCTTCGTACTGATGGGATATGTTTGTTTTTTTTTTTAAATCAATAAGTAACAGTAACAACTAAGGAATAAATCTGAAAAATTTCCATAGGTTTATTTGCGAAATCGCCCCGTAAATTAGGACCACATAACTCATAAAATTCCAAAATAATTAATGATAATGTTTCAAATAGTGTAATTTACGTAACATTTCCCCTTTTGAAAAGCGCTCCGTGGCTTCATTTTTAATATACTGACTGTTGTTAATACATGATTTTCTGCAATGTTAGTCTAGTTTCTAATGAATTCCCACTTTAAATTCTTGGCTTGTACATTGGAAAAAAAAGTGTTAATTTCTCAAAGAGTAGTTAATATAAATAAACCAAAGGAGATTTACTGAAAGCTCGGAGGAAAGACAAACTATCAATAGAACGAATGAAGAAATCACTTGTTAACATGGCCGACCTTAAAACAGTTGCATAATTACCAATCAATTCCTGTTCCTATTCTGTCAATGCGTACATACTGAGCCAGCTTGCACAGACACACACAGATATATATATTTGATAAAAATATAGTTTTAAGGTATGTTATATTTATGGGTAAAACTGCTAAATATTTGGGATAGAGCATATGTAGATATAAAAATATAAAAGTAGACACTGAGGTCAATAACCGCGTTATATATATATATATATATATATATATATATATATAGAGAGAGAGAGAGAGAGAGAGATAGATGTGTGTGTAAATATATATATATATATATATATATATATATATATATATATATATATAAATATAAAAGTGGACATGGAAGTCAGCAGTTAGAGGCGACAGTCTGTTTCATGCTAGTGCAATGCTGACGATTGCACTAGCATGAAAGAGACTGTCGCCTCTAAGTGCTGACTTCCATGTCCACTTTTATATTTACACACGCTCTATCACTGATATTGAGCACTTTATCCCATAAATATAGCACATTTTAAGACTATATTTCTTCATATATATATATATATATATATATATATATATATAGTGTAGCAATAAAGACATATACAGCTATTTATAACAATTAAGACAAAGCAATTGTTCAACAGTCCAGAAATTTATTATTAAAAGGGTTCTGATTAATTCTGCTTAGTAACAATAAAATGCTATGTTAAACAACAGTAAATTAATTACCGACTACTGTTCAAACTGAAAGCCATCTGGTTCAATGTTTAGCTTTTTTATTATAAGTAACTGTATAGTGACTTTATTGCCACCCTGTATATATAGGAACGTGGCTTAGAAGGTTCACTTTCCGACTATGAGGCGATTAGAGCGTGCGACACCTTTGGAAAGGGCCTGAAAACCCATACCACGAAATAACCTACGCCTTATGAGTGAAATTGGGTAGACAGAACTAATTGGAAGTGATGGTTATGCTGGCACGAAGTCATAAGTCTTCGTAGCCAAGGGTTTGAGCTTAGGGACATTGTTCAAACAACGGATCATGACAATTTATATGCCCTCTCGCAGAAAGTGTTACTAATGTCTGTTCAGTAGAGTTGCAGTACAGACCACAGCTGGACTCTGCGGTTGTTGAACAAACACAAATGTACCTTAGCAGCTGACTACGACGGGGACTGGTTAGCCGAACTAGAAGACGGTGTGCTCGAGAAGCGAGATTAACCGGCCGTATATATATATATATATATATATATATATATATATATATATATATATGGGTTTGATCGTGCTGGCCATGTTAAAAACAAATTATCACGCCAGATTACGCGGCCACTCGTAGAAATTATAAAAAAATCGGGTTAGCAGAGTTGCTGTATAAACCACAGTCGGATTTGTTGGTTGAGCGGGCGATTGTAATAGGGATTTGCTGACCGCCCTGGAAGTCGGATTTGGTCGGAAATGAGTAGCCAGGAATTATATATATATATATATATATATATATATATATATATATATATATATATATATAGTGAAATTCCCAGAAAAATGATAAATTGGAAAAAATACTTAGTTTTTTTGCCGACGCGTTCTGTCATACCAATTTGTCTTGTCCACAGAATTATTCTGGGAATTTAACTATACTGTCGGCATGGAAAGAAGAAAATCTCTGAGTATAAAGGAAATTTACATTAACCAGAAAGAGGCTTACGCAGAAGCGTCTCTCTTTTTTTTTAAATTTGGATTTTTAATGTAACTATAACAACAAAAACATTTCGATTTCATTTTGGCCTTGAAAAAGTCGGAAGATGAAACGCGTCGGAAAAAGGAACTCTTTTTCCAATTGTCACCTTATATATATATATATATATATATATATATATATATATATATATATATATATATATATATGTATGTATTTATAATTAAGTAGTTCATGGAGCCTGGAAGAAACATCAACAGAATCTAGAAAGCACTGGACGGCCGTTTCGTCCTATATTTGGGACTCATCAGCAGTTCGCAGCCACGACCGAGAATTGAAAACCTGGACAGTTACGTTATCAGGCAAACGTCATACCAACTGTTCCAACGGGCCTCGGCGACGAAGGGGCAGCGAATTAGACTCCATATAGCGCCGCCTGATCACATATTCCGTGGTGGAACTCATCCGAGTTTCTCTTTTGCCCATAGGACTGTGCCCCCACGAGCCACGACTACTATCAACGAGCCACTCCATCCAGAGCATTAGTAGCTGATTCAAGCAAGTATATACAATTGATAGAAATTAGGAGGATTTGAGATAATTATAATTAAGTAGTTCATCGAGCTTAGAAGAAACCTCAACAGAATGCAGAAAGCACATCTGTGTGTGTGTGTGTCTGTTTTGACCACTTTACACGATATTTTTTGTGGATATACGTATTTAAGTAGAGGCTCCGTTTTATTATCAAACACTATATTCATTTATTTTCGTCTATCGTTCTGAATGTTCGAGATTGTCTTTAATAAGACTTTCTCGAACATTCAGCCCGGTAGACGGAATATGGTTGGAAATGAGTAGCCAGACATTATATATATATATATATATATATATATATATATATATATATATATATATATGTATATATATATATATATATATATATATATATATATATATATATATATATATATGTATGTATGTATATATATATATATATATATATATATATACATACATACATATATATATATATATATATATATATATATATGTGTGTGTGTGTGTGTGTGTGTGTGTTTATCACTTTAAGCGTTATTTTTAGTGGATATTTGTATATATTAGTAGATGCTCCGTTTAATTATTAAACAGTCCATTTATTTATTCACGTCTACCGGCTTGAATATTCGAGGTTTTCTCTAAAAAGATTTCTCCGACATCCAGGCCGGTAGACGAAAATAATTCAATATACTATTTAATAAATAAGCAGGGCGTCTACTCAAATACGAGTATCCAATAATGTTTGAAGTGATAAAAATCCGTCGGATTAATAAAAGTTCATTATGTCTTTAGAATACGCACGAAGTGTGAGTGCGTGTGATAAAGAATACAAATCAGGCGAAAGAATAAATGAAAGAGGTTTTTGTTTTTTCATAAGAAACGCCATTCGCTTTATTCTGGAAACACGGCTCTTTGTTTTATTTCAGCGATGTAACACCTTAGGCTGCAATACACAAACACACACACACACAGACACACACACACACACACACACACACACACAGTCATATATATATATATGTGTGTGTGTGCGTGTGTGTGCTCGCACGCGCGTGTGTACGTGTGCATACGTGTATGTACAAACATCATTGAATTTCTTTTCATAATTCTTAGTTGGAATAATGGCCAAATGTCTGCCTCTGTTGACAGCCAATTGCTTATCATTGTTTTGATATTATGAATTCTACATGTGCAGGGCTTTGTCGGCTCAAAATAGCGCTCCCGGCTACGAACTATCCTAATCTCGTATTTGAGATAATCTGAGTGGGAGGAAATATTTCGTTAAAAGAGAAGAAGAGATTTTTTTTAATGGTTTCCTGCTAGAAATATGCTCTCTCCAAGGTTATCTTGACATTATTGGATCTTTTAACATTGAGGAAACATTTTAAAGCAACCTACAAAATGTACAAATGCTCTGATTCAGGGTTAATTATCGTATAATATCTAAGACTAGATATTTTCTTTTGCAACAGGCTGACGCGTGTTGAAATCCTCATAGTGTTAAGTATTGCTAACGTTTTTTGTCGAGATTTACAAACTCTACGTTTCATTCAATTTTGCAAACCAATCGATGAAATTTGAATAAGCTGATTTGTTTGGAAAATACTTTAACAAAAAGCTTACTTTGCGGTTAAATAATTTCTTTACTGCGAAGAATGAATTTCTTACTCTTGAGCGTGTAGCATACAACTGGCTATGCATAAATATTTCGTTCTGTAGCCAAATTTAAACATTTTGAAGCGTTTGGCTTTGTGATTTGTTTATAGTTCTCGCAAAGGCAAGGCGAATTGGATCCTGGATTCTTATACATAAAATATTTAAAAAAAGATATGCAAAAAACAATATTTCATATTTATTAAATAAGTATTTGTTATTTTAATCATTAAATTGTTTTTAAAATAGTATTTTGTGTGTTAAATAATAAAACTTTAAAAAATTAATAACAATGTATCGTATTAAGCTCCGCACCCTAATAGAACCAGCTGTATTTTGTACCCCCTTACCTGTTTGCACTTCTCTCAAAAATTTGATATTGATCGATCAATGTATGGCTATTTTAGAGGGTGTGACGGACGGACAAAAGGAAGTCACAGAATTTTATATATAGATGCCACTTTCGTAAGCTGCTGAGATTGTACACAGAAATGAGTTTATACGAGTGTGGCATTTACTACTCTCCTGTAATTCAGACATTGGTCTTACAAGCCCTACTATTGTAGCGCTGTACTATTGTCTACTAGTTCCGTAAATATCTTATTTCTTTGTGTTGGAAGTTATGATTAATTTAAAATAAAATACAATTTTGGCTGACGTATTTACCTGTGCTTGAACTGTTTTTGCAAACAGTACAACAGAAGGCCTTGACACTCACAGGACATATGGAAGACAAGAGGAATAGAAAAAAAACTGCCTAATGGCAAAACAAGACGACAATTAAAAGACACACATTGCTAGAAATTATAGGAAGTTGAAGATAGAAATGATCTACCATCTTCTGAAAGCACGCTGTTTCATAGAAGAACTTCTATAAAAAAATTAAGAATTTATCAGCAAGCCCCACTGTCTTCTAGATTCTAAATATTAATTTTTCAAGACAATAAAACAGTTTTTTTTTCTCATTAAAAGAAGAAGTCGTCGGCTTTATCTTGTATTCAAGAATTAAATTTCTTCTTTGCTGATCGCTTCCTTTATGATGATGGCGTTAATGACTAAATTCGCCGCCAACGAAAAACTAACTCAACTACATAACCATCAACATGAGTTTCAAGAACGCAGTTGTACACTGCAAAACCTATCTAAGTGTCGACTGTGGAAGCGATCACCTCTCTGTTATATGTAAACTAAGAATGAAACTACGGAAACTGAAGAAGCCTAACGCAGCACTCCTGATCGACCAGAAGCTGAGGGAAAAAATATGGACAGTGGTGAAAAGATATGATGGACAAAATAAAAAATTCGAAGTAGAACACACTAAGAGAAGCTTTAGTGACATCAGCAAAAAGAGATCATCCCAAAGGAAAATGGACGAAGACGTAAAAACGAATGGATGATAAATGAGATTCTCGACGCGATGCAAAGCAGACAGAAAACAATGCGAAAGCACAGAACGGAATACAGAAAAACTATCCACTGAAACAAAGAACAAATGCAGACAGGCTAAAGAAGAATTTCTATTTACATTATTAGAACTATTGTCCTCATCTGTATTGCTATATTTATCCCAACGTTTCGACGAATGTACGCTCCGGCCTTCTTCAGGTGGTTGGAATGTCGAACTGAACCCTTTATTTCGCTCGCTGAGGTTGACTGTTCTAGTTCCACGTGCCATGTCTAATGGATGTCAGTTATCAGTTATCCCCTGTTAATTCACCTCTCCAAGTTCTTCACTGCCTTAACCAGGTATTGAACTCACAACTCTTTGGGTCCTGTCACTGGATCTAACCAACGCCTTTATCCACTATGCCAACAATATGGCAACAAAGATGAGTACAATAGTCTGAATTATGTAAATAGTGAGCATAATACCTCATTTCAGAAATATACACAGATAAAGAAGAATTGCTCCAACGAAAAATGTGCCGAAATAGAAAGAACGAGTATCACAGATAAAGGAGTTATGCATAAAAAAATAAGAGAACTAATAAGACAATAGACATGTCCATCAACAAGCTGAATAAAATTCACGGACGGAACACTGATATTAAAGAAAGAAATACACAGAAATATCGATGGCCTGGAAATATTAAAAACAGAAGTGGAAGCTGCATTGGCCAAATTGAACAGAAACAAAGTGGCAGGGCCAGACGGAATTTTTATAGAGATGCTGGCAGCTTTTAGACGATTTCAGCATAGACAATAATCACAGAAATAATAAATGAAATCTACAACAGTAGTGACATATCGGAAGACCTAAGCAGATCTATTTTTATAGCACTGCCTAAGAAACCAGACGCGAAGGAAATGCGAACTCCTGCCTAATGAGCCACATAACAAAACTCATCATCCGAATTCTGATGAATGGAGCGCGCAGCAGAATCAGACCAGAGATAAGACAGGAATACGGTAGGTTCGTCAAAGGCACCGGAAAAGGGAACGCGTTTTTTATGCTCAGAATGTTATCAGAAAGAGCAATACAAATGCATAAGTACGTGTTATGTGTTTTATAGAATACGCAAAGGCGTTCGACAAAATACGTCATAAAGAGAAGAAGCTGCACGAGCGGAAATCACTTCTCGCTGATGGAATACGGAGGGGATGTGTGTGAAGGAATGGCGTATTTTTGTGTCACATTTTCCGTCATCTGTTAAAACATTTGACATAAACATCTGTACTTGTTTGATGTTGACATCTATGGATCGTAGCTCGACTTTTGGACTGCCCTCTATGCCTAATCGTCTTCAAACTGATAGCCCTCTTACAGCCCTCTACGCTCTGTCTTCTTACAACTGATAGCCCTCTAACATCCCTCTACGCCCTGTCTTCTGACAACTGATAGCCCTCTTACAGCCGTGTACGTCGAGTCTTCTTACAACGGATAGCCCTCTTACAGCCCTCTTACAGCCCTCTACGCCCTGTCTTCTGACAACTGATAGCCCTCTTACAGCCCTCTACGCTCAGTCTTCTGACAACTGATAGCCCTCTTACAGCCCTCTACGTCCTGTCTTCTGACAACTGATAGCCCTCTTACAGCCCTCTACGCCCTGTCTTCTTACAACTGATAGCCCTCTTACAGCTCTCTACGCCCTGTCTTCTGACAACTGATAGCCCTCTTACAGCCCTCTACGTCCTGTCTTCTGACAACTGATAGCCCTCTTACAGCCCTCTACGCTCAGTCTTCTTACAACTGATAGCCCTCTTACAGTCCTCTACGCCCTGTCTTCTGACAACTGATAGCCCTCTTACAGCCCTCTACGCACAGTCTTCTGACAAATGATAGCCCTCTTACAGCCCTCTACGCCCTGTCTTCTTACAACTGATAGCCCTCTTACCGCCCTCTACGCTCAGTCTTCTGACAACTGATAGCCCTCTTACACCCCACTACGCTCTGTGTTCTGACAAATGGATAGTCCTTTTTGTCGCTTTATTTTACTATATTTAAATATCAGCCAACGCAATTCTAGTCCATTTTTTAAAAATTAAACTTAATTTAATGTGGTATAAAACCAATTGAATGTAAAAGATTGTATAGCGTAAAATATTTTACGATTATCGTCTGGGAGAAATATGCGGCTATTTAAAAGCCGACATATATTCCGCACAATAGGTGGGCGTTTAATTGACTTCAGCCAAGATGATTAACGACATATATAATAAAAGGTAGAGTGGTTTGTTGGGGTGCTGTTTCGGTTTCTCCACCGAATATCGAGGTATGATATCTTCTTTCTTCTTATGTGCCGTGTCCTTTCAAGACGTAGGCGATCATGGTCCTCCACTTCCCCCTATCCCTTGTGGTCCTCAACAGGTTTTGTGTTTCTGCAAGCTCCCCCAGACTACACTCCGCCATCAACCTGCCCAAGCCCGCCAAGTCTGTCATGCGTTGCTTTCCCCTGTCTCTTATACCTCCTATTCGTCACGTGAGTATCAGAATCTGCAGGCCCTCCTTTCTCATCAGGTGTCCCAGAAATTTCATCTGCCTCTTCCTTATGTTAATCATGAGCTTCCTCCATGTTTGCATCCTCTCCTCTCTCGTTGCTCACAGGCTCGCTCCATTATATCCTCAGCACCCTTCCTTAGAAACCGCATCTGAGCCGTCTCGAGGATATCGTCCAACATTCGCTGTCGTATAGAGTTTAGAAAGAAACATGCTTTTACAAGGTGTAAAATGAAAATTGATCAACATCAACCGGCGCTGTTATTTTAAATAAAGTCATGCTGCACACCACTTCCGTCCTATCTAAGAAATCAAAAAAATATCTCATATGCATTCTTGCTTAAATATATGAAAACAAATAACTATCACCGTATTTTCTTGTGCATAATACAAGAAGTTTTGAACAAAATCTAAAGGGTAAAAAGGTGGGGGTACACATTTTCAGAAACTTTTATACCCTGATTTGAAACAAGATTGCAAATACACTCGGTTTTGCTCAGAATAGAATGTTTGTTTATACTTGGTTTTTCTTTTTGTATCAAGTTTTCTCTTCATTTTTAATGAAGGACATTTTTTCATAGTTTATTAATAAATAGAAATATAAGAACGTCATATTGTTCAGGGGTCTCCCCTTTTTACACAAATTTACCCACCCAGTGAATACTCGAACAGTCAAGTCAAGTAGTAGTAATAAAGGAATAGTGTCGGTCGAGTAGAATAACGTAGCGGCAAGAGTCACAGTCAAGAGCACTTAGACTCAGTAAGAAGTCATACAGCGATACGTCGATACCAAAGACTTTATATATATTTGTCTACTAACCCCGCATTCCTGGAACTACTAACCTGTATTACCAGTTTGTATTATTACGTTAATACATTTTTTTCCTATATCCATTCTTGGCGATTTTTATTATTTGCTACCGGATTTCATCCCGGAATCCACAACACATATAAAATAGAAAAGTATGAGAATTAATTAACAGCTTAAAATATATTTGAATATCGTGAAAAATTAGATATTTTAGAGAAATATACAGGGTGCGATGGACAAATTGTCGTCTAAATTACACATAAATGAAAATTTCATTAACATCATATTTTAACATATATTTACCAAAATTACACAAGAATATCTTGAAATATGAAAGCGTAAATGTATTCAATAAAATTGCCATTGATTTTGCAATGTATCTTTGGCCAATCGAATACGTCTTCGAATCTCAGTGTCTCATGTTCCATTCTCTGTTAGAACACTTCCCAGATATTTAAATTTCTGTACGTGATTAATTTTAGTATTCCCGGCCTGTAATTTGCATTTTTTTAGCTCATCCTTTTGCTGATAACCAAAGCATTCTGTCATTTTATAATTTATGCATAGTCCTTTCTTCCCGCCTTGCTTCGCTACCTTCTGTAGGAGGTTTTGTCGTTTCCTTTCCTACGGCCTCCAGACGTATCGAAATCTCTTGCATCTCTTCTAGGCGGTTTCCTTGTCTAAGTTGGTGAATGCTGCCATAATGTTTGCCTTCAAGTCATCTTTGGTGTTACAAGGAGTCTCTCACTCAACTGCGTGCCACACATAATCAAGGGGGTTGCAGTCTGGGAAGTTAGTTGTCGAATATAGATTCTTCTACAGCCACTCTCATGACCCTGGAAAGCACTAACTGCTCAAGGCACTTGATATATGCGTCTGTGTTAATTCTGAGTCCATGTGGGAAGATGAATGGAAGCATAACATCGGCAACTCTAGTGATTATTCCAAACACGGTGATGTTGACTGGATATATCACCCAACACTTTCCGAATCCCTTGCACTCTGATTGACACCAAAACACACCAAAATGTTCGTATTGGCGCTTCCGGCGCGAATGCCAAGCAGTACAGCATTACCGTATCCAAATTTCTGACGGACTGAATTGTGTCATGGTGCTCTTTTTCTCGCGGTGTTTTCTCAAATGACCCTATTATACTGTACAGTCGAGGCAATCGCTAACAGTATAGAAAAGGCACTTTCTCCCTATCCATTTGCGAACACCTTTGTCTTCGGTGACATTAATGCTCACCACGACACGTGGTTGAAACATTCTAATGTT
This sequence comes from Acanthosepion esculentum, assembly GCA_964036315.1. Taxonomy (NCBI): domain Eukaryota; kingdom Metazoa; phylum Mollusca; class Cephalopoda; order Sepiida; family Sepiidae; genus Acanthosepion; species Acanthosepion esculentum. The sequence goes on from OZ038476.1 coordinate 75,619,440, forward strand.
ACTGATGCTGCCAGTATACATACATTAATTTTTTCCATTCCCCAATCTCTAACCCAAATCGTGGACTTCTCTAATCGTTTACCTAGCCAAACCGAGCAATAAATATTGGATCCATTTCTTACCTCGTATCCTTTCTCTTGCCAAGCTTCACAATACTGCCCTCTTGGTAACACGGACCTTCTGTAGTAACTATTAATACCTTCTTCCAAGCACCCATTAAACAGGAACCCTACTATCCATAAGACCTCTGTCAGGTACCAACATGCTGATTGGGACTTCTTCCGGGGTTTTCTTCGAGACACTCCTTGGGTTGGCATCTTCAAGCGCCCAAGTGAAAAATGTGCCACTGAGGTTTCTCCTTGGGTCAAAACCGGTACAGACGCTTTCATCCTTCCCGGAAATACCAGCTAGAACTACAATCCTCCCCACGGTTAACACCAGCATGCTCGGTCCCCATGCACATAGGAACCACTATTTCTCAGCTATACCAGCGGGACAGCTCTCGTATTAACAAGTGCCTATTTGCTACTGATCGTAACAAATGTAAGCGAGTCCTCGAAGAAGGTCAGTCAATGTTTGTTGAGAGAATGATGCCCCACAATGACTCTTTGGCTCTCGTGGCTACTGGCCTTTCTGTAATAGGGTACCAAACAATTGCAAGATCTCTATTACTTCCACTACGATCGATTTAAAGTGTTTTCATCCTGATAAAGCTGAATGCTTTGCTCATAAATTCTCCCCAGACTCTACTCTTGACTCATCTGGGGTATCCCTGCCTAACTTCCCACTTAGAACTGATTTTCTGTTGAGTGATATGCATATAACCCCTTCCATGATATCTGCTATCATCTCTAACCTTGATACCCACAAAACACGTGGACCTGGTGGCATCCCTGTAATAGTCATTAAGAAGTGTGATCCCTAACTAGTCCCTGCTCACTCTAAACTGTATAATAAATACCTCGCTGCCTCCTGCTTTCCTGCTTGCGGGAAATCATCGTTTGTTGTTCTAGGTTTTAAGAACTCTGGTAAACCATCTGAACCATCCAACTATCGACATATTAGCCTTCGGCTTCTATTTCGGAAATTCCTAGTGGACCTAATCAATGCTGAATTTGTTCGTAATTTCTCATCACAGGGCTTTTTTCTCGAAGCAATGCGCCTTTTGTTTCTCCAGATCAACTGCTGATGCACTAACGGTAATCGCGGAAAGTATATATCGTGCTTTAGATAAAAACGGTGAAGCATTGGACATCTCGAAATCCATTCACAGGGTCTGGCAGTAAAGTCTCCTCCACAAGTTTTGAAAACTACGGTATTTCCGGGTATGTTTTTGAGCTGATCTAGTCGTTCCTATCAAATCCTGAAATGAAAGTAGTCCTGAACGACCACTCGTCTCCATCCTTTCGTACTAGCGCGGGTGACCCCCCCCCCCCCCCGGGCTCCATCTTTGGTCCGACGCAGTTTTTAATTTTTATTAACCACCTTTCCGATGGCATCAGATCTTAACTTGGCATCTACGCTGACGTCACTACCATTTACTCCTGCCTCGATAATAAGGCCGAGTATTCTGACAAGGTCAAAATGGCGCTCGATATCCAAAACGACCTGATGGCTGTCGTTAACTGGGGCAAATGATGACTTGTTAATTTTAACGCCTCCAAAGCTATACACTCCATTAATCATCTAAGAGATCCCTCTCTGCTTTCCATCAGTATGGTTAATGCTGTTCTCCAAGAAAGTGACTCATTGTGCCTTCACAGGCTAACGTTCTCAGCTGACATGAGGTGGAAAGACTACATTGAATCCATTGCTAGATCAGCTGCTAACAATGTCGGTTCAATGTAGGGTAAGACAATTTGTCTCTTCGGAATCTATCTTGCATATCTATAAGTCTACCATTCGTCAATGCTTAGAATATTGCAGCCATATATGGTCTGGTTCCCCTGCTATTTTCATGGAGATCCTCGAGAATATCCAAAAAAGTAATCAGCAATATTATTGATGCTGATCTGGCGGCTCGGCGTCAGTCACTTTCCAACCGCCGTAAGGTTGCTTCACTGTGCCTTTTTTAATAAATAGTTTCATGGTAATTGCTCGGATCAGCTCTACGCTATGGTACGTAGACTATGAATTTAAGCGCAATACTAGACTGGCGGCTAGGTCTCATCAATTTACAGTTGAGTTAGCTAGATGTAGCCGTAAATTCTATGCTAACTGTTTCTTCAGTTTATTTCTATATTTCTGAGATTAGGTATTATGTACACTATTTACATTATTCGAACAATTGCCCTCATCTTTGTCGTCATATTCTAATAATAAAAATATGGCGACAAAGATGAGTACAATAGCCCGAATAATGTAAAAAGTGTAACTGTTTCTTATCTCGCACTTCTCGCCTGGGGAACTCTCTCTCTCTCTCTCTCTCTCTCTCTCTCGGCTCCATGCTTTCCAGTTTTCTTTAATCTGCAAAATTTAAATGCAATGTTAATCGCTATCTACTGTACTCCTAATTGCTCTTTTCTTTCTCCTTATTACTAATGTTTCTCTTCCTAAATTCTACAAACCCCTAATCCCTTGCATGGCTGTACTTCTTTGCATGGGGTGATACTGATTAAAAAATTACAATATTACCTGACCGGTACAAATTAATACAGAAATTTAAAACGTTATAAATTAAAATTTTTGTAATATAAAAACAATTCTTATAAAAATTCATTATTCATTGAAAATGTTTTTTTTCCTTAAGGCAATAGTGTCCATAATATATCTTATTCACAAAACCAATTAAAAGCTTTTCTAATTGAATAATGACTTTGTTTTATTGCATTTTTATTTTATGATGTACAGCAGATTTTCGGTAACCTGGGGGTCTTGATTTACAAAAAAATTGATGATTTAAATTCTTCAAAGACTTCTACATATGACTAATATGAATATTAACCGGCACAAAAATCAATTTCTTGATATTTCATAAAAATGAAATAAATGGGAGTTGGGTAACAGTTGCAAAAATAATGTTTCTACCAATATTTTCTAAAAAAAAAACAAAAAAAAACGAACATTTCTAAAATAATTTGATTCATTTGTGAATAAGTCCTGAAAATTTAATTAAAATCCGAAAAGTATTTGATTTTGAAAGAATTTCCAATCACTGTTTTTTTTTTCACTGCAAAAAAAAGACGCTAACTTTTTCCTATACTAATCATTGTTCACCCTGCTGAAGCAAGAAAACAAGACTTTTAACCAAAATTTAGAGTGTTCTAAAAAGGCTCAAAAATATAATTTAATAATCAAAAAATTATTTTGTCTTTCCTCATAATAATAACATAAAGATTTTGACAATAAAACTTACTGTTTATTAATTTTGGGGCATTTTTTCATCATGGTATTCTCATCTTATAGATAATCTGTCGAGGTACCTAATTAATATTCTACACTTTTCAAAAGAAATTTAAATAAAGATGCCTATATTAAGGGGTTGTATTTTACTCAAGAATGGAATTTATTCCGTTTTTAACTTAAGAAACATGGGGTCGTATTAGACTCAAGTTGTATTCTACACAAGAAAATACGGTATACAAATGATGGGTTTCTTGTTTCGAGGAAAGAAATAAAGTCTTGGCTTTGTACAAAATTTCAGCTCGATAACGACGAGACGAAGCTTAAAAATAAAGCCTTCGGGCATCGGTCTAAATTGTGCGCGAAGTGTTTTACAGTTTTGCACATAACGTGACTTGTTCAGAAAGACAAAAGATGTGCAACAATGAAGGCTGGGCTTCCAGATTTCAAGAAAAGGTGGCTGTGACACAGAAAAAGTGACTAAAACTGCAAAAACACTTTTTTAGCATTTTTATTATAATGCTTTGCTATTCGGACGAATATGTTCATCTTGGTTGTTACGTTCACAACGTTTCAACCGTTACCCTCCTGTCTTCATCAGGTCTGTTTTTAAACTGAACCTTTATTCAATTTACAGCGGTTGGGCAATTGTTCTCATTCCATTTTTAAGCTTTGTAATTGATTGATTGATCCGTTTTCTACGGCTTATCAACCTTTTGCAGGTTATTTAAAACCAGAAAAAATATTTAGTTTGTAATATTTTTTTAAGATAATAATGGTTTAATGATATAAGTTTTACTAATTAACACAGCTAGAAGGGTGACCAGGTGGATTCATACCTTTTCCTAGGGTATTTGCGCGTAAGTGAATAAAACGAAAACAAGCAGAATTGGAACTCGGCTCTCCGATTAAAAATTCCGAGCCATTATCCATCACAACACCCGCATATCCAAGCTTACAGCTCCTGGTATTCCAAAGAGGTTACTCATCTATTTACTGACTAGCCTCGACGTTGCTTAAAGTTCGGTGATTGTACGGGGCAATGGGCCGACTAACCCTCATTCCACGTCATACCCAGTTGCTAAAAAGGACATTCTACTCAAACAGCTTATTCTCCAGAACTGTTATATTTTGGAACTCTTGAAACGATTTTTCATTGATCGCTACAATCTTAACTTCTAGAGTGAATCTTTATCTATCCATCCTATCCTCATAATATGCACCCCTTTCTACTTCCTTGTCCTTGTACTTTACAACAACCATATTTAGTAATCCATGGCTGGCTCTTGGGTGTTGCATGGTTTGAAAGATAGTATTAAAAATAATGTATCGTAAAGTTTGCAGGTCTTGAAAAACATACTGGCCCACCCCACATTGTTTCCAATATTCTTTGGAATGATGCCAAAACAATCAACATGTTCACTAGCGTTCTTTGCGATCTCTAATGGAGCATGACTATAAATGTAGACACTAATATACGGTTAATCGGCTAGGAGGTCATCCGTAAGGTCAACCCTGTACTTGGCCTTTCTGAAGAACGATGAGTGCAAAGTCTAATTTGGCATGATCTAGTGCATTGGTTCCCAAACTTTTTTTTTTCTGGGCCGCATTTTCAGATTTAAAATTTGCTTGTGCATCACTAAGTTTTATGTGATAAAAAGTAAATTTAAATATAAAAAACACAAAGAGAGAGGGTTAAAAGAAAGTAACCGCGGATTCGAAGTCAGAAAATTATCATTGATAACCTTCAATTTGTGGACCCCATTTACTATATTCTTAAAATTGATAAAATGCAAAAATATCGCAATGATAAAATCGGTCAATAATTATTCATAACTACTTATACGGGGCCTCATGCATGCAATTACAAGTAATCCATAATAATATTTTAAATTTTGAAACTATATTTTTTACATATGATTTTTTTAAAAACTGTTTCTAAAACTTTGATTGTCTTTCAATCATTCCGCCTCACCTGCTATCTTCCTCTCCCTCACTTATGAGGCTCGCCGCACCTATGAGGCGCGCCACAGCTATGAGGCCCGCCGTACAGTTTGGAAACAAATGATCTAGGGTGAGACGCTTTAACCTCTCTATTTGGAAAATTGACGCAGCACGATACCTTGTCATCTACCATATTTGGTTGATGCTGTAATCATGGTAAGATTCTTAGATATCTGAAAGTCGAATGATGAATTACAGTAGAGACAAGCATTTGGAATAATGGCACCATCGTGTTTTCCTCTTTTCAATACCAATGTTTGACTGAGACAAAAATAGTTAAATAAACAGGGTGCGGCAGAAATACTTGCCATATTATAAAGTTTAGCAAAAAATATATAGTAACTACGATTTAAAAAATCGTTACACTGTTGTTTAGACGAAGGGCTATCTTTTCATTAATTTTTTTTTTTATGAAATCCTCCAAATTGTGGCCTCTATTTGCCATACACTGTTGTAGATGATTTCTAAAGTTTTCTCTCAACCAGAAGTTTGAGAGCTTCAAGATCTTTCCAAGTGGCTTTTTTTTAATCGCTAAACCAGTGGCCCTAAAATTTCAACTCAAAATCAGAATCGATTTTCAATCCAGAACAGCATCATTCTAACGTAACATGAAATGAGCACGAAAACTTCTCAGTGTTGCAATTACAGATTCAACAGTCTTAAAAAGAAAAACGTTTCAACACCAAACGCACGCTATTCATCGGTTTAGTCTTACCATGAATATAACTGTTGGTATCTTACAAACATATCGTAAGTTATTAGCTAGATAAAGACACCATTGCAACTCGCTTAACTTCACTAGAACCACGCAGTTGACAGTTTAACATGTGATAGATATTTCGGCTGCAACCTTTATCTTCGCTCACATCTAATGACAGTATTTACTGTCCCCCCTACGAAGGATAGATGTGGCACAAGGCCGGGTTTAAAGTGGGGTGTTCCTGAGCCCGTAGGCTCGACCAAAAAATGCCCGTAGATCCCGTATAAACAGGATCGGGTTGGTCAACCTTCCCGAACAAGACTCTGCCCTTCGGCGGAGCCTCGCCCGGGTTCCTCTCTGCTCAGAGGCAGATAGTTCGACCGTCTAGCCGAGTCGTCCGACATCGACTGACAATTCACATCTAATGACTGCTTACTTGTACTAGATGGGCAACATATATAAAGACAGTCCTTACTTAACGTCCGGGTTACGTCCTAACGACCTAGTCGCTAAACAAGCTGGTCACTAAGTGAGAAGTTGCACTATTATATAGGGCGTAATACCTGTGTAATCAGTTTGTGTCAAGCAGCTTCATATAGATTTAATTTTCACATTTGCGCCAAATTGCGTTATTCTACGTTATTTCTATAAGTTTATAATGTACAGTAGTATATTGAATAGTAAACGTAATAAAAAAATGGGCTCTATATTCTGTAGATACTTTGTATATGTGCCGTGAACCCGCACCCATAATTCATTGTCCTTTGTAGCTCTTAACGTTTTTGAATTTTTGTTATCACTCTTAAAAGTTTTATGCGCCATTCATTTCCTCAACTCGCTCGGTAGGTTATGCGTTGTTTTCGTCTGTCCCTCTCGCCTTCAATCTATCCTGTATCCCATGTGTCAAGCCTTCTTTCCTCATTATGACCCCTGATGTGGACCCGAAGTAGGGGCCACGGAAGGAAAACTCGGAACACGGGTTAGAGGTAAGAAAGATATATTAAACAGAAAAGTTACAAAGAATAGTGTAAGAGTAAGCAGAGCTTACTATCCAGTGGTGTCCGATATTGGTATCGTCTGCGCATTACTGGTGCTACGATATTTAACAACTCCCCCCCCACACGGGTCGAATATGGCACAAGGCCGGTTTAACGTGGGCTTACCGAGCCCGTAGGCTCGGCTAAAAATATGCCCATTTACAACCCGTATAGACGAGTTTAGGGACTGTCTACCTCCCCGGACGAAACTTTGCCCTGCGGTAAAGCCTCGTCAGAGTTCCTCTCTGCCAAACAGAGAGTTCGACAGCAGAGCACCATTACTGGTGCGACTCCCATGATACTACCATTCACATAATAATATAGTACAGGGAGAGTCCATGATGTAGGAAAGTACCGGTCTCACAACAGTCCCTTAGAAATTTCAACTGTCTCTTCCTGAAGTTTATATCAGTCAGTTAAGTGATACACGCTTGGGCGATCATGTATCTTTCAATACAAGACTGACGAGGAGGAAGATTTTCCCCGCAGTGGTTTGCCATTTCTTTCTACGGTAGACTGGTTGCCAACCCAGTCTGTCCTGTTATTTAACCCACAGGATGGAGAAGTGGTGGATTCGTACTTTGCCCAACGGTATTTGCGCGTAAGTGAATATAACAAACTCGAATGGAACTCGATTTTTATCCACCCGATATCCATCACACCCCAACGCACATCCTCAAGTTTACTTTTTGTTTCCATTTTCTCTAAAACTCCGTCGTTGCTCACATGTTCGGTTCGTGGAATTCTCAGTATCGTTCTATGGAACCACATTTCTGTTGCTTCAAGTTTCTTCTTCATCTTTGAGGAAATTGTCTAGCATTCACTGCCATTACGTAACATTTCAGTACTCCTTTCTTTGTTTCTAACGAAATTGTCCTGTTTCCTAATATTTTGCTTAGTTTTTGGAAGGCACCTTTCGCTATCCCAATACTCCTTCCGATTTCTGTCTTCTGTTAAAATACTTCATAGATATCAATACTTTCGTACTTGCTGGATTTTGGCGTCCCCAATTTGTAATTTACATGTACGACAGTCCGTTGTGCTAACACCCATGCATTCTATCTTCTATCAATTGATGTTTAACTCTTTCGGGTCGCTTTCCTTCATTACCTTCTGTCGGAGTTCGGTTAATTTTCTTTTCTGTGTTTGATATCAACACCGTGTCATCGGCATATCTTCTGATTTTTTTAGGATTGTAGCCGCCAATATCGCAAATTAAATTTCTTTAAAACTTATGATGTTTTTCATGTTTTGTTAAATATGTAACAAATGCATACATCTAGGTAGCTAGCTTGATATATATATATATATATATATATAGAGAGAGAGAGAGAGAGAGCGATGGATGTAGGGGCGGTGTAATGTCTAGCAGCCCTGAATGAAAAATAAAAGAGGCGTGTTCGTTATATTCACTTAGGCATTGCCATTGAGGAAGTTATGCCGGTATCTTTCCGTTTCCTCTCAGCTAGGGGTTAAATAATAGGGTGAACTGGGAACTTTAGCTTTGGTCGGCAACTAGTCTGAGAGAAATAAATCTCTGAATTCAAAACATGAGTGGGTCGTTCGGTGACCTTGTGCTACACTATATGTTCTCTGAATAGCCTTCTGTATATTCCCCCCCCCCCGCGAAAAGCGTGGTTGTTTCTGCACAAGTCTTTACTGCAATAATCAAATCATAGGAGCGGGTAATCTGACTGTTCGGTTCTAAGACCCGATATGGTGGACATTCATACATCGAAGTTGACGAGATCTAAAAAATTCCATTTGTGTGCGTACGTGTGTGTGTATGTGTGTGCAAAATATTTCTCTATTAAACTACTGTGTGACAGTCATCCCAAACTCTGCAATCGATTCGCCAATTATTTACCGTTTCTTATCTGTCTACTGCAAATACTCCTGATTATTATCGACCTACCTATTTGTCTTTTTCTTCTTATACATAAATACATATATATATATATTTATATATGTATGTATATATATATACATATATATATGTATGTATATATATATATACATACATATATATGTATATATATATACACACATATATATATACATATATATATATATATACATATATATATATATATACATATATATATATATATACATATATATATATATACATATATATATATATATATATACATATACACATATACACATATATATATATATATATACATACATACATATATATATATATATATGTATATATATATATATATGTGTATATACATATATATATATATATATATATATATATATATATATATATATATATATATATATATATATATATACTTGCCCACACCTTTCCAGGCCTGTGAATCACGTTCGAGAAAAGAGACGCACGGAATAGATAGATTCTATTAGCAACGGTGTTCTGTCAGCGCAGTAGCCTCACTGCGGCCCGGGGTAGAGCTAAAGTACTATAGCCTAGAACCCGTCTCCAATAACAGCAACAACAACGATAACAGTAGGCTGCGTAGCCTCAAACTCTAATGTATCTCAGACCCCCGACTTGCTGCGTGACCAATCATATCGAACGCTGAATTCCCAATCTCCTTCCTCTACTCCACCTCGCTAATCGATATCATTGCTATATTGGTGATACTGTCGCGTTCTCTCCTGAGAACCCCAACCGCTCTCGGACACACGCTATAAAACTAAGAAGTGACTGGTGTTGGGAGTAAAGAAAGACCACTAAGCGAAGTTTCAGTAATAATAAGAAAGTCCCTTCGGGCAAGTATTGGCATATTCGTTCGTATCAGTTCTTTTTCCCCCCTTTTGCGCTCACCATCCTTCCACCAACCGACCCTTTCCACGAGCGTCCGTGGCCCTTACCATCAAGAAAAATTACAATGAAACCTACTCACTTTACTCGTAGCCATCGCAACATTCGTAAGTAACTCAGATACACCAATACCTAATAGTAACTTACGTCTAACTCATCATTATAACCACATCCATCACATAAACACAAGTAAAATAAATTGGCTACCCTAATTGCCCTCCTATTGTGTGCTTACGTCCACATCACGTTCATCCAAGTTAAGCAAATTCGATCCTGCTCAGTATCTAGATGAGTGAACTCTTAGGAATATCAGGTGTTGTAAGCTTGGATTTGCGGATGGTGTGAAGGATAATGGCTCGGAATTGTTCATCTGAGAGCCGAGTTCCAATTCTAGTTGGGTTAGTTATATTCAGTTACACGAAAATATCCTAGGGAAAGTTATGAATCTACCTGTTCTCCCATCAGCTATGGGTTAATTAGTAAGACTTGTATCACTAAATATTTATTATAAAAAAAAAATCTTACAAACTAAAAATATTTTCTGGATTTAAATAATCTTCAAAAGGTTGATAAGCCGTGTAAAACGAATCGATTATAACGCTTAAAAACGGAATGAGAACAATTGCCCAAAAGCTTTACAGCTTGCTAGATGTAGCCGTAAATTCTATGCTAACTGTTTCTTCAGTTTATTTCTATATTTCTGAGATTAGGTATTATGTACACTATTTACATTATTCGGATAATTGTACTCATCTTTGTCGTCATATTGTAATAAAAAAAATATGGCGACAAAGATGAAGACAATAGTCCGAATAATGTAAATAGTGTAACTGCTTTTTATTTAAAAAAAAAAAATGAATAAAGGTTCAGTTTTTAAACAGAGCTGATGAAGACAAGAGGGTAACGGCTGAAACGTTGTGAGCATAACAACCAAGATGAATATGCTTGTCCGAAATTTCTATGAATAGATTATGGGTTTGGACAATATGACTCTCTTCATATCGAAGACAAAAGGGGGCCTCATACCTGACGAGTTCATGTGAATGGATGTCAGAAAGGGGCGTGAAATAGAGGGTAAAATGATAAACGTTTCGAAGAGCTATAAAGGATTGCAGGTTGTCGAGAGCCATGATCGCTCACGGTCTGAAGAGACAAAGCACACAAAACAAGAATGCCATCAATGTATCGTTGTACCTTACTTTCTCAATGTAAAGGACTTGATGCACAATGAAGTTCCGCTTACTGGTCACGAAGGTCGTTCGTGGTGTTTTATATTTCCTCTTAAACAAGTATTTCCAGGCATAAAAACGAAATTTAAAGTATGTGTTCATGGATCAGTCTCCGCAGCGACACCAGTGCTCCTATGATTTCATTACCAATGCAGCTTTTACTGAGTAGTGTTTCTAGCTCTACCTCCTAAATAAATTTTGTAATCAGTGTCAACTTCTAGACCGATACCCAAACAAAGCTGGAGAGCTCAGTCGGTCCTGCTATTTAACCCATAGCTGTGAGGAAGGAGAAGTGATGGACAGATGCCTCTCTCCGCGGAATTATTACAAAAATGAACCAAACAGCAAAGGTAATCGATAACTTCTGCGCTGATAGCCGCTACACCAAGCCTATATCCCTACTTCACGTGTTTGTCATTGCGCCGGAGTAGGTTTAATTTTTTTTTTTTTAATCACTGAATCCAATTTAGCCGCGAATATGCTCATGTTTTGAAACTTACTTGTAAAATTCGGAAATGTAGGCTGAAGGGAACAAAGTTGTGATAATAGAAAAAAAAATTGATGGGGACAACAGTCCGCATGTAAATAATATAAATAATGATAACTCATCATTCCATTTCTTTTTATTCGTCAAACAAGTTTTTTCAGTAATTTCACCCCAGGCAAGGCAATGAAACCACTAAAGCAAGGGGTAACTGAGTGTAAGATAATATGAGAAAAATATAATATTAAGGAGAGAAGACAGTAAAAGAAGAAGAATTAAGAAGACAGATTTTAACGATTGGCATTGCATTTAATTTTTTGAAGATCAAAGTTGACTGGGAAGCAAGAAACGGGAAGAGAGTTCCACTAGCAAGAAGTGCGAGAAAAGAAACTGTTAGCATAGAACTTACGGTGATACCTTGCTGCCAGTCTAGTGCAATCTCGGCCACGCTTGCATTAACCCATTTATACCAACCATTAAAGTCCTGCTTAATGACATTCGCTTGAAAACTTTAATAACAAACTGAAATAAAATGAATTCAAAATGTAGTTACTTCATTTCAAACATGAGAATAGAAATAGTTTATCATATTAATAAAATCTCTCCAAATAATAATGCAAGCAAAATGAGAAGAAAATAATGAAACGGTGAAAGACGGCGTTAGTTTGCCAATTCGTTAAGGGAGTAAACAATTAGCAGCGGGGATTATTCCTTTATTGAATAGGGATCTCTTCTTGTGTCTGAAAGAGAAATATATTTATTTGATATATGTCACGTGATTGGTTGTGAGAGAAGGAATGAAATTCACGAGCCGACATAGATAGATAGATAGATAGATAGATAGATAGATGAAATACTATGATAAAATGTATAAAGAAAAACTGAAATGTATATATGTGTGTAGAGAGAGAGGCATAGACATATAGGTAGATAGACATAACAGAATGAAATATATATATATATATATATATATATATATATATATATATATATATATATATATATATATAAAGAGATAAATAATGAGATACCTAGCTAGATACCTAAATATATAGATAGATAGATATAGGGAGAGAGCGATGGAAATAATAAGATAGATAGATAGATAGATAGATAGATAGATAGATAGATAATTATCTTCACACAATCAGTGTTGATAAGACAATAATATAATGACAAAGTCACCTAAAAATAAGTTTCTTCTGTTTAACGCAAAAATAGCAGCAAGGTTACGCTCTGAAATTATGCGCCCAGATTCAGGCTATTTGTGACCCTAGCCCTTTGCGTTACCTGTGGTATAAAGTGCCTTAGGCCATCAGAGTTATTTCCCTTTTTGTTCCCGAAACTCTAATGTAGAATTATGCTTTTCAGCTTCGAACAGTGTACACATGTGTTCAGGTTTGTGTGTTTATGTTGGTGGAAATTTGTGAATCGTGCGTGATATTTGCTTTTAATGCATGAATTTTCTAGCAAATGCCTGCGCGAACTCCGTGTTTGTTTGTTTTTTTGTTTTTATGTATGTGTGATTCTTTTTATATAAGAGGAATAATATAATTTAGAATTTGGATGCCGTTGAGTTTTATATACGATGCGTGAGCGTGGGTGCAGTTTTGTGGTTTGGTGATTTTCCACGAATCCTTACATGCAAGTGTTATTCATAATGTCAGTGATCATTGTCTTTTTATGTATGTATTTTTTAGGTAGCATATCTTCATTCAAGCATGTTTGCTTGAATAATCTAGACATATTATGTCTATTTTTTATTTTGATCCTCTCAAATTCACGGATCATTTTCTTAGTGCTTTTAAAAAACTGATTAAGAAAGACGCCGTAGTCTTGGTTATTTTTATTATTTTGACAAGTCTTTTCAGCCTCATCCAATATCATCGTCAGGGGTGAATTGTTTAAACAAAAATTAATGTAATTGATAGATATGATATTTTGTTACGTAAATGAGCATAAAATGCGATCTGTAACAGTTAAATTATGTTAAGAATATGTAAGGAAGTAACAAAGTTTACTTAGTTTTATTATTAATGTTTTTAAAAAATTCCATGATATATTCATAATTGATATATTTAGTGCTGGTTTATTTTTTATATATAGTGCGCTTCGAGAATTTGAAGTCTTTGTTTTTGTATTCATGGTGAATTATTTGAGAAGATTAAGATATATATATATATATATATATATATATATATATATATATATATATATATGGCCTGATGTGCCTTAACCGATTGTGTCTCATATATATATATATATATATATATATATATATATATATATAAAGTATATATATATATATATATAAAGCGCGCGTATGTGTGTGAGACTGTGTGTGTTTCATTTATACTGCGATTAAACTTATTATTAAATTTTTCTTGTGTTAGTGTTTTGTTTTTCTGGACACAAAATCTGTAAAAACTGTCTAAAGTTCTGCATTTCCGAGCGCTTTCGTTTATGCTTTTAGCCATTATCAAGGATGATTTTATTTTACATTTAACTGAATGTACGGGCTGTGTTATGTGTGTATCTAGAATTATAGGGATGTTTTATTATATAAACACGGCCAGCACATTTTGGCCGTGTCCATAGTTAATGTTATTGGGTGTTGGCTTTTTCTTTTTATTATTAGGGATTTCTGCCTAAATACACAATACATACATACATATATATATATATATATATATATATATATATATATATATATATATATATATATATGTATATACATATATATATATGTATATATATATATATACATATATATATATGTATATGTATATATATACATATATATATATATATATATATATATATATATATATATATATATATATATTCATAAATATACATTTTTAGCCTCTGTGGTATCACGATTCACCACCTGAAGATTGTGTTGTGCATGAAACTCCGAGTCGTGAAACCGGCAAAGTTAAAAATGTATATTTATTGATATATATATATATATATATATATATATATATATATATATGTATTATAGATTTTGACGTGTGGACAGAAAGCAATTACTCAGTACAAAGATGAATTCTTGTTTCGATGCCTTATGTGCATCTTGACTGGTGAGATACACATAAGGTATCGAAACAAGAATGCATGATGAGTAATTGTTTTTGTCCGGATGTAATAATCTATAATAAATAATTATTGGTCTATTGTTGGTATCGAGCCCACTTTTGAATTAATGCTGTGAACGTTAGAATTTATATTATTTTCGTTCTCATTGCATTTGTATGTATATATATATATATATATATATATATATATATATATATATATATATATATATATATATATATATATATATATATATATATATATATATAAAGACATTTATAATATGTTTAACGTTCTTTTTATAGATACAAGTATTTAAGCAAATGCTCTGTTTTATAATAAACAGTATTAAATAACATTTACCGGCCTGAATGTCCGAGAAATTTTCATAGAAAATTTTTTTCGTTCCCCGACAGGAATCGTGGCCGAACGGTTAAGGCACATCACGCGAAATTTATGGTTCCGTATAGGATACAGGTTCGATTCCTGTCGGAGAACGAAAAAAATTTTTTATGAAAATTTCTCGGACATTCAGGCCGGTAAATGTTATTTAATACTGTTCAGGTAGGTTGACCAACCCAATCCCGTTTATACTGGTTCTACGGGCATTTTTGGGCCAAGTCTACGGGCTCGGTGAGCCCACATTAAACCGGCCTTGTGCTATATTCGACACACGTGGGCGTGTTGTTGAACATCGTTCAGAGTCAGTCGTTTTTGGACGACTCGGCTAGACGGTCGAACTCTCTGCCTCTGGATGGGGAGGAACCCGGACGACGCTCCGCCGAAGGGCAGAGCCTCGTTCGCGGAGGTTGACCAACCCGATCCCGTTTATACGGGTTCTACGGGCATTTTTTGGTCGAGCCTACGGGCTCGGGAATACCCACGGTAAACTCGGCCTTGTGTCACATCTATCCCTCGTGGTGGGGGCAGTAAATACTGTTCTGAGTCAGTCAGTCAGAGACACAGTCAGACGATTACTGTAAGTCATTGGAATAGTGATACTTGTCGAGACAACATAGTTCACTCTAACCAAATCTGATTTTCATTACTAATACTTCTACTTCTTTGTACATGTTTCTGTTATTCCATACCTGTATTCGAGTTATTCTTCATTGGTTCTACCCTTGGACCATCACCGTGGTACAAGGAACTTGGACCATAACAATATGTGAATAACGTTAAGGGTTTGGAGAGGATTTAAACAAAGTGGAAACGTATACTTAACACCAGGAAGAGACAGCTATAATTTTTTGGGACACGTAAGGAGAAAGTAGGGCTTGGAAAATCTGATACTCACAGGACGGAAAGAAGAAAAGGGAAAGCAACGCATACTTAACGGCCTTAAGCAAGTGGATGGCAGAACAGTGTCTGGGAAAATAACAAAAAGCCAAAACTTATTGAAAGCTACAAGGGACAGAAAGAAGTAGGAAGCCATGATCGCTTACGTCCTGAAAGCACATAAAAGAAGAAATCGAGGCACTAAGAAAACATCAGGACAATTCTCATGAAAATATTTCTACAAAAAGACAGAGGGAAGCCTCGTCACGGCGGTCGGAAAGTGACTGAAGTCGAAATTCCAGGATAAGAATTGAATTTTGTCAAGAATCTCGAGATTGACTTCTTTTTTTTACTGATGAAGCAGATAAAGAATTTTATTTTACATGAACAAAATTTACATTTGCTGTTTGGATTTCTAGGATTCACGTAGATTATTGTCCCGAAGAACAATAGTAATTGTGAATTCTCTGTCCCTGGTCCGGGCAAAGTATACTAAATCTCAGTTTATACGGGGCGGCCAAAAAAAACAAACAATCAGAATCAGAAACTTCCCACGTAGATTAAATAAAGGATTCAGATCGAGGAACTTTGAAGATTAACCGGATAGACAAGCACTTGATGAAAGCCGAGGAACATAACGGCCGAAACTTTGTGATTATAAGAACAAAGTTAAGGCAATAGAAAATAGAAAAAAAATGATGTTGCAACAAAATTTATATTAGTGAGACAAAACGTGGTAATCTTTAATTTTTTACTTTACGAATAGATTCTTTTGACGGTCCTGGTAAAATAGACCCAAAGCTATTTTGCCAGTAAATATAAATGTTTTTTTTTTAGAACTAAGAATATATTATATTTGAGGTCGTTAGCACAGTAGCTGTGTGAGCTGTATAGGCAGGATTTGAACAACATGGATTCTGCGACTGTTGTCTTCATTGAGTGCACCTGAAGTGTATTGGCAAGAGAACCATGCCCGAGGGCAACTTTTGGATTTGCAGAATCTTTTATGCCCGAAGTGCTTAAAATATTCAGATTTCTATATTTCTTTTGATAATTGATGATGAATAAATTATTTTAACTTGTCTTTTAACAATTGATGGTGGAAAAGATTTTAAACTTTCTTAATATTTCATGTGTCAAATCTGTGTGTTGTTATTTTTAACATTACCTGCCTTCATCAAAATAAAACTATTTACCTGCAAAATAGCCTGGGAGGGTCCATTTTACCGAGACCCGTAAAATAGTCTTAAAAGTACGTTTGTTTATTTTACCGATTCCGGTAAAATAGCCTCTTCCTTTATTTAACTGCGTGATGTTGATAATTATATTCTAACTCAATTTTAACTTATTTTTATTATTTCAAATTTTTAAGTATCCGACAATGTTTCAGTGCGAATTTAGTAAAAAAATTATTAAGAATTTAGTAAGAAATTATCAAGAATTTTGTAAGAACGGTTAATAAACTGAAATAGCCCGATGATATATTAATCGTAGGGGATTCATAGAACAGGACTTTTTTCAAGTCATCTTCGTCTGAGTAAATTATATTCAATATTGACTTTTCAGAAACTGACAGTGTCTATACAGTGTTGATTCCTATATTTACACTGGCTATAACGATACACGCTTTGTTTCGGGTTCCTAATTTTGAAAATGACGTTCTTAGAACTTTTACCTACTTATTACATGTATATATATATATATTTAAAAACATTATTAGCGGTACAGAACTTGAGTATTGCTACAAAGATATTTAGCTGAATATTACTTCGCATAGTCGTGGTTGTGGAATCAGCTACATAGGGAAGACTACCCAATGACGAGATGCCAAAATAAAACATCATTTACCAATTAAGATCAGGAATCATACCTCTGTTCTAAAGGAACTGATCCAAAACACCTATGGATCCTCAATTTGTGAGCACCTTATAAAAACAGAAAGTGTGCAGCTGTATTTCGCGTTGACTGTTTATTTGTTGTTGTTGTTGTTGTTTTGTTTTTGTCTTAGTCACACTCGTTATTCCACCTAAAAGTACTGGAGTCAATGTATATCAAGTCTCAAAAACCTTCTCTGTAAACAGCGTGATTGTTTGCTGGGGCTTGCTACAATTACTCTCTAGTACTTCCCGCTTATTTTGTCCTCCCATCAATCATACGCAAATTTAAATTTATTGTATTTTACCCTTTGTATTCCCAATTAAAAAACCTTGAAGAGCGGGAGCGAACCGGTTGTTTTCCGCTTTCTTTTTTTATTATATATATATATATATATATATATATATATATATATATGTGTGTGTGTGTGTGTGTGTGTGTGTGTTTGTGTGTGTGTGTGTGTGTGTGTGTGTGTTTTAATTATGTCAAGTCATATTCAGTTAAATGTCTTTACAGCAATATATATATATATATATATATATATATATATATATATATATATATATATATATAGAGAGAGAGAGAGAGAGAGAGAGAGAGAGAGAGAGAGAGAGAGGCACGGTGGAGCAATGGATAACGTCTTGGATTGAGGAATCGGAGAGCCGAGTTCGAATTCCAGTCGAATCCATTACATTCACTTACATGCTAATACCCTTGGTAAAAGTGTGAATCCTCTTCTTCTCCCTCCAACTATGGGTAAATAGCAGGACATACTGGGTTCTATAGCCTTGGATGGCTATAGAAGGACAATTCTGAATTCAAAACCTGCGGAGGGTCGTTTGGGGACCTTGTGGCATTCACTGCACCAGGTTCCTGTATTTGTCCCTCCAAAAAGTGTGGATGGCCCTGCACAAAGTCTTCACCACTATAATCAAATCTCATGTGTCGGTGTCGGGCTTTCAATTTCTAGGAACTTATCTGCCTGGCCCTCATACGTTGAATTCGACGGGAGAGTCGATTATATATATATATAATAAAAGATATTATATATATAATAAAAGACTTAAACACTAATATTCCATGCTCATAATTTATTCCATTGGAATCGTAAATACGATCCAATTCATCAGACCTACAAATTCAAAAAAAAAACAACAGAAAAAACATCGTGAATAAAAAATAAAATTTAGTGAGAGTGTATGTGTAAGAGGATACTAGAGAGGATGAAAGTCAAAGGGAGGGGTAACACACGAGAGAAGAATAGGAAGGTCTAAAGATGAAGGGGGGATTAAAATTTAACAGAGAGAAGTTTTACAAAGGGGGAGACAAAGACGGTTTAAGTAAGAAAAATATGCATATTTTCAAAAGTCTGATACGCCAAAGATACACCGGAAGAGTGTATCCATTTCTTGGTGACATACACACACAATGGACGATAAAATCTTAAAGCTCAGAAGATAAGAGATAGAGAGGAAAAGAAAAAGGTTTGGGGGAACTAAAACCGTATGGCCTTTCTAAAAGGCAATCAAGAAAATTTGACAAAGGTAATCTCGACTACAGGTCACAAATCTAATATAAACATATAAAATAACGATTATTTAAACTAGCAAGGACCTAAATTTCTATGTTCAAAAACACATATGTATACACACATACACAAAAAATATTAATATTTTCACGTACATACATACATACATATAGGCGTGTGCGCACATACCCGTACATATACATATACACACACATACATATACACATACATATATACACATACACACAAATACGTACATATATATATATACATATACATACACACACACACATATACACATACATATACATATATACACACACACACATATACATATATATACACACATATCCACTCTTACATATTTACACATTTACGTACATACATACATACGTACGCATACGTGTACATAAACAATATATACATAAAACCTTACGCATCTCCATACAAATACCTACACACACACATCTAAACAAATAAACAATGTATCCCTCTGTCTATCCGTCTAACTAAACACACATACGTACGCATACACCCATATACATATATGTGTGTGTGTGTGTGTGTTTATACATACATACATTCCAAAAACATGCACATACACCCACATATAATCACATCTACATACATATACATACAACCATATACGCATATTTACACATATATACACACATACACATATACAAATATACATCCATATATATATATATATATATATATATATATATATATATATATATATATATATATATATATATATATATATTCTTAATTAAGTGATTCATTGAGTCTAAAAGAAACCTCAACAAAATGCAGAAACCACTGGACGGCCGTTTCGTCCTATATTTGGGACTCATCAGCAGTGCGCATCCACTACCGAGAATTGAAACCCTGACAGTTAGGTCGTCAAACAAACACCATACCACTGTTGCAACGGTATTATAAGACAATCTGATTTTGCATCTCAGTTACTAGGGAAAACATCTACCTACATACCCACTCACACGTATATACCACATGAATAAAGATTGACAACAACAAAAAATGATTTCAAATACATAGCGGGTCACATAAACATACACAAAGATACATATAGATAATCATAAAAGACATTCCATTAAAATGCCATACCAGATGTTATAGAACCAAGATGATACTGTCACATTTGACAACAAGTTATAAAACCGTGTTTATGTTTTGAATCGTTTTTTGTGCCTACATTTAGAAAAGATCTCACTACGAAGATTCAGCAACTCATCTTGATTCTTATCTCTAATGATAAAAAAATTTTCCGCAATGCACAGATCAGATCGATCACGGAAGTTGTTGGGGGTTTTTGCTCTTGATAGGTATCTCCATTCGAAAAGTGGGGTTAGTCCCTTATCCACCAGATCCCAGTAGTGTTTGGATAAGGAAGTTTGATTTTTGAGGTATCTATATCTAAAATAGCGTTTATTGTTGTATAGACGCTGCTTCCAATCACCCGCGGATATACCTATATATCTTTTCTTCGGGTTTATATTTTCCCTGGGGAAGATTGTAGCCTCGTACACTACATTTTCATACTTACAAAGACAAGTTTTGTGTACTTTGTTTTATATTATTTCTAAGAATAGCCAAATACTGCTCTTTATCCATAATACCCAGTACTCTAAGTAGAAGTCCAGAAGCAGCAAAACATCCCCAGAGCAGAATGTTCCAACCACCGTGCTTAATTGTAGGGAAGGTTTTTTTTATTATTATTTTGCCAGCTTCACATAACGAGAGTTTCTGTACCCAGATAATTCTAGTTTGGTTTCATCTGACAATAAAACAGAATTTCAGTACTTAAGCCCATGTTCTAGATGGCGTCTAGCATACAATAATCTACATTTTAGGCGTTTAGCCTTAAGCAAGAAAGTTTTCCTTGAGCGACAATCTCGAAGTCCTGCTCGATGAAAGCATCTTGTAATTGTCTTCGTCGATACATTCAACCCTGATGTCTTTGCATCTTTGACAATGTCCTTTGTGGTTAAGTGAGGATTCTTCGAGACATCTCTAACTATTTGCCTTTCATTCTCTCAGAAATGTACCGTTTTCTGCTAGTCCTTAATTTATTCTAAGCACAATCAGTCTAGTTGTACTACTTGATAATGCTACGAATTGCCGATTTAGGAACAATTAAACGTTTGGACAGTGTCGCATATCCATCACATTGTTTGTAAGAATCAACTATCTTCATTCCGAGCTCCTTGTCAAGTTCAGCCGTCTTCACCATGGATGCAGAACGAATTAGTACGTAGCACTCACATATTGTCTACTTCATTACTTTTTAGAATGTTATAGAATACTATTTATTTTCAAAATGTGTTTGAATGTTATAAAATACTATTTCACTTTCAAAGTGTGTTTGAATGTTATAGAACACTATTTCATTTTCAAAGTGTGTTTGAATGTTATAGAACACTATTTCATTTTCAAAGTGTGTTTGAATGTTATAGAACACTATTCATTTTCAAAGGGTATTTGAATGTTATAGAACACTATTTCATTTTCAAAGGGTGTTTGAATGTTATAGAACACTATTTCATTTTCAAAGTGTGTTTGAATGTTATAGAACACTATTCATTTTCAAAGGGTATTTGAATGTTATAGAACACTATTTCATTTTCAAAGGGTGTTTGAATGTTATAGAACACTATTTCACTTTCAAAGTGTGTTTGAATGTTATAGAACACTATTCATTTTCAAAGGGTATTTGAATGTTATAGAACACTATTTCACTTTCAAAGTGTGTTTGATTGTTATAGAACACTATTCATTTTCAAAAGGTGTTTGAATGTTATAGAACACTATTTTATTTTCAAACGGAGTTTTTATTAAATGACAGTTAAAAAAACATTAAAATTGACATAGAGCCATATTATTTTATAATTTCCATTAGGAAGGGGGGGTAATTTTGGATTGCACCAATTTTTAGAAAAGTCGATAGCTATGAATATAATAAGTCGAAACTTCTAAAAGTTTCACAAATTATTCAAAATTAAATACACAATCAACTATTTATGGTAAATTCAGTAAGTACTTGCAAATATACCCATTTCCTTAGAAAATATGCAAATATTCAATCGAGGTGAATAATTCTGTCCACAGTTCTATATGATATATACGGAATAAAGTCCCTTCTCATATTCAAAACAAAACATATATTATACGGACAAATATTAAGAGAAATTAACAACAACCCAAACAAACCGATATGAAAATGGCTAAGGAAATGGCAGAAAGCGCTTGGGACAATCGTCGACACGGACAGATTTTGTACATTACTTACCAAACGGAAAAATATAAAGATGCTGGAAAAACCTAAATAAAAAAATTAAGTAAATTTTGTTTTTGTTTCTGTCATATTAAACGTAACATGTTTAAAAGAAACGTTGCTGCACAAATATATATTGGGTTGGTGCATAATTATCAGGCGTTTTTGTAGGCGAGTTATTTGTTAATAAAAATTGCTGTTTTGTTTACTTTTTAAATAAAAATATTATTTTATTTTCAGGTTATAAAAATGACTGTCCATAATCATACCCTCCGGAATAATTATTTAAAAATGTTATTGGTGAATTGTTACTTTTTTTTTCATAATAAATATTGTTTAAAGACGCCTGATAATTATGCACCAACACAATATATATATATATATATATATATATATATATACATATATACATATACATATATATATATATATATATACATATATATATATATATATATACATATATATATATATATACATATATATATATATATATATATATATATATATATATATATATATATATATATATATATGACACCAGAAGAAGAAATTGTACGCAATAAACCCATGTGAGTGGGTAAGTAAGGGATGAGGAAAGAGTTGGTAAGAAATTCATATAAAAATACGTGTCGATAATCATAGTCATTTAAAAATGTTATTGTTTAATTGTTATTTTTCATAATAAATACTGTTTCCAAACATCTGATAATTATATACTAGTCCAATATATATATATATATATATATATATATATATATATATATATATATATATATATATATATATATATATATATATATATATATATATATATATATATATACATATATATATATATTGGATTAAATCCGACAAATATTTTAATATATTTTCTGTTTATTCGTTATTTTTATGGATACAACTTATTTGAGTAAATTCTCTCTTAATTAAAATGTATGTATACAAGTCAGAATGTTTGAGATAATTCGTAGAATATATGCGTTCATCAATAGTTCTATATGACGGTTTCCGTATGGGATACAGGTTCGATTTCTATCGGAGAACGTATATTTTCTGAGCAATTTCTCGAATATTCAGGCCGGGAAATGTAATTAATACTGTTTAATTAAAACAGAGCATTTACTGAAATAAGTTGCATGCATTAAAAAAATAACGTATAAACAGAAAATATATTAAAATACAATTATATATATATATGTGTGTGTATATGTAGAGAAAAAGAAAGAGAGAGGGGGAATAGAGAGAGGGCGGAAAGAGAGAGAGAGAAAGTTTGTGCGGACATAATTATATGAGTTGGTGATATATGTATTTTATATTGTAGTTTTGTTGAAATTATATTTTGGAATATAGTTTGATTTCTTTAAGAGAATGTAGGATATGAGAGGAATTAAATGTCATGAAAGATTTCTTTCGTGTTGGTTTTTTCATTTTGTTTAGTATCGTATCATCATTTATGGGTTATTTAATACTGAAATCTAAATACTTTGAAATGCTACCACCTCAGCTTTGGATGGAGCTGAAAACAACAGTAATTAAGAAGTGGTTCCACGCTCCTCAAAACTTACAATCTCCCGATCAGAGGCCATGCTGCCGGATGTAGTTATTCGTCCTAACCAGGATACCCTTATCCTTGTACAAGGCAAAGATCTTGCTACAACAATTACAGAATGTAAAGCTAGTTTGCTATATTTGATTCATGTCAAGCTACTCTGTTACTCAGCTCAGTTTAGCCTGGTACAAAGGGTCAAATTTGGCTCACAGGTTTTGGATAATTAGAAAACTTTGTCAATCAGGGATCAATTTTAAGGCACACAGTGAGCGTTATAGTCGCTGTAGTAGTATGTTAGACTAGTTAGTTACCCACTGTTTTGTAACCAATTGGACTAATTGATATCTATCTTTGCTTCGCTTGGCGCATATCTACTCGTTTTGGGGCTGTCAGTGGAGATCGAACTCGCTATACTAGAGAATTGGTTTGCATGACCGTTTCGTTAACTTATTGCTCCACGGTGAGCCGTCTATTCTCTTTCTAAATATATACTTTTCCGTTCATGTACACAAGTGTATATTAGCTCGGGTCCGTTGACAAAGAGTAAGAAAAAGATCAAACAGAATTTGTATGCATTCTGTGCATTTATATACGAAGACATTCTTGTATATAAAAAATTGCATCTAATCAGTTTTCGATGCCTAATTTAGAAAATAGATGTCATGAAGAAAATACCTCGTCTTTTACCCGGTGTCCGCTAAGCCTTTCCACAACGGTGTTATGATTATGTCTATTATCGTAGATAGTTTTTATTTATTTTGTTTATCTTTACCCTTCATGTGTTACATTCTTCGGTTGAATTTTTTTTTTTTTTTTTTTTGCATATACGGATTTTTTTCTCTTTCTTGTTCCTAGACACACACATTCATGTGGGCTTTACTTTAAAAGAATAAAACAGGATGCAGAATCTGAGGTTTAAAACAAAAACAAAATTCAACTCAAGTAATTGTCGACACCGTATTCAACTTGGGGCTTATTATCAAAGTCTTCATAACTTGCATCTTACCGAAGAAATGGACACACACACACAGATATATATATATATATATATATATACATATATATATATATATATATATATATATATATATATATATATATATATATATATATATATATATATATATATATATATCTGTGTGTGTGTGTCCATTTCTTCGGTAAGATGCAATAAACAAAATACATAAGAACACACACACACACACACACACACACACATATATATATATAGATATATATATATATATATGTATATATATATATATATATATATATATATATATATATATATAAAACAAAATAAATAAAATACATAAGAACACACACACACACACACATATATATATATAGATATATATATATATATATGTATATACATATATATATATATATATATATATATATATGTGTGTGTGTGTGTGTGTGTGTGTTCTTATGTATTTTGTTTATTTACGCATGCGCTCACATACATTCGACAATGGTCGATTTTACGTGTACAACGTAATTACACAAGCAGAAATAAATTGCCCGTATTGGTATCGATGAAATAAGGAACTATATCTTTGCCTCAAGGGGTGGAATCACTTTTTTTTTCAGATATCATTTACAATAGCGCCTTCCTCGAGGTAAAGTTGATGATTTCTTTTCCATTTTCTCTCACATGCTGACGCACTCTCTTTCACTCTATGTACTTTTTCACTTTTTCTTTTTCTTTATTCGCTTCAATCTCTCTTTCTCTTTCATTCTCTGTATCCCTCTCTTTCTCTCTCTCTCTCTCTCTCTCTCTCTCGATATGAGTTTCAGTTTATTTTTGTTATTTTTCTTATTCTTTCCTTCCCACCATTTCTCTTTCTCTCTCGATCTGTCTACCTTCTCCATATTTTAACTTTTTCGATATTACTTTCTTACTGTTCCTTTCTCTCTTTTTTCTCTCTTTCATTCATTCACCCATTCTTTCTTTCTTTCTTTCTTTCTTCTCCTTTCTTCCTTTACTTTTTCGTTTATTGCTTTATTTTTTACTTTTCTGTCTTCAATTTTCTTTAATTTTCTATTACGTTCTTCCACACCTTTAGTCTCTTTCTTTCTTTCTTTCTTTCTTTCTATCTGTCTTTCTTTCTTTCTTTCTTGTTTCTTTTATTTCTTTATTTTTTCTGTCTTCAATTTTCTTTAATTTTTCCTTACTTTCTTCCACACCTTTAATCTCTTTCTTTCTTTCTTTCTTTCTTTCTTTCTTTCTTTCTTGTTTCGTTTATTTCTTTATTTTTTTATGTTTTCAATATTCTTTAATTTTTCCTTACTTTCTTTCTCACATTTAGTCTCTTTTTTTCTTTCATTCTTCCGTTCTTCTTTTCATTCTTCCGTTCTTCTTTTCATTCTTCCGTTCTTCCTTTCATTCTTCCGTTCTTCTTTTCATTCTTCCGTTCTTCCTTTCATTCTTCCGTTCTTCCTTTCTCCCATTTTCCTTATTTCTCTTGTTGCTTCCATTCTTTATTCATTTTATTTTTTCTGTGTTTCTTTCAGTCTTTTTCTTCCTTGCTTACTGTTGATAACTTTCATTTAGATGTTTCCTTTCTTCTCTCCTACTTTCTTTACTTCTTTCTTTCTTTCTTTCTTTCTTCCAACATTACTTTTGTTTTTTTTTTCTTTGGTCATTGTGTCTATTTTGTGTTGTTTGCTCTCTTGCGACTTACAGCCGACTGAGAATAAACTAACAAGTAAAAACTATAATTCTGGCTTTTTCCTGATCTCGAACACTGATCACTTGTACCACTGATGACAGCACAACTGTTTCAACCGCAACACGGAACAAAATTATTTCACTCTTTCAATCTCCGTATGGACGTAGTCATAAATTAACAGTGTTTTTATTTTAAAAGAAAAAGTTGTTTCCTAAAGTCTCTCAGTCTATAGTTTAGAAAAGAACGGACGAATGACTATGCGGGAAAGTTTATAAAAATATTAAACCCAAGCTCCAGGCAGTACCTTCGCTTCGGAAATGGGCTGAGTTTATTGCTCGGTCCCTGAGGCGTACCCAAAAGGCGAACTACCGATGGTGCTTGGGCAATTTTTCCGCAGTCTTGTCGTTAACCCACTTTAAACTGACCTTTACGAAGTGGTCGCATTGAATATATATATATATATATATATATATATATATATATATATATATATATATATATATATATATATATATATATATATATATATATAACAAGTTTTGTCAAATTCAACCGACAACCTGTCTTTTTTTATATGTCTCTAATTTCCGAATGAGATTCTCTCTATATTGGGATATATATATATATATATATATATTCATACATGTTTCATTAAATAATATAGATAAGTGTTGTCTATATATTTTATGTAAGTTCTTTTCATATCGTCTGATAAGTTTAATAATATTATCATTAAACAATGAAAGAAAATCACAATATTGATACATATTTTTAATCCAATCTAAGCTTTCGGCTTACATAAGCCATTATCAAAGATGACAATTACACAATATATTAAGCAATACACCAACAAGAAATTGATGATAGTCTGTTTTTGTTTACATGGATGATTTCCAAGCAACGATAAACACGTGCATATAAGACGCTGAAAGCGAAATTCGCACAACAGCTCATGACGTCACACATGACCACGCGAGAGTGAATCCGATGAGTATTGAGTATAGAAAGCCGTTGGTATGAACCAATGGCTTCTGTTACTAATTATAGGCATTTAAGGATATTTGTGGAGATTTCATAGTTTATTTTGTTCAGGTTAGGTTTCAACTGTTTTATGTATATAGCTTCAAGAATTTTTAGTTTTTGTTTATTGTTTTCATGTTTAAGTATAGTTGTGTTTTCGACGAGGATTTTCCGGAATTGTGTATGCGGCCAGGCATGTTGTTTTAAATGCCTACAAATGTTAGAGTTATCATTCAAATGTAGTGTCAAGCGTCGTGAAAGCGATTTTGTGGTGTGACCAACATAGATATTATTTAGTTCGTTGGAGATACAATCTCCCAAAGGGCACCTGAATTTGTAAATGTTGAGTCTTGATTCAATGTTGAATCTCGCCTAATGTATGGAATAATAATGCAACACAAAATGTATTTAGAACAAGAATGTATTATAACAAGAAAGTGTACACAATAAGTACATATAGTATTTCTGTATATTTCTGGGAAGACGTTCCTGGAGAATGTGTTGACTAGTCGCAGTCGATCAGAGTCTCTAGTTGGATCTCGTGATTCCTCTCCTCGTCTTCCGGTACCAACCATTATTTATATAGTT
This sequence comes from Acanthosepion esculentum, assembly GCA_964036315.1. Classification (NCBI taxonomy): domain Eukaryota; kingdom Metazoa; phylum Mollusca; class Cephalopoda; order Sepiida; family Sepiidae; genus Acanthosepion; species Acanthosepion esculentum. The sequence goes on from OZ038476.1 coordinate 75,647,934, forward strand.
GATAGTCACCTATGCAGATTAGGTAGATCCTACACAACAGTAAACTATGTTGGTTTTTTTTCAAATCATTGCGAATAATTGAGTTGAATATACTAGATTTAGTGTAGTATATAATTAACTTAATTTTTTTGCTAGGATCTGTTGTAGATATGTTAGTATTTACTAATTTATTTAGTATATTTTCATCTTGTTTATAATTAGTATGCATTTGATTACGATATAGGAGATTAATATGTTTGAGATTAGTAGAAGCAGTATTATGTACTATTTGCTTAGTATAGAGATTTCTAAGAAAGCATCTTATTTGTTCATCAATTATATAGTTTGGAAAACTATTATTAACAAGTGTTTGTTTTATATTCTTTAGTTCACTGTAAAAAATCTGTTTTGTGGATGAATTAGTTTCTGCACGATGTATTAGATTTTTATAATTGCTATTTTGTAGTAATATGGGCATTCGCTCTTGTAGTTAAGTGTACATGAATTTATGCTGGTAGGTTTTTTATATGGCGAAATAGTAAATTTGTTATTATTTGTGTTTATCAATATGTCAAGGAAAGGAATGTTATTATTAGTATTGAGTTCATACGTGAATTTGAGGACAGAATTATTTTGGAAACATTTTTGTAGTTGAGGTATTTCATCTGTATTTTCAACTAACATAAGAATATCATCAACGTATCTTACATGGATGGTTTTTTAAAGTCTGTAAATATCTTATTTTCAAGGTCCGACATTTAGAAATTGCTAGATGTCGGACCCAGTAATGAACCCATAGAGACACCATCACATTGTATATATATATTATTATTATGAACTAAAAAAGTGACTTCAGTAGTACAAGCTAATATGAGTTTCCGTAATATATTAGGATTAATTTTAAGTGGGGGTAAAGATGAGTTACTGTATATATTTCTTATAATTATGTCAATAGTTTCACTAACAGGGACATTCGTAAATAAGTTTTCAACATCAAGTGAAGCTATGATTTCATTGTCGGGTTTTTCACTTTTTAGGATTTGGATTACTTCTAATGTTGACTTAACAATATATTTACTAGGAAGGTAAGGAGTAATGAGTTGGTTGATGTATTTTGTTAATTGATATACAGGAGTTGGAATTTGTGATATGATAGGACGGAGAGGATAGTTAGGTTTATGTGTTTTTATATTGCCGTATATGTAACCAGGCCTATAATCACCAACAATCTTAGGGAGTTTTAAAGTGTTCTGTTCGGCATTATTAGCATTAATGAGTTTATTAAGCTTTAATTTTAGTTGGTTGGTCGGATTCTTGTTGAGTTTTTTAAATTTTATGTGATCATGGAGTATGTGGTCAAGTCTTATATGCACGTGTTTATCGTTGCTTGGAAATCATCCATGTAAACAAAAACAGACTATCATCAATTTCTTGTTGGTGTATTGCTTAATATATTGTGTAATTGTCATCTTTGATAATGGCTTATGTAAGCCGAAAGCTTCGATTGGATTAAAAAATATGTATCAATATTGTGATTTTCTTTCATTGTTTAATGATAATGTTATTAAACTTATCAGACGATATGAAAAGAACTTACATAAAATATATAGACAACACTTATCTATATTATTTAATGAAACATGTATGAATGAAACAAATGCTGCCTAAATACACAATATACATATATATATATATATATATATATATATATATATATATATATATATATATATATATATATATATATATATATAATTATTTATTTAAATATTATAACATACATGTTATAAAATCACTACAAAAATAGCCATTTTGTTTCAACACTTCTGGTGTCTTATCAAGTTATGATGTTGAATGTAGAATAAATAAGTTTTAAAAGTTTCAAATTAATTAACGATCCTTCGCTAGGGGTAAACGCTGTTACACACACACACACACACACACACACACACACACACACATACATATATATATATATATATATATATAACGTTGTTACATATATATATATATATATATATATATATATATATATAAATAACGCTGTTACATATATATATATATATATATATATATATATATATATATATATATATATATATATATATATATATATAAACCCTGATATACTTCTCATTCGGAAATTGAAAAATAAAATAGCCACACCTTGTCGGTTACATTTAACAAAACCTGTTAGGATGAATGCTTGCTACTTATGTGTTTAATATTAGCCGTTTGATCACACGAAAATATTCGGCATTCGTTGACCGAGCAGACAGTGTTACTTGCGTTTGAACTTTTTAAAATCTTTCTCTTATTTTTTTTCCTAGAAAACAGGTTTCTCTAATCTATTATCACATCTTATCTCGCTCATGCAGATTTGGTTAAAATTAAATCTTTTATCTGCTGATGCTGGTTCATCGGTGTACACGAAACACAAAGAAAATAGTTTTAAAGTCGATTCATCTGTTTCCGGGTCCCAACCACAGACCTAATTTCAGAAATGACATCATGGCATTTTCCACTGAACTACTTAAAAAAATCACACATATTTTACAGAGATAAAGCCCTTCGTTAGGTGTAGGCTGTACTCAGAGAACATTTTTGTTTGTTTTTCTTTAAGGCATGGGCTGCCAGGAATCCCTTCAATGCGTCTATTGGAATCTTTTCCAATTAATCCGAGGGCTCCAGCGACAAGTGGAATTGTTGATGTTCTCATGTTCCACATTTCTGAGATTATGATTTCATGGTCCTTGTATTTTGATAGTTTTTTTTTTTAAAGATCTACAAAGATAGATTGCAGTTTGTAAGGATTGCCTTATCAATAAGGAGGCACTTTTTTGCGTTTGTGGTCTCTAATAAAGATGCCTGGGCGATTAACTTTGATTATTCCGTCTGTGTGTATTGTGAATTCCCATAAAATATTTACAGGTCCTAACTCCGTAACCCGGTCTGGATGGTGTTCACACCAATTTCTTGCAGTTTTCTTTCCTTAAGCGTTGCAGATTTTCAAGTGCATATATTGGCCCACTCTGTTATGCCATGTTTTATATTCAGTGGCTGTCAGTACTGTACATTCTGATAAAAGACGATCTACTGTTGCTGGATATTTATCACAGAATTTGCATTTTGGTTACCACAATTTTTCAGTATGTGTAATTGATAATTTCTAGTTAGCAAGCATTGGTCCTGTGCAACAAGAATAAAACCTTCGGTTTCAGCTTTTAAACCTGTACTACGTAGCCACTGATGGGTACGGGGTTTGTGTACATCAACTTGTTTGATACGGGCAGAGAATTGGCCATGAAGCGGTTTATCATACCATTGTTTGTGTATCTGGTCGGTTGCATTTGTTTTCGCTTTCTTTTTTAAGTATTTTGCAGCTTCCGTCGGCGTATTGTGCTTTACTTGTACTTCTTCATCCATTTTAAATTCTATTTTGAAATTGATGACTTCCTTTATTACTGGATAAAATTACTACTTTCATGTTCTATGACACATAACATCAATCTTCTGTACTTTCCAGGTATCTTCGAAGGATAATTGTTGTAGTTTTGTAAGACAATTCTAGTTGGACTAATCCTCGGCCTCCTTCGGATTTGGTCACATACAGACGATCAACAGCTTTGGGATGATGCATGCGGTGGTAGATGAGAAGCTTTCTATTCACTTAATGTCAGCTATGGTCCAGTTAAGGACATTGGAACTTTATTGCACCACAGGGACAGCCAAGGTGTTTATGGCTGATATTCTGTTTTTCAGCTCGGTATTCTGTACCAGACGCCTACGCCTATGGTAGTCATTTCTTACCTTCTCCTTTATTTGGGTATGCTGTATTCCAACTCCTTCTCTAATTCCTAGGTACTTATTGGTTTCATCTTGTTCCAATTCTTTAATCTTTGTGACAAAATCTAAATCTATTATTCTTTAATTCTCCCTTTCTTGAATGTTACTTTTGCACTTTTATCTAATCCAAAATCCATAACTGTGTCGTCACTAAAACATTTTACAGTATTGAGGAAACCCTTCAGCCACATTGTCGTCTTTGGCAGAGAGTTTGAGATTATCCATGTAGAGTAGGTGATTGAATATATTCTTGTTTAGTTTTTAACCATGGATTTTCTTGTTTAGTCCATGCTTAAAGGTGACTAAGGATAGACAAAACAGAATGGGTGACAGGAAGTCTCCTTGAAAGAATCCTCGTCGAATATTCAGGCAGTTGGAGATGGCAGTGCCTCTGGTGTGATTTAGGTATAATGTGGTTGTTCATATTCGCATACTGTGTTTACGGAAATTTACTATCAAGCGAGAGATTTTGTACATTTCCAAAGTCTTCAGGATGTCAGAGTGTGACGCACTATCAAAGGCTTTACGGTAATGCTGTCCACGCTGCGCTAAGATTTCTACATCGTCTCTTGCAATATTCCAGGATCATTTTGTTTATTAGTAGTTGATCTTTGCAAACATATGAAACTGGCCTGTATCCCATTTGTTCTAGTAGAAGAATGTTGTTTGCCTCGAAAAAAGAGTAAGTACGGTTTGTCAGGACAGACGCGATCAATTTATCCATGGTGAACAGGCATGTTATTGGCCTATAATTTTTCGGATCATCTCTTTCGCTCGTTTTTCCTCTTTTTTTTTTTTTGCATGAGATGTAATACATTCAGTGATCCATTCCGGATTTTCATTGGGATTATTTATAAGCATTGAAAGAATTTTGCGAGGATTTCATGGATTGATCACAGATGATAGAGCCAGAAATTGCCACCTTGTCGATTCCTAGGTATTTGGGGCATTTCGTTAGAGCTTTCATAACATTATTCGTGGTTATATTTTCCCACCCTTGCAGAGGTTTATCCAGCATTCGTTCTTCACGTTGGGTTCATTCTTCATTGGGGTTCTATTCCTTTGGGCTGCTCCAAATATTCTCCCAAAATGTCTGCACCTTCATGGTAGCTTTTTGACATGTATAGCCACATTTCCAGTTTCCCTGTAAAATTTCTTAAGGTCTGTTAGGAATATTTTATGTTGGTAATAGAGCCTATAACGATTATCGTATCGTCTTGTTATCGATGCCTTTAACTGCAGTGTTTGTTTCAGCATTTCTTTCAGTGATGGAAATTCATTTAGTGATTTAATTAATTTCCGGTTCATCTTCTTGCACTTACGCGATGAGACATTTGGGTTTCTAGTGATCTCATCTAATATCGAAATCTCACATCTGATTTCCTTTATTTCTCGCATCAGTTTTACCTTTCAAGATGACTCTCTTTGTCTATTTTTTAAATCTTTTCATTGTCTTTACCCCAAGCTTCCCAGTAGCTGCTGAAACTGTTGTGTATAGGCAGTGGTCTGTCTGTTAATAGTGTTTCCAGTGTAGCGTTATATATTTGCACAATGTACTGACTGGACTGTGTCATAAATTTTTATATGAGAGTTATTCTGCTGAGTCCTTGGATGACAGGGTTTTTCGCTTCGGTGATTTCAGCTCTGGTTTTCAACGAATTCTACCTTAATGTAGTTGAACTCATCTTCAGTGACATCGTCTGGATAACTGCAGGTTATGTCATAGGTCGTTTCTTCGGTTTTACTTCCTGTTTGATTATTTCATATCTCATTTATTTTAGTTTTTAACTCATCCTCTGTCATATTATTTATTTCTACTCTCATCTCTTAATTATTATTATTATTATTATTATTATTATTATTATTATTATTATTATTATTTTATTTCGTCTGATTTCTGGTGTGTACACATTTCTTTCCGGGTCCCGACCAGAGGCCTAAAGCCAGAAATGGCATCATATACATTTTTCACCGAACAGTTTTGAAAAAAAAAATCACACATATTTTACATAGATAAAGCCTTTCGTAAGGTGTGGGCTGTACTCGTGAGAATAATTTTTTGTATTTCTTAAGACATGGGCGACCAGGAATCCCTTCAATGAGTCTACTGGAATCTTTTCCAATCAATCCGAGGGCTCCAACAACAACTGGAATTTTTTATGTTCTCATGTGACATATTTTTGAGATGTCGATTTCAAGGTCCTTGTATTTTGATAGTTTGTTGAAGATCTTCAAAGATACGTTGCAACTTGCAGGGACTGCCATGTCAATAAGGAGGAACTTTTTGTCTTTTCAGTCTCTAATCACGATGCCTGGATTATTATGAGTATTATTATTATTATTATTATTATTATTATTATTATTATTATTTGTATATGTTATGTTTCCTGCTTTGTATCCTGTAGAGCCAGGTCCAAACTATGGTCCTATAGGATAATTGTCATTTAATTGATAGCACTTTTCTTAATATATTGGATGTTCCTAGTAGCGGGATCTTCTGAGCAAGTTTTATGTTTATGTTACCTGGGACACTGTTAGCGAAATTATTATTATTATTATTATTATTATTATTATTATTATTATTATTATTATTATTATATGACTTGCTGTCACACATTGATGTCGTGAAAGGAAAGTCTCTCCTTGGGATATGGTGACAACAAGACTCCTCAAAACTCAAGAATTGTTCGGAGAAGCAATCAAGAAGTTAACAATCCACACCACTTCAAATAAAAAGTTAGGATGGAGACCCCAGTCAGTACGGGAAAGAGTGATAACAGAAACTGGACTTGAAAAACCTGTTTTGCTAAAAGAAAGTGTTCCAAGAGAAAGATTTTATAAATTTAGACCGAAAGCAGTACTGACTGTTTCGGTCAATGAAATACAAATGTTTCCTTTTATGTTAACGGCTTATATTACCATGACTACTAGTAGTACTAATAATAATTGCAGTTTTCTGGAGATCTACAATCTTGGTCAGAACTCCAGTTTTCTTTAAGCTTTTCTTTCTATTTAGTAGGTATTGGCCCAAGCTCACTCATTACTTCAGGGATTTTGCCAAAAGTCATATTCGATAGTTTTATTCAACTCCCTTGTCAAAATTTGTAATGGTTAAATATTTATTTTTTTAATTTTCAGTTTATTTACATTTCGCTCTTGGATCATATGGAAAACTAAAATTAATAATTTGACAATTATTGTTAATACTAGTAGTAGTAATGGTAATAGTAGCCGTTTCCAAACAAGGAAACATTTGTCATTCATTGACTGAAACAGTTAATACTGCTTTCGGTCTAAAAAGGACCTCCAAGCTGTGGTTCATTGGGTCAAGAAATGGCTTGTAAACTTTAATACCTCCAAAACGAAACTGCTCTCCTTCATCCACCATCCTGAACCCTCCCTGCCTCCCATCAGAATGGCTGATTCCCAACTCCTCGAGAGCGCCTCGTACGCCCGCTTGGTTTCACGCTGTCCACTGACATGGAGTGGAATAAATACATTTACATCAATAGCTTCATCTACTGCAAGGAAAGTTGTTTCTCTGTGCCAGAAAGTTTTTCTCGCCTGAGTTCATCCTTCAAATCTATAAAATCAACCATCCGTCCTTGCATGGAATATTGCTGTCATATATGGTCTGGTTCTCCCGCTGTAAGTCTCGAGGTCCTCGACAAAATCCAGAGACGGATATGCAATGTGATAGATCCTGATCTGGCATCTAGTCTACAATCGCTATCCTACATACGTGCCGTGGCTTCCCTCTATCTCTTCAACCATTATTTTCACGGCAACTGTTCCGACGGGCTACTTTCGCTGGTTCCTAGATTGTATGAATTTAAACGAACCACCAGTTTGGCATTTCGGTCCCACCTTTTCACTGTCGAAACAGTTAAATGTAACCGTCTCTTCTACTCAAACAGCTTTTTCTCTCGCACTTCCCGTCTGTGAAACTCCCTTCCCCTTACTTGCTTTCCGAACATTATAATCTTCAAATATTCAAGTGTAATGTCAAGAGCTTGTTACCCGTCCATCTCTGTATCCTTTCCTCAAACACGCCGCTTTACTCTAACATTTTTATTATTATTTATATCTACTTCTAAAGAGATAAATATTTTTAGACGCCAAACTTATATTTATTTCAAGTGTTTTCTTTAAATGTAAACACCGATATTTTTCTAAATTACGACTTACTTTTGACAAGACAGATATGAATCTTTTCTATAGAAGCACGATGAATATAAAAAAACAATTATCGATAAAATATACTTATATTACACAAATCTTAAAATTTGAATTAAAAATAAATAACACATTAAATATATAAAAAACAATTATCGATAAAATATACTTATATTAGACAATTCTTAAAATTTGAATTAAAAATAAATAACACATATTAAATATATAAAAAACAATTATCGATAAAATATACTTATACTAGACAATTCTTAAAATTTGAATTAAAAATAAATAACACATTAAATATATAAAAAACAATTATCGATAAAATATACTTATATTAGACAATTCTTAAAATTTGAATTAAAAATAAATAACACATATTAAATATATAAAAAACAATTATCGATAAAATATACTTATACTAGACAATTCTTAAAATTTGAATTAAAAATAAATAACACATATTAAATATATAAAAAACAATTATCGATAAAATATACGTATATTAGACAATTCTTAAAATTTGAATTAAAAATAAATAACACATATTAAATATATAAAAAACAATTATCGATAAAATATGCTTATATTAGACAATTCTTAAAATTTGAATTAAAAATAAATAACACATTAAATATATAAAAAAACAATTATCGATAAAATATGCTTATATTAGACAATTCTTAAAATTTGAATTAAAAATAAATAACACATATTAAATATATAAAAAACAATTATCGATAAAATATACTTATACTAGACAATTCTTAAAATTTGAATTAAAAATAAATAACACATATTAAATATATAAAAAACAATTATCGATAAAATATACTTATATTAGACAATTCTTAAAATTTGAATTAAAAATAAATAACACATATTAAATATATAAAAAACAATAATCGATAAAATATGCTTATATTAGACAATTCTTAAAATTTGAATTAAAAATAAATAACACATATTAAATATATAAAAAACAATTATCGATAAAATATACTTATATTAGACAATTCTTAAAATTTGAATTAAAAATAAATAACGCATATTAAATATATAAAAAACAATTATCGATAAAATATGCTTATATTAGACAATTCTTAAAATTTGAATTAAAAATAAATAACACATATTAAATATATAAAAAACAATTATCGATAAAATATGCTTATATTAGACAATTCTTAAAATGTGAATTAAAAATAAATAACACATATTAAATATATAAAAAACAATTATCGATAAAATATGCTTATATTAGACAATTCTTAAAATGTGAATTAAAAATAAATAACACATATTAAATATATAAAAAACATTTATCGATAAAATATGCTTATATTAGACAATTCTTAAAATGTGAATTAAAAATAAATAACACATATTAAATATATAAAAAACAATTATCGATAAAATATTCTTATATTAGACAATTCTTAAAATTTGAATTAAAAATAAATAACACATATTAAATATATAAAAAACAATTATCGATAAAATATACTTATATTACACAATTCTTAAAATTTGAATTAAAAATAAATATCACATATTAAATATATAAAAAACAATAATCGATAAAATATGCTTATATTAGACAATTCTTAAAATTTGAATTAAAAATAAATAACACATTAAATATATAAAAAACAATTATCGATAAAATATGCTTATATTAGACAATTCTTAAAATTTGAATTAAAAATAAATAACACATATTAAATATATAAAAAACAATTATCGATAAAATATGCTTATATTACACAATTCTTAAAATTTGAATTAAAAATAAATAACACATTAAATATATAAAAAACAATTATCGATAAAATATGCTTATATTAGACAATTCTTAAAATTTGAATTAAAAATAAATAACACATATTAAATATATAAAAAACAATTATCGATAAAATATGCTTATATTAGACAATTCTTAAAATTTGAATTAAAAATAAATAACACATATTAAATATATAAAAAACAATTATCGATAAAATATACTTATATTAGACAATTCTTAAAATTTGAATTAAAAATAAATAACGCATATTAAATATATAAAAAACAATTATCGATAAAATATGCTTATATTAGACAATTCTTAAAATTTGAATTAAAAATAAATAACACATATTAAATATATAAAAAACAATTATCGATAAAATATGCTTATATTATACAATTCTTAAAATTTGAATTAAAAATAAATAACACATATTAAATATATAAAAGACAATTATCGATAAAATATACTTATATTAGACAATTCTTAAAATTTGAATTAAAAATAAATAACACATATTAAATATATAAAAAAACAATTATCGATAAAATATGCTTATATTAGACAATTCTTAAAATTTGAATTAAAAATAAATAACACATATTAAATATTTATTAAAATATGCTTTTAAACATTGACATATAATTTAAATGTTGTAAACGTAATATGTAACTAATTCATATAAAAGGCTAATTTGACAGCACTGGTCATGTTTTAGTGATTACACTTTTATTTTACTGATGTAAGGTGAGGAGAAAAGTTAGTCTTAACCGAATGTATTAAAGATTAGCGATGTAGGATCTTTATTTTGCGAAATTAAAATTACTTTTGTAATAATATTGACCATGAACGGAGTGTGTAAGCAACAGGATTTTTTTAAAGAAAGACAGAAAAAAGAAAGGTCGTTTACACTTACAATCAAATAGATTAAGTTGAAATTTCTGGCACACATTTTGAGGAAAGAAGGTTTGGGATATTTGACACACGCGGGGTATATCGTAGGCCAAATTGAAACAGCAAGTAACCTATATAACAAGCTTGCGTAAATGAATAACAAAACGTGGAGTTGCGCTATAACAAAAAAGCAAACGTTGTTGAGAGCTACAAAGGATATGAAATTATGACGTCCACGTCACGAAGAGACACCGCACACAGAAAAAGAGAAAGAACATATATACACGTAGCAATCAATACGAAATATATTTATTATGGTAATACTTGATAAAGAGTTATTTATTCTGGTAATGCATGATATCTCCACTGCCTGAACCGGGTATTGAACAGTGGAGAACTTTCAGAGGGAAAATTAGCAGGAGATAACTGATAACTGACATCCATCAAACATGGCTCGTGGAACTAGAACAGTCTCCTCCAGTGATCGAAATGAAGGGTTCGGTTCGAAATTCCAACCACCTGAAGAAGGCCGGAGCGTACAACGGCCGAAACGTTGTGACAAATATGGCGACAAAGATGAGGACAATAGTCCGACTAATGTAAATACTGTACATAATACCTCATCTCAGAAATATAGACAGTTTTTTTATGTGTTTTTTTTTTTTAGGCATTAAAGTTAACCAGCCATTTTTGCCCAAATCAACAACAGACTGGAGGTCCTTTTCAGGTGAATTTATACCTTTCCCATGGATACTTGCGCATATGGGAATATAACGAACCAGGCTAGAATTGGAACTCCACTCACCGATTTCAAATTCCTGAGCCGCTATCCTCATTACTTCATCCGCTCGTCCAAGTTTACAGAACCTTGTATTCCCAAGCGGCCACCCATATAGTTATTGATGTTGTTTAACTTCGGTGATCGTACAAGGACCGGTATTTCGACGTGAATTGGCCATAAGCCTAGACTAGAGGAATAGCTCCTTCTCTCAAAGAGTGAAGATAAGGCTGTCTGACTGATAAATATATAATGTTATTCTGTGTTTTATACTATAGATGCTATGTCAACATATAATTGCCGATTCGTAAGTAACAAGTTTGGAAAGATTCAAAAGAAATCGGATACATTTAATCAAAATATTATCAGCCTCTTTCTATTCATTCCACCGAGGCACCGAACTGACTTTTCATTCTAAGACCTCATTCAAAGAAGCCATGAATTCATTAAGGACATCTACAATTTGATCCAGAGTTAAAATAAAATGCTTTTGCTTATAAAGTAGGTAATGTGGTGGATTGAAATATGGTAATCCCTAAGAGAAGTCGTGTGAATATGCAGGTGAAATAAAATCTGTTTTCATTTGATTCAAGACACTCATTCTTTCTTTTCCTTTCTTTCTTCATTTTGCTATCTATCTATCTATCTACCTATATATCTATCTATCTATCTATCTATCTATCTCCTTGTCTCAATTTATACCTCACTATAATTACCTAGTCACATTTGCTATTTTCCTCCAATCTGTCTCTCGCTTCCTCTCACTTTCTTTGTTCCTTTCCGTCTTCATAGCCGTTCTGTTCCCTTACATCATGGGTGGGTTTTCTTTCTTTCTAACTTTCTTTCTTTCTCTGCTTCTGCTTCAGTATCTGTTTGTCCTTTTGTATCTCTTTCTATCTCATTATCTTTTTATCTTTTCCTTCACTTTTTCTGTTCTCGTCCACGGGACCGTATCATTATCATCATCATCATCATCATCATCATCATCATCAGTTTGTCGGTTTCTATCTTCTATCTATATATCTCTCTGTCTCTGCTTCTGTCTCAATTTCTTTCTTTCTTTCTTTCTTTCTTTCAGTCTGGCTCCAACGTTATCCTTTTATATTTTCTTTTACTCTTTCTGTTCTCATCCACCCACCCGCATCATTATCATAAACATCATAATGTATCGTTTTTCTTTCTTCTGTCCTTATATCTCTTTGTCTCTGCTTCTGTCTTAGTCTCTCTCTCTCTCTCTTTCTCTTTATATATATAAAAATTCGTGAATAAGAAAGGATTATGATCAAAATAAGCAGATATAATACTTGTAATTTATTCTATCAGAAATGCCTAAAAGAGAATTTGCTGCCTAAATACACAATATATATATATATATATATATATATATATATATATATATATATATATATAAAGAGAAAGAGAGAGAGAGAGACTAAGACAGAAGCAGAGACAAAGAGATATAAGGACAGAAGAAAGAAAAACGATACTATATATATATATATATATATATATATATATATATATATATTTCTGATAGAATAAATTACAAGTATTATATCTGCTTATTTTGATCATAATCCTTTCATATTCACGAATATTTTCCCGTATATTACAGTTAAATGACGGAACATAGAACTGTCTTTTCATAGGACCACGATTAAATTGCCGCATTATATAATTTAAAATCTGTTTACATAGGCAGCAAATTCTCTTTTAGGCATGTCTGACTGAATAAATTACAAATGTTATACACACACACATACATGCACATATATATATATATATATATATGTATGTATGTGGATGTATGTGTGTGTGTGTGAATACTAGTCTCATCATTATCATCATCATCGTCATCATCATCATCATTTTGACATGTTTTCTTTCTTTCTTTCTTTAAGTCTGTTTATCTTTTCCTTCACTCTTTCTGTCCTCTTCAACGAATTTTCATCTGTCTCTCACATTCTCTCACGTTCTTCCTTCTCTCCATCTATAATATTTATGTTCCCTTTTTCATTCATTTTGTGTTTCTTTCCTTTTTGCTTGATCTCAAATTCTCTCTTCATCTTTTCCTTCACTCCTTTTGTTCTATTCAACTCTCCCGCTGTCCCTTGCTTTCTCTCGCGTTTTCTTTCGCGTTTTCTCCTGTCTACTTTCTCATTTCTCTTCCTCCATTTCCTGAAACATGTCAGACAATTATTAATAATCTTTTCTTTACATGTCATTTTTTAAAAAATTTCATTAATTCTCTCTTTTCCACAGACGCAATATTGCAATCTTTCTGCCGCTATCGTATGGTAAATGCTACGATGAACTCCAGTCGTTATTTCCACAAGTTCAGTTTACAGCTAGGACTCACCATGCTTCGACTGCAGAGTCAAATCTCCTGCATTCCCTGCATATTCCAACTGTAACGAGGAAGTTTTACATCTGACAGCTTTTTTTATTCAAGAGAACTGCTATTTCGTGAAACTGGCTCCCACGTGGATATTTTCCAGAATACTATAATAATAACCTTTCCACTTGTCAATCGCTATATATCCTCCCTCTTCTTATAATCTTATATATTTTGTATCCACTTCTTACTTTCATATTACACATCTTGTTACGTAAAGTCCTACTTTTAGTGGCTCTTGAACTTTCTATTGGGTGAACTTTAGTAAGAATTAATATATAAAACGCCAGGCGAACACAGAACGCACAAGACGAATGCTTCTAAATACGCTGATGTGACAGAAGATTAATTAGTTGACAAAAGAGACTCCGTTGGATCTTGAAATTCCATTCAGGCTCAGCTTGGAATCATACAAGTATAAATTGCACAGAGATTAAGATTTACAATGTTGTTTTTGTTTTTTTTGTGAACGAAACGAAAGACTCTAGCAGAAAATGTGCTAATAGAAACTTCATTTTTAGAAAAGAATACAGGAAAGAATTGCGCAAAAATGATCAATGATCAATTTTGGAAGGATGGTGAGGATAACAATTCACAACCTTGAGCGTGCAGAAATGTTTAAAGGTATAAAAATTAAAAGCTTCAATATATGAAAATTGTCATATTGGAATAAAGTGTCATGGCCGAGACTGAAGTTTGAACACAGATCACCAGAGAGCAAACACAGGCGATCCCATTTTTAATAAGTAGATCGCGTGATAGTGAAGAAAATGTGTATATGGGAATTAGCGTGACGTCTAATAGATCACCATTTCTCCTCTATTACTATACAGATCACTATTTCTATTCTATCCTCTGTTACTATACGGATCCCTATTTCTATTCTATCCTCTATTACTATACGTATCACTATTTCTACCCTATCCTCTATTACTATACGGATCCCTATTTCTACCCTATCCTCTATTACTATGCAGTTCACTCTTTCTACCCTACCCTCTATTGCTATACGGATCCCTATTTCTATTCTATCCTCTATTACTATACGTATCACTATTTCTACCCTATCCTCTATTACTATACGGATCCCTATTTCTACCCTATCCTCTATTACTATGCAGTTCACTCTTTCTACCCTACCCTCTATTGCTATACGGATCCCTATTTCTATTCTATCCTCTATTACTATACGGATCACTATTTCTACCCTATCCTCTATTACTATGCAGTTCACTCTTTCTACCCTACCCTCTATTGCTATGCGGATCACTCTTTCTATTCTATCTTCTATTACTATACGGATAACTATTTCTAATCTATTACTATACGGATCGCTATTCTCTAAACTATTCTCTTACTATTTCTTTATACTTATAACTTCACGGATTATTATTCTGTGTTTACTTTTCAAGCGAGTATTGTCGAGCAAGTACTATTAGTGCGAGTGATACACCAGCATTGTTCAACGGCGTTACTATAGTTGTATCTGTGATTATAAAGTCTCTACTATAACGAGCATTACGAAAGTGGCAACGGGTGTTCGTTGACATCACAAAACCTTCTTAGTTCCTAATCTCCCAACCATTTATACAATTCTATTCTATCATCTATTACTATTCGGATCGCGATTCTCCATACTATTTCTCTATTCGGATCACTATACAGAGTAGTATTCGAGCGAGTATTGTCGAGCAACTACTATTAGTACGAGTGTTATTCGAAGGCGTCTGACACCAGTATTGTTCAACGGCGTAATATAGTATCTGCGTTTGCAAAGGCTCGACTACAACGAGCATTACGAAAGTGACAACGAGTATTCGTTGACATTACTTAAGTGGCAACGAGTGTTCTTTGACTTCACAAAAAATAGAAAACTGTGATGTATCAAGATAGAAAATTTCAATATATAAGGTGGAAAACTTCAATGCATCAAGATTGGAAATTTAAATATATCTTGATGAAAGCTTCAATGTTTCAAGATTGAAAGCTTCAATTTATCAAGACGAAGAGCTTCAAAGTATCAAGATTGGGAGTTTCAATGTATCAAGACTAAACGCTTTAATGTATCGAGACTAGCTGCTTCAATATATCAAGAAGAAAATCTTGAATGTATCAAGATGAAAAGTTTCACTGTATCAAGATTGGAAGCTTTAATGCATCAAGATTTAAAGATTCAATGTGTCAAGATGAAAGGCTTCACTGTATTAAAACAGAAAGCCTCAATGAATCAAGATTGGGAGCTTCAATGTAGCAAGTCTGAAAGCTTCAATGTATCAAGACAAAGCTTCAAAGTATCAAGATGAACGTTTCAGTGAATCAAGATTGGGAGCTTCAATGTGTCAATATTAAAAGCTTCAATAATACAAGAAGAAAAGCTTCAAGGTTAGAAGCTTTGATGTATACAGATTGAAGGTATTGATGTGTCAAGGTGAAAAGTTTCAGTCTAACAAGTTTGAGAGCTTCATTGCATCAAGCTGAAAAGCTTCAATGTATCAAGATTGGGCATTTCAATGCATCACGATGGAAAGTTTCAATGTATCAAGATCAAACGCTTCAATATAACAGAAGATCTTCATTGTATCAGGACTGAAAGCTTTAATGTATGAAGGTGAAAAGCTTCAATGTATTAAGTTGAAATGTTTCAATGTAATAGGATTGAAAGCTTCAATGTGTCATGGTGAAAAACTTCGATGTATCAAGAATGAAACCTTCGTTGTATCAAGATGAAAAGTTTCAATGGATCAACTTTGGAAGCCTTAACGTATCCAGATTGAAAGCTTAAATATATCCAGTTTGAAATCTTCAAAATATTACGATGAAAAGCTTCAATGTCTGAATACTGGAAGCTTTAATATATAAACATAGAAAAATTAAGTTTATCAAGATTGGAAGATTCATCGTATCAAAATTGACTATTTCTAGTTGCATTCCCTTTTACAAATCTGCAGCTATGTTATTTCGAAGATAAGACAGTACGTGCTGGAAAATTTACTGCCAGAAGAAGAAGAGGTCGAAAATGACAGAGATGTGATTCTCCCGACGAATTCTGAGAACACCACAGACGAAACAATCGAAGAGCGATTAAGGTCTAAGGAAAATAAGATACATCAAGGAAATCAGAAATGGACAGTTAAACATTCTGGGACACATGATGAGGAAAGGGAGCCTGGCTAATCTAACAATGACATAACATGCTGGAAGTAATAGGGGACGGGAGGAAAAGTAAGTAACTTAACTAATCTGTGTAAATGGATGGCAGAACAGGGACAAAGAGAGGTAGCAATGGGACAAAATTTGCTTAGACTAACAAAAGATAGAAAAGCGAGGAGAGTTATGATCACCCACGTCCCGAAGAAAGAAGTTGGGCG
>OZ038476.1:75675161-75677661 GCA_964036315.1 Acanthosepion esculentum
CATATATGGCAGCAATACTCCATGCAAGGGCGAATGGTCGATTTATAGACTTGGAGGATCGATTCCGGGGAGAAAAATTTCCTGGCTCGGCACAGAGAACCAACTTTCCTTGCGGTGGATGATGCAACTGACTCGATGTATTTGCTCCATCTCAGATCAGCGGACAGCGTGAGACCGAGCAGCCGCAGAGAGGAGCTCTCGAGAAGTTGGTCTTCAGACATTCTAATGGGATGCAGGGATGGGCATATATTTAAATTTCCTCTAACTTACCCCAAGAATACGCAGTATTTACCCACACACATATATATTCCTCTCTTTCTCGCTCTCTCACTCTCTCTCTCTCTCTCTCTCTCTCTATATATATATATATATATATATATATATATATATATATATGTACACCTCCCTTAAATACACTCCCTCCAAACACATAATCAAGCTCCCGAAGACATATATATATATATATATATATATATATATATATATATATATAGATAGATAGATAGATAGATAGATATACTCATCACCCACTCGTTAAATATGCACACATGTAATAATAAAGAATTAATGAATTTATTTTTAATCCGACATTTTTATTGCTTCAAGCATTATTATAGAAGCTACTTCGTATTTGAAAGAGGGTGGTCTATTTCAAATAGGAAGTATCCACTATAATGTATATATATATTTACTGGCTATTTGCATGCACTCACATACGCACGTGGGCACACACACGAAGCCATGTCGACGCACAACCCCAACATACACCCTACACAGACACACACACACACACACATATATATATGTACTTTTGTGTGTGTGGAAATATATATATATATATATATATATATAATTTCGAATACCCATATTTTTGTCTAATAAGATTTCTCGAATGTTCAGGCCGATGGACGAGATAAACTATTATTTAAAAAATAAACTCAAATATGGGTATCCGCTAAAATGAACGTTTAAAGTAATATATATATATATATATATATATATATATATATATATATATATATATATATATATTACAGTGAAGCAGTCATACAAAGAATAATTATTGTGGTTAATGTAATAAATGGCGAATACACTTCACTAACAAATTTAATGAGCATTAACCCACTAGCCAGTCGTAGAATTATGCGATCCTTATTTATAGATGTTCCGTATGTTCCATAAATATGCTAGTACTTTCGACCGGTCATCCTATCATCATCCTTATCGCTGTGACATCACGCTCCACAATTTTGTAACTGTTAACAATAATAACACACATCAAAGAAACATATTTCATCTTACATTACATTTATCTTCCTCTCGGATGTTACCTGAATTTTCCCTAAAAAGAAAATTAATGTCCATGCTCGATGATGAGAGGATGACTTATTAAAGTTGATAACGAAGTGAATTCGCCATTTATTACATTAATCTTACTAATACATTCTTTGTATGACTACTTCATCGTAATATTAATTATTATGCAGCATTCATATATATATATATATATATATATATATATATATATATATATATATATATATATATATATATATGTCATTCACAGACAGTACTGTTTCGCTGTATCACAGCTCCTCAGTGCGAATAGACTTTCGAATGCCTCAAGCCAGGATTGAAACACAACTAATTTTGTGTCAGCCAGAGCTATCTTCACTCGGTAGAGTTACACAACTAAATCTAGCGTATTGTTTTTTAGAAATGTAAACAAATGCCAAAACAGCCAAAGTGCTCCATTCATTTTACTGAAGAGCTTTGCATTAGTGCAGGTGGCTGTTATATATATATATATATATATATATATATATATATATATATAAATTAACTGATTTAAAATGTTTTTTCGATACACAGTAATAAAAGCTTCGAATTTAATTTTGTTATTAATAACAAAATTAAATTCGAAACTATTAGCTTCCATTTTTGAAACATGGTTATTACTGTGTAGCAAAGAAACATATTTTAAATCAGTTAATTTACAATATTAATGCTCTGTAAATTTACATTGAGCACTATTGTGGAAAAATAAAAATATCTATAAGAACGCCGGATTATATATCTTACTGTTCTTTCTTTTTATTTATACATATATATATATATATATATATATATATATATATATATATATATATATATATATATATATATATATATATAAATATATATATATATATATATATATATACGTACGTATGTATGTATGTATTTTGCTTACTTTCTTTACAATTTGCTTGTCTAACCTTTCTTCTCGTGGTTATTAGCTACAGACGGCCTCTTTCAACGTTTGTAGCGTCTGTCAGCCAACTGGAAAATCAACATAGCCTTTTGTAACGCTGGGGACATTCACCACTGCTGTCCAAATGTCCTCTGGAATGCAGGCACTTTTTTTACGTATTTTGTCTCTTTTATTTATGCACATGCATACATAGATTGATATCTATCTATCTATTCCAGTCTTCACTTATCTATCTATCTATCTATC
>OZ038476.1:75682661-75687661 GCA_964036315.1 Acanthosepion esculentum
TAGTCTGTTCATTCGTATCTATCTATCTATCTATCTATCTATCTATCTATCTATCTATCTATCTATCTCCATTCATCCTAGTCTGTTCATATTCCCCAACCAGCGATTTACATATTCCCACAGTTGATATCTATCTATCTATCTATCTATCTATCTATCTATCTATCTATCTATCTATCTATCTATCTCACTCTTTATATCTATCTATCTATCTATCTATCTATCTATCTATCTATCTATCTATCTATCTATCTCACTCTTTATATCTATCTATCTCTTTATATCTATCTATCTATCTCACTCTTTATATCTATCTATCTAGCTATCTATCTATCTATCTATCTCACTCTTTATATCTATCTATCTATCTATCTATCTATCTCACTCTATCTATCTATCTAGCTAGCTAGCTAGCTAGCTAGCTATCTCACTCTTTATATCTATCTATCTCACTCTTTATATCTATCTATCTATCTATCTATCTCTTTATATCTATCTATCTATCTATCTCACTTTTTATATCTATCTATCTAACTCTTTATATCTATCTATCTATCTCACTCTTTATATCTATCTATCTATCTATCTATCTATCTATCTATCTCCCTCTTTATATCTCATTATCTATCTATCTATCTATCTATCCTACAGTCTGTCTGAAGTTATTATGCAAATCAAATATACCTGTACAATACTACGCAAATTCGGATCGGTCAAAAAATCTTTTTGGCAAACTTTTCTCAGTAAGGCACATATTTGAAAGCATCAACTGACCAAGAAATAGATGAAAATTAACTTTCTGAAGTAATTTTCCCGGATGAATCTCGAGTGACACGCAGTGGATCAAAAGATGGATTTGATGTGACGCAAATGTGCATATGGCTTAAATATGGCGACAGTGTGACGATATTGGCTGGAATTGTCGGTCAAACCTTTATTGAATCATTCAATCTCGATGAAGTACTTAAACTGAACAGTGTTAACTTTTGCGATTTCATGGACAAGATTTCCTTTGAATAGCTTTCTTTCTGTTATTGAGAAGGTTCGCGGTATTAAGAGGTAAATGCTTCAATGACATATTATATATGTTTGTTAATTGTTTTATTATAGGTGTTGATCAATTGTTGATGATTTTATAATCTTATAATTAAAGTAAAATGCTATATTCTGGTTTTGCAAACCTTCGGGCAGCAGATTTTATAATGAATCAAATAACGTTAATTTAACATGTGGAAATTATCTAAAAAGTTTTATTTTCGCCTGTAAATTAATCGTTTAAAATTTTTCAAAGCAAGTACATATATATATATATATATATATATATATATATATATATATATATATATATATATATATATATATATATATAATTGTGTTTGTGTGTGTGTGTGTGTGTTAATCATATATTATTATTATTGAATATATGATAAAATTCTTCAGAAACATAAAGACCAAAAGTGTATCCGGAAATGTTTGATCTATACTATATATATATATATATATATATATATATATATATATATATATATATATATATATATATATATATATATATATATATAAGGAAGAGGTTATAGTAGTTCCAACGAGAGAAAAGTGTATATATTAAAAAGAACAGAGAAACCGCAAACGAATTTTTGAAAAATATTATGCTTTATTTTCCTTAATTTTGCTAAACGTGGTTCAGGTCTCGCGACCGTCATCAGGTAAAGGATGGAGATTTCCACATATTATTAAAAATAATTAAATTTTTCTTACGTTTTTCGATGTTAAATATTCTCGATATGAGACATTCTTTTTTTTGTGTATATGTGACCCAAATGTCCTTCTTGATATATATATATATATATATATATATATATATATATATTAGAAAAAAATGAGCATCTACAGAATGAGTCTACCCAAAAGCTGCTTCCTAGCATAAATATGATTGATTCCATAAGAAATGACAGAGCTTCAATATTAAATCAAAATCCAGACAGGCGTCCAATGGCTGTAGTCGCTGCCAGTCACTGCCAACCTGGATTTTGATTTTATATATATATATATATATATATATATATATATATATATATATATATATATATATGAAGAAATATACTCTTAAGTTGTGCTATATTTATGCTATAAAGTGCTCAATATCAGAGATAGAAGGTGTGTGAATATAAAAGTGAACATTGGAGTCAACACTTAGAGGCGACAGGCTGTTGCATGCTAGACGCAATCGTCAGGCCACGAGTGTTGTTTTTTTCTCGGCTATTTATATATGCGGGTCGGTGGTGCATTGTGAGTAGTCTATTCTGGCGGTTATTTTGCCGGAAGTCGTTTTTTTTTTTTATTTGAGTTAAATTATTTTGCTTGCTTTTATTTATTTTTATTTATATATATTTTTTATTTCTTATCTTATATATTTATTCATTTATTTTAATCTTAATCGGTGTTTTATTAACGTAGTAAAAAATTGTTTATATCGCTTATTTAATAGTTTGTTTTGGTTTGGCAAAATAAAGCTATTTATTCAATTTTGAGGTTGATTGCTATAGTTTATTCTAACTAATATTTTAGCAGGAGCAGTTTTTTATTTTGTATATATACATATATATATATATATATATATATATATATATATACATATATATATATATATATATATATATATATATATATATATATATATATATACATTGGTTGGACAAAATAATTGAAACACTTGTTAAATTCAAAGAATTTATTTTTTTAATATGTAGTTGGTCCTCTTTTAGCCTCACCTACAGCTTTAATACGTCTAGGAATGGAATTATACAGTTTCCTGACTTCATCCAGAGGAGTTTTCAGTCATTATTCCATTAACACCTTCTCCAGCTCTTTATGACACGACGATGTATGATAGCGTCTCCTAACTTGTTGCTCCAAACTGCACCATGTTCAATAATATTGATATCTGGAGATTGGGGAGGCAACTCTATGTGATCTAGCTCACTTTCATCCTCTTCATGCCAATTCTAAACCACTCGATCGGTATGTATTGGAGCATTATCGTCTTGGAAGATGCAGTCACCATCAGGAAATAAAGTTTTGGCCATTGGATGTATATGATCTCCCAGAATGTTCAGGTATTCTTTGCTGTTGATTCTACCATGCAGAGCAACTGTTGGACTGAAAAATTTACATGATATGGCGGCCCAAACTATCACTGATTCACCTCCATGCTTCACAGTTGGAAGAAGGCAGTCAGGGTTGTAAGCTTCTTTGGGCTGCCTCCACACATAATCTCGCCCTGAAGTTGGGAAAAGAGAAACTACTGAACTTGTTTGAGAATATGACTTTCTTCCATTGGTCTGCAGACCAGGCATTGTGATCTCTGCACCACTTCAGCCTCTTTTGAATGTTGCGAGTGGAGAGAAGAGGTTTTCTCACAGCGGCTCTTCCATGATATGCAGCTTATGGATCTCACCGTTTTAGTAGAAATTGATCTATTCAGATGATTATTTAACTCAGCGGCCACATTGCGTTTCAATATATGTCAGTCCCTGTCAGTAAGTTTGAAAGTCCGTCCCAAATTGCTACGGTTTCTAGAGGTTTTGCCCTGTTTCTCGAATTGCATCATAGTTCTTGATATGGTAGCACTTGAAAAACCCAACAGTTCAGCAAACTTAATGATCGATGCTCCTGCTATGCGAGCTCCAACAATTTGTCCTTTTTCGAACTCGGAGAGGTCACGCATTTAGCTTAAATTTTACTAAATTCTAAAAATAAATATGACAAAGACAGTAAATTAGATAAATAAACGTATTTCCAATAGATATAAATTGCAATCACGAAATTTTAGTTAAAGTTCTTAATATAATCGGTCTTTGAAATATAGGAGTGGAATTTGCAACTGTTCGAATTATTTTGTCCAAACACTATATATATATATATATATATATATATATATATATATATATATATATATATATATATATATATATATATATATGTATACTATAATGAAATTAATCAATTACTGCAAAAAGTTATCTTATCTGCGCAATCTTAATCTTAGGTAATCATATGGTAATTTTAGTGGATTTAAAACTTTAGTTAATCCTGTCTCTAAAACACTGGATGTCATTTATTAATGGATGAAATAGTTTCAGCATCCTTGCTTAGACGGAATAAAGAAAGGTCTTAAAATTAAATCTACAGGGTGACCAAAAACGTTTGGCCCACACATACATACACGCACACACACACGTATACAAATATCTATCTGTCTATCTATTTATCTATCTATATATATATATATATATATACACGGTCCGTCTGAATTTATTATGCAAATCACATACACATTTATAACTCGAATCTGCTTTCAACAATTCTAAACGATTAATGACGACGTCAAAGTAAAGCTTTTGTTAAATTTTTAAGTAGTTTCAACATTATATATATATATATATATATATATATATATATATATATATACCATATTGTCATTCCAAATAATGACGAGATTGATCGAAAATAGTCAATCAAATACCTCAAGAACTTTGGACAGTCTCTCTAGAAATTTGAATTACAAGTGCAACAGCTTCTATATATACTGGGAAATGTTTTTAAAAAATCCATTTATTTTGATAAACCATGTTTAAATGCATTTTGATGTCTAGTTGTTATATATATATATATATATATATATATATATATATATATATATATATATATATATATATGTATGTATTGATCTCGATGTTTACTCGATGTTTACTTTGGATAATTGTACTTGAGTGTGAAGTTCTCCGTAGCCGAACAATCAAATAACACCTGTTCTGACGTTAGTTTCTCCTTCAAATGCGAAACAAGTTCGAATCCACAATTACTGTCACCCCTGAAATACAATAACCCGAATCGTAACCGTTTCTGCCAACCAAAATAACCGTTAAAACAATACAAATCCTCACTTACCTGTATATATAAATATACGAGCAAAAACACAACGCATATGGCCCGTCGAT
>OZ038476.1:75690161-75713299 GCA_964036315.1 Acanthosepion esculentum
TTTCGATGAAGCATTGTTGTTTTACCTTGAATTATTAAGAATCTGACAACATATTTCTTATCTAACAGCCGAATTGAGGGAAAACCGTTTTGTAACTTTCAATACTTGTAAAAATATCTAGAGGCTTTCCATCATCAAAGTGGTGAACACTAAATTCTCGCAAGTCCCGATGACTGGTTAAACTCTTAAAGAGGCTCTTTGAACGGGACTCAAGCTCATGTAAACCATAAGGGGAACATATATACAATACATATTTACAGACGTTGGAAAACTGGTCAACTACTTATACCGCCCCAGAAAATACCTGATTCCTCCTGCCATGCTCCATCAGTGTAAGAATCAGATCAGACCCAAAAAGGAGTGTTGCTGCCAGATCCTTGGCTGCAGTTCTCCAATCCACATTTCCAGATTCAAAACTTCTTTTTAACGTCAAATGCGTATCGCTTTTTGATGTAATGGAATGACATGTCACCCCCATGAGTGATTACACTATAGGTAGTAAGTGCCTATAAGTATCTGTAAGTCAACGGACTACAAAGACTTGTTGCGACTTGTTCCGCCGAAGGGCAAAGTCTCGTTCGGGGAGGTTGACCAACCGATCCCTTTTTTACGGTTTCTACGGAATTTTTTTGGCCGAGCCTACGGGCTTGGAAAACCCAAGTAAAACTCGGCCTTGTGCCACATCTTTCCCTCGTAGGTGGGGGGTCCCTCGTTTCAAATAAATATTGACTTGCTGCGACCTGTTTCAGCAAGACCGTCGAACCCTCTGCCTCTGACCAGAGAGGAACCCGGACAGGCTCCGCCGAAGGGCAGAGTTTCGTTCGGGGAGGTTGACCAACCCGATTCTGTTTTTACAGTTATTACGGTCATTTTTTGGCCAAGTCTACCGGCTCGGAAAACCAACGTAAAACTCGGCCTTGTGCCACATCTTTCCCTCGTGTGTTGGCAAGTAAATATTAACTTGCTGCGACCTGTTCCAGCAAGACGGTCGAACTCTGTGCCTTCGGGCAGAGAGGAACCCAGACGAGGCTCCGCCGAAGGGCAGAGTCTCGTTCGGGGAGGTAGACTGACCCTGAACCCGTTTATACGCTTTCAAATAGGGATCGGAGATCCCACGTAAAACCCGGCATGTGCCACATGTAACCCACGTGGGGGTAGCTAAATATACTTGACGCGATCAGATCCAGCAAGACGGTCGAACTCTCTGCCCGAAGGCAGAGAGGAACCCGAACGAGGCTACACCGGAGGCCAGAATCTCGTTCGGGGAGGTTGATCAACCCGATTCATATTTTACAGTTTCTACGGGAATTTTTTGCCGAACCTACGGGCTAAGAAAACCCATGTAAAACTCGGCCTTGTGCTACATCTTTCCCTCGTGGTGGTGGTGGGGGGGTGAGTAACTATTGACTTGCAGCGATCTGATCCAGCAAGACGGTCGAACCTCTACCTCTGACCAGAGAGGAACCGGGACAAGACTCCTCTGAAGGGCAGTCTCGTTTGGGGATGTTGACCAACCCGATTCTGTTTTTACAGTTTCTACGGGCATTTTTTGTCCGAGACGACCGGCTCGGAAAACCTACGTAAATCTCGGCCTTGTGCCACATCTTTCTCTAGTGGGGGGGTGCAAGTAAATATTGACTTGCTGCGACCTGTTCCAGCAAGACGGTCGAACTCTGTGCCTTCGGGAAGAGAGGAACCCGGACGAGTAAATATTGACTTGCTGGGATCTGTTATTCAGATCTTGGCTGAACTCTCTCACAGAAGGCAGAGAGGAATCAGGACGAGGCTGTGCCGACGGGCAGAGTCTCGCCGGTGAGGTAGACAGATCCGAACTCGTTTATGCGAGGTTTATGGGGAATTTTTGGCCGAGCTTACTGGCTCGGAATGCCCCACATTAAACTCGGCCTTGTGCCACATCCTTCCTTGTGGGGAGGAAGGTAAATACCGACTAGCTGGAATCTGTTACTCAGCTCTTAGCTGCTGTTAAACTGTCTGCCTTCGGGCAGAGAGGAACCCGGACGAGGCTATGCTGAAGGGCAAAGTCTCGTCCTGTGAGGTAGACAGACCCGAACCCGTTTATGCGGGGTTACATGGAATTTTTGGCCGAGCCTACGGGCTCGGATTGCCCAATATTAAATCCGGCCTTATGCCCCATCCTACCTCGTGGGGAGGTTAGTAAATATTATTAGCTGGGATCTGTTGAGTACGACTCAGGCTTAAGCGAGAACTACTGACCTTCCAATAGTAGCACTCACTACTGGAATTACTTGCGACGACCTTGTGCATAACTGTTATCTTTATTCTTATTGTACTAGTTTTTAAAATAAACCTTTACTTTTTCTATCCACCGTGTTTGTCAAGTATATATTCCTATTAGAACGGAATATAACACTTTTCTATCACTATATCTATGTTCTGGCATGTTGCATTTCTTAGCTCCCCCCCTCCCAGTTCAGACATATACAACTAAGAACCACCATACTATGTACACAAGGGAAGAATTATCCTTATTCCCTTCGTATTCCATTGGTATGAAAGAAGTTCCATTACGACAGATTTTTTCCCAAGATCTGCTTCTTCCAAAGAACAGACTCCCGAGAGAATGCTTCCTCGACCTTTACAATCTATCTTTTACAAACCTATGCGAACATTGTTTTTATTCTAGTGCAGAACGGTCTTATATCTACGTATTCATTTGTTCCTCAAAACGAGAAAATTCAGCATTAAATAACCCTTAGCATGTACTTTTCTGATGGAATCTAGCACAATTTCTTTTAACTAAAACAGACGTTTCACCCTTTATCTGCTTTCAGATGTTTAAACTGGCTGCAGTATTCAATTCCTGTTCCCGGCACTATTTGGATGAATTCCGTTTTTTGCTACGGTTAATAAGGGTTGAACTCACTTGTCTTACAATCTCCTGAGTCCCACGTTGCTGTAACTCGTTTCATTTATTTTAATTTTTTATTAGATGAACGTTTTCAGTACCTGTCTATTATGTGTTATATACACTATTTACATTATTCGGACTATTGTCCTCATCTTTGTTGCCATATTTATCACAACGTTTCGGCCGTTGTACGCCCCGGCTTTCTTCAGGTGGTTGGAATGTAGAACTGAATCCTTGGCACAGTGAATAAAAGCGTTAGTTAGATCCAGTGACAGGACGCAAAGAGAGTGAATTCAATACCTGGTTAAGGCAGTGGTGAACTTAGAGAGGGGAATTAACAGGAGATAACTGACGTCCATTATACATGGCACGTGGAACTAGAACAGTCTACTGCATCGAGCGAAATAAAAGGTTAATTTCGACATTCCACCTGAAGAAGGCCGGAGCGTACAACAGCCGAAACGTTGGGATAAATATGGTAACAAAAATGAGGACAGTATTCCGAATAATGTAAATAATGAACGTTTTCGTTACAATAAGCAACAAATCGTACTTCGAAATAAGAACCTGCTGATTTTCTTTTACTTTTATTTATTTTAAATCTTACAGACGTCATTAAAACGAAGACAAGGTCGTCTTTGTACTCTCTGGTCGGTAGACAGTTCTCCTTACAGTAAGTCTTTCGTAATCCTCCCATCGGACGTTCGATATAAGTCACCCAGTAGGTGGAGGCGCCGCTGCTCGAACAGGGTGTAGAGGCTGGACATCTCAGTGAAAGGGACGACCTCAGTGTTGGTAAATATGTCGGTCTACTTGATGTCCATAATTCGTCTCAGGTTGCGAACTACTTCGTCAGGAGTAGATGATCAAGGTCTCGCTGTCGTAAAGCAGTGTACTGAGAACGTGCGCCCTGTCGTCTGCAGTCTTGGCTTTGGTATTCAACGTTCTCTTTTCCTAGACTCTCTTAATCATATTGGGGAAGCAACATGAAGACGCACGAAATCACTAGATCGCGACGTCGGGAATGATATGAAATCACTCAACTGGTCTAGTCATGAGGATATGAAATCACTCAACTGGTCTAGTCATGAGGATATGAAATCACTCAACTGGTCTAGTCATGAGGATATGAAATCACTCAACTGGTCTAGTCATGAGGATATGAAATCACTCAACTGGTCTAGTCATGAGGATATGAAATCACTCAACTTGTCTAGTCATGAGGATATGAAATCACTCAACTGGTCTAGTCATGAGGATATGAAATCGCTTAACTGGTCTAGTCATGAGGATATGAAATCACTCAACTGGTCTAGTCATGAGGATATGAAATCACTCAACTGGTCTAGTCATGAGGATATGAAATCACTCAACTGGTCTAGTCATGAGGATATGAAATCACTCAACTGGTCTAGTCATGAGGATATGAAATCACTCAACTGGTCTAGTCATGAGGATATGAAATCGCTCAACTGGTCTAGTCATGAGGATATGAAATCGCTTAACTGGTCTAGTCATGAGGATATGAAATCACTCAACTGGTCTAGTCATGAGGATATGAAATCACTCAACTGGTCTAGTCATGAGGATATGAAATCACTCAACTGGTCTAGTCATGAGGATATGAAATCACTCAACTGGTCTAGTCATGAGGATATGAAATCACTCAACTTGTCTAGTCATGAGGATATGAAATCACTCAACTGGTCTAGTCATGAGGATATGAAATCGCTTAACTGGTCTAGTCATGAGGATATGAAATCACTCAACTGGTCTAGTCATGAGGATATGAAATCACTCAACTGGTCTAGTCATGAGGATATGAAATCACTCAACTGGTCTAGTCATGAGGATATGAAATCACTCAACTGGTCTAGTCATGAGGATATGAAATCACTCAACTGGTCTAGTCATGAGGATATGAAATCACTCAACTGGTCCAGTCATGAGGATATGAAATCACTCAACTGGTCTAGTCATGAGGATATGAAATCACTCAACTGGTCTAGTCATGAGGATATGAAATCGCTTAACTGGTCTAGTCATGAGGATATGAAATCACTCAACTGGTCTAGTCATGAGGATATGAAATCACTCAACTTGTCTAGTCATGAGGATATGAAATCACTCAACTGGTCTAGTCATGAGGATATGAAATCGCTTAACTGGTCTAGTCATGAGGATATGAAATCACTCAACTGGTCTAGTCATGAGGATATGAAATCACTCAACTGGTCTAGTCATGAGGATATGAAATCACTCAACTGGTCTAGTCATGAGGATATGAAATCACTTGACTTGTCTAGTCAATAGGACATCAGGAACGATTGTCGTTGCTGGAGGCGAGAACGTTTTATACTAAATTATAAGATTCGAGAGCCACTCAAAGTAAACTATTAAAATAATTACGATAAATAAGGTATGGGATATGAAGGAAATGGCTGTTGGTAGGAAACGAGGATTATGATTATGGAGGATACATAACGATTGACTTGAAGATGTTAGGATTGTAGTCTCCAAGGAAGCATCCTCGCGTGAGCTAGTTTCACAAAATTGTAGCTTTCTGGGAGCATCCACGTAGATAACTGTTCCATAAAGTAGCAGTTCTTGGGTAAAAGCTGTTTGAGTAGAAATTCTAGATAATTTTTGGTACGCGGAGGAAACGAAGGTGGTTTGGCACCATGTGATAGCAGAATGCATCCTAGCTGCAAGATTCTGAACTGGAGGAACTATATTCATTTGAGCCTTTGACATGGAAATAACGATAATGTATGTGATAAATTTGCGACATTGCGTCTGTTTGAAAGAGGCTGGACAGTCGAAAAACGTCTTTCTCCACAAGATCTCGTAAATTTCGAAGTCTTAACAAGTCTGCCAAGTGAGGATCGAGTAGTCCCGGCCTAGAAATGATGGTAATACTCCATTGTGGGTGTAGTGCGTAAGTTAAACCATAGCAGAAGGGCGTCGGTATTTCTTGGAGCGATAGAATGAATCGACCATCTTACAGGCATCCTTAACGGTGAATTGTAAATATGAATTAAAGTTGATCTCTTATATGAACTCGCCACCCAATAGACGCTCGAAGAATCGAGCCTCTGTGAGAGTGCGACCATTCATCTTGACTGGAGAAAACTACGTCGAGTGCTGAAGCGAGGAGAGAGACTGAGGATTGTCGCGCTCGACATAAAGAGCTATCAACAAAGCAACACAAGAAGAGAGTGCAGTCGCTGGCGTCGGTCTCTACAGCCAGAATTGACGCTCTGTTACCACCAACAACTAATTCAAAATTCCCCAGGTGTAGACCGATGGTCTCTCCCGACTGACGGATGCTGGACAATTGTGGAATCTACACATCAGATTGCCGACCTTGATTTTAATCGCCTGATGTCTACTGCTTGTGTAAAATTGATTATCCCCAAATATCATAATTTGGTCTTTATTATATTCAACCTGACCGCTAAGGACCGTACAAGAAAGGCAACAGTGGTCGCTATAGTATACATTTCTGGCAAAAATTTCTGTATTTCTTCAAAAAAGTGAGATATATTTGTATTTTTTAAAAAGATACAATTTCAGTAACTACAGTGTATTTGCTTTTATTTTGACAAAATTAAAAGTTAAATATAAAAGAAATTATCATACAACAGCACGATATTTTGTTTTTGTCAATAAAACCACCACCTGCCTTAATTACTTCTTTACAAATTCTTGCCATTCTTTCCAACAGTTTTTGAAATATTAAATGGCATTCATTCTCAAACTTTCTTCAAGCACTGAAAAAGCTCGCTCTTTGGGAATTCTCTTCAAATTTTCCAATTCAATTCAACCCATACTAATTCAGGAGACTGAGGTAGCTCAGTCATAATTTCAAAATGTCTCTTTTTTTGAGTCTAGATAATTTTGACATAATTTAGAAGGATGTTTTGGATCGTTGTCTTGTTGAAAGGGGGTAAATGGTGAAAAAATATAATGTTTGTCATACCGAATTTTTATATAGGAATAAAGTGTAGTTGCCGACACTGGAGTCTGAACAATGATCACCAGAGAGCAAACACAGGCGATCCCATTTTGAATAAATAAATCACGCGATGGTAAAGAAAATGTATATATGGGAATTAGCGTGGTGTCTGAGTGATGACAATAGGGATTGCTTCGGAAGTGTGCTGGTCAGACGAGGCTATGTCAAAGGGCAGAGTTTTGTTTCAGAAGATAGCTACCCGACCCAGTTTTTACGGGATCTACCGGGAATTTTTGACAGGGCCTACGTGCTCGGATACCCCACAATAAACTTGGCCTTGTGCCGCCTCCAACCTCGTGGGGCGGTTAATGAATATCTCACTGTACGGATTACTATTCGGATCAATATTCGCTGGGTACTATTCGAGCGAGTAATATCGAGCAAGTACTATCAGAGCGAGTGCTATTCGAAGGCGTCTGACACCAGTATTGTTCAACGGCGTTACTATAAGTTGTATCTGCGATTACAAAGTCTCTGCTACGACGAGCATTACGAAAGTGACAACGAGTATTCGTTGACGTTACAGAAGTTGCAACGTGTGTTCGTTAACATCACAATTAAAAAAAATCATAATATCGCAAAAAATCTGTGAACAGACGAATTCAAATGTGAGCCTTTTGGTAGTAGGAGGAGTCTGGAGAAAGACTGAAAAATAAAAGCAAATACACTGTTGTTAGTGAAATTTTATCTTTTCCTTTAAAAGAAATACTAAAATGTCTCATTTTAAATTCTTATTTTACAGAAGTGTTGAGTGGCCCTTAACCCTTTTTTTAGTGT
Source organism: Acanthosepion esculentum (assembly GCA_964036315.1). Lineage (NCBI taxonomy): Eukaryota > Metazoa > Mollusca > Cephalopoda > Sepiida > Sepiidae > Acanthosepion > Acanthosepion esculentum. The sequence goes on from OZ038476.1 coordinate 75,697,847, forward strand.
ACGTTCCACGCCAGGAAAAGCCAGAAATTTGCATCCAATTTAATATCAATAAGGAACCTTTGTTCTATGCAGTGTTGATCTGAGGTGGCCCCAATATATACTGAGGCCACTCTGAGATATCTCAAAGTAGTCTTTGCAATCTGTGTCCCACCAGAGCCTCAAATGACCTACGTACATCAGAAAGCTGGATTACACATAGTCAGGCCTCAAATATTGTAATTAATTGGTTCTGCCGATTAAATGATAACACGAGATGTGTGTCTTCAGTACTTAAGATTTAGTTTACTCAAATATTCCGTCATTTACTCTCGACTCTTCTGTGATTTGTGAGACCGCAACTCTGCTCGATAAGTGGATCTTACATTCTCTCTGTTCTCTGTGAGTAACTACCCTTAGAATTATGTGATTCTTGTTTAGATAACGGTGCATATCGGAATATTTTCGCATGTCTCCAAGCCGGATGTAGGTCTGAAATCATATTCAGTGGCCGGAAGTGACTACAGATCCAACGCCTGCTGCAACCCGGTTTCTTTATTCTGACATAAAATCTGAGTGCAGAACCTATTCAGAGATCATACTACAGGACGGGTTACTCAACAGACATATAAACAAGAGGCATCTCAGGATTTAAGATACAGGAAATAACCATATGATGGGTAGTTATATAAGAGCCCTACCTGAGAGAGAAAAGTCAAGGCCTCTCACATCCTCGCGAGAAGAAGATCAACGTTCGAGGAAAGTCCCCCAAATCAAACACCTTCATGTCGATATTAAATAATGGAGTCCAGAAGTGAACAAACTACAGATTCACCTGTGACAGATTTAGTCTCGTATAATTATTAGTCATTACGCCGATAATATTATATCATTTTTATTATTGGTATGAATAATCAAGAGTGATCTCGCCTTGTTTTGTTACTGTCCTCTTTGAGAGAGCTATTAACTGTTTACTGGGACTATAAAAGGACACTTACACGCGAACTTTTTTTATTTTTAGTTGAATAAAACTTTCTTAAAGCCTACACATGCGAATTTTTGTCATTACAATAATAATAGGGGAAATGCTTTATTTTTTAAAAATAACGGGGGAGTTAAAACTACTAATGAAATAACAATGCTAAAAATGCTTTATCTAAAAAGCAAAAATAATAAGATGGAATATAATTAGCAATGAAACAATAGCGAAATGTTTCATCTAAAAAGCAGTAATAAGATGAAATAAAAGTAGTAATGAAATAATTGTCATGAATAATCAAGAGTGGCCTCCCTTTGTTTTATTACTCTCCTCTTTGTGTGAGCTATTTCTGTTTACTGGGACTACAAAATGACACTTATACGCGAACTTTGTAGTATCAGTTGAATAAAGCTTTCTTAAAACCTACACCTGAGTACTTTTGTCATTACAATTATATCCACTAAAGCAGTTACAGACGCGAAAAAATATACTGCTGATTAATATCGAAATAATCTTCATATTCTGATGACGTCATTTAGAGAGCTAAGTCGTAAAACAAAAAAAAAAAGGAAGAATTACCGACGCAACAACGGAACGGCTGGAGAGTTCTGGTGTTTTGGCGAGGGGAAATTGATGCCAGTTGGCGCTGGTTCTGGAAAGCATTTAGTTCGAGATTACAACGTAATGGACGTATGTAATATATGGTCACGTTATAAATATTTATAAACAAAGACTGTATGTATCAATCAACACAGTGCCAAACCTCACAGCGACAAAGGCAACGCTCGCATATAGATAAAAATGTATGTGCATTAAAATAAAAAATATAAATACAATAAATTATACGGGAAGTTTTATATATATATATATATATATATATATATATATATATATATATATATATATATATATATATATATATATATATATATATATATATATATATATATATATATATATATATATATATATATATATATATATATATATATATTAGGAAACATTCGGAGTAATGGATAGCGACTTGAATTGAGGAATCGGAGAGACGAGCTCGAATTCCAGTCGAATCCAATATATTCACTTACTTGCTAACACCGTTAGGAAAGGTGTGAATCCTCTTCTTCTCCCTCCAGCTATGGGTAAATAGCAGGACAGACTGAGTTCTATAGCCTTGGATGGCAACTGGTCTAGGAGAAGGACAACTCTGAATTCAAAACCCGCGGAAGGTCGTTTGGAGTTGTGCACCAAGTCTCTGTATTCGACCCTTCTGCACAAAACCTCCACTATAATCAAATCTCATGTACTGGTGTTGATCTGTCACTTTCCTAGGAACTGATCTGCTTGACTCTCATACGTCGAATTCGACGGGTGAGTTGAAGAGGATATATATATATATATATATATATATATATATATATATATATATATATATATATATATATATGCACAACATCGTTATCCGCGGTAGACAAATTTCGAAATCCGCGGATAATGTCGAATTGTCGGAATATGCCCGAAAATATTCTATTTTTTATATGTTAGAAGTTTTGTTAAGATGCAAAGTTTCTTTTTTTCTGTTTATTTGTTTTTAGCAGAATAATTGCGGTCACAAATTCTTGAAAGAGAAATTGTCCATATTTAAATTTCAGTTTGTGGTGCAAAGAATATCGGCCCGGAGTGAGAACTCGAATTCCAGTCGAGTTCGTTCGATTCACTTACAATTGGGAAAGCTCTGAATTTTATCCCTCCAGCTATGGGTTGAATAATAGGACAGACTGGGTTCTTTAGTGTTCGTTGGCAACCAGTCTCCCGCAGAAACAAACGGCAACTTACTCCAGGAAAAAAAATCTTGCTCGTCAGTCATGTATCGAAAGATACATAATCGCCCACCGAACGTGTATCACGTATGGCACATAACTGTCTGACTGTAATTTTATAAAACCAAAGAATGATTTAATAAATAACATTTTAGTATATACCATTAGCCCATTTTATGACAGAGGGGACACAATTCCATCACTATAGAATATATCTGACTTCCACGGCAAACCAACTGTAAAATTTAAATGAATTATGGGAAACTATTTCAACAGTTAATGAGCAAAAACTTTTATTAGTATTTGTATTATTATCGCTATTATTATTATTATTATTAGTAGTAGTAGTAGTTGTAGTAGTAGTAGTAGTAGTAGTAGCAGTAGCAGTAGTAGTAGTATTGAGTGAAAGAGCTATACACTAACAAAGTGATGCTTGGGTGCAAATATCCAAAGCCAATATACCCATCCTGAGCCCCTAGTCTTATAAGGGAATACCAGGCACATGCCTCACAGCCAAATATGCACGATATTCTGAGCGGTTCTGACAAACTCATATTACAATCGTGCAGGGTGTCCCAATTAAAAAAAAACAAACTTTTATCTGGTAGCCCAGTCTGCTCAGACGGTGTCCGAATTAAAGGGTTCAAGACATTACTCCGTCAATACTTTAGACATCCGAACATAGACGAACAACGGGTCAGCCACTAGGAGACACGCCCGAATTGTTAAGGACAGGCTACTGAAAAGAATCTATCATACTCATATTTGTTGCCGGAAGCGGTGGAGTAATGGCTAGAGGCTCCGATTGAGGAATCGGAGAACCGAGTACGAATTTATTGCATAAGACACTTGAGAAAGGAATGAATCCATCTCTTCCCTCAAACAGCTACGGGTAAATATCAGGACAGACTGAGCTCTATAGCCTTGGTTGGCAACCAAATTAGAAGAAGGACAACTTTGAATACAAACCATCTGCTGACTTGCAGGTCCTACCTCTGTAGGCAAAGTTTTTGTCCTTCCTTTGCTCTTTGTTCTTTTATTCTTCTCCTGATCTCTATTCTTTTTTATTTCATTTGTCTATCTCCAGCGATAAACATTCATCGTTATCATTTCAAATGAGATTGGTGTCGTTACAAATTGCTGCCGAAATAATTAGACATTGTTTAAATGAGAAGCAATCCATCATGGAACACGAGAAAGAATAACTAACAATCTTCCTCGTCCATAAATACCATAGCTCTCCTCCCTGCTCTCCACCACTGACATACACACAGCTGAAATCTTGATTTCTATGAGTAAATTGCTTCATTTTTTTTATTATGTTTACGTTCAACATGCTAACTAAGATTAGCCAAGTGCCACTCAAGGCTTCTAATGAACCCAGTGGGTATCCAACTCACTATAACACGAGAATAGCTCCATGGTGAGACACTCACCATTAGAGATTACGTTAAATTTAGCCTTAACATGGAGACTTGAATATTAGGCATAAACTAAAAATTCGAAATCACTTCAATCGTAATGATCCACAGACTTTAACCAAAACAGTAAATTTATATCTATTATATTTTTGTAAATAAGTTTTGTCTTTCTGTTTAAATTTCTTGGATGCGAAGTTATTATTATTATTATTATTATTATTATTATTATTATTATTATTATTATTATTATTCCTTTGATTTCTGGTGTGTACACATTTCTTTCTGGGACCCGCACTGAAACCTAAGGTCAGAAATGGCATCATTTTCCACTAACCAATTAAAAAAAAACATCACACACGTATTTTACATAGATAAAGCCCTTCGTAAGGTGTGGGCTGTACTCGTGAGAACAATTTTTTGTATTTCTTGAAGGCATGGGATTCCAGGAATTCCTTCAATGAGTTTACTGGAATCGTTTCCAAACAATCCGAGGGCTCCAACTCCAATAGGTATTGTTGATGTTCCCATGTGCCACATATTATTATTATTATTATTATTATTATTATTATTATTATTATTATTATTATTATTATTATTATTCACTGAAAGAAATTGAGACAATGGTGTAGAAAGCAAAGCTTTACAACCGGGCTTCTGCAACAAGAGTAAGAAAGGGAGGCAGCGGCAGAGGTATTTAAGTTTCACAGCAAGTTTACAGCAGCAGTAGAGAAAATATTAATAACATTTGGTTTAAGGCTTCCACGTCTAATTTCAAAAATGTTCCACGAATAGCCTAGAGGTTTAAAGATTGTGTTTATGAAATTGGTGACCTAGTAAGTGTGAGCCCAATTTCTGACAGGCCAGGGAGTACAGTCTCAGTGGATATGAAATATGAAAAACAGGGCAATATATCTCTAGGAATAAAAGCTAAGCGAGAATAAGCCAAGCTTATAGATGAAATGAAGTGTGAATTTTCAAGTTCCGTGAAGGGCCCCCGGATTGACAATCACAGGAAGGCCGGAGAGTACAACGGCCAAAACATTAAAGATGAGGACATTATTCCGACTTTTAATAAGTATTTTTTTTTTACATTATGGCTGATTTTTTTAAAATGTTCACCCAATACAAGACCCAAGAGCCACACAAGGTAGACGGTTACTGTATGAACTTAGTGTAGGAAAGAACAAACGTTAGGAGTATAGAGTTGAAGCAGACTTTAGAAACAGACTTCTACTCATGTTCGAAAGACCGGGGAGGAGTGTAAACAGCACGATAGGTGAACCTATCTAATCCTATTAGTTTCTGCATCTTGATATTTGAGGTACAAATAAAATGTGCCCTGTTCCTAGCTTACGACTGGCTTCAGACAATTTCCAGAAAAAAAATTTAACAAAATTTGATGATATTCCAAATCCATGCGCTAGTTTACATTTTTGGAATGAATTGAATTTTGAATGTTTTTATGTGTCACGTGAACGTGATGTTATTTTATGAGTTTTGAACATGACGTAGTGTGGCTTCTGAGAATCTAAATACTTTTCAGAATAAGTGATTTTGTTAATTGTTGGGCGTTCATTTAAGTATATATATCTCCCAAAATTTGCAATCTTTGTTTAAGAACTGTTATTGACAAGAAAATGTGCTTTATTATTGTAATATCATGTTACTCTATCGTGTTATGTTGTATAGCAATTTGGTCGGAATTTTGACATATAAGACAATGATTGAGACTTGTGGTTATATAAGATCTAATTTCATAGACAATCTCCTGTATGACAAGTGAATTCATATAAATATAAATCGTTAATTTCGTGTTGGTGAAAGATCATAGGGAGTCTATACTATTAAACAATCAAGCGTGGTCGGCATGGAATTGTTGGAAAAGACAAGAGATCCAAGCCACCATTAAAATTACTAAAAGATGATTTCAATTCAAATAATACAATGCTATGCCTTGCGGAGAACCAAATGGTTTCTTCGAAGAGATACTGCACCTACACGCACACACATGTGTATATATGCGGCGTACAAGTCAATCTGGTGTACTAGTCGACCTGGCGCACAAGTCGACCTCACGATTGTTAGCTCAGAATTCTGAGTTAGGCCTACACTTACAGAATAGTTCGACCCCAAAACATCAGGTAGGCTATCTGTGACCCCAAATGATTTTTAGGCTTGAAAACTCGATTTGTACGCTGCAATTTACAATATATATACATATATATATACATATATATATATATACATATATATATATATATACACACACACAAACACACGCACACACACACACACACACACACACATATATATATATATATATATATGTGTGTGTGTAATGAGGACACATATATATATATATATATATGTGTGTGTAATAAGGACGAGAATAATATAAATTCTAACGTTCACAGTTCACAGCATTAATTCAAAAGTGGGCTCAATACCAAGAGTAGGGCAATAATTATTTACTATAGATTTCTACAAGTGGACAATAATAATTATCCACTACAATTGCTTTTGTCCACATGTAAAATCTATAATATATATATATATATATATATATATATATATATATATATATATATATATATATATATAGTTTAATTCAAAAGAAGCGACAAGGTTTGTCTGTTTAATTTTTCATTGTATTTTTTTTTCAATTTTCGAAAGGAGCTGGGTTTTGCGGCCGAAGTTATGGATAAAATGTCAGAAGATTCGGTATTTTTATTCAAGTATTTTCGACATGAACTGTCATTATCAAGAACCGTTATGGTACCTGTGTGGTAGATAGAATAATAACCATATAAAATTATAATGAAATAATATTCCAACTACTACAAATATTATAAAATAATAGTCGACCCTGGTCAGTACCTAGATGGGTGACCGCTTGGGAATACGATGTGCTGTAAGCATTGATGTGCAGATAGTGTGATGAAATGATGGAATGTGAAATTAGAGAGACGTTCGAATTCCAGTCGAGTTCGTTACAGTCACTTTCAAGCAAATAGTCTTGGGAAAGGTATGACCATATCTCTTCGCCCCCACTCCACCTAAGATATAAGGCAAATAACGGAACAGTTTGAGTCGAGTTACCAGCCAGTCTACGGTAGGAAGTAACAGAAGCCTACAGCGGGAATTATTCTGTCAAAGTAATCATCAGTCAAAAAGAGACATGATCGTCAAACCGTCAACTATACGCAGTACCTAAGGAAGGCAAACATTATTTACATTATTTACATTATTCGGACTATTGTCCTCATTTTTGTCGCCATACTTATTACAACGTTTCAACCGTTGTACGCTCCGGTCTTCTTCAGGAGGTTAATTTTTCCCTCTGAAAGTTTTCCCCTGCCTTAACCGGGTATTGAACTCACACTCTTTGGGTGCTCTCACTAGATCTAACCAACGCTATTTATCCACTATGCCATTAACAGGAGATAACTGATAACTGACATCCATTAAACATGGCACGTGGTACTAGAACAGTCTACCCTAGTGAGCGAAATAAAGGGTTCAGTTCGACATTCCAACCACCTGAAGAAGGCCTGTAAATATGGCGACAAAGATGAAGACAATAGTCCGAATAATGTAAATAGTGTATATAATACCTCATCTCAGAAATATAGACAGATACTGAAGGCCGAAACGTTGTAATAAATATAGCGACAAAGATGAGGAAAATAGTCCGAATAATGTAAATAATGTACATAATACCTCATTTCAGAAATATAGACAGATACTGAAAGGCCGAAACGTTGTAATAAATAAAGCGACAAAGATGAGGACAATAGTCAGAATAATGTAAATAGTGTACATAATACCTCATCTTAGAAATATAGACAGATACTGAAGGCCGAAACGTTGTAATAAATATAGCGACAAAGATGAGGAAAATAGTCCGAATAATGTAAATAATGTACATAATACCTCATTTCAGAAATATAGACAGATACTGAAAGGCCGAAACGTTGTAATAAATAAAGCGACAAAGATGAGGACAATAGTCAGAATAATGTAAATAGTGTACATAATACCTCATCTCAGAAATATAGACAGATACTGAAGGCCGAAACGTTGTAATAAATATAGCGACAAAGATGAGGAAAATAGTCCGAATAATGTAAATAATGTACATAATACCTCATCTCAGAAATATAGACAGATACTGAAAGGCCGAAACGTTGTAATAAATAAAGCGACAAAGATGAGGACAATAGTCAGAATAATGTAAATAGTGTACATAATACCTCATCTGAGAAATATAGACAGATACTGAAGGCCGAAACGTTGTAATAAGTATGGCGACAAAGATGAGGAAAATAGTCCGAATAATGTAAATAATGTACATAATACCTCATCTCAGAAATATAGGCAAATATTATTAAAGGCATTTTGTGCCGATTGGTCTTTATTTGTTTTCGTTTATTTTAAGTTGAAGATTCAGGCTATTAAATTATATACTTTCTTATATATAGACGGTTGTTTTTGTTGGATGAGCGTTGCTTCGGGGATCATAACTAAGTTTTACTGTTTGATTTTGCTAATATTTTGGTATTTTTTGTGAGTAGATGTCTAATATTACTATGATCCTTATGCTGTTTATTATTGTGTTGCCTGATGGCATTCTTTCTATTTTCTATATTTTTTTCTTCCTTTCATATCTTTCTTTCTTCCTTTCCTCATTTTTTTGGCCAATCAAATCTTTTTTTCTTTTTTTCATTTTTCTTTCCATCTTTCAAATCTTTCTTTTTTATCTTTCGTTCTATTTTCTTTATTTTTATTTCTAGGCTTTCATACCTTTCTTTCTTTTTTTTCTTTTTTTTGTATTTTATCTATTTTTTTCTGCCTTTCAAAATTTTATTTTCCTTTCTTTTTTATTTTCTTCATTTTTCTTTCTATCTTTGAATTTTTTCTTTCTTTCTTTCTTTCTTTCTTTCTATTTTCTTTAATTTTCTTTCTAGCTTTTCAAATCTTTCTTAATTTTGTTTTTCTATTTTCTAGATTTTATTTTCTACCTTTCAAATATTTCTTAATTTTTCTTTCTTTCTTTTTTTCTATTTTTCTTCATTTTTCTTCTAATTTGCCTTTCAGAACTTTTTTTTTCTCGATCTCTTTTCTCTTTTCTTTTTATTGATTTCTCTTTTGTTCTTTCTTTTTTTTTCCCATTTTCTTTACTATTTTTCACAATACAGCAAACAACTTTACTTTTCTTGTCACTTTCCGGAAAGACAAGATTGAGACCATGTCCGAAATAGGTTCGCCCTCTTTGCAGATAATGGCTCACTGCAGCTGATTGCATCGAATGACTACCAAATGCATTTCACTTTCGCGCCTATTGGCCAGATATTCTTTTCTTTTCTTTTCTTTTTTTGTTTGTTAATTACTGAAAGACAAACAGGAAACAGACGTTATGCACACTGCTCTTGCCGTCTGTCGACAAAGATATGCAATTCATTCGACTTTGCTTTTAAATATGAAGAGAGGGAAAGTGAAATCTGAACGTTAATACCAACCTTGCCTTCCGCAAAAAGATTCTGCTGGATCGGGTAATGCCATAATGATATATGACTAGCTTGGGGCCTTGAGCTGAAAAATGATAAAGAACTTTTGCATATATGCATACAGACACGTATACTGACAAATAAACCTAAATATAGATAGCCGCCTATAAGTTTCTTTCTAATTATGCGATATATATATATATATATATATATATATATATATATATATATATATATATATATATACACATACATATATATATATATATATATATATATATATATATATGTATATATGTGTGTGTGTGTGTGTGTATGTGTGTATGTTTCATTGGATAATATAGACATATTATATCCACTTATTTTTATACTGATCCTTTCCAGTTGTCCAATCAGGTTCTTGATGTTGAGCTGAAATTCATCACTGAAGGCGTAGTAGTTTTTTGTTAAAACCAAATACTTTCGACCTTTTCTAAGATCATCTTCAGGGTTAAATTACAACGACAAATATATTGTAACTGCGTTAAAATCTGCATTCCATTGTAATATCGGTTTTAAAAGACGAGCGAGATATAAATTATAGTTATTTGAAAGTTTTTAAATTTATCCATTGGAGTTATTAAATTTTGTACAAAACAAGTGTTTCAATATAAGGGAGCTGTTACTGGCACGTTAATATGATGTTGCTATATTCATAGTAAATTTTGTTGGTTGTTTGATTTAGATATAGAGGGCCTCGAGAAACTGAAATGTTTCTTTATTACTTTCGCAGTGAAGTATACTGTAGTTGCCAACAACTTCCTGTATTGGACAGTAATATATATATATATATATATATATATATATATATATATATATATATATATATATATATTGTATATTTAGGCAGCAATCCTTCTTTTATGCAAGTTTCATTAACAACAACAGACAAGGTACTACGGTTAAGTTTTTTATTTAATTTTTCTTGTGTCCGAACAAGAGCTTTCTTTGCTGGACAAAGTGCGTGTAAGAACTGTCCAAATGTTTTATTTTCTCGAGCGCTTTCGGCTATACCTTTAGCCATTATCAAGGATGATTTGATTTTTCAGCTTAATTGAGTGTGTGCATTATGTATATGTGTTAGTGTGTAGTAGCTCCATTAGAACCCATTTAAACACACACAAAGATTTACCGGACTCCATTAGAAATATGCTAGTAGAAAACACAAATATATTAATTGCTTCCACCTGTAAAAAAAGGTTAAAAATAATGGAGGCTTTAATAATAAAAAAGAAAAAGCCTACTCTTAACAATATTAACTACGAACAAAGCCACAACGTGCTAACCGTATTTGGAAATTAAAACACCACTACTACACACTAAGACATATACATAATGCACACACTCAATTAAGCTGAAAAATCAAATCATCCTTGATAATCAAGTATGTGGTGCAGTTCAATTTATATTACAATGAATCATTCATACAGAAAACAGATATAGATATTTCATCATTAACTTCTATATCTGTTTTCTGTATGAATGATTCATTGTAATATATATATATATATATATATATATATATATATATATATATATATATATATATATATATATATATGTGTGTGTGTGTGTGTGTGTGTGTGTGTGTGCGTTACAGCAAAAAAACAAAATTTACCTCAACAAAGGTATAGTCTGTTACAGACCATTCTTCACACGGCTATCGTCAGCCACTAAGTGTTTGTCTCGGAGCATTGTTCTAAATTTATTTTCTAAATCAGTCCTCATCTAGTAGGCGCCTTGTTAATGAGAGTGGGTTTGTGTTAACGATTGGTGGGGGCGTAAGGTATCTTCTCCCGGGAGAAGCGGTCTGGGTTTGGAGTTTATGTATGGCCCGGATTTTTTGTTTGTAGTTTAATATCAGTTCCTACTATGTGGTGTGTGTGTGTGTTTTTTTTTGTTTTGTTTTTTTTATAAAGGCCCAGGAGTGTGTTTTTCTATGATTCACAGTAAATAGTTTTTGTACTACCAAGCGATGTGGGGTTTAAACTTAAGTCCGTTAAGATTAATGTAAATTAGTTGAGTTATAGATTTATAGATTGTGGGTAATACCAGAGCACCCAATGAAATAACTCATACTGTCCAACAAACTTATATGCGTACATATCTTCATACATACATTTATGTGTACATTTACATGTTCATACGTATATGCCACTATATGTACACATACACCCCCACATATATACACATGTATTCGTGTGTAATTTGGAATTTATTTGTATGTCTACATTTCGTGATTAGTTCTCTCCGTTGATGTAATAATTTGCATTGATCTTCATATTTTATTATCCTGATTTTTTTCTTCTAAACATAGCTTGCACCTATTCCTAAAAGTATTAGTGGTGTTCACGAAACCTAGAATTTTCCAATTTATTTTAGGATTCACACAATTTTCGTTCAATTCCCAATTTTTTTTCGAAAGGGCTGTTTGGTGTTTTAATTTTGGATTGACGAATGAATATCTATGTGTATTGATTCTCTTTTTAAATTCTCCAGCAGAAATGCCGATGTAAATATTATGGTTTGTCGTATTTTCTTTAGGGGTAATGGTTGCCTGGTATACTACCCTAGTGGATCTGCACTTTCCCTCTACTGGGCAGTTTTCCTTAATTCTACAATTACAGGGGGTTTCCATATTAGATTTACTTTATTTTTTCCCATGGAATTTACTTAAAATGTAATTGTTATGGGAGTTAATTTGGTACATATTATCAGTGCAGGAGTAGCTGATTCTGATTGACTTCCTGTTGAATATCTTATTTAGAGGGATATTTTTTTAAGTGTTTAGTAATTAAGTTTAGGAATTGCTGTCAGATGTTGATACTTGGCAGTTTGCAGAAGTGGCGGGGGGTGAACCAAGTGATTTGTTTTTCCTATTTTTACACCTACATTCCACTTTTCGTGTATCGGTATTACTAATGATGGTTGCATATGACCACTTTTTTGGAGGGCCTTTCGTATAGTTATTTATCTTTATTAAAGATTTTTTTTTTCATCGGATGATAGTTTACTATTCCTGGTGCAAACGGTAGTGGGTATTTGCTTTAGGATTGCACTGGGGTAGTTAGAACCGATATTGATATAGTTGCGGGTTTTGTTCTGTTTATGGTAAGGTTTAAAGTTTTCATCATTAGGTTTAAGGGTGATATCTAGGTAGTCAACAATTTTAAGATTAGAGAAAATCTCGATCTTAAACCCTAAGAATTTGAAGGCCCCAATTTTCTTTTGTAATTTCTCTGTTAGTGGACCATTACTATTAGGGATGAGGACGAGTACATCATCCCTATACGGTCCTATTAGTTCCGGTTTTACGCTTCTACTAAGCACATCTAAAATGTAAATGCATACTAGGTCTGCAACTTGGGCTGAGTCATATGCTCCCATGAGGACATCGAATTCGTCATTATGGTGCTTAGTCCAGATGGAATTATTCAGTGTTAGCAGTGACTTTCTTGCTGTTAAGATCATATTAGTTTCATCATTCGTTATTTCTATATAGTTTTTTGCAAAGTTGATACTATTGACCAGGAGGTTTCTGGTTATAGCGGAATAGAAGTCAATTATATCAAACTTAATGAATGTTGCTTTATCCTTATTCCTCATGTTAGTTAACCATTTAATAGTGTCAGACGAATCCTTCAAAACGTTAGTACTGGTTGTGATTAATAAATTGTCGGTTATTTTTTAAATTATATTTTGTGAGATAAGGCCTAGTTCCGTTTTTGTTGGATTTATTAGTCTAGATTGTGTACTGTTACTGAAGTTCTCTTTATGGTCCTTAAATAAAATGTAGGCATCTTTAGTGTGGAACTTTCCCAACTTTATCTGCATTATTTATCTAACTGGCTATTTCGGTGATCATTGTATCTATTTCGGACATCCTTCTATTGCATTTATCTAGTTTGCGTGTTTCTATCCTCACGGACAAAATAACAGAAAGACACAAACTAGATAAATACAATAGAATGATGGTCGAAACGATGTCTTTGGTATCAAATATCGGTCAAATATGAATGAGAGAGCCCGCCAGGATATAAGATAAAGAATAAAGAGGAAACGTTCATCAATCTGGCATGTCTACTTTTATTAAGGCTTCGAGAGAGACTGAGATATGGAGAACAAGTAGAAAGAAATTCCCGTATTTTTACCTTTGTGTTGCTCGATATTCATTTGTCAGTCATGTGTCACGTGCATTCGGCTCTTTTAAACAAACGTTAGAATAATGCGTGGCGTTCAGAATTGAAGAAGATCTGACACATCCATCGGAAGTTTCAAATCATCTCGTATTAAAGAATATGAAAGAAGAAATCTTGAAGAAAAGGACAACATAAAGATAGCTTGAAATCTTCAATTAAAGAAACTGACAAGTTAAAGAAAGCTTTAAATACCAAGGAATCAGATATGTTAAAGAAAGCTTGAAATATCAAATAAACTGACAAGTTAAAGTGAAATATCAAAGAAATTGGAAAGTTAAAGGAAGCTTAAACTATTAAGAAATTGACATGTTAAAGAAGACTTGAAATACTAAATGGACAAATTAGTGAGGGTTTCAAATATGAAATTGACAAGTAAAAAAGCTTAAATTTAAAAATAAAAACGGACAGGTTAAAGAGGGCTTGAAATATCAGAGAAACTGATAAATTAGAGAAAGTTTGTAATATGAAACCTACATGTAAAAGAAGGCTTGAAATCTTAAAGAAATTGACAAGTTAAAGAAAGTTTACAATATTAAGAAACTGACAATTTAAAGAGTGTTTTAAATACCAAGGAATCAGATATGTTAAAGAAAGCTTCAAATATTAAAGAAAATGGTAATTTAAAGATGGCTTCAAATATAAATACGTTTGTCTATTTGTTGAGTTTGTTTTGCGCGTTTGTGTTTGTGTTCGTGTGTGTGTGTGCGCGCGCGCCGGTAAGCTCGGGTATACCTTCATTTTTGGCCTTTGCGTCTATCTCCATATAGAGACCCCCCGACTCAACTAAAGCAAATATGATCTGGCCTCTCTTCCTGTGTCATGTGTAGTGTAGTGGGGTAAGATTTACAGATTACTGACAACGCGTTAATGGACCGCTCCAAGACCCAATTCCTAATGGGCTGGTTCGATGTCCGAATATCTCTCTGCCTTGGTTTGTCCCCAGGTGGACAGACAGAGATTACCAAACACGGCGGAATATTCCCGATAAGTCCATAACGATCTAATCCCCTTCGCTAAGGAACATTTTTATTCTGACTTACTCTTTGTCGACGGCCGGAAGGAAGCAACCGGCTTCCGAGCCCCAGTGGACAAATGATGAATGTGGACACTTGGTCTTTCTTCATGTTGACATCTTTCTTTCTTTCTTTCTTTTTCTTCGGCTTTTGTCCTCCTCCTTTTCCACTTCAATTTTTTCATCATCTTTGTCTTCCTTTTCCTCTTCTC
Organism: Acanthosepion esculentum; assembly: GCA_964036315.1. Taxonomy (NCBI): domain Eukaryota; kingdom Metazoa; phylum Mollusca; class Cephalopoda; order Sepiida; family Sepiidae; genus Acanthosepion; species Acanthosepion esculentum. The sequence continues at coordinate 75,713,009 of OZ038476.1, forward strand.
CCTTCTCCTCCTCTTCTTTTTCTTTCTCCTCCTCCTCCTCCTCTTTTTCTTCAATTATTATTTCTTCTTCTTCTTCTTCTTCTTCTTCTTCTTCTTCTTCTTCTTCTTCTTCTTCTTCTTCTTCTTCTTCTTCTTCTTCTTCTTCTTCTTCTTCTTCTTCTTCTTCTTCTTCTTCTTCTTCTTCTTCTTCTTCTTCTTCTTCTTCTTCTTCTTCTTCTTCTTCTTCTTCTTCTTCTTCTTCTTCTTCTTCTTCTTCTTCTTCTTCTTCTTCTTCTTCTTCTTCTTCTTCTT
>OZ038476.1:75713499-75738499 GCA_964036315.1 Acanthosepion esculentum
AAGAAGGAAATAAAGGAAAATGAAATAAATGAACGAAAGAATTGTAAAGAATGAAGAGGGTAAAGAGATACATCGAAAATGATTTATGCTTGCAAAAGTAAAAAGAAATAAGAAGAAAAAGATATACGGAGCAAAACACAGAAACAACTCGAGATAAGGAAAAAAGAAAGAAAGAACATAGAATGAGAAAATAGATAAGAAAGAAAGAAAGAAAGAAAGAAAGAAAGGACAAAATAAATAAACAAGGATGAATGATGGAAGGACAAGAAGAAAGAAAGAAAGAAAAAAGAAAGAAAGACGGAAGAACAAAAATAAATAAGAATGAATGATGGAAGAACAAGAAAGAAAGAAAGGAAGAAAGAAAGAAAGAAAGAAAGATGGAAGGACAAAAATAAATAAATAAGGATGAAAGATAAAAACAGAAAGAAAGAAAGTAAGAAAACAAGAAAGAAAAATGAAAGAACAGGCTGACGCCAATACAGAAAAAAATAATTTAAACAGAAGAATATTTCCAGAATGATTTCGAAATAATTAAATATAATAAACCCGAAATAAAATAAGAATTTTTTAAGAAATAAATTTAAAGGATGCTAGCGACGACGAAGCGGTGTCGCATAAATTTACCCCCTCCCCCGCTACCAAAAATAAAGAACGAAAGAAAGAAAGCAAATCCGCACACATACATGTAAAGAAAATATATCAAATACATTTTCAGCAAATAAAACAACAGAAAATCCCATAATATGTCAAACAAAAAATAAGAAGTAAATAAATCCAAGACACCGGATAAAAATAAATAAATAATCTGAGAGGGAAGAGAAAGCTAAAGACAAATGACAATGATACGAACAGAAAAAGCAGAAATAATCGAGCAAAAAAGTGAAAAAAAATGACTAGACACCAAAGACGAAGAATAGGCAAATGGCGTCTTTTGAAAATTGACAAAATAAATAAATAAGCCTAAAAATGAAGAAACGTTTGCATATATATATATATATATATATATATATATATATATATATATATATATATATATATATATATATAATAATAAATTCCGATGTAAGTATGTATCTTCTTTTTTTTCTTAATATATAATGTATGTTCTGCGGGTACACACGACTGATATTTTCACTCAAAATCGAAATATGTCGGTATCCCTAAATATAAACGCGTCTTGGAAAACATTGGTGAAATGTCTAAAAATCCATATGTTTTACTCTTAGAAATTAAATAGCTCGAATATATATATATATATATATATATATATATATATATATATATATATATATATATATATATATATAATTTGAAATTTAACATAGAATAGGCTGCGCCCGATATAGTTTCACCCAACACAGCTAATTGCTAAAAAACCAAAACATCAACCTGAAAATACTGGTATTGTTCTTAAATAGCCACGTCAGATCAAGACTTTCTTATGGAAGTCATGCACGGCGTCAAACCCGTTCAGGAGTATCTAAACTGTCAGCTGTATACAACCGCTTTTTAAGATCAATGGGTAAAATTGGATTTGAGCGAGTGACGCCTGAGGGTCTTGGCAAAGACCATCCTTGTTTGAACACTGTGGTTTGGCGTTAAACGTGAACAACACAATTTCTAAAGAATTAAGGGATTTGATTTTTTAATCCGACAAATTTCATTAATTCGAACGTTATTTATAGTAAATACCCATATTTATGTATACGATTATTAATGTTAGAGTGTGTGTGTGGGGTAATTTTAAAACAATGTTTATTTTCTCTAACGGCCTGGACACTCGAGAAAACTCACTAAAGAAAATGTGAGTTTACTCAGATACGGATAACGACTATAATTAACCTTTAAAACAATAAAAAAAATATGTCTGGTTAAAGAAAATAAAACCCATTAATTCTTTAGTAATTGCTTTGTTTACGCTTAGAGGTTCGAAACTGAGCAGATAGTGGTTTCGACAAAATCTGAACGAGTCAATATGCATTAAAGCAAAATAGAACCCAGCTTGACTGTGAAACTCTCCATAGCCGAAAAAAATGAGATATAAGGCCCAAGACCCACTCAAGGTAGCGAGGTCCTGTTTGGTGTTGCATGAGCGTAAGAAAAGGCAAGAAATAAAGTTCATGGGGCCCTACAAGATAGCAGTTAACCTTAGACTTGAAGAGGTCAAGACTGTAGTGATTGGTGAAACATCTTGTCGTGTGACTGTTCCCTAAAGCAGCAGTTCTTGGGAAAAAGCTGTCTGAATGGAGTTTATTTCTTACGAAATAAGAAGGGATGCGCATGATTCACCCTTGTGTACATAGCATGGTGGGTCCCAGTTGTAAATCTCAGGGGTGGGGACTGAGGTATGTAGCTAGTCAGAACACATACCATGGAAATAGCGATATAAGATACATACTTACATCGGAATACTTCGTGTTTTTACCAATTTATTATATATATATATATATATATATATATATATATATATATATATATATATATATATATATATATATATATATATGCAAACGTTTCTATTATCGTTAACATAGCATGCAATCTTAGGAAAGTAATGAAGTGATTTTTTTATTGCCTTCTCTACAGTTTGGAATTCAGATATTTCATTCTCTCAAACTGATTGACATCCAAATTTAAAGAGATTAGTCTAGCATGCTATTTAACACATAGCTGGCGAGAGAAGAGACTGATTCATGCTTTTCTCGTGGATATTAGTGCAAAAAGTATCATAACAGACTGGAAGGGAATTTGAACTCGGTTACTTAAATTCCACTTTCTGCGCAGATATCCGTTACGGTACCTACAAAACACGGTGATTAGTCCCTCTCATCGCTCATCCTCTTAAACTGAAACTCGACTGCTCCTGAAATGCTCGAATCAGAATCTGAAAAATGTTCGGCAACATCCTGACAAAGTATTTAAAAGTCTGATTAACCTATTTTCTGAACTGCATATAAATATATATATATATATATATATATATATATAGAGAGAGAGAGAGAGAGAGAGAGAGAGAGAGAAAGAGAGAGAGAGAGAGACGCAGATTTCTTTTTTACGACTTATCAAATTTTTGCAGGTTATTTAAAGCCAGAAAATATTTTTAAATTGCAAAGATTTTGGGGGTATAATGATAATTTTTTGATACAAGTCCCACTAATTAACCCATAGCTGTGGGGGAAAGAGGTGGATTCATACCTTTCCCAACAGTATTTTCGCATAAGTGAATAGAACGAACCCAACTGACATTAGAACACGACTCTCCGAGCCGTTATCCGTTACATAACTTGTACATCCAATCTTACATCACTTAGCATTCCCAAGTAGACATGCATCTAGGTACTAACGTTGTTTAACTTCGATGCTCGTACGTTTTTTCAACGATACATATATATATATATATGTTTGGAAATCGCAGTAGTGAACGGATGCTAGAATATACACCCCATATATATATATATGCACATTTCATTAAAAACGACCGACAAGGTGCTTTTATTTAGTTCTTTATATAATTTCTCATGCGATGTAATAATGTTTTTTTCTTTTCAGATGATAAATTATATAAAAACTGTCCGAATGTTCTTTTTATCCGAGCGCTTTCGGCTATACATTTAGCCATTTTCAAGGATTATATTTCAACTGTTAGAATTAGAAATAGTTTGTTATATGTATGTTTTATAAAATGTTTCATTTTTTTGTTTCAAAACACGGTCAAGATATTATGTCCATGTTCAAAGTTAATATTATTAAGTGTTGGTTCGTTTTTATTAATAAGGCTTCCATTATTTTTAGCCTTTTTTTTTGTATGGGGATGATGCTATTATATTAGTATTGTCGACAAGTATGTTCCGAATAGTGTCCGGTAGGCCTCCATGAATATTTAAATGAGATCTAATTGAGCTATTGTCGGAAAGGTGTAGAGTTAGTCTGCGTGTTAAACAATTTGTAGTGTGGCCTATATGATTATTTACGAAAGTTGATTCTTGAGGAATACAATTCCTTAATGGGCATTTGAATTCGTAAATAATATTTGCTCTATTTAATTTTGTTCTAGGAGGTGAATTGTTATTTTTAACTATAAGGTTCGAAGTTTTAAATTTTTTATAATAAATAATTAATCTATTTTTTTGCTATTCTCAACTGGTGTTATGCATTATTTTATAATGTTATTAATTCTGCATTCATCCTGTTTATAATTTTCGTTCATCTGATTTACATATATATATATATATATATATATATATATATATATATATATATATATATATATACTACCCAACGCCGACAGTACATGCTCATGGTCATTAAAATCATCAGGTAGCAATCTGAATTTACACCATTACCACGCTTTATCCTTAAACTTATTTTAATAATAGCATCCGTTTTTAACGAAAATAAAGATTATAAATAGAATTTTTAATAATTATTATTTTCAATCCTAAATATAAATCTGAGCTTAAATTCAAATTCAAGATTAGATTATCGTGCAATTAAATATTTAACTACAGTAATAATTCTCCCAAACAGCAACGCATCTTGTGAGATCCGGAAATATTAATCAAACGGGGTAAATTCAAATTAGTACCTGATGATTGCAATCGGCATGAAACTCCGAGTTATACTTTCGGCATGGGGTATTATGTTATTTAGTAAAATATACGTAATACGTTATTTAGTATTGAGCACTGTTTTTCTCACACCAAACGATATATATATATATATATATATATATAGGTAACTATACTCGTGTCGAAAAAACTTCGAATTCTTCATTTACCAATAGTTAAATCAATCTCGAAGGGAAAAAATGTTTTAAAAAAGAAAGACCCAGGAACATGAAAGTCTGTCGAAAATAATCGCACAGATACAGGTTCAAGGCCCAAAAGCCCGATACGAGTAAACAACTAACTAAAGAGCTCGATACAAACGTAGAGCAAACCTAGTCAAACCTAATGAGCCAGACAAACCTACCAAGGTTTCACTTAGGCAGATCGTCAGCCAGCTGACCCTGACGATCTGCCTAAGTGAAACCTTGGTAGGTTTGTCTGGCTCATTAGGTTTGACTACATATATATATATATATATATATATATATATATATATATATATATATATATATATATATATATATAAGATATTTTTGTAGGTACAAAATTTAATCACAGAAATAAAAGTGTGAAGCTTAATATTACTAGACATATTAAAAGCGAAGCAACCGGTTTCGTTCCCGCTCTTTAGGCTTCAACGGGAGATTTAACTTAAATTAAAAACACTAGAAAATGTGCAATGAAAAGGAAATGGGGAGGGAAAAAAATGTCACAAGGAGCTAGAGACAAATAACAGCGAGTGACACTGTGACGGCTGGACAGGTAGAATTACCCAACTCCAGAGTAGATATGACTGTGTTACTCCATTTAGGTCCTGATCTAACTCTTGTAAAGATAGGGCTTGGCAAGAGAAGTCAGAGACAAGGAACCGACAATCTATCCAACATCTTTAACGATGGGTCATTTATATACGAATACCACATGGGGTCCGGAGTGGGTTTGAGTTCCAAAAGTTATTCTGGTGCCTACGTAAAGGGGTACATACAAAAACTTGTCGGTTGTAATGTACTCGTATACAGTATGTAAGTAAATTCTGCTTATACATAGAAACGGCAGGAAACGGTATCACTCACGCACACACACTCTAACACACACATAAGTATATATAAATATATATATATATATATATATATATATAGCTTTTTACACACACACACACACCCACACACACACATATATATATATATATATATTTTATATATATTGCTGTTACACACGGTATATATATATATATATATATATATATATAAATATAGGTAACTATACTCGTGTCGAAAAACCTTCGAACTCTTGATTTAACAACAGCCAAATCAATCACGAAGGAAAAGAAGGTTTTAAAAAAAGAAAGAGCCAGGAACATGAAAGTCTGTCGAAAATAATCGCACAGATACAGGTTCAAGGCCCAAAGAAAAAACCCCGATACGAGTAAACAACTAACTAAAGAGCTCAATACAAGCGTAGAGCAAACCCAGTCAAACCTAATGAGCCAGACACACCTACCAAGGTTTCACTTAGGCAGATCGTCAGGGTCGGCTGGCTAAAGAGGCAACAGAAACTGGCATATATATGGAGACGACCACCAAGACAACACCACGTGACCAAGGAAGAGAAAAAAAAAAAAAGGGAAAAAAGAAAAAAAGAAAAGCGACAACGGGGGGTGGGTATAGATTTATTCAACTAACTAAAAGGAGAGGGGATAATTAAAAAAAAAAAAAAAAAAAAAAAAAACACACAAACAATAATGATAACGCTACAATCGGGAGAGAGAAGCTTATTTCAGTAACCAAGCATTTCTATGTCTACATTTGTTAAGAATCTCGGTTTTGGAATTTAGTAGATCATCAGGTGTATTATATAAAGCTATAGCTAATTTTTCCTCGGTGCATAGCTTACAGAACTTATGGCTCGCTTTATACTTAGTACATCTTTTTAATATTTCCCATTTCAGGATGGGGTCCTTGCTACCTTGTCTGATTTGCCATATATAGCTAGATAATGTAGTGCTATGTTTAGTTTTTTCATTTTTAAAACTACTCATATGATTATAATATCTTTTTTTAAAGGTATCCTGAGTGGCTCCTATATACACTTTAGGGTTTATGTCGTCTATATCCTTATAAATTTTCGCCTGATAGACCACGCATTCTTGTTGACATTTACCCTGTAGGGGACATGTATTTTTATTCCTACAATTGCAACTGGGGAAACTAATGCGTGGATTGTCCCTAGTCTTTTTCTTATTATGTCCACTAATTAAAGTCTCTACATTAGGCATGCAGCAGTAACTAAGTTTTACATTGTTTTTGTTAAATATCTTATGCAACTTAGTTTTCTTGGGGAAATTCTGCTCTAATAGGTTAAAAAATATTTTACCAATTCTTGTTCTTACGGCTAAGTTAAATGGTGGGTTAAACCACAAAATATTTCTATGCCTGTTATTGCGTTTGTTCTGAGTTCCAGTGTTATTGTCTATGTTAATGTATTCCAATTTTTGTTTGTGTCCACACTTATGTAGGGCTTCCTCATAAACTATTTTATTAGCATCGAAAATGCGTTTATCCGATGAATTAGTTGAAAGCCTATAGCTAATATTTTTAGGAATATGTCTTATAATATGTGCTGGGTGGTTGGATTTTATATTTAAATATTGGGGGTCCTGATTCTCTTTCTTATACGGGGATATGGAACCATTTTGTAAGTTTAACGTAATGTCTAAATAGTTGGTGACTTTCAAATTAGTTTCAATTTCGAGATTAAATCCGTATCTTTTAAAAAACCAGTGTAGTTTTTTACGGATGGTATCGCATTTTTGGGGGTTACTTTTATCTACTATTATGAGTCCGTCGTCGCGGTACAACCCATGGTTATTAAAATCTATGTAATCATTAAGTTTATAGAGCAGCAGGCACCCTACTAATTCGCACACCTCTGCTCCGTCATATGCACCCATGGGGTTGTCAAAACTATTTACGTCTTCTTTTTTTATCCATAGTGCATTATTATGGAATAGTAGAGTTTTTCGGCAGTGTCTAACCAGATCTATCTTATCGTGCGAGATTTGAATGTATTCTTTAGCTAGACTAAGGGCTTTGCTAAGGGTGTTTTCTGAAATTGACTCTTTTTCTGTTGCCTCTTTAGCCAGCCGACCCTGACGATCTGCCTAAGTGAAACCTTGGTAGGTGTGTCTGGCTCATTAGGTTTGACTATATATATATATATATATATATATATATATATATATATATATATATACCGTGTGTAACAGCAGCATTGTCCAATTCTTAGATTAAGCTTTGAACCTTTTTATCTTAGAAATGCTTAAAAATATCTTACTGGAATTCTCTAAGGTTTTTATAAAACTATTGGATTCTACTTTGAAAAATAAGAATGTATTTAGTTATAAGTTAAAATGATTATTCCTCCCGGTGTGACCTCCCGATCCAGGTTTCCTCTCTACTGTTCCCTTTTTTTAAATATTTAATCACAGTTCATTGATGGTTCTTGAGTGGACATTGAAGATGGAAGTCAGAGTATGAATGTTTGTACCATTACCGAAGGCCTGAATGATCTTTTCCTCTCACCATTGCTCAGTTAGGAAGATATAGTGGGGCTGACAGAAAACACAACGCGTTTTCCTATATGTGTATATGGATTGTGAATATTAGATGTATTTCGATGCTATTTTAATTCAGAAAAGGAAAACAAACTGTACAAACAGTAAAGCAATTATATGTGCTGCTTATACAGGTGGCGGAATAGCCGAAAGTACTGTTCGTCACTGCGCTGTTAGACGAAATTTGGATCTGGATGACCGAGAACTTTCCAACCGTCATACAGTTGTCGGTTATGGCCAAATATGAACACTGATTAATAATCTATGTCACACAAAATGGGACATCGCAAAAATACTCCAAAGAATCCATGTTAGTGCTCTAAGATCTTTGAAGAGCCTGGGATCTGTTATTCGCCACGATGCTTAAGTTTCGCAAGATTTGACAGAAAAAAAATCTACAACTCTCTGCTCAAACGCAACAAAAGCGACCATTAAAAGAAAAAAACAAGAATGATATTATGCGCTGAAAAATTGTTTACAACAATATGAAGTGAAAACGGTCCTGGGAAAACTATTATATAACTTGTTATTAGCCATTCTGCTGAGGCCTCCGGTAGCTTTCTTGATCATCTCTCAAGATATTATTGAGAGATGCCTGGTCCCGGAAAACAGAAACCTGCCTCGCTACACTAAATTGAGGAGTTTGTAGTAAAGCCAACGTCAGCGCGACCTATGGTTGCGGAGACTGGTCAAATTTGTGGCCCTGGTCCGGGTGCACGAGCTCGGGCACTCCATATGAAATCCACCTTGTGTCACACCCCTTCAACGCGAGTGGAAAGGTAAATATAGAACCACTCCAAAATGTCAGTCTGCATCCGAAGAAAATGATGCTGCGTATCTGGTGGTATTGGGAAGGTAACATTTTATTGCGAGCTCCTTTCGCGAATTCAGACGCTGGATTCGGTGAAGTATATGGGCCGCTTAAAGGCTTAATTGGCGAAAAGCTTCCTGAATTGGCCAATTGTAATGGTGTCGTCCTCCACCAGTACAATGTCATGCGACTTTAAGACATTGCAGAAATTCGTCCAGCTCGACTGTGATGTCCCCCTACAACCGCCGTACTCACCCAAATGTGTACCTTGTTTACTACAGATTTCGATTCCTCCAACATATTCTTAATTGGAAGAATTTCAATTATCTTTAACTCTGTAAAAACCATTTAGACCAGTTCATCACGTAGAAAAGTACCAAGTTTTAGAACGATGCAATCATAAAGTTGTCTCAAAGATGGCGAAAGCTGGTGGACCAAAACGCCACGTATGTGGTGGAATAAATATAGACATAGTGTGTTTGAATTTCACTTAAAAACGAACTTTTATTCAATAACCCAATATGTGTGTGTGTGTGCGTATATGTATTTTTTCTCTCTCCTCAACAACGTTAACAGATCGACGGAATTAAATGATTGGAAACATTAATAATCTTTACACCATGGAAATTCCTGAGAAGCAATGGACAATAACATTTCTCAGAAGTATTTTTTATGTTATCTCGCAAAATTTCGTGTGGTTTTAATAGTCAGTTTTTATCTGGATGTCGAATTCTTCTTTGAAATCATTTCCCGTGTTCCGATTATGACGGGAACGTTTGATACATCCATAATTTAAACGAGAAGATAACAAAGAAAAAAAGAAAGAAAGAAATAAAGAAAGAAAAGGGAAGGAAGGGGCAAAAAGAGTGTAAGCAGAAATATAAAGCAAGAGAAAAAGAGAAAAACTGATAGAAGAGAAAAAATGATTATGAAAATAGAAAGGAAGAAAAAAGAGAAAAAAGGAAAGAAAAAGAAAGAAATATTAAGGAAGAGAAAAGAAAGAAATGAAAGAAATACAAAATTTAACGAAGAAAGTAAAAAAGGGAAGAAAAAAAGAAAGCACAAATATTAAGCAAGAAATGAAATGAAAGAAAGGAAAAGTTATAAGAAAGAAAGAAAGAAAGAAAGAAAGAAAGAAAGAAAGAAAAAAGAAAGAAAGAACTTGAAGGACAGAAACGCAAAAAGAAAGTAAACTAGAAAAAAGAAGGGAAAACTGATACTGAGGAAAGAAAGAAAGAAAGAAAGAAAGAAAGAAAGAAAGAAAGAAAGAAAGACGGAAGAACAAAAATAAATAAACAAGGATGAATGATGGAAGGACAAGAAAGAAAGAAAGAAAAAAGAAAGAAAGAAAAAGTAGAAAAAATGAAAAAGAAGGCAAAAAAGAAAGAAAGAACGAAAGAAGTGAAGATTGGAGATAAAAAGAAAAACGGTCGGTCGAATGAATAACTAAAATAAGAAAGCAAGAAAGAAAGAGGAAACAAACATAGGAAGAAAGGAAAATGGAAGGAAAATTGAAAAGCAAAGGAAAACAGTAGAAAGAAAGAAAAAAGAAATCGATAGAAAGTAAGGGAAAAGGAGCGCAAATAGGAGCAGCAAAAAAAAAGAATTGAAAAATCAAGGAAAGACAAATGAAAGCTATCAAATAAAGAAAGATAAAAAAAGGAAAAAATAATTGCATTGAGAATATAATAAAAAAATGGGGAACAAAAATAAAGTAGATCAACTGAGATTAAGGGTTAACGTATTTTTTCTTCCTTTATTCATCACAAAAATGGTAAAGCTGAAGGAGGCGAGGTTCACAAGATTAAAGAGTTTAGGCAAGTCAGAGACGAGAAGTCATTTACGTGAATGAGACAAGGATGTGGAAGGCGTAAGAAGTCAAAATTCTGATTTAGATGGAAGATGGGATACTGACTTTTTATTTATTTATTTATCAGCTTCCTATTTTATTTATTTAACGGTGTTATTCTGTATTAGTTTTTTGACGTTCTGTATTTTTTTTACTTTCTTTGCATAAGCACCGGAAGTTATAATGGCGGAAAAGGGACTGTATCATCGGAAAACGGTCTGACATTTTGAGAGACATGAAACTGAACGAGAAAGAAGTTTTAAGAGAATCAGAATTAGTAAATAAAAGAAGCAAAAGAAGTGGGGAGATGAAGAAACAGTTAAAAAAGACAACCAATCGATCATTTATAAAGCTATCGTTAATTTTCGGCAATCTCCGCGGGGCTTCCGCTTATCTGTGCCTGATAGGCAACGTATATTCAAATTCACATAAGCGCTCATATACACCTATACGAGCTTATTTAAGGGAAAGTGTGTACACTGCAAAGGAAGATGGATGCACATCAAAGCAAAATATAAACAAAGACATTTGTTAGGAGATATTTTAGTGATTTGTACTGAAGCCTGCAAGCAATAAAACAACAACTATTATATATATATATATATATATATATATATATATATATATATATATATATAAGATTGTCACACATGACATAGCGCATTTTTTTTTTTTTTTTTGGTTGGTTGTTGATTTGGTCGTCTAACAAAGTAACCTCCTTAGTATATAAAAATCTTGACGTATTCCTGACTATTTTTCTTTCCAGATAATTTTTCTTTCAATATATTGTCACTCATAAGCCCAATGAAAATGATTACCATGAAACACTGACAAGTATTCTTACTAGATGTTTTCAAAGTGGAAAAAAGAACCCATTTTTTGCATCGAATGATTCCCTGCGATGAGAAATGGATACTCTTTAACAACAGTAAGAGAGTAGGCCAGTAATTAGGTGCAAGTGAATCAACAAAACAATACCCAAAACACCCAGTGCACTCTAAAAAATTAATGGTTACTGCATGGCGATTAATGGTTACTGATAACTGACATCAATTAGACATGGCACGTGGAACTAGAACAGTCTACCCAGTGAGAGAAATAAAGGGTTCAGTTCGACATTCCAACCACCTGAAGAAGGCCGGAGCGTACAACGGCCGAAACGTTGTAATAAATATAGCGACAAAGATGAGGACAATAGTCCAAATAATGTAAATAGTGTACATAATCCTCATCTCAGAAATATAGACAGATACGTACAATACTGTTTCCACTAAATGTATCTTCTAATGTTTCGAGAACGGCTCCCAGTACGCTCTTCAGTGTTCGCCAAAATTCATACATTTCTTTTTTTCCCAACGGCGTTTCCGTTAACGGAAGACTATTGCCATCAGATCCCTGGAACGAGATGAACATTCCCAAAGCACGTTTCAGTGATATCGAGATATAAGCATATAATTTAGTCGGTTATATCGGGATTGTAGGATATCTAGAATGAAATAAAAAAAGATTGACATTGAGACGCAGATTTGGCAAAAATCATGTGTCCTGATAAGAAATACAGAAGTATTTGAAAGAGAAATCAGAAAAAAAAGAAGCAAAAGAAAAGATAAAGAAACGCAAAACACATAGGGCGGGAAAATTCAATGGATGGCAAAGAGAAAAAAATTCGCACTTTTTTCCAAATGCTTTGAATAGGATTTTCATTTTTTTAAAAAGATAGTTTAACCTCCCAAAAAGTTTACAACGTTATTCTCTCTCTCTTTCTCCCTCTCGCTCTCTCTCTCCCTCTCTCTATATATATCTCCCCACCTCTCTCTTTATATATATATATATATATATATATATATATATATATATATATATATCCTTCTCACTTTCTCTCTCGCTCTCTTTCTCCCTCTCTCTTGCTCTCTCTTTATCTCCCTCCCACGCTTTCTCGCTCTCTCTCTCCCCCTCGCTCTCCCTCTCTTTCTCTCTCCCTCCTCCCCTCGTTAACATGAATCTCAAAAAACTTTGTATGACGTACAATGTTTCTCAGTTTTCACTTCGGCATTAAAAGCAGTTAATTCATCGTTTATCATCATCATCATCATTATTATCATCATCATATTTCGATTTCCGATACGGTCACACTACCTACCAAGTCTGTGGGAAGACCTAAGACAGATAGTGGTATGTTGTTATGGCTGCATTTCATGATTTGTTATTCTAACTCCTATAACATCACTAGCGTTACATGCGCAAAGTCCTTCTTAGTGTGTGGGCTGTACTTATCAAGACATTTTGGTATTTCTCTTAAGCTGGGATTTTCAGAGATTTTTTCACAATATGGTTATGTTCCTTTTTTATATCATTCCAAACGCGCCTACTCTGACTTCTACTATTCTTCGTTTCAATCTCTACACTGATTTCTAGGTCTTTATACTTCCATAGTTTTTAAATTCCTTTGTCGCTATCTTACAGTCTGCTGTTCAAGTCATATCAATTAATAGTTTGGTTTTTTTCTTTTCGGTTTTTGACAATTATGTCCGGCCTATTTGCTTTAATCTTCCTGTCTGAAAAGATGGTGTAATCCCATAGAATTTCGTTGTCTTCTATTTCTGTAACCGGTGCTGGGTGATGTTCATACCAGTGTTTGTTAACATCTTTTCCAAAGTGTTTGCACATTGTCCAGTGTACATAACTGTTTCGTGACGATTTTTGTATTCATTTGGCGCAAGTAGAGAACATCCTGGGATTAGATGATCTATGGTTTCCTGATATTTGTCACAAAACCTGCATTTTGGATCAACACTGTTATGTATGATATTTGCCTGAAAATTCCTAATGAAAAGACTCTGGTCTTGTGCTGCAAGAATAAAACCTTCCGTTTCAGCCTTTTATTTCCAGATGCTCGTAAGCCTCAATGACTTAACTTTATCAACATCGGCTTTATTAGCACTTTTTGAATATTGGCCATGCAGAGCTGTCTCTTGCCAGCGTTGTTTCATCTGTTCAAGAACTTTATCTTTGGCTTTTGTATTCATTTTTGTGCAACAGTTGGTACTTGGGTTCTGTTTTTGTTTTCTACAGAATCTCGTTTGTATTTACAACCTTCTTTCTGTTTTCGTGTTGTTTGACTAATTGAATCCTCCAATCCTTTGTTGTTTCCATGTATGTTAGTAAGCCAATAGTTGTTCTCTTGTATGACAATTCTAGCTGAATAAGACCTCTTGCACCTTCTTTACGAGATATTTATTGACGGTCTGCATCATGGGTAATTCATGTTATGCTTAGAAAAAAACTTTCTTGTCTTAGGATCCATTCATCTGATTAAATTTCAGTTCAAGATATTGAAACTACATTGAACCACTGGGACGGCAAAGCTATTAATGGCCATAGTTCTGTTCTGAGGATTCAATTTAATTATTAATATCAGTCACACTCTTTTATGGTACATCATTTCTTTCATTTTTTATAGTGAATTCCTTCACTCTCATTTAAACCGAGTTACTTAACTTATTCCTCAAAATCTTTGATTACTACCCCTGGGTCTAAGTTTGTTGTAAAGATCCTCGTAAAATTGTGGCTTTATATATTTATCCAAACCGAATTCCATTCCAATGTCATCACTGAAACATTTTTCATTTTATCAGGAGACCATTCAGCTCACTGTCATTCCTAGCATGCAAGTCATCCCTGTAAAATAGATGGCTTATTTTCTTTTGAGATATCTTATAGCCATATTCCGACCTGTTAAGTTCGCTGGTTAATGCTATTAGGGATATTATAAGGGAGACAAGTCATTTTGAAATATCCATCTGTTGATTTTTATTTCACTAGACTTATAGAATCCATTTATATCAATGAGGTGAAGTGTTGTTTTCCATATTGACATACTTTGTTTGATGAAATTAATGACAACGGGTGATACTTTGTATATATTTAAAGAATTTAAGACCCAGGAATGGGGTACACTATCGAATGCCTTACATTAGTCTATCCAGGCAGTACTGAGAGTTTTCTTTATATTGAAGCAGTTTTCCAAGATCATTCTATTAATAAGTAATTGGTCTTTACATCCGTTTGTAAGTAGTGGGAAAACATGTAAATGGTCTGTAGTTTTGGGAATATTTGTGTCACCATTCTTGGGTAGAAGGAAAGTAATTCCTTTGGTTAACCATGCCAGAATTTTAGTGAGATCATTGACCATTTCTTGAAGTTCTTTGGCTATATATATATATATAGAGAGAGAGATTTGCTTATGTGCTGTATTTGTATAATAGAGCCAAAAGTTAGGAAATTTATCTGTTTCTGGAGATTTCCCGTGTGTGTGTTTGTGTTTTTTGGGTTTTTTCAGTGCTTATTCAGCATCCTCTTCTGTGATTCCTGCTCATGTCTATTCTGGTTTATTTTTCATCCCTTCTATCGCTTGCGTAATCTAATCAATTTTGCTGTTCTTTAGGGCAAGCCCTTATTTTACGCAGAATTGTATAACCTCTTCTATTGTTGGCTGAGGGTGTCACTTCAATTTTTTGTTGGCGTATTTCGCTAAATTTTCTTCTCATTTGTTTGAAAGCTCTTGTTCTGTCAACAGAATCTTGATCTTTTGTCATAGAGCCTGATTCTTTGAGCCTTCAGTTGTATTATTTGCTTATTTTTTTCTTTAGCTGATAGGACTTTATTTTCATTCCTAATTTTGTATTTACTTTTGACTCTTCTGCCTTTTCTAGTTCTTATATTTGTTCCTCTTGCTAGTTCATCGAGTACTGATAATTCACTTTAAGTCGTATAATTTCTTCCTCTATTTTTCTTTTACAAGGTGGACCTTCATTACTGTGAGACTGCCTTTTTAACCTTTATATTTAATTTTTTAGTTGTTGGTGCGTATATTGGTTCGTTGAGTCTTATATGCGGGGTTACTTCATCCAGAATTAATTTGAGGGCTGCATTGTGGAGTTTAATGCCTTTGCTTTGTTGGTTGTAATTTTTCGGGGTTTTTACCGTTCCTTCATTTCAGTATTTTGCGTCTGACAAAGGTCTTTTACAGATAGGGTTCTGAAGACTACATTCACGACCTCATAACTCAGCAGCCATTCACTCCTCGGCACAATTAACACTTTGATTTGTGGGTTGTTTTTCGGGGGCTTTCCTTCTCTTTGATGGGTTGCCACAAATTTACAAGGAAATCTACAACAAAACTCCTCTATTAGCTTAGACCTGGGGGTTAATAATCAAAGATTTAGCGCAAGATTATAAGTACCTCGGTGTAAATGAAAGTAAAGGAATTCATTATAAAAAATGAAAGGCATAATGTGAAAAGAGTACCAAAGAGCGCGACTGATATTAATAGCTTCATGATTTATTTGTTGGCTTCTTTAAGTTATTCTTGTGTTCCGTAAGTTCATTCAGTTCAATGTTCTTTGGACCCACTTTATTGCAGATTTGAGAGCGTCTAAGATCATGACTTTCCAACTCTTCTAAACTTTCAGCCTTATCTTCACTGTGATCGTAGTGTATCTCAGTTTCTTCATTATGATCAGTGCTTTGTTAATTGATAATACTTTTTATGTCCATTTCTGGTTCCCTTTCATGTTCTGTTGATTCACCTATTCTGGTGGCAGTTCTTTTTATTTCTTTAATTTCAGCATCTGTCAGTCGGTTATTTCTCATAATGCGCCTTCTTACATTGACTAGTTTATTTTCACCAATGTATTTTGTAATTGCTTGTCCAACTTTTATCGCTAAATGCCATATTTTTGGCAAGTGATGTTTTTTCTGAGGTTTGTGTGACACTTCATAGAATGAAGTCATAACGAGTTTAAACTCCTCACGAAACCATTTTACCTTTTCTTTCTTTAAATGAATGGTTGTGGATCTATTGGATTATCCCGGCTGTAGTGTCCTGAAGATTCATTATTTGTGTAGGAGTTTGTTCCTATGACAGATTTCTCGACCTCAGGTAGGATTCCTCCTTAAGGACGGGCTCCCTGTTTATTCACTGAGAGAGCCATACTGGATTTTTTAGTTTCACTTATAGTTATCATTTTGTTCCCACGATTTAGTCAGAGGTCCAAAAGTCCACCAAAATTTGCCGGGCACATTGGGCAACGCTCTTTTACAGATAGGATTCCGAAGACTGTAGGGAATAATTCACGACCTCATAACGACCTCATAACGCAGAAGCCATTCACTCCTCAGCACGATTAACACTTTGATTTGCGGGTTATTTTTCGAAGATTTCCTTCTCCTTCATGGATTGCCAAGAGACAGAAACTCGTGTATTATTATTATTTTATATTTTTTTATTTCTGGTGTGTACACATTTCGTTCCGGATCCCGCCTAGAGACCTCAGTTTAGAAATAGCATCATATTTTCCACTGACAAAAAAATATTTAACGTAGATAAAGCTCTTCATAAGGTGTGGGCTGTACTCGTGAGAACAATTTTTTGTATTTCTTTAAGGCATGGGCTTCCAGTAATCCCTTCAATTAGTCTACTGAAATCTTTTCCAACCAATCCGAGGGCTCCAACTACAACAGGGATTGTTGATGTTCCCATGTGCCACATTTTTGAGATTTCGATTTCATGGTCCTTGTATTTGATAGCTTTTTGAAGATCTTCAAAGATACATTGCAATGTGCAGGGACTGTCATATCAATAAGGAGGCACTTTTTTTTGTTTGCGGTCTCTAATAACAATGGCAGGGCGGTTAGCTTTGATTGTTCTGTCTGTGTGTATTGTGTAGTCCCATAAAATTGTAACAGGTCCTATCTCCGTAACCGGGTCTGGGTGGTGTTCATGTCAATTTCTTTCAGTTTCCTTCCCGTTGAAGTTGCAGATTTTCAAGTGCAGATACTGGCCCACTCTGTCATGCCGGGTTTTATATTCAGTGGGTGCCAACACTGTGCAACCTGATACAAAATGATGAATTGTTTTTATTATTAATATTATTATTGTGCTTGTCCACACCTACTATATATGGCACATCCGTTGTCACCTGCGAATACCTCGTAAATAATGGCCTATTCTACTTCGATCGCGTGGAAAGAGGGGAATAAACACAACTTGGTTTCAGTGAGACAAAGAAAGAAAGAAAGAAAGAAGTGTTTAATGTCTACTGTCAATACCTCATAAATAATGGACTATTCAGTTTTAATTGTGTAGCAAGACAAAAGATACATGCTACTCGGTTTCAGTGAGAAAATGAAACCAATTAGCCCACGCCTTTTGTTCAGTGAGAAAATGAATGAAAGAAAGAAAAAAGAAAGAAAGACAGACAGACAGACAGACAGGCAGATAGAAGTATTTAACGGCTAAATTTGTCAAAGTCAATTTTTTTCATTTATGTTCCCTTGTTAACATATGATTGCTATTTCAATATTTTGTTAAATTTGTTAAGCTCAAATATTTTACGATGTGATAAAGGAATTTCTATGGATATTTTATTGTCGTTGAAATTGACATGACTATGTTTAATAATTAACTGAAGAATTAAGATTCCTCAGAAATTTAAAATTTGAGAACGGGTTAGAACTAGTTATTATTATTATTATTGTTGTTGTTGTTTCTGTGTTATGTTTCCTACTTTTTATCCCATAGAGCCGGGTCCAAACTATGGCCCTTAGGCCCAATAGGAGAATTGTCATTTAATTGATAGAACTTTTCTTACTATATGGCATGTCCCTAGTAGGCTGATTTTCTGGACAACTTGTATGTTGATATTACCTGGAACACTATTTAAAAAAATTGTCCATTCCTTTTCTCACGAGGACCAGATCTCCGATTACGATTGGTACAGTCTCAGTTTTCATTCTCCACATCCTGTTAATCTCGCTCTCCAAGTCTTTCTATTTGGACAATTTCTCGATAATTTTTATGGGGGTGTTTCTTTCAGATGGTACTGCTATGTCAATAAGCATACACTTCCTGAATTTCTTGTTTTTTATGATAATATCAGGTCTGTTTGCTTTTATTTCCCTGTCAGTTTGAATTGGCATCTCGCAGAGGATAGTTACATCGTTATTTTGGGTAACTGTGTCTGGTTGTGCTCATACCATTTCTCAGTGGTTTCGACACGGTGCTTCTCAGCCACTGGTGTGTCTTTTGTTGGTCCACATCTGCTTCTTTCGTTCTTTTTTATTTATTTGCCATGCAACACCTTGTCCTCCCAAGGACAAATTTAAATAACTCTATGATAAAGTGGAAGAAGTTTATGTGAGACGAATTTCGTCCTTTATAACTTTACCGAGATAGGGATCTTGCTAATGGTTGTTGCATACCTCTGATATGGACATTTTTTTAGTCTTTACGACCCACTGAGTCCACCTGTGGTTGAAACTGTAACTATGCTGAGCGGATGTTAATTACAGTTTGTATGAGACCGCGCGCAATGTGGCGTGATCAGTTGTTGACCTGTGACATGCTAGCATGATTTGTCCCCATAATGTTACTCGCACTGCTTGGGTCGACCTGACGTGCGGTTTTCAGACACTTTCTTACTGGAAGCCTCACCCCAGGCCAATTTTATCTGGTTTGATAAATACTGAGATTCGAACCCGGGTTTCATTGTTGGAACACTGACACGCTAGCCAATGTTCCACGTCCTGATATAAATGCTCGAAGGCCTTACATTATGTGATAATTAGTAATCAATGAACAAGACTATATTAATAAATATTTTTGAGTATAATAAATGCTTTTATTTCATTACTAGCATAAAATCCACCTATCAGAGGGCACTTGACTGGGCCTTCGGTTTGTTCAGGAGTTTGAGAGTCCCTAAGTCTTTGCATATTCTCAGCATAAGAAGCTATCCTGGCTTCTGTTTGATCTGGGTTTTCATTTGCCCGTGACTTTCTTTTCCTCGCTGCAGCCTTGGCTCTTTTTATTGCAATCTGGTCCTCTGTTGGAGGATATTACTTTTTGCGAGGCATACTGTTGCTGTATGCAACTGTCAACAATAAAGTACAGAAAAATTCAAAATTGGTCGCTGCATTTAAGTATTGCATTAATATTTAAGCTTACCTTTTAAAAGTTCAACGATAATTCTTCTGTAGCCACTTAATTTAAAGACAATTTGATGCGCGTAGATCCTTACTTACCGTACAAACAATCATTTTTCTTTCAGGAGTGACTTTTGCTGAATTTTGCAATTAATTTCGATTATTGCTAAATGCATTTCCAAAAGGTTTCGTCGCAAAATATCACGTAACAAATCACCGAAAACAATCGCAATAATGAAAACTTGTGAATGCAACATTTCTGTAACATGAGCTATTGAAAGTTAGAGAGTTGTGTCCCTTTATTTGAAAAAGTGTGACACATTGACATTCGCATTTATTATATAGATAGGAGGCAAGGTGGAACTAGCGGTTCGGATTGAGGACTTGGAGAGCCAAGTTCGAATTACGTTAAAGTTCATTTACGTGTCAATACTCTTAGGAAATGTATGAATCCATCTCTCCTACCCCATCTATGGGTAAAATAATAGGACAGACTTGGATGGTAATCAGTCAAGGAGAAGGAAACTCTGAATTCAAATCACCAGGCTGGCATGTAGGTCCTGCCTTTTTAGGTAACTTCAAAAACAAATTCCCTTCTTAGATGAGGGATGAGGAAACTCAACATCCCCGGTAAAAAAAAAAAGAAACCGCCAAGCCATTGCACTATTCTTCCCTGAATATCAATATGAACCACAATTATGAGATGGAGATGAATAAAATGAATTATTTTATTATGACGCTACAGACGACGCCATTGACTCAATTTCTTTTTTATTCGTCAACTTTGGAAAAATAAATATATTTCTTTCTTTCGGAATTATACACAGGAAGACATGACTGACCAATGACAATCGAACCACATAAAATTGAAAATACCATAATTTTGTCTTTTGCCTGTTTTCTCTCTCAATCTCTGACGAAGATTAATAAACGATTTCTAATCGTTCTTTACCTTATCATCCTGTGTGATTCCGATCCATATTTGATATACATTTGGTCTTTAACTCACAGAAAGATCGGACGATACAGGCTAGCAATAGAATAACTGAGTTTAATTGGTTGAATGTTATGGATGAATAATGCAAAGTTATACGCCATTTACTAAGCTTGCCCCACTTCCAAAGCAGAAACGTCTACTTGGAAGCCATTCAATGTATTTATTCATTTGAAATAAAACGTCGACATTTCTTTTTTCAAAATTTGGATCTTGATTCAATCAAAATTTTCAGACCATGTCAATGAGTCGTTTCTCTTGATTAGAACCTGATTAAACTTTGATTTTTATTTACACTCAGTTTTATTTACTTTTCAATTAAATTTTTTTAAAAATATGTGCACACGAGCATGTGTGCAAAGCAGAGATGAGATCTGATCAATTTTATCAGGTGTTTTTCGTTCTCAATCAGAGATTCCTTAATAAAGGAATAATTACATAGTGCGAATTATGAAAATTACTATCATAACGAAGAAATTAACGATCTTAATATCTTACATATATATTTATTGCTTTCATGTGTGAAACGAGTAAGTTATAAAGAAAATGTGAACTAAAAGGACACTTATGCAAACACTTAAATCAGAAATAGACAACTGAAATTTCTAGGACATCTAGTGAGGAAAGTAGGCTAGGAAAATTTAACACTCACAAGACATAATAAAAAAAGGAGGAGCAGAAGCAAACAGCGAGTAACCTAGCTAATGAATTTTGGTTGATTGGATGGCAGAACAGGAGCAGATAGGGATGGTAAAGTGTTTGCTTTTTTTACAATGATGTCCACTCTGTACAAGACCCAAGAGCCACTCGAAGTAGAGTGTTATAGATTAAGAGGCACAGTCTATAGAAATATGTGGAGAAGATAATGGTTGACTCTGGACATGAACAAGTTAAGATCCTAACGAGAGAGAAAGCATCATTTTCAGAGTAGGTCCCGCAAAGTAACGGTTCGTGAGAAGCTGTTCGAGTTGACCTTACATCTCACCAATGCAATACGAAAGGAATGAGAATGGTTCACTGCAGTGTGTGTGGCATGGCATATAGTAGCCGTGAAGATTAAAACTGGTGGAACTAAGTAATGCATTTCATCTTAATACTTTCCATGGAAATAGCTATAGAGCAGCAAAAGGCTTGCTGTAAGGAAGAGATTGTAGGGTGAAAGATAATTCTTAACCCACAAGAACGCGGAGACGCTTTGCAACCCTATCAAAACTAACAAGTGAAGACTGATCAGCTCCTGTCCATATGAGGATAGCTCTTGTAATATATATCAGGAAGAGTCAGGTACTTGTCTATATTTCTGAGATGAGGTATTATGTACACTATTTACATTATTCGGACTATTGTCCTCATCTTCGTCGCAATGTTTATCACGTTTCGACCGTTATCCGGCCTTTTTCAGGTTGTTTGAATGTCGAACAATTCATTAGCTAGGTTACTCGCTGTTTGCTTCTACTCCTCTTTTTTATTATGTCTTGTGAGTGTTAAATTTTCCTAGCCTACTTTCCTCACTATGTGTCCTAGAAATGTCAGTTGTGGAGAAGATAATGGTTGACTCTAGACATGAACAAGCTAAGATCCTAACGAGAGAGAAAGCATCTTTTTCAGAGTAGGTCCCGCAAAGTAACTGAACTGAACCCTTTATTTCGCTCGCTATTGTAGACTGTTCTAGTTCCACGTTACATGTCTAATGGATGTCAGTTATCAGTTATCTTCTGTTAATTCCCCTCTCCAATTTCTCCACTGCCTTAACCAGGTATTGAACTCACACTCTTTGGGTCCTGTCACTGGCGTGACACTGGAAGAAAAGATCTCGGTTTGGTGACCATGTAATTAAAAGAAAGGACACTTCGACGTGATGTAACGATTTGCAATTACGACTGCGTAGCGATTTCGATCCTCACTTGGTGCTCCCTACTTTCATCCTCGTGCTACATCTAAGCTGTGCTTAGTAAATCCCTATCCTTGGGCACTTTGGCTTGGTGTAATGGTTAACAAGCTTGTCTCGCTAGATCAATTGCAACTGTGCAGTGATTTCTATTCTCACTAGATTCTCCAAATTTTCGGCCTTGTGCCACATCTAACTTACGTTTAGAAAACCGTTTCAGTGCATTTTGGCGTGGTGTAATGGTTAACAAGCTTGTCTCGCTAGATCAATTTCAACTGTATACTGTGTTAGATACTCAATGGGCGCTCTATGTTTTAGTCTTATATTAAATACGCTTAGAAAATTGACATGTAATTAAGAGAAAAAAATCAAATGGTTTCTGAATTTTACTTTGTCTGATAAAATATTTATTTTCTTTATTGAATCCATTGCTAGGTCAGCTGCTATGAAAATCAGTTCACTTTGTCGTGTGAGAGAATTTTTCTCTCCGGAAACCCATGCTTAGAATATTGCTACCACATATAGTCCGGTATCCCTGCTATTTACCTTGGGATTCTTGTTAAGATCCAAAGAAGAATCAGCAATATTATTGGTCCTGATCTGGCGACTCGACTCCAGTTCCCAGCGTCGTAAGGTTGCCTTCCTATATGTTTTCTATAAATACTTTCGTAGTAATTGTTCGGACGAGCTCTTCGCTATGGTGCCTAGCGTGTTTATTTTAAATTATGCGCAGCCCTAGACTGGCGTCGAGATCTCATCAATTTACAGTTTAATCTGCCTAGGTGCAGCCATAAATTCTATACTAACAGTTTCTTCTCTAGCACTCCTCGCCGTGGAAATCCCTTCCAGCTTTCCAGCCATTCTGCGAAAATTTAAATGCAACATCAGTCGCTATCTACTGTCCGCCTGATTAAATACTTCTCTTTCTCTACTTAATGTTTCTTTTCCTGATTCTTCCACATCATGTAATCCCTTGTGTTTTAGTGGCTTTACTGCCTTACTTGGGGGGATACGGATTTAAAAATAAAAATAAAAAAGCGATATAGTAAATCGTTTTTTATTGAAGAGTCAGCTCATCTCATATAAATAATTATGGGAACCACGATAAATAATATTTAATAGTTTGTGTCACTTTTAAAGGTTCCCGGGATACCTTTTCACATATTGTCTCCTTTTCACGCAGTGATTTTTAAGATTCAAAGCCCCACATAGACCATGAATTGTTTTTTTTATGTTTAAGTATCTCGGGCCCGATCAAATTAAATATTTCGTATTTGTGGACGTAAATATTTATTTAGCATGGATTAAACCTCGGGGATTTGTGTTCAAGATTTAGGTTCTCGAACGAAGACAAGAGCCCGGTTCTGTGTTTTCGGGCAATTTTTCTTTGATCATTCCCGAATGATTTCAATTTCGATTTTATTGAAAATTGTTTTTTTTAAGGATTAAATCTTGAATATTAATATTCAAATTCGAATTTTGAATCAGTTTGAATTTCAAGAGCATTGCCAAACTATTTAGATGCTTTGTTTAAAGATCGATTAGCCTTCGATTTTATTAATATTCATTGATTCGAATGTTTTATTTACAATTGAAATTAGGGAAAACCGCATGATACACGTTTTTAGTTAAAATAACCACGATTCCAAAAATCTAAGCAAAGTATTAAGTATTTATTTCATGGGTGACTTTTGCAATCAATTTTGATTATTTCCAAATTTATTTCCAAGTAATAAAAATTGTTATTGTACAAAAAAATAAGGAAAGAGAATTACACAAGCTAGAAGTGTGAGAGAATAAACTATTAACAATTTCAACAATGAAATTATGACGGCCCAGCATGAAGCAATGTTGGGAAGTGCCTGGAAATTATATCACTGGTTGACTGAAGACTTGTGAGTGAAAATGATTAGACAGAATCTGCAGATGGTTTTGCTAACACAAAGTAACAAGTCATTATGACCAAAGGTTTAGCCTTGTTCAACTGTGTTGATTGTGCCTGATTATGTGTTCTCTCTCATGGCAGTGAATTCTAGACAATTTCCTCGCGGATGAAGAGGGGAAGAGATAATACAAATGTTGTTCTACAGAAGGATACTGAGAAAACCAAAGACATAGAGTGTAAGCAACGAGGAAGGATAACGGAAACAAAAAAGGACATATACACAGAATCAGAAAGAGACAGGTTAAATTTCTTTGGCACAAAATGAGGAAGGAAGGGTTGGTAACTTTGACGCTCACAGGACATATCGA
>OZ038476.1:75743499-75783499 GCA_964036315.1 Acanthosepion esculentum
TATATGTGTGTATTTTGTATATATATATATATATATATATATATATATATATATATATATATATATATATATATATATATATATATATATAAATCTGTGAATACATTAGAAATTGTATTCCGAATGAGCAAAGGCGTGTGTAAATTTTTAGTCCACTTGCCAATTGTTGCCATTGTTATTTGTCTTAAATAAAAAGAAAAGAAAAAAAACTAAAGGGAGGCAATCCATGATTAACATAAAACCAGCTGAAACCGGAGAATGGGAAAGGCATTCCATTGTACTTTGATCAGGAACCTGTTTCTCTAAAGAAAACAAAACGCGGACAACGTTCACTTGTAAACAAAATCAAATACAATTAATACTTACTATGCACACGTTTTTGAAAACTTACATCACCTTATTTTTTTTTTTTTTTTTTTACAAGCAACACGATCCATCGCTGCTTCGAACGAAATAGTTCGCCGCGCATGATTGTGTAAAAGTTGAATCGTTTAATGACGGTTTTGGGCCAAGTTTACAAATTAGGTGCATTTCCTTGAACACTACTTTGAAAATCTGAAATCTATCAAGTTCATCTGTCCGAAAGTTCTCCAGCATTCACTGTCATATAGGAGGACTGATATTACAAAGCATTTAAGCGATATTTTCTTTGTTTCCAATTAATCTTTTTTGTCTCTTACTACTTTCTTTAGTATTTTTTACCTCCCATCAGCATGGCTAATGCTAACCTCCAGAAGAGTGACTCATGGCAACTTCTAGGAATAATGTTTTCTATTGACATGAAGCGGAAAGATTATATTATACCACTGCTAGGTCTTCAGCTAGGAAAGTTGTTTTTCTGTGTCGTGATAGACAATTTTTCTCGATTGAATCTATCTTACAACGATGAATGTAAAGGCGAATCCTGTTGGCTGTTTATTTAGGGATTCAGTTGCATGGTCTGACGAGTAGAGAGATGGCACTTGGAACATCGTCTGCTACTTCTGTGACGACAGACTAAATGTCGGATAATCTATCGGCGGAGAGAACCCTGACTCTCCTAACCGCCCATCTGGCTATTTCTACGTAACAGCGCACAGCTCGTAAAAATTCATTCTGACGAGCGACCCGGAACTCCGTCTCCACGGATGGCATGTACGACCAACTAGCAGCATCTAACTATTTTCTAATTGCGATTGTTTGTATAAGCATGCGATAGAGCTTTCTGACTTTCTGCTATTTTTCACTTGTTCATGAAACATTTCAATTCATTATTTATTTTATTTTATTCTCTCTCTCATTCATATATATATATATATATATATATATATATATATATATATATATATATATACTGGTTAAAATTAAAGACGTTATTTTTAAGAGATACACGTTCTTTAGTTGATATTCCCGTCTTTTTTATTTTTATGAACAGTGAATTAAGAACTAGCAAAGAGCGAGAAGTCCTATTGAATAAAATGGAATCCAAATAGTACCACATTTTTCATCAAGGATTTCATTGATATAGCTGAAGGATGCCGTTACAAATATGGCCTCGGGAGATCACCTTCATTAAGCAAAGTGTAATTACCTATTTAAGAAACGCACATCTCTCGTTAGGACTTCTACATCTGCATGCTTCATTTTCACATTCAAAGGCAAACAGTAATTTTTAAATGCATTTTTAAACGGATGTTATTTATTATTATAAACGTTAATTTTAGTTGATATAATTGTTTTCTATTTTCTTAAATAGTAAAATAACAATCGCCCTAGATCAAGTAATCCTCTCTCTCTCTCTCTCTCTCTCTCTCTATATATATATATATATATATATATATATATATATATATATATATATATATATATATATCCAAGTATAGGATTGGTATATACGGAATAAATTCCAATAACCAACAATTATTATTCTCAAAAGAGTGCTCAATACAGAGTAGAACAGATATAATTATTTATTTAAATATTATAACATAAATATGTTATAAAATCACTACAAAAATAGCCATTTTGTTTCAACACTTCTGGTGTCTTATCAAGTGATGATGTTTAATGTAGAATAAATGGTTTTAAAAGTATCAAATTAATTAACGATCTTTCGCTAGGGGTAAACGCTGTTACATAAGCTTATGTAACAGCGTTTACCCCTAGCGAAGGATTGTTAATTAATTTGAAACTTTCAAAACCATTTATTCTACATTCAACATCATCACTTGATAAGACACCAGAAGTATTGAAATAAAATAGCTATTTTTGTAGTGATTTTATAACATATTTATGTTATAATATTTAAATAAATAATTATATATATATATATATATATATATATATATATATAATACAATCAGAATTAAGATACCATTATGTCAATGATCATTTTCACCTTGTAAAATTAAATTTACAGGATTTTTTCAAAAGTCAATGGATGATAATTTTTTTAAATAAAAAAAAAACAGACAATAGGAAGGAAAAAAGGAGAAAGGAAGAAAAACAGGGGAAAGAAGAAGATGAAGACTAGAAAGGAAGGACAGGTGGCAAAAGAAACAGCATGTGGTGTAAGTCTTGATATGAGTGGTGGTTAGATGGGAAAGGAAGAGAGAAATAGAAGGAAAAGAGAGAAAAGTGATGACCTGTTTAATATACCCAGTAAAAAACAAACTGTATATTAACCAAAGGAACATTCAGAAATTGATGAAAAAAACAAACAAATATCACATACAATAATAAGAGATAAACCCAAAAATATGAAAGAGAGATAATTCAGAATTAAAGAATATTAAAATAACCAATACCTCAGAAATGAATATTAAGAGATATAAAAAATTAATGTAATTTACATAATGGTATTTTAATTCTGATTGTAATATATATATATATATATATATATATATATATATATATATATATTCTTATCCTCAATGAATATAAAATGTTTAATATAAAAATTCCCCCAAAAACTCAATGTTTTTATAATAAACAAAGCAATATATTTCATACAATCGGAATTAAGATACCATTATGTAAATGATCATTTTCACCTTGTAAAATTAAATTTACAGGATTTCTCAAACCGTCAATCGATGATAAAGTTTTGAAATAAAAAAATAGCCAGACAGAGGAAAAAAAGAAAGGAAGAAAAAATGGAAAGAAGAAGAAGAAGAAGAGAAAGGAATGGAAGGTAGCAAATGAAAACATGAAGTATTGTAAGTCTTGATATGAGTGGTAGTCAGAGGAGAAAGTAAGGGAAAAAAAGAAAAGGAGAAAAGAGATGACTTATTTATTATTATCCAGTCGTAATCAGACAGTAGTTTAGACTTAAAAGAAACCTTCAGAGATTAAAAAAATATATAAAATAATAAGAGATAAACCCAAAAATATGAAAGAGAGATAATTCAGAATTAAAGAATATTAAAATAACCAATATATCAGAAATGAATATTAAAAGAGATATAAAAAATATTTATGCAAAGTGTGGGGGGGTGTATAAATATCATAGGATGAATACACCCAAATTAACATATATCAAATTAAATTTGTATTAAATAATACCCATCCACAAAGAAAAAAATTATATTTGAAATTTAACATATAAAAACCTTAAAACTGGAAAAAAGAATGAAAAGTGCCTCAAAAATCAGGGAATTAAAAGATACCTTTAGAATCAAGAAATAATACTATATAAAAAATGAATAATATATAAATATATTATTTAATTAATTAAATAATAGTAACAAAAAATTTTAAATAAATATAAAACATTACAAAAAAAACTTAACTGGAATTAAAATATTTAATATAAAATCAAAAATAAACCCCCAAAATAAATAAACCCCTTAAAATTTATACTAAGATAAATATTCAAATTCTACTTCATCAAACATCATAATACAATATATATTAATACAAAACACTTCAATACTACATATCAACATTATATATTAACATATTCAACACACATGAAATATAAAAAGCCCCATAATATTAAAAAGTAACTAAATACTTAAAATTAGATATTCAATAGAATGTGAATAAATATAAAATTTATAATAAAAAATATATAAACCAATATGTGAAATAGAACTTCTAAAACATATAATTATGTATTATTGCATAATAACAAATTAACTCAAGATATGTTAAGCTATATTATTATTAATATATAATATTGTAGTGAAAGTGTAATACTTATATGTAAAGGATAATTCACGAATAATTCAATAAATATACTTTAATATATGAAAAAAGGAAATATATTGCCAATAAGGGTAATAATAAAGATATTATTGATAGTCACCAAGAATTAATAGTAACTTATTGATAGAGAAAATATATTTTTGTTAATTGTAACAGAAAAGAAATACGGGAAGGATATATAAAGAAATAACAATAACAATATAAATGTCAATGATAAGATATTTTTGTAAAATGTAACAGAAGTGAAATATATAAGAAAAGAGAGGAACCGGAATATACAATGTAATTGTCATAGACAGCCGTTCTTGTTAAAGGAGAACAGTTCACTCAAGTTCGGTCAGGACAGAAGAGGAGGAGAAATTCACAGGTAGTTTACAAAAGATGACAAATCATGCAAATTCGTTAAGGGTCTAGATAAGTTTAAATCTACTGCGGTGACCGCATTTAGAAAATAGTTCATTCCTTTGCTTTAACAGTATCTTTGAATTTCTATATTTAAAAATTTTAATTTTTTCTTATAGGCATAGATTGCATCTACCTTTAAAACTACTAGGAGTGTGGCCAAACCCTATAATCTTCCAGTCTATCTGAAGGTTCAGTTCTTTTTCACTCAATTCCCAAAATTCTTTGGAAAGTGCAGTTTGGAATTTCAAATTTGGGTTGGAAAATGAGTGCTGATGGGTATACAGACGTTGTTTTCATTCACCCACGGAAAGTCCAATATAAATATTGTGGTTGTTCTTGTTCTCTTAAGGATTAATTTGTTGTTTGGTAAATTACATTAGAGGCTCTGCATTTTCCTTCTACTGGACAGATTTCACCATTTCTACAATTACATGGGGTATACATACTAGGTGAATTGTTGATGACATAGAATTTAATAAGAACAACTTTATTATGTGAATCAATAATTTTATAAATATCAGACTTACACCATATCCTGTTTCTTTTGCCACCTTTCCTTCCTTTCTATTCTTCAGCTTCTTTTTCCCCAGTTTTTCTTCCTTTTTTCCTCCCCGTGTTTGTATTTTTTATTTCAGAATTTTTTCATCCATTGACTGTTTGAAAAATCCTGTAAATTTAATAATACAAGGTGAAAATTATCATTTACATAATGGTATCTTAATTCAAATTGTATGAAAAATATTGCTTTGTTTATTATAAAATTACTGAGCTCGATGTGCAGATCAGTTTTAATATTTAGTATTTGATATTTTATATTGTGTTTATAGGATTAACTTGGATTATATACCAACGGATTACGATATATATATATATATATATATATATATATATATATATATATATATATACATATATATATGTGTGTGTGTGTGTGTGTGTGTGTGTGTGTATTATCTGTATTTAGGCAATAATATCTACAAAACTCTATAAATTCTAAAGCACTCACCATTGTCTCTAACTACCATGATGATGACGTAAGAAAGTCGAAATCAACTTCAGAAAATTTCTGACGGAATTTATTCTTTGTCTGACCAAGATTATTCGTAATTTGTAAACATTGATCAATAAAATTAATCAACACAAAATATGTTTTTTTAATAATATATATATATATATATATATATATATATATGTATATACACAAGATGTTAATAAAATATTAAATATAATTAAATTTTATATTATATATATATATATATATATATATATAAGATATTATATATAAATATATAAGATAAGATATTATATATACATATATAAAATAAGATGAGATATTAATAAAATTGTGCTCGATATATTAATAAACATAGATATTATTCCTCACTAGGAGTTTATATATAGTGTGATTGAAAAGTAATACCTCATTTTATGTATGATGGACTCTCCCGTCTAACTATAATTTTTACAAGACGGGAGAGTTCATAAAATATGGAGTTACTTTTCAATTACCCTGTATATCAATAATAAATATAGATTTTTACCCTCTCCGCTAGCACAAATTGGAGTTTCATGTGCAATGCAATCGTCAGATGCTGATCGAAAACTGTAAAATGCGACTGTGTGTTAACTTTTTTTTTATTATTATTAGGGCTTCCATCATTTTTTAAATATTTTTTTACATGTAGATGAGGTTATTCTGTATGTATTTGCTACTGGTATGTTTCGGAGTCTGGTAGGTGTGTGTGTGTGTGTGTGTGTGTGTGTGTGTGTGTGTGTGTGTATGTGTGTGTGTGTGTGTGTGTGTGTGTGTGTGTGTGTGTTGAAATGAGTTCTAAAACTTTATCCTAAAAAGTAACAACAGGCCTGCAAATCAAAACTACAAAGAACCAACATTATTTACGAGTTCAAATGCCCTTAAAGGAACTGTGTTCTTGATCAAACTAAACTACTACATGCCTATACAGACGAATAACGTTACAGCTACCCGACGACAGCTCCATTTGAACACATTTAAACACACGCACAAACACAAAGCAACCGGAAATGCAGAACATTTGGAGAGATTTTACGCACTTTTTGTCCAGAAAGAAAATACTTGTACGAACACAGGAAAGATTAAATAAAAATCTTAATTGCAGTACCTTGTCTGTCGTCTTGAATGAAACATGTATTAAAAAGGGATTGCTTCCTAAATACACAATATATATATATTTGTGTGTGTGTGTGTGTGTGTGTGTGTGTGTGTGTGTGTGTGTGTGTGTGTGTGTGTTTAGGCAGCAAATTATTTTAGGCATGTCTGATTGAATAAATTGTTTGCTAATTTTTAACAAAATCCGTTCATACTCACGAATAATCTTCCGTATATTGATGTTAAAGGATGAGAGAAATGTGCTATAGCTGTTTAAAGATCATCTTCAGGGGTGCAAGTATATATATGCAAATATATGTTGGGTATACGACAAATACTCTAACAAGAAGGCTTATACTGCACATTCGTCCATTGCGAGACATCTACAACATTCCCGTCCACATTCACAATATAAAAAATTACTAATCGACAACACAACTATCCGACACCAAGGAAACAACAAATTCACACTACAGATATTAGAAGTAATTTATATTAAAAAATTAAAGCCGGCACTGAACAGAATCAACTATGAATACTGTAGTAATGTTCTGAAATGCCTGTAAAGGAACAGTTTTTTTCACGTTTTAATTCGCGCATGACCATGACATTATCACATCAAAAAAATTCCATAATGGATAATTTTTTCACGTTGTAATGAATACTCAGCACATTGTCAACAGTTTTGCGTTTAAAAGCATAATGAAAAAATAACGGTAATTACGCACAATTTTGTATAAATACTTGTACTAATGAAAAACATATAGTTTTGTGCTACTTGCACCCATGAAGATGATCTTGGAGGAAGATCGAAAGTACTTGGGAAATTAAAACAAAAGAAAATTTAAACAGTTATAGCACATTACTCTCATCCTTCATCGGAAGGTTATTCGTGAGTATGAACGGATTTTATCAAAAATAAGCAGACATAATGTCTATAATTTATCCAATCATATATATATATATATATATATATATATATATATATATATATATATATATATATATATAAGGCTCAAACACTAATATTCCGTGGTCATAATTTATTACATTGGAATCGTAATCACGATCCAATTCACCAGATTTACAAATTCAAAAAAAAAATTCATGTATATATATTGACCAATAATATATATATATATATATATATATATATATATATATATATATATATATATATATATATATATATATATATATATATATATATACCACTTAATATTAAGCTATTCAAATGAAATAATATTTTGGAATCACATTAAAAAAAAGGTCAGATTCAGGTTCAAAACTTATTAAATCCTCTTCGTATATAAATAAGGGATTTGTCAAAAAATACTAAAAGTTTTTTTACAAAATCCTAACGTGTAGGGACGTACATTAAATATGCGAGCTGGCAACCATAAGTGCCTCCACACAGTGGTATGTCTGAAAACATGACAACCCTGTTATAGGAAGCTAATCTAATTCAAACAATGGTAGAGGTGGATTTTATTGTTTTCTTTTTTAGTAAGATACGGCGGAAGTCCTTTGAGAAATCTCTAACTTATTTCTATCCTCGGCTCTTCCGAACGGTTATGTCACATTGACTTCGCCCGCTTGTTTATTTGGTCGTTGGAATTATTTCTTTCTTTCTTTTTTTTTTTCTCTCCATTTTTTGTCTCTTCTTTTCATCATTCTTTCTGTTTTTCTTTCTTCTCTCTCTCTTTCTCTCTCTCATTATTTCTGTCATTTTTTTCACTCCCTTTTCTTTTTTTTTCTTTCGTCTGTTCTTTTATTTCTTTCTTCTTTTCATTACTTCGTTCTTTTATCTTTTTCCACCTTTATTCTGTCTTTCGTTTATTCTATTGACCTTTCTTTATTTTTCTTTCTTACTTTTATTCTTTCTGGTATTGGCTTACGGCCACATCACGTTCAAACAGCGGTTCCCGTAAGATCACCGAAGATAAATCTGGCCAGTAACTAGATGGGTGAGTACTTCGAAATATTATGTAATATAAGCTTGGATGTGCGGGGGGTTTAATGATTAATGGCTCGGAATTGTTAATAGGAGAGCCGAGTTCTATTTCCAATCTAGTTTGTTATATTCACTTACGCGCAAATTCCCTGGAGAAAGGTATGAATTCAACTTTTGTCCCCACCCCCGCTAAGAATTAATTAGTAAAACTTGTGTCATTAAAACTATTATTAACTAAATAAAAATAAATACAACTGCGTTAAAAATACTTATATTTCACCATTCAATAACCCATGGAGATGTTGATATGCTGCTAAAATAAAACAATCAATAAAGTAATCTTTTTGTTATTTTTTTTCTATTTTTCTTTTTTGTTTATTATTTTTGTCGTTTCTTATCCAGGTTTTTTTTTATTCTCTCTTTCTTTTAGACATTTTCTTTCCGTCTTCCTTGTGTTATTTTAATGTTTTGTACTTTCTTTGTTACTTTTATTCTTTCTGTTATTCTTTTTTCTTTCTTTCTTTTTCTTTCTTAAGTCCCTTTCTTTCTTTTATACTTTCTATTTTCTTTTTTTGCCTTTCTCTCTTTCTCTCCCTCTCTCTTATTCTTTATTTCCTTCTTTCTTTCTTTTATTATTTGATATATATATATATCTATATCTATCTATCTATCTATATATATATATATATATATATATATATATATATATATATATATATATAAATAAGGAAGTATAGTTTTAAGATGTGCTATATTTATGGGATAAAGTGCTCAATATCAGAGATGGAGCGTATATAATATATAAATATAAAAGTGAACATTGAAGTCAGCACTCAGAGGCGACAGGCTTTCACCACTGAGTGCTGAATTCAATATTCACTTTTATATATATATATATATATATATATATATATATATATATATATATATATATATATATATAACGTAAATCATTCATACGAAAAACAAATACTGAAGCTAATTATATGGCAAGAATCACTCTCGCAAACAATATTTAATAATAAAATACAATCAACTTCGAATCCGTTAATGAATGGTATGATCCTTGTTTATAAATTCCGGTTTTATCAGGTCTTATTTTTTCTACTAGCCGGGATTTCAGTCGTTTCGAACGACCATCATCAGGTAGACATTTGAGTGTGTTTTTGTTAAATTCCAGGTAGTAATGAGACATCGAAAGATAGTGCAGACCGAAAGAGTGTTTTTTTCTTTTAGCAATGAGATATTGTTAAATTTAAGAATAATTTTGGAGCGTGCAGTCGCGACGCTGAGGTTGAATTTTTTTTTAATTTGAAAATTATTTTATTATTAAATATTGTTTGCGAGAGTGATTCTTGCCATATAATTAGCTTCAGTATTTGTTTTTCGTATGAATGATTTACGTTACATAAATTGAATACGCATTACATAATTGATATTAAAATAACCTGATCCTAAGTGCGAATTCCTGATAATAACTGTGACATTTACTCTAACTACTGAACAATTTAGTTCATGCCACCTTTCTTCAGTACAAGAACGCACAATTTTCAAATTTAAAAATTTAATCATGTTGCTACTTTTTTACAAACTAAATAAACGTTAAAATCCTTTTAAATTTAAAAGACGCGATGATGTTATCACGTGCAGGGCGAAGATTTTTATCATGTGACAGCGTGAAAAAGATTTTTAATATACAAGCCAAAAAGATCGAAGAATACGTTATAAAATTTAAATATATTATAAACATTGTAATATGTTACCAGAAATATTGTAATCTATACGATTAATAAGAGGTCTTTTGCTTTTAATATGTAATGCCTCTAAGATTTTAAGGCGTCTAATGTCTGTATGTTTATCTATAATTTTAGTATTTTCTATAAGTATTTTACGTATATCATATTGCATAAGGGAAACAGTATGTGACTTAATATGTTGTTTAATGGAGCTAGAATTATTTAGATGCATAGTTAATCTTCTGGAGATATTATATACTGTCTATTTGGGCTTTCTTTAAGGAAAAAAGATAGACAATTTGTGTCGATTAATTTTAATGAACGACTTTTGGAAAAGTGCAGAAAATGTGGTCCAGGCTTTCGAGTTTCTTCTGAAATGAACTTCGGACAATTTCTGATGAAATTTCCTCCTTTTCTGGGAAAAGTCGATCATTAAAATGAATCGATACGTGGATACTCGTATTTGAAATAGATGCCCTATTTTTTATTTTTTCCTTCAAACATCCTTATTACGCCTGTCGGTCTGAGTATTCGAGAAATTGTGATGAAGAAAACGTGCTTGCAAGTAAATATAAAAATGGTGCGTCTATTTCAAATACGAACAACGTTTAATGGTTCGATTCCGGCCAGGGAGCCCAGTCTCTTGATTAAGATTTATTGAAAAGGCAGGCCGATAGACGTAATACATACTGTTAAAAGTAAAAATAAAAATGAGGCGTCTCCTTCAAATAAGACTATCCACTGTTATAATTAATGGAGTTATTTTTAATCCAACGTTTTTATTACTTCAAAACGGTCGAAACGTTGTAATAAATATGACGACAAAGATGAGGACAATAGACCGAATAATGTAAATAATGTAAACTCAAATATACACATTCATCTAAGGTACTACGAAAATGTTCGGTGAAAACAAACAGAGCCCGCAATATTTTTTTTTTTTTTTGGCACTGCCATTTGGAAGCTGTAGTCGAATATCAGCTCTTTCGAAGTATTATTTCCAAGGGGACGTTTGGGGACTGGTTGTTAGACTAAGTTTTTTTATTTTTTCACGCTTAATTTCCTAGTATGTTTATATAGCATATCTTTCACACATAAATTATGACTGAGAAAGTGAAAGAAAGGGGGAGCATCTGATCTTTTATTTAATTCATTTCCGAGTGATATCGCTTCAGACATTTAGAATAAGAATTAATATACGCAAAAAGCATTGCCCATACGTACATACATCTACAAACGCCTTATTTACGCCCAACTTATTTATTACAGTTCCAGTGGGCTGGCTTCCATCTATTATAGGATATATTTTATATGATCTGTCGTCAGGGTGTGTCGAAGATTTTCATGGACAATTACTTCCCTTTATATTACTTTCACAACTATAATTTCTTCCGAGAAATTCTTTTTTTTTTTACGGCACTGTGAGATAATGTCTTACTGCATGAGATACGACTTAGTTTATTTATGATCTGCTTGCCCGCGACGCAGGAATAACAATCACAGTTTTGTAAAACGGATCTTTACGCTCGACCTCTACTGACTGTACTTGAATGGTAAAGGTCGGAAGAGGTTAAAAGAGATCGAGTGATTATGATATATATATATATATATATATATATATATATATATATATATATATATATATATATATATATATATATATATATATATATATATATATATATATATATGACTTGTTTGCTTGAACACGTTAAAGCGTGCTGATTTGAACGTCCGACGTGAAAGTAAATAAATAAGCGACATACCAATGCCACAGCATATTGTTGCTAAAATATCCGGGTAACAGTTTCCTGTTTTGTCATTCTGTATGCGTCGTTTTTTTAAGAAGTGTCAGTATTTATATGAGTAACTTTTATTTATTTCTATCTTTTCAAAATTATTCTGGCGTGCTAAACTGTTTTAAAGCAACGTAAATTAAATTTAACATTCTTTTAAATTTAAAAAAAAATTATTAAATTAAGGTATGAATTTTCTAATGCGGAAAGTTTATAAAAGAGAATTATAAAGAAAAATTTAATGTATTTTCAGATTATATAGGGTGACCCAAAAAAACGGGAACTTTTTAACAATCCAATAAAACCAAGAGTGCTGGAAGAAAAATATTCAATTAGTAGTAAGTGAAACCTTAAAACATGCCATTTAAGAAACAATGATGGAATGTCCTGTAGATGGCGCCCTCCTGTACGAATGCATTCTTAAAATCTGCTGTTGAGATTCCTCATTGACTGCTGCAACATCTCAGCTGGGACTTGATTTTTTTTAAATTTTCTTCGGAGACAATGTCTATCTTTCGTTTATATTTTTAAAAAATCCTCCGCTTGACTTTCAAATATATCTGTAATTTTGTTTTCTTTCACTCATTGCCAAAGATTTATAAAATTAAGAGAGAGAAGTAAATTGTAAGAAAAAAAGTTTGAAAAGGAAGAGCGAAGAAGAGAAAAAATGTGACAGGCAAGATAAAAAAAAAAGGTGTAAGTAAAGAGGGTAAAGGAAAAGAATAAGAAACTGATAAAAGTCGAAGGGGGGGAGGTACAGTAAAAGGTAGGGATGTTAGAAAGAGAGGCAACAGAATAGAGAAACAAGAAAAATGTTAAAGTAAAAAAAGAAGATGAAGACAGAAAGTATAATAGAATAGTGGTGAAGAAGAAGAAGAAGAAGAAGAAGAAGAAGAAGAAGAAGAAGAAGAAGAAGAAGAAGAAGAAGAAAGACGAGGAGGAGGAGGAGGAGGAGAAGAAGAAGGAGGAGGAGGAGAAGAAGAAGAAGAAGAAGAATAAAGACGAGGGGAGGAGGAGGAGAAGTAGAAGAAGAAAAAGAAGAAGAAGGACGAGGAGAAGAAGAAGAAGAAGAAGAAGAACAAGAAGAAGAAGAAGAAGAAGAAGAAGAAGAAGAACAAGAAGAAGAACAAGAACAAGAAGAAGAACAAGAACAAGAAGAAAGACGAGAAGAAGAAGAAGAAGAAGAAGAAGAAGAAGAAGAAGAAGAAGAAGAAGAAGAAGAAGAAGAAGAAATACATGGGGAGGAGGAGGAGGAGAAGAAGAAGAAGAAGAAGAAGAAGAAGAAGAAGAAGAAGAAGAAGAAGAAGAAGAAGAAGAAGAAGAAGGACGAGGAGGAGGAGGAGGAGAAGAAGATGAAGAAGAAGAAGGGTACGCTTTAACGTGTTCAAGCAAACGATTTCATAATTTATCATCATCCAATACGTCATGCTCTTTAAACAATATTAAAACCACCAGATTTATGATACGAAACGATTCAATTAATAGCCATAGATATCTGTCTTGGGAGTCGATATGATTCGACTTAACAGGTGACAATTTTCTTCTGTCATTTATAACATTAATTTCAACCAGATTCCAATGATTTTCTTAGCAAAAAGAGGTAGAAAAAAACAAAAACAACTATTCATAAATAACCAACTAAAAATAAACGATTAAACATGTGCGCATTTCGATTAACTTCAAACGATCAGGATGTGACAACTCCTTGAAGTTAGGGTAAAGTTAGACCACTTCTGAAATCTTGGTACTGTCTACTTTCAAGCTATATACAAGCCCATACGTGGCGTAACAGCAAAATGGTCCAAATCCTGTCACAGCATAATTGTCCATCTCACGAAATGTTTATTATCTAACAAAACAACTGAACTGAGTTTCTTTTCCCCAGGTTTCCAGATAAGACGTTTAGCCATCTTGACACCATTTTTCGAAAGAATCACTGAAAAATCCTTTGGGTTATTCAGCTGAGAAGAGAGCAGGTAAAAATCGTTTTGTCAGGCCAACTCGTTTCCCAAATGAGCAATGGTGAGAGTAAAACGATCATTCAGGCCTTCAGTAATGGTGCCAACATTCATACTTAGTCTTTCATCTTCAAAGTCCATTCAAGAACCATCAAGAAAACGGTGAATAAGTTTAATAAAAGAGGGACCACTAAAGAGGAGACCTGGATCAGGAGATTACAACAGGAAGAGGAATCGTCATTTCAACTTAGAGCTAGAGAGGTTAATTAGAAAAGATCCAACTCAGTCCATGAGACATTTGGCACGTGAGAGAGGAGTTTCAGCTATGACAATCCAAAGAGCAGTGAAAAAGGCATTGTACGTGAAAACCTCTGAGGCACATTGTTATGGCTGGACAGAAAGTTAGGTTAGACGGTGAAAATCATCTTGAATAAGTTGGAAAATAATCCTGAAATTATATATATATATATATATATATATATATATATATATATATATATATAGTTGGAGTCCCGGTCTACACTCCTCCCCCTCTATTGGACACGATTAGAGGCTCAAATCTTGTTTTGTGTTTAGGAAGGGGTTCCCGGATCTCTCTCTCTCTCTCTCTCTCTCTCTCTCTCTCTCTCTCTCTATCTCTCTCTCTCTCTCTCTCTCTGGCCTCTGTACTGGTCGCTCTGTCTTTTTTACAAATACTTTCACGGTAATTGCTCCGAGGAGCTGCTTTCGCATATCCCTAGGCCTCATGAATTTAAACGTCCTACGAGGCTGGCATCCCGTTCCCACCCCTTCACCGTTGAAACTGTTACATGCAGACGTCTCTTCTACTCCAATAGCTTCATGTCTCGTACATCTCGCCTGTGGAACTCCCTTCCCTATTACTGTTTCCCTGACAAATACAATCTCCAACGGTTTAAGTGTAGCGTCAATCGACATCTCCAGTTGCCTTGATCTATCCACTTCCCTTCTCCACATCCTTTCACCTTTCATTCCTATCTGCTCTCGCTCCAAATCTTCTGTAACCCCCTTGCGTTGATCGACCCACTGTCTTTCTCTTTCTCCACATCCTCTCCTTTACCACTCCTATCTGCTCTTCCTCCAACCCTTCTATAACCCCTTGCGCGATAGTGGCCTCCAGCCTTGCTTGGGGTGATACGCTTAAAAAAAAAAAAGTTTATATCAATCCTTCATGAGTATCCTTAACTATGATTAATTAATGATGATCATGTCATTTTTGTTTCTCATCGATTCTTCTGTTAAGCTTGGGGAGTAATTATACATTCTTATTGCTCAAAGTAGAGTCCAATAGTTTTAGAAACACCTCGGAGAATTCCAGTAATATATCTTTAATCATTTCTAAGATACATCAGTTTAAATTCAATCTAACAATTGGACAATTTTGCTGTTACTCGATTTGTACAATTTTGTTGTTACACCAGAATTAACTCGGGAAATGTTCGCAAAATGCCTGATGTTCACTTGCGGGTTGACTAAATTGAATGCCAGTATTTACGACACATAATGATCCAATAAACATGTATTGAAATACATCTTGATCACGCGAAATCATAGTCAGGATTCAACCAATCAATAGAATACCCATATTTACAATATATTCCGATACAATAAACGGCCATTGAAATACATCTACATTAAACGATTTCATAATTTATCATCATCCAATACTTCATGCTCTTTAAACAATATTAAAACCACCAGATTTATGATACGAAACGATTCAATTAATAGCCATATATATCTGTCT
The DNA here is from genome assembly GCA_964036315.1 of Acanthosepion esculentum. Lineage (NCBI taxonomy): Eukaryota > Metazoa > Mollusca > Cephalopoda > Sepiida > Sepiidae > Acanthosepion > Acanthosepion esculentum. The sequence goes on from OZ038476.1 coordinate 75,759,430, forward strand.
TGGGAGTCGATATGATTCGACGTAACAGGTGACAATTTTCTTCTGCAATATAATACAAGAGTCAAATACCCAGATTTATAAGAGTGATTAAGGCACTTCCGTTTGAAATATATATTTATAGCCCCAAATCAGGAATATTTATAAATCGGACACTTCATCATTTAGAGTCGAATAAAAACATATATACAAATGGGTAAGTATATTATCAACAACGTCGAGCAGTTACATCGAAATTTTCAAATCTAAACACACGTACGTAACAGTTTGCGTGTCCAGAAGTTTGTTTTGTTTTGTTTTTTGTGTCTACGAATCTGATCAAAGTGATTATAGCGAAATCTATAATAAACTTAACCATTCCTCCAACAAGCAACATCTGTTGAGTTGACGTTTGGAAACGACCCACTGTGGATTTGCGCGCCTCTCTATTTACAAACTCGAAAAGTTGTTTATTTCCTCCGACAGACACTCGGTGAACCAACCGTGGGAGTGCTTATGACGCCATTCGTGCACACTTCACAACAACGAATGCCGCCCTATGAGACTTTTTCAATGTAATATTTTGTGGCCATTAAAGATTTTACAAGCAGAAAAAAAGTATTGATTATGCGAAATTCCTACCTGTTGTGTACGCTGATTTTATTTTGGGAAGAAAATATCCGGAAAGTATTTTGAGAAATTGCAGGAAAATAATTCGCAGTTTGATGTTTACAAAGTAGAATTGTTTTGTGTCAGATAAACCATCAATGTCAGGTTGTAATTTTTTTATTTGATCAAAAATATGTTTTATCTATCTATCTATCTATCTATCTATCTATCTATCTATCTATCTATCTATCTCACTCTGTTCTTATCTATCTATTTATCACTACATATATACACTCTTTTCTTATCTATCTATCTATCTATTTATCTATCTATCTATCTATCTGCTACATTCGGCTTGTTTCTTTCTTTCTCTACATATTCTAATCTGTTCTTATCTATCTATTTATCTATCTATCTATCTATCTCACTCTGTTCTTATCTATCTATTTATCACTACATATATACACTCTTTTCTTATCTATCTATCTATCTATCTATCTATCTACTACATTCGGCTTGTTTCTTTCTTTCTCTACATATCCTAATCTGTTCTTATCTAGCTATCTATCTATCTTATCCAGTTTTGACGTACCTGTGGCTAAAAGAAGGCAACAAGGTTGCGGTAGTGTTATAATATGGGCTGGAATTGTCGACCAAACTATTAATGTACAATTCAAAATCGATGGAACAGTTAGAGGGAACAGTGCTAACTATTGTCATTTTATGAACAAGACTTTCTTTGCTTGCTACATGTCCCAGTTTAGAATTGAAGTGTGTATTTATGCACGACAATGCTCCTTCTCGTGTATCTAACCTTTACCCGTTTCAACAGAGAAAATTTACAGGAAAGAAGGTAATGGTTTGGTCAATATTAAGTCCTGATTTGAATCCAGTCGAAAATCTATGGTCAATTGTGAAGATGAAATCATATGAAGATAGCAAACAATATAATAGCAAAGCAGACCAATGGGTGGCAATTAAAACTGCTATGTCGGAAATTGAACCTGCAGAAGTAAACAAAATTAACAAAATCAATGGATAATAGATTACTGGCTTTTATTGAGATGGGTCACTAAATTAAAATGGAAAGGATTCAAAGACTTATCAGTTGTATTTGTTATTTGTTCTATTATAAGTGTTGATCAATTTTTAATGATTTTATTACCTTTTTATTGAAGCAAAAATTTGTTATTTGGTTTTGCTTAATAACTTCAGACGGTAGATTTTAGAATACTTTGAATAACTTCAATAAATTCAATAAAACATATTGATAATACCTAAAATTTTAAATCAGGCTTTGTTTTGAGATCGAAATTGATTGTTTTTTCAAACCAAATTTGAATTATTTCAGTTTATATGATATGCGTAATACCTTTAGCCTGTGTGTATCTATCACAACTGATTGGTCTATCTATCTATCTATCTATCTATCTATCTATCTATCTATCTCTCTCTCTCTCTCTCTCTCTATATATATATATATATATATATATATATATATATATATATATGTGTGTGTGTGTGTGTGTGTGTGTGTGTGTGTGTGTGTTGCCTAAATATATACATTATTTTACTTACGCTCTATCTTTGATATTGGGCACTTTTAGCAATAAATATAACATGACAACTATATTTTTATCATATTTATTACTTTATTTATATATATATCTGTTGTTATCTATCTATTTATCACTATATATATACTCTGTTCATATCTTTCACAGTTAATTCATATCTGTGTGTGTATCTACTTATTTATTTATCTATCTGAGTTTCTATCTATCTATTTCATATATCTATCTATCTATCTATCTATCTCTCTCTCTTTCTCTCTCTCTCTCTCTCTCTCTCTATATATATATATATATATATATATATATATATATATATATACGAGTTTGAGTTTCAGTTCCTTTCTATTTATTTATTACAGCATAGTTATACTCTGTTCATATCTATCTCTCTATCTGTCACAATTGTTCATATATATCTATCAATCTATTTGTCTGGCTATCTATGTATCTATGTATCTATCTGAATTTCTATCTGTCTATCTATCTATCTATCTAAGACGGCTGCATAAGAATGTTTTCTAATAGCGAGTACTTTCGGGCTTCTTAGTTATGAACCATGTAGTGTCTGTGTGCTTAGTATGACTCAGTTAGTCCCGTCGTGATGTTATTTAGAAAGCTGAAAGTTTAAAATAGTCCAAGGTAATGTATATTTCATATGGTCGAACACGGTCGAAAATACTTGAACAAAAGACAACAGAACAAATATGAACTTTACGCAGTTTATCCGGAATATATCGATGCAGCATCTTATTTGAAAATAGGAAAAATACTATAAAAAATGAAACAGACACACCTTGTTGGTTGTATTTGTTGTCTAAATATACACATTATTTTACTTACGCTCTATCTTTGATATTGAGCACTTTTAGCAATAAATATAACATGGCAACTATATTTTTATCATATTTATTACTTTATTTATTATTTTAATTTATTTGATGTCATATTTCTACTTAAGATTTGCACACACACACACACACACACACACACACACACACACATACAAATCTACAGACAACCAACTTTATTTAATTACTATTTAAAATTATTTGGATTTGTAAATGTATTTAACAGAATCAGATTTCGATATATATAGAGAGAGACGGAGAAGATTGAAAAGATGTAGATAGATAGATAGATAGATAGATAGATAGATAGATAGATATAGAAACAAAAATAGACAGAATGAGCTGGATAACGAAAGAACATAATATACATGACGTGATTAATAATTGGATATGAACAGAGTAAGATAGATATATAGATATGAACAGACTGAAATTAAAAAGGAAGCTAAGAAGTGATTGAAATGTTATCACAGGCGTGGATAGATAGATAGATAGATAGATAGATAGATAGATAGATAGATAGATAGATAGATAGATAGATAGATAGATACAGACAGTGCGCTAGATAGATAATGAACAGGTTATATATATATATATATATATATATATATATATATATATATATATATAAATGATATGAACAGACGGAGATTGGTAGACACGAAAGCCTGAGGGAGAGAGAAATATAGAGACAGAAAAAAAACTGAATGAGTTGCAGAGATAATTTAGGCAAAAGAAGACAGATAAGGGAGTAAAGATTTCGAAGGACAAAAATCTCAATTCATGCAAGTGGAAAAGGCAGATGTGTAATTTAGTAAAGAAAGAAAGAAAGAAAGAAAGAAAGAAAGAAAGAAAGAAAGAAAGAAAGAAAGAAAGAAAGAAAGAAAAAAAGAAAGAAAGAAAGAAATCTTTATCGATATTATAAATGACTTCCTGTTGATTGCCCGGAAGGTACGTAAAAATGAAATGTATTTCGATGAGAAGTCATTGCATGTAGAAAACAATGGACAACAATGAGATATATGGAGAGGCTCAGTCTAAAGGACGCCATTACCCCTAATTAAGCAATTAGCTGAGAAGGATCTAATTAATCCCTTTGTTTATGCATACCTGCAATATATATATATATATATATATATAACATAAATGTATATATATATTTCTTATGCACATTTTCATATATATATATATATATATATATATATATATATATATATATAACATAAATGTATATATATATATTTCTTATGCACATTTTCATAAATATATATATATATATATATATATATTACAGAAGAAATAATATACTTCACACCTAAATATAGTTACGCTTATAATAAATAAAAGCATGAATTAAAATAAATGTTGAGTAGATTTTGACAGCATCTCTTCTTGTAAACATGTTCTATTAAAAAGAATAAACATTTTATCTCCATTAAATTTATTGATAATTTTTTCTAGTGATATTCGTTCGAAACAAAGAAAAGATTTCTGAACTGCGACGTAATATCGTTCTTCGTAAAATGGTAGTGAATAAGCCGGATAATCCCTTCTCAGACAACAAAGAAATGTGGTTCTACAGTCGGATGCTGAGAATCCTGTTGACCGAACATTTCAATAACGAGGAAAGTTTAAAGAAAATGGAAACAAAAAGAAAGCGGAAATAATTATAATAATAATCATTAATTAGAAAAAAATATGTTAAGGTTTCTAGCAGACATTATTTTTACTTACGCTCTATCTCTGATATTGTTGTGGTGTCCTCCCTCTAAGAGTCTATGTTAGACTCTTCCGTCTACTATAATTTATAGTAGGAGAGGTGGCTCGGCGAACAGTGAATAGATTGTTCAACTGTCAAACTCTCCGCCTCGACGAAGTGGAACTCGGGCGAGGCTTTGCCGCAGGGCTAAGTTTCGTCCGGGGAGGTAGACAGGCCCTGAACCCGTTTATACGGGTTCTAAAGTGCATATTTTTGGCCGATCCTACGGGCTAGGAGAACCCACACTAAACCGGCCTTGTGCCACATACACCCTTGTGGGGGGCTGTTATATATTAACAGTGAATGGTTGAGTGCTAGTTCATTCGATACACTCTTACTAGTTGTGTAATACTCTTCTGGTGTACTTAACCATTTACTTGGTCACAACAGATATTGAGCACTTTTAGCAATAAATATAACATGGCAACTATATTTTTATCATATTTATTATTTTATTTATTATTTTATTTTATTTATATTATATTTTTATTATTTTATTTATATATTTATATTTATTTTACTTAAGATTTGAACATACACACTTTCTTTATTTCTTCGTCCTTTTTAAAGTTGGGACAAACACTTTTGTGTTTATCTCTGTTTAAACAAAATGTGACAAATTTTTAACATTTCTAAATGTGTCCGTGAATTTTGGTGTAAACTTCCTATCGCCTAACTACACTACCCTAGACGTTGCTTCTCACAATGAGAAAAGATGCTCAGAGAATTTAACAATCACAGGACATACTGATTTGGTTTGGTTTGTTTTACGGCATATCAACCTCAATGAGTCATTTAATGCCGAAAAATAATTTTTATTTCTGGTAAAAACTTTTTTCTTCAAGAATCTATAGCTGGTAACGTCTTTTTTCCTTAAAAATGTATAGCTGGTAATATTATTTTTTTCAAAAACGTATAGTTGGTAATATTATTTTTCCAAAACACACAGCTGGTAATATTATTTTTTCAATATGTATAGCTGACAATATTATTTTTTTTCCAAAAACGTATAGCTGGTAATATTAATTTTTCCAAAAATGTATAGCTGGTAATATTATTTTTTCCGAAAATATATAGCTGGTAATATTATTTTTCCAAAAATATATAGCTGGTATTATTATTTTTTCCAAACATGTATAGCTGGTAATTTTTTTCAAATATGTACAGCCGGCAACACTATTCTTTCAAAAAAAAATATAGCCGGTAATATTTTTCAAAAATTGTACAGCTGGCCACATTATTTTTCAAAAATATATTATCAGAAGTCATGCTGTTGGACTTAGTTTATCGTCATCCCCAGGACGCGGATGTAGTTTATAGTCATACCCAGGACGTGGCCACACCTTGGGAGTTAACTATTTGCCCATAGCTGGGACCCTAACAGATGCTACCACCCCGGGTCAGAGTGGACCTGGGAACACAATCAATTAAGAGGTGGTTCCACGCTCCTCAAAACTTCCTGATCAGAGGCCTTGCTGTTGGATGTAGTTTATCGTCTTGCCCAGGACTCGGATGCAGTTTAACGTCATACCCAGGACGGAGGACATACTGAAGGGACAGAGGAAGGCAGGGAGTAACCTACCTAAATAGTCTTGTGTAGATAGATAATAGAACAGTGACTGGAAGGGATGGTGAAAAAGGCACACAATACTAAAAGCTATAAAAGGGTGGGAATTTGTGGATACCCGTGATCACCTACATAGCACATAGGAGAATGTACGGATTAACTGTGAACAAGAAATGCCGGACATTATTCGTAACGTACTTGTTGACAACACAAATATGATAGCATCATCTACATGCAAAAAAAAAAGGTCTAAAATATTGGAAGCCTTATTAATAAAAACAAAAAGAACAACACTCAATAATATCAACTATGAACATGGACACAATATCTTGACCGTGTTTTGAAAATAAAAACATTATATAAATACGTACATGCAACAAACTATTTCTTGTTAACAGTTAATATACTTCAACCTTGACAATGGCTAATTGGACATCCGAGAGCGATCGCAAAAATAGAACATTCGGACAGTTTTTATATAATTTATCGTCTGAAAAGAAAAAAATTATTAGATCGCATGACAAATTGTATAAAAAATAAATCGAAGCACCTCGTCTGTCGTATTCAATAAAATTTACACACACACACATATATATACACACACACACACACACACATTTTTATATATATATATATATATATATATATATATATATATATATATATATATATATATATATATATATATATATTAAAAACGAGTGACAAGGTGCTTTTATTTAGTTTTTTATATAATTTCTCGTGCGATCTAATAAAGTTTTTCTTTTCAGAGGATAAAATAATGGAAGCCTTACTAATAAAAACAAACAAACCAACACTTAATAATATTAACTTTGAACATGGACATAATATCTTGACCGTGTTTTGAAACAAAAAAAATTAAAATCACTTTATAAAACATACATATAACAAACTATTTCTATTTCTAATTCTAACAGTTGAAATATAATCCTTGAAAATGGCTAAATGTATAGCCGAAAGCGCTCGGATAAAAAGAACATTCGGACAGTTTTTATATAATTTATCCTCTGAAAAGAAAAACTTTATTAGATCGCACGAGAAATTATATAAAAAAACTAAATAAAAGCACCTTGTCAGTCGTTTTTAATGAAATGTGCATGAAAGAAGGATTGCTGCCTAAATACACAAATATATATATATATAAGTGAACATTGAAGTCAACACTCATAGGCGACAAGCTCTTTTATGCTAGACGCAATCGTCAGCACATAAATATAAATATAGCACACCTTGAAACTATATTTCTTCATACATATATATACTGTCAGTCACTGTGTGTTTATCTAAATCTAAAAATAAACACGCTAAAATTCACCTTCATCCCTGCCGACGACTTAGTGGTAGAAGTTCCGACTGACGCCAATTCAGTCGGGTTTCGATCCTAGCTAGAGGCAACCGGACGTCTAGCCACACTGATGAGCTGTGAAACAGCGAAACAGTCTGTCTGTGGATGCCAAAATATATATATATATATATATATATATATATATATATATATATATATAGCATAATGAGAAGCCACAAACTAGACATACGTCAAAACAATCCTCATTCCCCCACAGGTGAACACTTTAATCAATCAGGACACTCATTAGACAGCTGTAAATGTATATTGATAGACTCAGGTTTTAGTACAACATACACACGAAGAAAAAAAGAGAAATACTGGATTTTAAAATTTGACACATATAAACTAAGGTTAAACAAAGACTTGGGTATTTTAAATCTGTATAAATATTTCAATAGTTAAAAGATTTCTTTATATATAGTTAAAAAAACCTTTTTAAACAACATCTAAAATATTATCGTTAGATTTACATTAAAAAATTCAAACACGGTTGCATTCCACATCACGTGACGTCCGCGTCTAACGACGAACGCTGTAAACAAACTCCCAAATACAGTAATACAGTAATTCAATTGATTTCTGAGGAAGGACCAAGTTGGTCTGAAATATTAAATATATATAAAAACATATAAATAAATACTTTCGCCAAAAAATACCCAATTTTTTTCAGTTGTTTTATCCATATTATATATATATGTATACATATATATATATATATATATATATATATATATATATATATATATATATATATATGTCTGTGTGTGTGTGTGTGCGTGTGTGTGTGTGTGTGTGTGTAAAGGTTAATGGTCAGAGTTGAATAAGACTAGGAAACAGTCGTATTAAAAAGTGCTCAGTTCAATACACGTGAGTAAAAATGTAAATAAAAATAACATACCTCCTGATTTTTAAAGTATACACACACACATATATATATATATATATATATATATATATATATATATATATATATATATATATATAATCATATGAATATTTCTAATATTTTGACTATTGTGACTATCCTCAATTCTTTCTTCGTCCTTTTTAAAGCTGGGATATACTCTTCTGTGTTTATCTCTGTTTAAACAAAATGTGACAAATTTTTAACATTTCTAAAAGTGTCCGTGAATTTTGATGTAAACTTCCTATCGCCTAACTACCCTACCCTAGACGTTGCTTCCTCGACACCTGAGAGACATGTTGCATGCCGGGAAATTATAGAAACGGAAGCTGGCGTAACAGCGGGTCGGCTACAATTACCTTCTGGGCATCTATCGAATGGTTCTATTAAGAGGAGGACACCGATGTTCCGAAACTGACCACGACACACAGCGGGATAGAGAACATGTCTCGGACATCACCTGGCGACGCATGGCACTGACCGCCCTTATTAAGTCCTGTAGTCATTCTTTGTTGAACGGGGATTTAATTCAAGGGTCATTTAACACTGGGGTGCCCTAATGTCCCTCCGGTCTTCCGTGAGCGGGTGACCTTCAAGGACCTCTATCAATTTTTGATTTGTGTTCTTTAACTTTATTTTCTTTCTTTCTTTCTTTCTTTCTTTCTTTCTTTCTTTCTTTCGTTCTTTCTTTCTTTCTTTCCATTGATATTTACCGACATCCATGGTTTCAGGCCAAACTGGGTTATAGAGTGCTTCCGGCCTTTGTTAGTCTCGATATTCTCAGGCCAAACTGCTTCTCTTTCTTCTTGGGAATATCCTTGCTCGAAGATATACGATCTTTCTGAAATATGACGAAAATGCAGAATCCTGTTGCATGTTATGTAAGTTTATACTTTAGGGTGTTCCGAAAACTTTTACACCATTAAAGGGAATGGAATGGAATCGTGAAGAGTATAAACAAGTCATGGCATCCTTTTTCACTGCACTCGAAAATCCACAAAAGAGTATTACGGCTCAGCCATACCAAATATGAAGAAATATGGTAGAAACTCAAATAAGACCCTATCTCGACCCAAATAGACTCGTCAGTGACCACAAAGGCATCATGAGTAAAAAACGGTCGCAAATACAGACCTTGATACGATAAAACTAAATACAAGACAAAGTAAAGTCTCACATAACCGCCCAAAATGAGGTAAGAGTAGAAATGGATATGACAGACGATGAGATACAAACTAAAATATATGAGATACGAAATAATGATCTCTCGGTAATAAAACGGTAGAATCAAGCTGCGACATAAACAATTACAATGAAGATGAATCAAACGCCATTAGAGCGGAATTCCTTGAAAACAACTGAAGCGAAAAACCACATCATTTAAATAATCAGCAAAGTAACACGCACAAAAAAGAGACAGACTTCCAATAATTAATATGACAAAGTCCAATAAGCATCTTGTGCAAATATATAACGCTGCATTGCAAACATTGTTAACGGACAGACCACTAGAAATCACCACAAAAATATATCTGTCGACCACATATAAATTGATGACCTTTGCCCTGTCGAACTGTACTTACTCGTTTCTCGATGAAAACAACCAACAGAAGGCATGTAGAAGATGTTCATATGGTTGCAAAGATCAACTACTAATAAATAAAATGGAAAGTTGCGCGAAAAATGGTAGAAATCTCAATACAACTTGGATAGATAACCGTAAAACCTTTGATAGTATGCCACACTCTTGGTTCATTAAGGCTTTGGAAATGTATAAAGTGTCCTTAGTGACAGTAAATATCCTTAAATATAGCATGAAACTGAGCAAAACTACATTATACCTGAATCACACCAAATGTACTGCCACTTCCAGTTTTTTGAATAGCCAACGGGGAATCTTTCAAGGAGGCTTCCTATTCCCCTTTCTGTTCAGTCTCAGCTTAATTCCTCTTCCTCGTGAACTAAACAGTAACAACCATGGATAGAAAGTACAAAACAAAATGTTTAATCGCCTACTCTACATGGAAGATATCAAACTCTTTGCCAAAGACGACAATGAATTGAAGAGTATCTTTTAATACTGTAAAATATTTCAGTGATAACATCGGTATGGGTTTCGGATTAGATAAATGTGCAAATGTAACATTCAAGAAATGGAGTATTAAAAAAACTAGTTGGGACCCGGAAGGAAATGTTTAGGAACATAAATCAAAGGAAATAATAATAATAATAATAATAACAACAACAACAACAACAATAATAATAATAATAATAATAATAACAACAACAACAACAACAATAATAATAATAATAATAATAATAATAATAATAACAACAACAACAACAACAATAATAATAATAATAATAATAATAATAAAAACAGTGAATAGATCTAGATTTTGTCACAAAAATTAAGAAATTGGAACAAGAAGAAGTCTATAAATACTTGGGAGTCGGTGAAGATGATTTAATACAGTATATACAAAAGGAGGAGAAAGTAGGCAAAGAATACTACACAAAGCAGAATATCAGCCATAAACAATTTGGCTGTCCCTGTGATGCAATACACTTCCAACATCCTTAATTAGACTATAGCTGACATTAAGCAAATGGATGTCTAAACGAGAAAGCTTCTCACTTGCCACAACATGTGTCATTCTAAGGCCGATGTTGATCGTCTGTATGTGAGCAGATTCGAAGGAGGCAGAGGATTAGTTCAACTAGATCTCTGACTGGGACCCGGAAGGAAATGTGTAGAAACAGAAATCAAAGGAAATAATAATAATAATAATAATAATAATAATAATAATAATAATAATAATAATAATAATAAAACACACTGAATAAATATCTAGATTTTGTCAGAGAGATTAGGGAACTGGAGTAAAAAGAAGCCGATAAACGCCTGGGAGTCACCGAAGGAGATGTAATGCAGCATACGCAAATAAAGGAGAAATTAAGCAAAGAATACTACAGGCGTGTGCGTCTGATTTTTAAATACCGACTTGAATTCACAAAACAGAATATCAGCCATAAACAATTTGACTGTCTCTGCAATGCAGTCGGCTGAGCAGTGTGTCAAGACACGTCGGAAACCAGAAATTAGTAAATCTACGTTTACATTCATATCACGTTAGACATATGAGGTCCATTTAGAGGACGAAACATATAACAATGTATTTTTTAACTTTGTCATTCTGATGTTAATGATAATGGTAATATTAGCCGTTTCCCTACAAGGAAACATTTGCACATTGACCGATCAGCCAGTACTGCTTTCAGTTGAAATTTATAAAAAATCTTTCACTTAAAACAACTTTTCAGGAAAACAGGTTTTTCAATCCCAGGAGCTGTTATCGCTTTTTACAGTATCGACGAGGGTATCCATTCTAACGTTTTATTTAAAGTGTTGTGGAATGTTAATGATGTGGACCCGAAATAGGGGCCACGGAAGGAAAACACGGAACACGGGTTAGAGGTAAGAAAGATATATTAAACAGAAAAGTTACAAAGAATAGTGTAAGAGTAAGCAGAGCTTACTATCCAGTGGTGTCCGATATTGGTATCGTACGCGGCTGCGCATTACTGGTGCTACTCCCATGATACTAGCATTCACATAATAATATAGTACTGGGAGAGTCCATGATGTAGGAAAGTATCGGTCTCACAACAGTTAACATCTTGATTATGTCATTATATACTCATCGAGTTACATGTGCTGTCCATTTCCGATGTTGAAGTTGCTAACACTGCTAAATGTGGTCTCTGTTGTCTGGTACAGTCCTTTGTTTGTGATTATGTAGCGCCAGTTCTCAATGCTCAAATAAAGGGCATCTTTATCAACAACCTCAGGCTTTACCCGCTCAAAGCCTTTTTAACCATTGATCTTAGAAAGTGGTTTTATACAACTGACAGTTTAGATATTTCTGAACGGATTCGGCGCTATGCCTGATATCCATGTGAAAGTCTCGATATGACGAGGCTATTTCAAAACATGACCCTAGTTTTCAGGTCAAAGTTTTGATTTTCTCGCATTTTACGGTGTAGAGCGAAACTACATCTGCCGCAGACTATTCTTTGTTCAGTTTCCTTTTCTCCTATACTAAATTGGTTATATCTGATCCATACACCGAGGTTATCAGAAGAAAAGAAAAGAGTACTGAGCTGCTACGTGACATCGGTCCTCCTATACCGCAGCGAATGTTGGACGGTCTCGTCAAAGATGAAGAAGAGACTCGAGACAACGGAGACGTGGATCTACAGAAGGATGCTAAGGATATCATGGATGGAGCGTGTGAGCAACGATGAGGTCTTGGAGAGGATGCAAACAAGGAGAAAGCTTATATTTATCATAAGGAAGAGGCAGATGAAATTTCTGGGACACGTAATGAGAAAGGGGAAGCTGAATAATCCGATGCTCACGGGTCGAATAGAGAGAAAAAGAGACAAGGGAAAGCAATACATGACATAGCTGGCGGGCTTAAGCAAGTGGGTGGCAGAAACTGGTCTGGGAGAGTTGGCAGAGGCACAATACTTATTGAGACCCACAAGGGAGAGGGGGAAGTGGATTGCCTACGTCCTGAAAGGACACGGCACATAAAAAAGAAATTCCACAGCCTGAATTTTATGATGGAATCAGGGTAGGTACCGTCATTTTTTCATTCCAGTTCCAGATACATTGTTTCACTTTTGGAATACTTTATCTTAATACCTACTTCTTGGAACACTTGGCAAATAAGATCATTCTTATGCCAATTATGAATCATCAGCATAGCCCCCCACACACACACACACACACACAATTATCACTACATTTTCCTCTGGAGGCTAAGTAGGAACGTTGTCTTCTATTGTAGATTCTTTTGGGACGCAGTTATTACTAATAATAACAGACACACACACAAACACACACACACATATATATATATATATATATATATATATATGTGTGTGTGTGTGTGTGTGTGTGTGTGTGTGTGGGTGTGTGAAGAGAGAGAAAGAGATGTAGATATATTATGAGAGAAATGAGAGAACAGAAAAAGACAGACATGGAAATGAGATATAAATATGGAACTACAGAAGTGATGCTGATATATTAACAAACAGCGAAAGTCACTAGACTGACACTAAATGAAAGTAAACCATATTATGTCGTACAAGTATATATATATATATATATATATGAATATGATATATATATATGTATGAAAACACAGAAATAAATACTTTCATAAAAAGAAAATTTTAAAAAATCCAATTTTGTTTCATTTATTTTATCCAGATATTATATGTATGAATATGATATAGATAGATAGGTGGATAGATAGATAGGTGGATAGATAGATAAGCTGTAGAGAGAGAGAGAGAGAGAGAAGTATATAAAAAATACTGTGACAGATAGAGTGAGAGTGAGAGAAAAATTTAAACTCGAATAGATAGATAGAAACAGGCATATACATATATATATATATATAAACTTAGAGAGCCAGACAAACCTACCAAGGTTTCACCTAAGCGGATCGTCAGGGAAAGTTGACTGACGATCCGCTTAGGTGAAAACTTGGTAGGTCTACTTATTGTATTGAGCACTTTATTTAGTTATTTTGCGTACTCGTATCGGTTTTTTTTTTCTTTTGGCTTTGGACTTGCATTCTAGACGATTATTTTCGGCTAACGAACATGTTCTTGGTTCTTTTTTTATACCTTTTTTTCCCTTTGGTATTGGTTTGATTATTTGCAAATCAAGACACCGAAGGTTTTCCCATCGAGTATAGTTTCTTATACTTATAAGATTACTACTACTACTACTACTACTACTACTACTACTAATAATAATAATAATAATAATAATATATATATATATATATATATATATATATATATATATATATATATATATATATATATATATATATATTTAAATTGTGTGTATTTAGGCAGCAATTTTTCATTGATGCATGATTCATTAATAATATCGGCAAGTTTTGTCTGTTTATCTTATGTAAATTCTTTTCATATCGTCTGATAAGCTTAATAACATTATCATTAAAAGAAGAAAGAAAATCACAACATTGATATATATATATATATATATATATATATATATATATGGATATATATATCCATATATATATATTTATATATATATGTGTGTGTGTGTGTGTGTGTGTGTGTGTGTGTGTGTGTGTGTGTGTGTGTGTGTGTGTGTGCGTGGAGAGAGAGAGAGAAAGATAGAAAGAGTGGGTATATTAAAATACTGTGGGAGATAGAAAGAAAGTGAAAGTGAGAGAAAGATTAAAAACTGGAATAGATAGATAGATAGATAGATAGATAGATAGATAGATAGATAGATACAGAGAGAGAAAGAGAGATAAAATGGAGGTATATTAAAAATTGTGGCAGAGAGAGAGAGAGTGAGAGAATGATTTAAAAACTGGAATATAGATAGATAGATAGATAGATAGAAACAGAGAGAGAAAGAGAGAGAAAATTGAGGTATATTAAAAATTGTGACAGAGAAAGAGTGAGAGTATGATTAAAAACCTGGAATATAGATAGATAGATAGATAGATAGATAGATAGATAGATAGATAGATAGATAGATACAGAGAGAGAAACAGAGATAAAATGGAGGTATATTAAAAATTGTGGCAGAGAGAGAGAGTGAGAGAATGATTAAAAAACTGGAATATAGATAGATAGATAGATAGATAGATAGATAGATAGATAGACAGATAGAATCACTGATGTAAACAGGACTAGATTTGTAGATGCAACCCGGTCGCCACTCACTGGAATGACTCAATCATAATTTAGGGAGGAGTACATAAATGTATCATCTTTCTCAACTCGCTTGTAAATCAGTCTGTGCTTGTGACTTTAACGCCCGATCTTCGCGGTTCAGAAATTCTGAAAAAGAATCAATTGATAAGCATATCCACCGCCCATAAGTGCGTACACAATTACAACTAACAAATTTATTATACCAAACGAATACGCGTTTAGTAAGACAACTATCTATCATCCTTACGCTGAAAGCAAGACGTATATAAATGATGAACAAAACAAGCATTCAAAAGAAACAGTTTTTTCAACGATAGGCCAACGTGTACGCATATGTAGGTGAAGCCCGGTAAATATTATTGATTCTTTAGTAAAAATGTTAACGAGACTGCGCGATAAGCATTGGAGTGAGTAATATTAGACTGTACGACACATTGTAGTTGCATTTTAATTCTTACAAAACGAAAGACTTCGGGATTATATTGCACCTTTAGATATTGTCAGTCTGGTTATTTTAATATCGTGTTTTACTTTTCAGATGGCACAGAATTTGTCCTTTCATTATTGAAATTTTAAATGTGAAACAATTTATTTTTTCTCTAGGATGAAATGGTGACAGAATGCATCAGAAGAAAGATAGTAACAAGTTGATATTTAAGAAAAAACTGGTAAAAAGCGAATAGTATTTTGCCATAGAAAAGGTGCCAAGAACATTTCAGCATTTGCATTAGTTCGGCAATAAGTTCATGAATATTGGTCGTTTATACTGGAGTCTTTAAGCATTGACTTGGTTCAGGGAGATGTAAATATTAGTCGTTTATATCGGAGCCTTTTCGCATTGACTTGGTTCGCGAATAGTTAAAGATTTGTTGTTTATAGTGGAGTCTTTAAGTATTTACTTGGTTCTTGAATAGGTAATTATTGGTCGATTATATTGGAGTCTAAGAATTGGAGTCTAAGAATTGGATTGGTTCCGGAACAGGTAAATATTCGTCGTTTGTATTGCAATCTTTCAACATTGACTTGGTTCGGGAATAGGTAAAAATTGGTCGTTTATAATGAAGTCTTTAAGCATTGACTCGGTTCGGGGATAGGTAAATATTGGTTGTTTACATTGAAGCTTTGAGGCAATTACTTCATTCGAGAATAGGTAAATTGTAGTCGTTGTTTTTTTTTTTGTTTTTTTTTTTCTCTAAGCAAGCGATAATGTGCCTAGAATCCAGCTGATTTCAGGAAATGAAGGAGAATCAGAAAACTTAGCGTGGAGAAAAGTGAGGAAGAGGACAATAAATTAAGAGGATTCAGTAAGACGGAAGATGACGAGTGACGTATTTGAGGCTTTAACCATTGACTTGGTTCAGTGATAGTTAAATATTGGTCGTTTATATTGGGGTCTTTAAGCATTGACTTGGTTCAGGGAGATGTAAATATTAGTCGTTTATATCGGAATCTTTAAGCATTGACTTGGTTTGAGAATAGTTAAATATTGGTCGTTTATATCGGAGTCTTTAAGCATTGACTTGGTTTGAGAATAGTTAAATATTGGTCGTTTGTATTGGAGTCTTTAAGCATTGACTTGGTGAGAGAATAGTTAAATCTTGGTCGTTTATATCGGAGTCTTTAAGCATTGACTTGGTTTGGAAATGGGTAAATAGTTGGAGTTTTGATGCATTTACTTGCTTCGCTTTATTATATTGGTGATTTGTAATTGAGCATTTTAGCTTTTACGTTGTTTGGGGATAAATACTATTTGTCGGTTTTATTTAGGTCTAAAAACATTTTATTCTTTCATGGATAGGTAAATATAGGGTGTCCGTGGTTGAAGATTTAAGCTTTTAATTGGTTCGTGATAGTTACTCTTTTTGTCCTTTATATTTCCGTTCTTCAGGATTTATTTGATGATATGTAAATATCGCCCCTCCAAAAAGGGGACGCAAGTTCGAACACTGACATAGAGCAAATTTTCTTTATTAAGTCTGCTGGCCGGTACATCACATACACACTGTTCAAAATTTAAAAAAAAACAAAAAAAGGGACGTCTATTTCTAACAGGAGTATCCACTAAAATAAATTTTGAACTTTACATAATATATATATATATATATATATATATATATATATATAGTCAAAGCTAGAGAGCCAGACAAACCTACCAAGGTTTCTCCCAAGCGGATCGTCAGGAAAAGCTGTTAGTTGATTCCTCGTATCGGGGTTTTTTCTTTGGGCTTTGGACCTGTATGTTGTACGATTATTTTCGACAGACGTTCATGTTCATAGCTCCTTCTTTTTTTAAAACATTTTTTTCCTTCGATATTGATTTGATCATTGGCAAACGAAGAAACCGAAGGTTTTCCGAAACGAGTGTAATTACCTATATATATATATATATATATATATATATATATATATATATATATATATATATATATATATAGTGTAACCCGGATATAAGAGAGTTGTCGGGACCGGAGAATAAGTCTCTTATATCCGGCTTTCTCTTATATCCGGGTTTGGTCTATTATATATACATTAACACAGGCTCTAATTTGGGACCAGAGAAAATCTCTCTTATATCCGGGTTTCTCTTATATCCGGGTAACACTGTGTATATATATATATATATATATATATATATATATATATATATGAGTGTGCGCGCAAATCCTCCAAAAACCTACGTACGTCTCTTATCTCTTATCTCTTTACTTCCCCACTTCTTTCTTTTTCCCTTTTTTCTCTTTTTTCCTTTTCCCATATCATTTCCGTTGAGTTGACCGATTAAATAGGTCAATGTCTGATCCTTACCCCTCCTTCCTCAATATTAAGTATTATAATAAAAGTAAATATAAAAATAAATTTTAAAACTCTACATTTCCTCTCTAAACTCTACCATGTCTCTCACACCATTCCTCGCCACCCTCTATCTGAACTTATATAAGCATAATACTGCCCGTCCAAAGTGTAAATTTTAAATTCATTTTTTGTTTCACTTTTTGAAAGTGAAGTCTGAAGATCCAGAGAAAAATAACATTCTCTGGTGAAATAAATTATTACAAATGGAGCCTGAAAGTGGTCTGTTTTTCTTTAAATTATATATATATATATATATATATATATATATATATATATATATATATATATATATATACGTATGTGTGTGTGTTTTGTGTGTGTGTGTGTGTGTGTGTGTGTGTGCGTGCGTGTGTGTGTGTAAGGGGGTGTATTCAACATCCACTATTTCAAATAAATCGAAGGCTCTCAACCATAAATAAATGGAGATGTATTCTTCTACGACAGAAGATCACCAGCCGTCACACAGCAATCTATTGATAATATTGTTGTGTCGAGCCATGTTCGCCTACGTCCTGTAAAGACATGGCGCACAAAAGAAGACTCTTTGAAATTCACACCTTATTGATCTCTGTGATAGTAAATCTTGTTCCTGTGCTTAAACACCTGTTCCACACTCTATGCTGTCAAAGTACTATTATTGTTGAGTATCAATTTATATTAAAATTAATAAAAATAAATGCCGTTTGTGGTTGAGTGAGAGGAAATGTTCTTTACTTTTCACCGAGAGACTGTCGTCATGCGACAGATCGAAACACGTCAAAATTCTAATCACTCCGCTCTCCCGAAGCACAAAGTACATCTACGGATGAACACAGTAAGCCAAACAAGGGATATGAACATGAAACGTATATTTCTCAATTAGCATTGGCGGCCACAATCTTAACAACATAAGATACGCAGATGACACAGTACTGATAGCAGACACGGAAAAGAAATTACAAAATCTCCTACAGAAGGTAGCGATGGAGAGTGTGAAGAAGGGACTAAGCATAAACAACAAGAAGACAGAATGCATGGTCATCAATTAAAGAATGGGCCCGGAATGCGATTTGCAGGAAGGATTTGCACTAGAATTAAGCAGACGCGAAAGTTTAAATATCTAGGAAGCGTTTTAACAAAGGACGATAAGTGCGACACTGAGATCCGTAGACGTATTGGGATGGCCTAGGACGCATTCCAAAACCTTGGTAGAGTACTGCAAGACAAGAGGATATCTTTGGTAACAAAGAAAAGAATACTGAGCTGTTACGTGAAATCTGTCCTTGTTTACGGCAGCGAATGTTGGACGATTTTCACAAAGATGAAGAAGAGATTCGAGGCGACAGAGATGTGGTTCTACAGAAGGATGGTAAGGATATCATGGAGCGAGCGTGGGAGCAATGATGAAGTCTTAGAGAGGAGGCAAACAAGGAGGAGGCTTATATTTAACATCAGGAAAAGGCAGCTGAATTTTGTGGGACACATAATGAGGAAGGAGGGCCTGGAAAAATCTGATACTCACGGGTAGAATAGAGGGAAAGAGAGACAAGGAAAAGCAACGCATGACATCCACTTGAGCAAGTAGATGACAGAACGTGGTCTGGGGGAGATAGCAGAGGGGAAAGAACTTGTTAAGAGCTGCAAGTGATGGAGGAAGTTAGAGAGCCATGATCGCTTACGTCCTGAAAGGACGTGGCACATAAAAAGAATAAATAATGGTTGCTTGACTGCGAAAGCTTTCCGTGGGGGAAATGTTTAAAGCAGACCAAGCTTATCAGTGCTTTCCCTTACTGGAGCAACAGATTTTCTTTATTAAGTCTCTCGAATGCACAAGCCGGTAGACGTAAATTTACACTGTTTAAAAATGATATCTACTTACATGCGTGTGTCCACAAAATACAGCGTTATTAATAGGCCGCTACAGCTTTAGTCAAGGATGTGTGTGTGTGTGTATGTATGTGTGTTTATGTGTGTATGAGTGTGTTAAGAGTATCCCTTAGTGTGAAGTCCTTTGTGGCCGATCGGTAAAGCATATCAGATCAAATGGTACTTACCATCACAAAGGAGGGAGCACATTCGATCGCTGCCGGATGCTACATTTTCATTTATTAATTTATAGGAAATAATCAAAGGTAAAGTTGCAGAAAATGAATAAAAGAACATCGACATTTACAAATCTGTGTGTAAAACTGAGTCAGTCTATCATAAATTAGTTGCAACAGTGTTGTTTTTAATTATAAGATAGGATAATTAAATGGCGGCCTAAAACCTTGGTTAATGAATATATATATATAGTCATTGCCTATATACATATATATATATATATATATATATATATATATATATATATATATATATATATATATATATATATATTGAATTGGACATAGTCCAACAATTTATTTAAAGACATTTTTGATATGTTTAACCTTCTTTTTATAGATACAAGTATTTAAGTAATATATACTTGTATCTATAAAAAGAACGTTAAACATATCAAAAATGTCTTTAAATATATATATATATATATATATATATATATATATATCCGATGCGATGAGAACGAAAGTAATATATAAATTCCAACGTTCGCAGCGTTAATTCAAAAAAGAGCTCGATACAGGTACTAGAGCGATAATTATTTATTTATTATAATTTTATCATATCGACAAAACCATTCTACTCACTAATCGTTCATAACCATAGAACCAGTAGATGTGCAGTTAAAATGCACTGAAACCAAGTTGCATCTTTGTAGTGAGTAAAATGGTTTTGTCTATATGATAAAATTATAATAAATAAATAAATAATATATATATATATATATATATATATATATATATATATATATATATATATATATATATATATATATATATATATATATATATATATATTTATATATATATATATAGGCAATGACTAGATTTACAGTCATTTCATCGATAGATTTGGCCTTTCCGTCTTCCGAGGAATTATATAGCGCAGAAAAACAAAAGCAACATAGTTTTAAAAATTCTACACAACTACGCACGCATTATTCCCATTCCTTAAAATCTAGGATGAAGCAAAATAAGTTAATGAAATTTATAATCGTTTTTCTCATTCATCCTTATTAATTCATTTTGTCGGGTTTGATAGATATCTTTAATTCATAGAAAAAAAGAAAGAAAGAAAGAAAAGAAGAAAGAAAGAAAGAAAGAAAGAAAGAAAGGGACAGCCTGTGATAGATAGATAGATAGATAGATAGATAGATAGATAGATAGATAGATAGATAGATAGATAAATAAAAATAGACTAGGATATGTAGAGAAAGAAAGAAATAAAGTGAATGTAGCAAATAGATAGATAGATAGATAGATAGATAGATAGATAGATAGATAGATATGAACATAGATAGATAGATAGATAGATAGATAGATAGATAGATAGATATGAACATAGATAGATAGATAGATAGATAGATAGATATGAACATAGATATGAACATAGATAGATAGATAGATAGATAGATATGAACATAGATAGATAGATAGATAGATAGATAGATAGATAGATAGATAGATATGAACATAGATAGATAGATAGATAGATAGATAGATAGATAGATAGATAGATAGATATGAACATAGATATGAACATAGATAGATAGATAGATAGATAGATAGATAGATAGATAGATAGATAGGTAGATAGATAGATAGATATGAACAGAGATAGAGAGAGAGAGGGGGTACAGGGAATAAAATCAAGAATTAAAAAAACAATACTAACCTAGGAACAACTAAATGTTTAGCAATGTGTGCTTGGGTGCAGTATTATCGTTGGTGATTCGCTTTGTGAACCTTAGATGCGACAAAGCATACACGCACGTATACGCACAGGCGTTACTGTTCACGCACGTTGTACACAGACGTCAAATGATACCCAACTAACAATAGAAGAACATTTTATTGCATCCGATTTAACTGACAGACCCGTCCGACAAAATGCAAGCCGATCTGAAGCATTGGCGCAAACACTCCCACTGACACGGGCACAAAACTCACACACACACATGCCTCTACCTACGTATACATACATATATATATATATATATATATATATATATATATATATATATATATATATATATATATATATATATATATGAAGCAACAGGCGAGGTGTCGTTACAGATGTATTATTACTTGCATACACAAATATATGTAACCATAAAATTTTCTTCTGCGTTTATATCGTAAAGGGATAACTTAGCCCATATATGAACACAGCATTAGAGGCAAGCGTATACAGACATTATGGACAGGCATTATTCTTTCAGAAGTGCGCTCTGCGTAATCAATCCATATGCAATCATTGGAGTGAATGAATGATTTTTTTATGTCGTGGTTTAATTAATCTTAAACGTGACACCGTATTATATACTAATAAATACGCATTAACACACACACATGGAATATATAGACAAATATACTTGAGCTTGATGCAGACATACCAGCGCTGTTTTTTATCTGAAAGAAACATTGCGGAAAGAAACCTTCCAGAAAACTTCCAAGAATAATTGAAATTTCCTCAGCATTTTATTACGTGTACAGTAAACCAACCAGAGGATATTGCAAAGCGTTAAAAAAATCTCAAGAGAAAAAAAAATCAGTTCCGTCTGAAATTACCCAAATGACCATCCGTCAAGATGCAAACGCTTATTCTTCAGTCCTTTCAGGGTTCAGTTGGGAACAAGATGGTACCAATGAAAAGAATTTTTTTTTTAAAGCTTATCACCCCAAGCAAGGCTGGAAGGCACTAGCACGCAAGGGGTTACAGAAGGTTTGGAGGAAGAGCAGATAGGAGTGGTAAAGGAGAGGATGTGGAGAAAGATAGTGGATCGATCAAGGCAAGGGGGTTACAGAAGATTCGGAGCGAGAGCAGATAGGAATGAAAGGTGAAAGGATGTGGAGAAGGGAAGAGGATAGATCAAGGCAACTGGAGATGTCGATTGACGTTACACTTAAATAGTTGGAGATTGTATTTGTCAGGGAAACAGGAATAAGGAAGGGAGTTCCACAGGCGAGTTGTGCGAGACATGAAGTTATTGGAGTAGAAGAGACGTCTACATCTAACAGTTTCAACGGTGAAGGGGTGGGAACGGGATGCCAGCCTCGTAGGACGTTTAAATTCATGAGGCCTGGGAACCAGCGAAAGCAGCCCATCGGAGCAATTACCGTGAAAGTACTTGTAAAAAAGGCAGAGCGATGCAACATCGCGTCTGTGAGAGAGCGACTGCAGACGAGATGACAGATCAGGACCAATTACATTGCATATGCGTCTCTGGATCGTATCAAGAACCCTGAGGCAATGAGCAGGGGCTCCAGACCATATATGGCAGCAATACTCCATGCAAGGGCGAATGGTCGATTTATAGATTTGGAGGATCGATGATTATGATGAGAACCCTAGACTAAGAAAAGCTAGGCGAGATTCATTTCTATCTTTAACATTGACGTTAGATCCAAAATATTCAGTATTGTGGCAAGATCTAGAATAAACTCCAGCATTGTGACTAGATCCCAGTTTCAGCATTGTGGCTAGATCTACAATAACCTTCGACATTGTGGTTATATTCAAAATATTTTCAGTATGTATGTGGTTATACTGAGAATAATATTGAACATTGTAGCTAGATCCAAAATATTTTTCAGTATTGTGGCTAGATCTAGAATAGCCCTCATCATTGTGGTTCGATCCGAATATTTGTTCAGTATCGTGGCCTTTTTGTAGAATCAACTTCAGCATTGTGGTTAGTATTTATAGCATTATGACTAAGTCTAGAATGACAGTCAACACTGTTG
>OZ038476.1:75788499-75810999 GCA_964036315.1 Acanthosepion esculentum
ATTTGTCCAACACGACATATCGATTCGTTTATTGAGAAAATTAAAATACCTTCTTCCTTTTCTTCGACTCCGACAATACTCTCTCTCTCTCTCTCTTTCTCTCTCTCTCTCTCTCTCTCTGTTGTTTCTTTCCTTATCTTTCTCTTTTTTCAAGTTATTTATTCCTCTTCTCTCACATTTTTTTTTCTTTTTCTACCCAAATATTTTCTCACGGACATCTCTTTTCTCTTTCACCACCCTCTTCTATTTTCTTCACCTTCTTCTTTTTCCTTGTTCTTTCTTTATCCCTTCCTCCTTCCTTTACCTTCTTCTATACCTTTAATCTTGAGACTGTAATAATCGTATCCCGAAGCTTAATAATTTTTTTTATCTAAATTCACCATTCACCTCTTTCTTATTTCAACTTCCCTCCCGTTTATTTATTTTCATGGAAATTTTCTTGAAATAATTTCTAAAAAAAAGGTCATCTTGAATTGGGAAAGGTGACTCTCTGAAGAGGTTAAAATCATGCATTTTCGGTAACCGGTTTAACTATACAAATAATTTTTCTGGGTTTTTTTCACGCATTTTCGGTGACCGTAGCCCACCTGGTAGGCTAACCTTAAAGGTACCGGTAAACTTCTTTAGCCTGCTTCCCGTAGCCTAGATTCTTTCTTTCTGTTGCTACACATTTAAACAAACCCAGTTTCAAGCAAAAAAATCAATGTTTATAGAGCACTTTTTGTACTGATAAATCATCAGTTACCTCCCCTTAAGATCTAAGCGGTATAAAAAAACACCCTTGTAAGATCCGTCAGTAGACGAGTAGTCAGAGTAAAGTGCAATAAAGATTTGGTATAAGTTTATTCACTGGTTCTGTTTTTACTACATTTTTTACTTAAGATGAATTATCATAACCGGAAGTATGTACCAGTAATCCTGACAAAAAGGAAAGCAAAATGTATTAATTAACTCTTTATTTAGATAAGGTTTTTGTTCATTTTAAGCGGCATATATAATGGATGAGGTTTTGCTCTTCATGTTGTGATTAAAGAGAAGAAAATTAAATGATGTAGAAGACATGCTCAGTGTAAAGAAACTACGGTAACCAGGCATGAAGGAAAAGAAATATAAGTTTGAGTAGCTTCGTACAAAAAGAGTGAAGACCGTTTATTTGCTATAAAATATGTCCAGAATGATGCCTAGATATATTGGTGGAGTAATTGATAGCGGCTCGGATCGAGGAATCGGATAGCCGAGTTCGAATTCATTACATTCATTTCCTTGCTAATACTCTTGAGAAAGGTATGAATTCGCCTCTTCTCCCCACACCCAGCGGTAAATAGCAGGCCAGACTGGGTTCTATAACGTTGGAGGGTAACTGGTCTACCAAAAAAAAAATGACAACCTACTGCGGGACAAAATCTGCCTCGTCAGTCATGTATCGAAAGATTCATCATCGCCTCAGCGTGTATCACGCATGGCACATAACTGACTGACTAATATTGCTAAGAATCTGGGGTCGCATTATACATGAGTTATATGAACAAAACCAAGTTTTTCAGGAAAACAATTCAAGGGTTGTACTATACATGAAGAGGGCTTATACACGAGTATATATGGTATACCCATAAACACGTTAACATTAATGCTGTGTTGATTCTTATATCAGCACTAGCTACCATACATATTCGAGTATAGAGTTTTTATGATCAGTTGTTATGCAAAAAAATTACGTGGTCGAATTATACACGGGTAATTCTTTGAAGTGGTTAAAAATCAATTATGAACGAAAACAAAAGTATGATATCTAAATCTGCGTATCAGATATTTTACGGTTTGTAGTTTTTCTCGCCATTTTGGGTAGCTTTGTACAAAAAAGAATGAAGACAATTTATTTGCTATAAAATATGTCCAGAATGATGCCCAGATATATTGGTGGAGTAATTGATAGCGGCTCAGATTGAGGATTGCCCAGTACTGCAATACTGGACTACGGTAGGTCAGCCAATATTGCTCAGAAGCTGGGGTCGCATTATACACGAGCTATATGAAAAATCATGTTTATTATGAAGAAAAAAAGGTGGTCGCATTATACACGGGTAATTATTTGAAGTGTTCAGTTATGAACGAAAACAAAAGTACGTAGCAGATATTTTACAGTTTGTAGTTTTTCTCACCATTTTCGGTAGCTTTGTACAAAAAAGAATGACGACAATCTATTTGCTATAAAATATGTCCAGGATGATGCCTAGTACTGTAATATTGGACTACGGTAGGCTTACTAATTTTGCTCAGAAGCTGGGGTCGCATTATACACGAGCTATATGAAAAATCATGTTTTTCACAAAAAATTCTGGGGTCGCACTATACATGAAGCGTGCTTATACACGAATATAATGATTTTCTATGTGGCAGAAGGCCGAAAGTCTAGAGCACCCAATGATCGAACTAACTATTCAGTCGTAATTGATCTAGCAAGAAAACTTTCTAACCAATACACCACGGCGAGGAGCCCACTTATACGCGAGTATATATGGTATACCCATAAACACTTTAACTCTGACATTGGACATACTTTCCCTAAAATTAATTAAAGGAAATAGTTGTATTCAAATTCTCATTCTAATTCTATGATTTCAGAATCTGTCAGACAAAATCTAGATGCATTTTTATCCCTTCAGTTCTTGTTTTGTTTCTCTATCGATATATCAATTTCGTTTTTTTCCTTGTAGATTTAACGATATTCGAGTTTTCTTCTTAATAAGAGTTTTCGCTTTCATATTAACGTTATCCGCGGAGTAAAGTTTCTGGTGTGTGCTAATGCTTTTACTATAGTTTAAATACAAAAAAGAATGAAGACCATTTACCTGCTATAAAATATGTCCAGGGTGATGCCCAGTACTGCAATATTGGACTACGGTAGTTCAATTAATATTGCTCAAAAGCTGGAGTCGTATTATACACAAACTATATGAAAAAATCAGATTTTTCACAAAAAAAATTCAAGGGTCCCACTGTACATGAAGTACGCTTTTACGCGAGAATACACGGTATTTTAAAAATAATTTTAAAATATGGCTGTGAAAACAATATTTGAAACGCTTGACGAATAGGAGAATTTATCGCTTTATATAAAAGCGCTTGTCTTCTGAAGAAAAGAATAACATCACGAAAGCCTTTAGAAACGTGTTGTCAAGTTTATTTTTATATGCGATAAAGATTTTGATTCAGAAGATAAGTACTTTTAACTTTTTTTTAAATTTCCTGTATTTTTACATGTCATTCCTAGATTCAAATAAACTAAATCCTGAACAACACTTACCCACTCTTTAGTTTCTTGAAACCCTCTCGCTTATTTCAAATTGTCATATTAAATTTTGAAAAAATTCTACATCATCGTTTATGTCAACCTGACCCGACCGGCTTCTAAAATGAAAAAAAAAAAAAAAACTTTTAACGGATCTGCCACTTATTCAACCCACGTATTATTCCAACACCCCCGATTAATATATCTAGAAAAGATCCCACCTCATCGTTTATTCTAACTCACCCCCTTGTTTATAAGATTTTAAAAAAATTTGCAGCTCTCCCTTTTATTCCGCCACTCCAGGTAAATAGATTTTAAAATGTATTCACTCCACCTTTGTTTTCTCCAAACCCCGTGTAGTAAAAACAGAACCAGTGAATAAACTTACACCAAAGCTTTATTGCACAGGTGTAACAAGGTGCTTATTATACCTACTTGATCTTAAGGGGACGTAACAGATGATTTATCAGTACCATCTTTATTTTCAAGTATAGAGAAAGAATTAAAAGCAAAGCAAATATTTGTATTAAAACTTGCAATTAGCTATAAATATCTTTATAGTAAAAACAGAACCAGTGGATAAACTTATACCAAATCTTTATTGCACTTTACTCTGACTACTCGTCTACTGACGGGTGTAACAAGGTGCTTTTTATACCTACTTGATTTCAAGGGGAGGTAACTGATGATTTATTAGTTCACCCCTGACATTAGATTTTGAAAAGAAAAAAAATCCACTCTTGGTTATTCCAGACCCGGTTATTAGATTTTGAAAAAAAAATTCCAGCCCTCCCGTTTATTCCAACTTTTACTCTTGAGATTTTGAAAAAAGGTGACAACACCCCGATTTTTCTGTCCTCCATTTCACTTATTAGATTTTGAAAACATTTCTAAGCTTTTTCCAACCCCGGTTTTTGTTTTTTTTTAACCGGAGAGTACATTTCTTCTTTTCTTTCTTTTATCTTCATAGTCTTCCTTTTTTTCTCTCGCATCCCATTTATTTCTCCGAGTTTCTCCTTTTTCTCGGCCCAATTCTCCTTCCCACCCCCATTTCCCCTTGTTAATTTCGATCAGACTGAATATCTAGTGAACCCCCGGAAACACTTTAAACATAGATGAAATTGAATACCTAACAACTAGGCTTTTCATTAAATCTATTGTTCCATTTTCAGCAAATTTTATGAGATTTCAACCACGCCATCAGACAAAGGGAAACAGAGAGTAAAAATTACAATCAAACATTGTTTTCATGGCTAAGAAAAAGACAAGCGCGTGGATAACGCGTTATAAACAAAGCAAATGAACATTATTATCGACTTTACAAATTTTATTATTTATTCTCTTTCTTATTGGACAGTTATTATTTTTCATTTGCATAGACTATTTGTTAAAGGCAAGATTTTCGAACAGAAGCTCATGAACAATATTATGTCATTACGTTTCTTACCAAAAGTGCTAACTTAGCCAAAGTTTCGTACTTTTTTCGATTTTTCATTCAAATTATTTAAACCAGATTTAATGAAAATATTAAGCATGTTATAAGTGTATAAGTTCAACCTAATGTCTATTATTCTAAATTACTATTTGCTCCTGTCTTAATGGTAATTCTGATCGAGCCGATCAGAATTACCATTAATACCATATATATATATATATATATATATATATATATATATATATATATATATATACAATGATAAAAATATAGTTTTATGGCATGCTATATTTATGGGTTAAAGTGCTCAATATCCAGGATAAAGCACATATAAATATAAAAATGGCCATTGAGGTCAATACCCAGAACCGTCGGGTAGTTTAATGCTTTGTTTAATGCTTAAAGACAATCTTAATGGTCTGAAGATTGCGTTTAAGCCTGAAACAGACTGTCGCCGCTGGGTGTTGACCTCAATGCCCTCTTTCATATACAGTGTATTATATACACACAAACACGCAAAACGCCTCCACACAAACACACACACAGTTATATATATATATATATATATATATATATATATATATATATATGTGTGTGTGTGTGTTTGTGTGTGTGTGTGTGTGGGTGGGTGGGTGTGGGAGCGTGTGTGTGTTTCGATAATCAATTCACACCAAGCAAGCAAGGCGATAATCCCATTAATATGCAAGAGGGGGACAGGGAGTGAAAGTGAATGAAAAGTCTTTAGAAAGAATTGGAAACTCAATCCTAAGCCGGGAACAAAAATAAACCACCAAAAGACCGGGGAAGAATGTGAACCGGACGAGAGATAAACGATCTACCCCCCTATTGAGGAATAAATAATAATAATTTGTGAATAAAATACCAGAGTTCAGATGAAGACGGTAAAAAAAATTGTCAGCGAGAGAGAGGTCAGCAGTAGTTAACGAGTAAAAAAAAAAATACAAATATTTATACGATTTCATAATTCAATCGCCGCCTCTTTCTCCCATATATATACATATACATATATATATATATGTATAAATATATATATATATATATATATATATATATATATATATATATATATATATATAATTTCTGTCAGGGCATAGTTCTGTGTGTACGTATTTGTTAGCGTGTATGTAAGCGTACACTTTAAGCGTATGACGGTTATCGTATGTATTTGAAAAAAAGAGAGAGATAGAAAGTAAGAAAGAGAGAGATAGAAAGTAAGAAAGAGAGAGATAGAAAGTAAGAAAGAGAGAGATAGAAAGTAAGAAAGAGAGACAGGTGGGTGGAGGTTAACCAGGTAGATTGTATGTCTGTCTGGAATATCCAGTCCCGATTGACACCTTCAGGCTACAATTTTATTTTCAAATTCTGGGCAATCATGCACAAACAGGCTTGACATTTCCTCTAAAACTGTGGATACGGAGAAATGAGCGAACTTCCGTTTCCGGTCATATATATATATATATATATATATATATATATATATATATATATATATATATATATATATATGTATATAGTATTTATTTAACAAACTTCACAATGACAGCAAAGAAATATTCTAACTCGGAATTGGTAACATGCCGTGTTGAGACGGCTTAAAACGACTGTAACTAAGTTTGTAAAAAATTATTTCATTAAAAAATGGTATGCAAAAGATGCAGATATCTTTCTTTCACGAATTTTTTATGGATTCTCAAAGAATGAAAACGGTTGTTGCAATTACATTTATGATATATATATATATATACACATACATATAAATATATATACATACATACATATATATATACATACATACATGCATACATACGTACATTCATATATATATATATATATATATATATATATATATATATATATATATATATATATATATATATATGTAATTGAACGCTCCGAGTTGATTTATATATAAAACTTAGATACTTATATAATGTCTGAACATTAGGAGTTAAGTGATATCTAAGAATTGTATAAATGTAATTATATATATATATATATATATATATATATATATATATATATATATATATATGTATATATATATATATGTATGTATATATATATATATATATTTGTGTGTCTGTCTGTGTGCATATCTATACGCGATCATTCGGAGTTCATTGATATGTACGAATAATATATATAATCATATATATGTGAGAATTATATATATTTATATATATATATATATATATATATATGTGTGTGTGTGTGTGTGTGTGTGTGTGTGTGCGTGTGTATTGGGATCAAATATAGATCAAATAAGGATTGTAATGCGACAGAATTATAGGATAAGAAACAAATAGAAATTTTTTCGAGTTTGTTACTTATCCTAACATTATATATATATATATATATATATATATATATATATATATATATATATATATATATATATATATATATATATATATATATATATTTTTAAAAAGTGCCTCTACTCCAAAATGGGTATACCCTAAAAATAACGTTTACGTGATAATATATATATATATATATATATATATATATATATATATATATGTATATATATATCGTTAGCGTTTCCTATTTCTATTGTTCTTTATATTTGAATGCGTGTGTAAAACTATCCTGTCACGAACGGTACTTTTCCGCCCAGCAGACCGTAATTTTCAGTCAATAAAAATGTCCTTTATTCCACAGTCGCGGTATTGTTGTTATTACGCTGTTTGTTATTCTCTCCTAAAGCGCTTTATCTAGATAATCCCTACCATTTTATCCCTATCATTTCAGTCTTTGCTTGAAATACTTGCTGTTTGTTCTAGTGTGACAATTTTGTCTCGAATAGTTTTCGCTTAAATGGCGTGTTCCGTTGCATTTAGTTGATGTTATCTAACCCTAGAAAAGAATGGCCATCTATTGCACAATTTGAATACAGGTGTTCTAGCGTTTGTCTGCCTTTTATTAAAAGGCTTACTGTATCCGATTTAAAGATCCCCTAGTGTTGCTTGCTCTCTCGTTGGAAAATGTGTATATTTCCCCAACGTTGCCAGATACCGGAGCACGAAAAACCAGTTTGGCAAGTCCTTTGCTAGTTGGAAAAGTAATGTTTTCTTTCGGTCCTGCTCTATGTCGCCTTTTGCTCTATTAACACTTCTGTTCCTGTTGACGGACTTACAACGTCTCATCCAAACTTGTATTGTCTACCGCCAAAGTATATAAACGTCTTCTAGGCGTATTTGTACGTCTTTATGAAGACTATCATGCCTGCTGTTGGCGTATATAAACGTCTTCGAGGCGTATTTGTACGACTTTATCAAGACTATCATGCCTGCTGCTGGCGTATATAAACGTCTTCTAGGCGTATTTGTACGTCTTTATCAAGACTATCATGCCTGCTGTTGGCGTATATAAACGTCTTCTAGGCGTATTTGTACGTCTTTATCAAGACTATCATGCCTGCTGCTGGCGTATATAAACGTCTTCTAGGCGTATTTGTACGTCTTTATCAAGACTATCATGCCTGCTGCTGGCGTATATAAACGTCTTCTAGGCGTATTTGTACGACTTTATCAAGACTATCATGCCTGCTGTTGGCGTATATAAACGTCTTCTAGGCGTATTTGTACGTCTTTATCAAGACTATCATGCCTGCTGTTGGCGTATATAAACGTCTTCTAGGCGTATTTGTACGACTTTATCAAGACTATCATGCCTGCTGTTGGCGTATATAAACGTCTTCTAGGCGTATTTGTACGTCTTTATCAAGACTATCATGCCTGCTGTTGGCGTATATAAACGTCTTCTAGGCGTATTTGTACGTCTTTATCAAGACTATCATGCCTGCTGCTGGCGTATATAAACGTCTTCTAGGCGTATTTGTACGTCTTTATCAAGACTATCATGCCTGCTGCTGGCGTATATAAACGTCTTCTAGGCGTATTTGTACGACTTTATCAAGACTATCATGCCTGCTGCTGGCGTATATAAACGTCTTCTAGGCGTATTTGTACGACTTTATCAAGACTATCATGCCTGCTGCTGGCGTATATAAACGTCTTCTAGGCGTATTTGTACGACTTTATCAAGACTATCATGCCTGCTGCTGGCGTATATAAACGTCTTCTAGGCGTATTTGTACGTCTTTATCAAGACTATCATGCCTGCTGCTGGCGTATATAAACGTCTTCTAGGCGTATTTGTACGTCTTTATCAAGACTATCATGCCTGCTGTTGGCGTATATAAACGTCTTCTAGGCGTATTTGTACGACTTTATCAAGACTATCATGCCTGCTGCTGGCGTATATAAACGTCTTCTAGGCGTATTTGTACGACTTTATCAAGACTATCATGCCTGATGTTGGCGTATATAAACGTCTTCTAGGCGTATTTGTACGACTTTATCAAGACTATCATGCCTGCTGCTGGCGTATATAAACGTCTTCTAGGCGTATTTGTACGACTTTATCAAGACTATCATGCCTGCTGCTGGCGTATATAAACGTCTTCTAGGCGTATTTGTACGACTTTATCAAGACTATCATGCCTGCTGCTGGCGTATATAAACGTCTTCTAGGCGTATTTGTACG
Source organism: Acanthosepion esculentum (assembly GCA_964036315.1). Lineage (NCBI taxonomy): Eukaryota > Metazoa > Mollusca > Cephalopoda > Sepiida > Sepiidae > Acanthosepion > Acanthosepion esculentum. The sequence continues at coordinate 75,797,796 of OZ038476.1, forward strand.
ACTTTATCAAGACTATCATGCCTGCTGTTGGCGTATATAAACGTCTTCTAGGCGTATTTGTACGACTTTATCAAGACTATCATGCCTGCTGCTGGCGTATATAAACGTCTTCTAGGCGTATTTGTACGTCTTTATCAAGACTATCATGCCTGCTGCTGGCGTATATAAACGTCTTCTAGGCGTATTTGTACGTCTTTATCAAGACTATCATGCCTGCTGTTGGCGTATATAAACGTCTTCTAGGCGTATTTGTACGACTTTATCAAGACTATCATGCCTGCTGCTGGCGTATATAAACGTCTTCTAGGCGTATTTGTACGACTTTATCAAGACTATCATGCCTGATGTTGGCGTATATAAACGTCTTCTAGGCGTATTTGTACGACTTTATCAAGACTATCATGCCTGCTGCTGGCGTATATAAACGTCTTCTAGGCGTATTTGTACGACTTTATCAAGACTATCATGCCTGCTGCTGGCGTATATAAACGTCTTCTAGGCGTATTTGTACGACTTTATCAAGACTATCATGCCTGCTGCTGGCGTATATAAACGTCTTCTAGGCGTATTTGTACGACTTTATCAAGACTATCATGCCTGCTGTTGGCGTATATAAACGTCTTCTAGGCGTATTTGTACGACTTTATCAAGACTATCATGCCTGCTGCTGGCGTATATAAACGTCTTCTAGGCGTATTTGTACGTCTTTATCAAGACTATCATGCCTGCTGCTGGCGTATATAAACGTCTTCTAGGCGTATTTGTACGTCTTTATCAAGACTATCATGCCTGCTGTTGGCGTATATAAACGTCTTCTAGGCGTATTTGTACGACTTTATCAAGACTATCATGCCTGCTGCTGGCGTATATAAACGTCTTCTAGGCGTATTTGTACGACTTTATCAAGACTATCATGCCTGCTGCTGGCGTATATAAACGTCTTCTAGGCGTATTTGTACGTCTTTATCAAGACTATCATGCCTGATGTTGGCGTATATAAACGTCTTCTAGGCGTATTTGTACGTCTTTATGAAGACTATCATGCCTGCTGTTGGCGTATATAAACGTCTTCTAGGCGTATTTGTACGACTTTATCAAGACTATCATGCCTGCTGCTGGCGTATATAAACGTCTTCTAGGCGTATTTGTACGTCTTTATCAAGACTATCATGCCTGATGTTGGCGTATATAAACGTCTTCTAGGCGTATTTGTACGTCTTTATCAAGACTATCATGCCTGATGTTGGCGTATATAAACGTCTTCTAGGCGTATTTGTACGTCTTTATGAAGACTATCATGCCTGCTGTTGGCGTATATAAACGTCTTCTAGGCGTATTTGTACGTCTTTATCAAGACTATCATGCCTGCTGCTGGCGTATATAAACGTCTTCTAGGCGTATTTGTACGTCTTTATGAAGACTATCATGCCTGCTGTTGGCGTATATAAACGTCTTCTAGGCGTATTTGTACGTCTTTATGAAGACTATCATGCCTGCTGTTGGCGTATATAAACGTCTTCGAGGCGTATTTGTACGTCTTTATGAAGACTATCATGCCTGCTGTTGGCGTATATATACGTTTTCAAGATGTACTCGTATATCTTTATGAAACTTATATTGCCTGCTACCAACGCATATATACGTTTGCTAGCACATCTTACCTGCTTTTGGCGTATATATATATATATACATCCCCTCCCCAAACTTTTGTTCGCGAAAGGATTTCGCCATTTTATATCATTAACTTTACTAATCTACTTTTTTATGAATGATTCATTGTAACATAAATTGAACTGCACCACATATTTTATACATACATATATATATATATATATATATATATATATATATATATATATATATATATATATATATATATATATATTATACATATATATATATATATATTAACTTTACTAATCTGCTTTTTGTATGAATGATTCATTGTAATATAAATTGAACTGCACCACATATTTGATATATATATATATATATATATATTTATATATATATTTGATACATACATATATATGTATATATATATATATATATATATATATATATATATATATATATATATATATATATATATATATGTCTGAATAAATTACAGACATATATATATATATATGTCTGAATAAATTACAGACATTATGCCTGCTAATTTTTAACAAAATCCGATCATACTCACGAATAACCTTCCGTGTGCTGATGTTAGAGGATGAGAGAAATGTGCTATAGCTGTTTAAATTTCTTTTATTTTCATTTCCCAAGTACTTTCGATCTTCTTCCAAGATTATTTTCAGGGGTGCAAGTGGTACAAAACTATGTTGTTTATTAGTTTATACAAAGATGTGCATTGTTATCCAGTAACGTATTTTTTTCATAATGCTTTTAAATGCAAAACGGTTGTCAATGTGCTGAGCGTTCATTAGAACATGAAAAATTATCCATTATTATAAACATAGAGGAAAAACTTCCATAATGGATAATTTTTTCACGTTCTAATTTCTGTAATTTATTCAATCAAACATGCCTAAAAGAGAATTTGCTGCCTAAATATCCAAATTTTAATATATATATATATATATATATATATATATATATATATATATATATATATATATATATATATATATATCGAAGCTTTTATTTAGCTTCAATTTCAAGGTAATAGATTAAATTGAAAATTTCGAGTAAGCAAAACACTTTGCTGTATTTCAAAACTGATGTAATTTGATTGGAATGAGCTTATTTGTTGAAATCGCTAAAAATTGCTGATTTTAGCCATATTTACAATTCTCTAAACATAATTCTCTTTATTGAAAAATCTTTCAAAAATAAAATATACTTTTTTGCAACTTTATTTGAGGAAGATTAGCTGATTTAAAGATTAATTTAATCCGACTCGAAGCAAATATTACGTACTTACTTTCCAGTAAGATAAAATGTTTAGGAAAGTATTCTATGTAATCTAATGTTTTGTTGAATTTTAGATATTTTGGCTTTAAATTTGCTATAGTTGTCGCTCTTATTTTCTGATAATGCCATGTATGGACATCCGTATTGGCAAAAATCGGCACGTTTATACGCACAAAAAGTTCTAATTATTTTTCAAATAATGGCGCTCATTGAATTGAGTAGGCTTTTCCATTTATAATTTTTACTTAATAACAATATCACCTAATTGCGATAAATTAATCCACAATATTAAAATATTTAAAACTTTATAAATTATTATATTTAAAATTTTTAAAAAGTAAAATCAATTCTTTTAAAATTCTTATTCACCGAAAATTTTTTTTAAAATAATTGTCTCCATAATATCTCTTATTCATAAAAGCAAGACAAAGTTTTTATTAAAGATTTTTTTAAATAAATTTATAGTGTACTGTCCTTCCGAGTTAAAATGCAATAAATATCTCATAATGGTGGCTCAATACAAAATATGTCACTTCATATACAAGAGGAAATTAGCTTAGTTCTCCCTAGCGGATGAACTTAAGGCCTCATTCATAAAAATCCGTGGTAGTTTTTCCTGAATTTCCACATTAGCCTTGACATTGATAGTCTACCCTTCGGAGATTAACTCGCCGTTACTCTTAAAGCGTGAATCAGAGCATGACCAGTCTTACACCGTGATTCCTATAAGCTGCTGCCATAAAACACACCATTCAGGCCGTTGGTTTTCGTTCGAGACTCAACAAACTGACCATTCGAGTGCATTGTCGAAGAGAATGATGTGATACGGATTTGAGAGCTCAGTGGTAAAATTATATGCAAGAGTTCAAATTGATTTAAATATGGACTTCGTGGATATAAAGCACACATCTGTCATATACGTGCACACAGTAAAATAATGATTTTAGCCAGTAAAAAAACATTTACTTTTATTTGTACAGGAATCCCTCGATTAGTGCGGCTATTGTGTAACTATAAAAAGTCAATCTTCAGTTACTATGGTCAATGACGATTCTACGGGGGGGGGGGCATAACGAACCAATGCACACACCCCCGAATTTTGGCTGGCCCCTCGGTTTCCCCCTACTTGTACAGGAAAAAATCTGAGCAGACAAATTACACTGTTCTGTTAGTATTGACGTTAGTATTAAGCCTTTGATTTTGTTTTGAAGTTAACCGCTCTTGTGGTCCAACAGCTTGAGAGTGGAAAAGAGGGCAACAATAGATTAGAACTCCACTACTATGAATGAAAAGTTATTCCGATAAATTTAGTGAAGTAACATACTTATAATAAATCTCATTCCTAAGTTGTGTATACGATAGTTGTGTAGTATGGAAATAAAGACGCTGCTTGAATTTTCACCCCTCCTCCGCAGAAAAATCTCGACCCTTAAGTGGCCCCTCCACTTTCCAGAAACGCCACTGACCACTATGGTTAAACTGAAGACTATTTTACCGCAGTAAACGTGTATTATTCATGCACTAATTGAATTTTGGTGTATAAAAAAAAATGAACTCACTAATTCAAAATGCATTAATCGAAGAATGCCTTTATATTATATTTGAAACTCTAGACTCTGAGGTCATAGATAATTTAGATTAAAGAAATAGAGAAGGAAAGATTGGACGAATAAAAGAAAGAAAGAAAGAAAGAAAGAAAGAAAGAAAGAAAGAAAGAAATGAGAAAAGAGAATATTAATGAAAAGATATTGAAAGAAAGATTAGGCGAATAAAAGAAAAAAGATGGAAAGAAAGAAAAAATAAGAAAAGAAAAGGCAATGAAAAGATATCGAAAGAAAGATTGGACAAAGAATAAAAGAAGAAAGTAATAAAGAAAGAAATGAGAAGAAAATGTAAAGAAAAGATTTTTAAAAAATTGAACGAATGAAAGACAGAAGGAAGACAAGAAAGAAATGAGAGGAGAAAAAATAATGAAAAAATACTGACGGAAAGAAAGAAAGACAGAAAGAAAGATTGAACAAATAAAACAAAGAAGCAAATGAACAAAGAAAATAACGCAGAAAGTTTTTTTTTAAATGAAAGAAAGAAAGAAATGACGAGAAAGAAAGTAATAGACTTAAGGAATAAAAAAAAAGGAAAATATTGAATAAATAAAATAAGGGAAAATAATGAAGAAAGAAAAAAGAATGTAATGAAAAAAGATGTAAATAATAAAATAAATGAAAGAAAGAAAGAAAAAATATAGGACGAATAAAAAAATGAATGTATAGAATATAATAAATTAAGACAAAAAAAAAGAAAATAATGAAGAAAGATTTATCGAATAAAAGAAAGAAAAAAAAACGCTATAAAAGCCGTCATCAATATTATGAAATATGCGAACCCAATGAGGGATTACATATATAAATAACATTTACTGGTACAACTGTGGTGTTCACTAAGAGATCATAAAACGCGCTGTTTACAAAGCCTTGTCCAACAACAGGTGTTCTGTAGACAGAGACCAATAAAACTGGCTGAAATATCGACACACTACAGGTTAATACTACTTGCAAGAACAATAAATATTACTATTCTACTAAAGGAGACAAAGGTCACATAACGGGACCAGACGTCACAGCCATTGGTGACACTGCTGAAAAACCTCACCATTATTTCTTTCTCATTGTTGCGCGTTGAGTCAGCCTTACCGTTTTGCCGATGTCACGCCTCACGGACGACATCCGGGTATAGCTGTTGTTGTCAAGTGAATTTAGGTCACACACTGAAGCCGCTCGCCCAGTCGACTCAGAAATACATGGCTGCTCCATCTACTTACGAACTCAGCATAACAGTTTTGTGATTTACGAACATTCTGGTTCACTTGCCCTCAAGACGGTTTCATGTTTTGCACTGGTTACAGATCGACCGCCAGGTGGCGTTTATTGCTTTCTATTTGCCGCTATTTTATCGCCGCCATTTTATCATTTGTCTCTTACTGCGTTTTTTTTTCTTCTTCTTCTTTTATATCAGACTTGAATGCGTTTAAGCACTAAATTTTTATTTGATATCCGAATTAAAGAAAAGTTCAACCAGGTTTGTATCACCAGCTATAGACAAAATAAAGGAAAATACTTATAATCTATGAATTGCTTTTTTTATGTACTATGTCGTTTCAGGACATTGGCGATCATGGCCCTCCTTTAGAATTCTGATTAAATTTTCTCTCTTTGCTATCTCTCCTAACCCCTGTTCTGCCAACCATTTACACAAGCTCGTTAAGTAGATTATGCGCTGTTTTTCTCTGTCTCTCCTGCCATCAATATGTCCCATTAGCGTCAAATTTGCTAAACACCTTTTCCTCATTATGTGCCTTAGAAATATCAATTGTCTTTTTCGGATGTTAAGTATAAGTATATATTTGTTACCATTTTCTCTAAAACTTTGTCGTTGCTCATATATTCAGTCCATGGTATCCTCAGCATCTTTCTGTAGAAACACATTTCTGCTGCTTCAAAAAATCAGGAGATTGTCCAGCATTCACTGCGATATAGGACGGCCAATTTTACATAATATTTCAGTACTCTTTTCTTTGTTTCTTTACTCCGATTTTGGAAGGAATCTTTCGCTATCCTCAAACGTCTTCAAGGTTCGGAGTCGTATTTTCCGTCCTCTGTTAAACATTTTTCACATATTTAAATTTTTACGCTTGCTTGATTTTTGGTATCTCCACTTAGTAATTCGCATGTTGGGCTGTTCCTTATTCTGACAACCATACATTCTGTCTTCTTACAATTGACACTTAGTCTTTTCTTCTCGCTTTCCTTTACTACCCTCTGTAGGAATTCCTGTAGTGGTCTGCTATCAACACTGTGTCATCTAATGCTGTTAAGATTGCAGGCGCTAATAATGAATTCTGATAAGTCTTCTTCCCTCAGAATCACATCACTGTATAGGTTGAATAAACCCAATCAGCAGACACATCCATGTTATACAGTGTAACCCGGATATAAGAGAAACCCGGATATAAGAGAGATTTTATCTGGTCCCAAATTAGAGCCTGTGTTAATAAAACAAAATAGACCAAACCCTGATATAAGAGAAACCCGGATACAAGAGACTTCTTCTCCGGTCCCAACAACTCTCTTATATCCGGGTTACCTTGTACACCCCTTTATATTTCTGTATATTTACCGAAGTCATTTTCTATCCGTAACAGTTTCGCTCTCAGTTTAAGTTACGGATTAATCTAATATCCTTCCCAATTATACCTCGATTATCTATGATGTGATGGAATAACCTGCCACACCCATGAGTGGCGACACTATAGGTGGTAATATAGGTGGGACAGCGGACGAGAGAGTCGAGCTGAGATCTTTTCCAGCTGAACTGGTCGAACTCTCTGCCTTCGGGCAGAAAGGAACCCGGACGAGGCTCCGTCGAAGGGCAGAGTCTCGTTCGGGGAGGTTGACCAACCCGATCCCGTTTATACGGGATATACGGGCATTTTTTGGCCGAGCCTACGGGCTCGGGAATACCCCACTTTAAACCCGGCCTTGTGCCACATCTATTCATCGTGGGTGGGCGACAGTAAATACTGTCGAGCTGGGATCTTTTCCAGCTGAACTGGTCGAAATCTGCCTTCGAGCAGAGAGGAACCCGGACGAGGCTATGCCTTCGGGAAAAGTCTTGTCCGGGGAGGTAGACAGACCCGATCCCGTTTATGCGGGGTCTACGGGGATTTTTTGGCCGAGCCTACGGGCTCGGGAACCCCACATTAAATTTGGCCTTGTGCCACATGTGACTGCGTGGGGCAGTTGCTAAATAGCATCGAGCTGGGATCTACGAAAACTAGCAGCCTTCCGATAGCAGCACGCACACAACGGCACTGACTTGCGACGACCGTACGGAGAACTATTAGTTCCTTGCTTCTTGTACTGGCTTCTACAATAAACCTGTTACTATTTATCCACAGCGTGTGTCCATTCTATATTCTTATTAGCACGGAATATAACAATCTAGCAATTCCAACAGTTGTTTGTAATGCATTTTATCAAACGTTTTTGCATAAGAAATCTTAAAAAACAAAAACAAAGTTTAACTTAGCTTTTTACTATTTTTTTTTTTAATTCTGTCTACGGTGAAAAAATAACGATGAAATCTTTCTCTTTCTGTAGAGGTTATATCTGAAGAAATAGCACCAGAAACGTCGTGATAAAAGCCAAAACAAAGAAAACTTGAAGAAACGTTTCCCAAACATACGAAAAAGATATTTAATCAGAACGGCTTATTTTTAAGGTCATCTTAAAGGCTGCCAACCTAGCGATGAAAACAAGTAAAGATATTTACAAAGCTTAACGTCGTATGGCTACTCCGTGAGAATGAAATTCACTAGCAATTGTTTGCCTGATTACCTCGACAACTATCACTATATGGCAGGTGCCTAATGTCTATAATCTTGTATTCCACTCGACTTGACTCACATAGGTTTTCATTTGTCATTATACATCTAAATAGCCCTATTCTGTTTGTCCATAACGCTTGAACTAATTCTTGACCACTGGCAACACTTTCTGTCCGAGAGGCTAAGTAAGGAAAATGGAGTAAACTTTTTTAAAAAATAAATAAGAGAAAAGAAAATACATTTGAAAATATTCAAAATAACCTAAGTTTGAAATAAACTATCAAAATAAGACAAATATTAGTAGATAACATCATAATCCCGAATCTTAAAATCCCGATTGTCGAAATCCTGATATTTTAAATCCTGACATTTGAATTCTCGAATATATCAAAATCCCGAAATTTAAAATCCTGAAAGATGAGAATCCCGAAAAATAGTCTTTGGGGGGTAATTGAAAAAAACAAAAGTTTGGAAGCATTTAAACAATAGCGTTTATACATTTGTAACATTCAACATTCATTAAAAAATATAAAACTAGAATAGATAAATAATTTTTAATGAAAGATTGTGATCAAGAGCCCTAAGATAGCGTTATATATGGATAGAGTGTCGCTGCCAGTGAGCAAACACAGGCGATCCCATTATTGAATTTAGTAGACCACGTAATCATAGAAAAACGCATATATGTAGGAAGTAGCTGATGACTAACGATCTCTGTTTCTAGTCTATCCTCTATACTATACTGATCGTCATTTCTAATCTATCCTCTATTATTATACGGACCGCTATTCTCTACTCTATTTACTATACTATTTCTCTATTCGGATCACTATACGGATTACTATTCGAGCGAGTATTATCGAGCGAGTTCTATTAGTGCGAGTGTTATTCGAAGACATCTGACACTAGTATTGTTCAACGGCGTTACTATAGTCGTATCTGCAATTACAAAGTCTCTACTACAACGAGCAATACGAAAGTGACAACGAGTATTCGTTGGCATTACAAAAGTGGCAAACGAGTGTTAGTCCATAAGATCTGATCGGTTTTCACGATCGTTAACTATATTTTTAAGCCTTTCATCGCGATAAAATACATTTTTTTTTCTTTCTGAAGAATGCATTCACATTCCTCGGAGAATGCGCTTTCATTACATTATTTTTTTTACGTGCTGCTTAAGATATTTTCTCATCGCACATGCTATATTCTGGTCTCATATTTTTTTAATGAATTTTGTATGTTTCAAATGCATAAACACTATTTAAGCGCTATTTTATAAATGTTTAGAAATAAAAGTATTTCCAATTTTTTCATTTTTTTTTTTTTTTTTTTTTTTTTTCATTTTCTCCCAAAGACTATTTTTCGGGATTCTGAACTTTCAGGATTTTAAATTTCCGGATTCGGATCTTTCGATATTTTATAAATTCGGGATTTCAAATTTCGGGATTTCAAATTTCAGGATTAAGACATTCGGGATTTTAAGATTCGGGATTATGATCAGCACCCCACCAAAATATTCTATAGCACCCAATGCAAGGAAAGACTCAAAACTCAAGATGCAGAGTAAGGAAATTTTAATTACCACACAAACACTACATCTGTCCTTGATAATCACTGCGAAAATCGGAAGTCTTCTTATTTTATGTGCCGAGTCCTTCAGGACGTAGACGATCATGGCCCATCACATCTTCCCGTCCCTTGTAGCTTTTAATAAGTTCTGTCTTTATGTTATTTCTCCCAGACGCTGTTCTATCATCCATTTACTCAAGCTCGTCAAGATTTGTTTCGCGTTGCTTTCCTCTGTCCCTCTTTCCCATAATCTGTCCTGTGAGTATCAGATTTTCCAAGTCTTCTTTTCTCATTACGTGCCCCAGAAATTTCAACTACCTCTTCCTGATGTTAAGTATAAGTTTCCTTTTAGTTTCCATGTTCTCCAAAACCTCATCGTTGCTCACATGTTCAATTCATGGTATTGTCAGCATCTTTCTATAGAACCACATTTCTGTTTCTTCAAATCTTTTCTTCATCTTTGAGGAGATTGTCCAGCATTCAGTGGCACACAATAGAACAGATATCATGTAACAGTACAGTACTCTTTTCTTTGTTTCTAAAGAAAATTTCCTGTCTCTTAATACTCTACTTAGCTTTGTGAATGCATCTTTGTCCATCCAATACGTCTTCGTATATCAGTATCTCACTTTCCGTTCATGGCAAGTCGAAAGTACTTGAACAAAACTAACAAAATGTGAACTTCCGACAGTTTATCCACAACACCATAACTGAATATTGGAAAAATATAAAAAAAATTTAAAAGACAGACATTCTCGGTACTTTTTAATGAAACTTGTTTGTATATATATATATATATATATATATATATATATATATATATATATATATATATATATATATATACCTACGTTTCTAGTGCAACTTAAAGTTTCATGGTTTCTCAAGTCGTCAGGCACGTATGGAAAAAGGACCGCTTATTGCAGTTATTTTTTTAAATACTGGGTCTCAGGAAATTTTAGAAGACAGACATTCTCGGTACTTTTTATTCAAACTTATTTGTACACACACACACACACACACTCACACATACATATATATATATATATATATATACATATATATATATATATATATATATATATATATATATATATATATATATATATATATATATATATATATATATATATCCATACGTTTGTAGTGCCACTTAAAGTTTCATGATTTCTCAAGTCGTCAGGCACGTATAGAAAATGGACCGCTTATTACAGTTATTTTTTTTTAAATACTGTGTCTCAGGAGAGGAACGATAAATTATACGCAAATTCCACCCACCAGGAATTTTAAACAACTTGCACAAATCGGTGCAATATAGACTCTCAACTAATTCTTGCAACAAAATTATTTTTGACAAATATTAAAACAAATATGTAGATGCACTAGAAAAAAGTAAACACAAAGCCAAACTAGAATACATAAACATTAGTTATAATACCAATAATAAACATAAGAATAGAAAACGGAACATAACTTGGTTTAACCCACTACTTACTTAAGAAAAATGTCGAGACCAATATAGCTAGAATTCTCCTTAATTTAATCCACAAATATTTCAACTATATACCATTGCTCAACAAAATCTTCAACAAGAACAACATTAAGATTAGCTACAGCTGCACCAAAAACCTCGAACAGTATATAAAACAACATAATAATATAACATTAAACAAATATTTAAACAACCTCAATAACATTACAATAACATAACATTTAATACTGACAAAAAGTGTAATTGTCGAAAAAAAAGTACCTGTCCACTAAATCATAAATGTATGAATAAAGGCGTTATTTATAAGGCTAGCATAATGGCGAGATTAAGTTTTTATTTTGTTTTTATTTTGTTCCCACTGCAAACCACTGGAAAACCCGGTATTACTATTATAAAATCATTCTTACCAATAGACAATATTCAAATGACACGGCACTCTTAAATTTTTACTGGGAAATGCAAATAAATAACTACACACCGGTAGTAAATTGGAATTTCCTCACCGAAACTGCACTTTTTTCCGGCCGCAGCGACCGATGTAAACTGTGTTCGCTGGAAAAAAGATTCATACTCAAAAATGTTAACGACCCCAACCTGCTGAACAAACGTAGTGAGCTCGTGATAGCTTGCACCCATAAAAAAAGCCCTCTACTAAAGTATTTTGATTCTGGATAAATCTTTTTGCCCAACTTCAACTGCCCATTAAATATCTTAGGTTAAATACTTATTGCCCCCTTTAACCATTTAAGCGTCTATTAATAACAGGTTACATGGCGTTCCTCTATTCTTTAAATATTTTACTAACTTATTTTTTTCACCTTTTACCTTTTCTGTCTATAGACACTTTTTATTTTTTTAATTTAAATCCTAATATTTTTAAACGTTAGCTTTATATTGATTTTTCAAGCGTGGCTTAGATGTGGCACAAGGCCGATATTAGGGGGTACCCACTGAGGATCGAACTCACTACTCAGTCGTAATTGTTTTAGCGAGCCAAGCTTGCTAACCATTACACCGCCTCGAGGTTCCCAATGATTTTCTAAGCCCGGCTTAGATGTGGCACAAGGCCGAAAGTATGGGGTACTAAGTGAGGATCGAACTCACTACTCAGTCGTAATTGATCTAGCAAGACAAGCTTTTAACCATTACACCACTAGGTGCCCAAAAACGTTAGCTTTATATACTGTGTAGTGTTACTCCCTTGAAACATATTTATAAACAATCTACAATCCACTGCGCCTACCACCTCCTTTTTATTCATAATGCTTGCTCCTTACGCTTTATAAGTTTTTAACTAAAAACTGTTTTTTTTTCCCAAAAGGAAAAACATGTACCATATATACTTTAAACTTGCATCACTCTTCTTTTTTTTTTATTTATTAATATTTTTGCTCTGATTTTCCCAATATCTCTCTCCATACACTCTATATTTTGAATTTGCAACCCAATTGGGTTTATATTAACTTTGAACTTTGGATCTGAGTATTATTTAGCGTTCCTCCCATGAGACTCAGTATTTTTAAAAACAACTGTAATTAGCGGTCCATTTGCCATACGTGCCTGATGACTTGGGAAACTATGAAACTTTAAGTTGCACTACAAACGTAGGTATATGTGTATTTATTAATATATACTTCATAGCTCTGTTTAACTACATCGAGCATTGTTTTGCTTTGAATTAAATAAATATTTATTTACTTATCTGAGAATGCACGCTACCGCATATACAGTTGTTAATATCTCGTTATTTAGTTTTTATTTACACTTCTCTCTCTCACCCTCTCTCTCTCTCTCTCTATATATATATATATATATACATATATATATATATATATATA
>OZ038476.1:75813499-75845999 GCA_964036315.1 Acanthosepion esculentum
CGTCTAGTTTTTCTAAGGCATGGTTCGTTTGCCGACACGTTGAATGTAGTGTAGTTAACATGTTGTTAGTTAAGTGAGTCATTGTTTAGTTACTTTGCTTGTCATGTGCAGTGAGTTTGGGAGATAGGTTTTGTTTGTTTCTTTTTAAATATCGTTGTTGAACGATCGAGGTACGTGACTAGTGATTGTTTTCGTAGTCTAGCAAGAAGACGAACATTAGTTTGTTGGTAAAGACAGCAGCTTGTTCTCTTGGTTTGACAAAGACATATAGACATGAGCAGACTGATACACACACACACACACACACACATATATATATTAGATAAATAAGCATGACAGAGTGATATATATATATATATATATATATATATATATATATATATATATATATATATATATATATATATATATATATATATATATATATATATATATATATATAAAATGAACAGATTGATAAAAATAAATAAACATGAACACACTGATATATGTATATGAACTGACTGATATATATATATATATATATATATATATATATATGAAATCGATAAATATGTACAGACTACAGACTCTCTCTCAAACACACACACATATATATGTATATATATATATATATATATATATATATATACAGTGTAACCCGGATATAAGAGAGTTGTCGGGACCGGATAAGAAGTATCTTATATCCGGCTTTCTCTTATATCCGGGTTTGATCTATTATATATACATTAACACAGGCTCTAATTTGGGACCAGAGAAAATCTCTCTTATATCCGGGTTACACTGTATATATATATATATATATATATATATGTACAGTGTAACCCGGATATAAGAGAAACCCGGATAAAAGAGAGATTTCTCTGGTCCCAAATTAGAGCCTGTGTTAATGTATATATAATAGACCAAACACGGATATAAGAGAAACCCGGATATAAGAGATTTCTTCTCCGGTCCCGGCAACTCTCTTATATCCGGGTTACACTGTATATATATAGCGTGGGAGAGAGATTTCTTGTCTGTGAAACTTCCTGCCGATTGCCTTGTATCTCATATTCAACGAAACAGATAAGTCTTCTCATTTTCATTCACTCTCTGCATTCTCCTGCGTCTTAGTGGCATTATCGCCTTGCTTGAGATGTAATGATTATATAACATAGATAGACCTGTTTTTTTTACCGATTATCAACGTCTTCCCGTTAATTAAGGTAAAATATTTTTAGATAGTAAAAAAGATCTTACAAATAATAAGGATTGACTGATGCAAGTCTTAGTAAGTAACGCATAACTGTAAAGAGGAGAGATGGATTCATACCTTTTCAAAAGTAAGTGAATATAACGAACCCGGCTGAAATTGTTACTCACCTCCCGGTTTCAAATTCCGAGCCGTTTTCTATTACACCATCCGTGCATCCTAGCCTTCGGCACCTTTTGGTACTAACCAGGATCGGATTTGCTTAGCCTCAGTGATAGGAGGAGAACGAGTGTATCAAAGATAGATAGATAGATAGATAGATAGATAGATAGATAGATAGATAGATAGATAGATAGATATGAACAAACGTAGATAGATAGAGAGATAGATAGAGATATAGATAGAGAGATAGAGAGATATGAACAGACTAAGATTGATACGAACAGACTAAGATAGATAGATAGATAGATAGATAGATAGATAGATAGATAGATAGATATGAACCGATTAAGATAGATAGATATATATGAACAGATTAAGATAGATAGATATAAACAGATTAAGATAGATAGATAGATAGATAGATAGATAGATAGATAGATAGATAGATATGAACAGATTAAGATAGATAGATAGATATAAACAGATTAAGATAGATAGATAGATAGATAGATAGATAGATAGATAGATATAAACAGATTAAGATAGATAGATAGATAAATAGATATGAACAGATTAAGATAGATAGATAGATAGATAGATAGATAGATAGATAGATAGATACATACATACATACATACATACATACATACATACATACATACATACGAACAGACTAAGATAGGTGGTATATTTTATAATTATAAAACTCGGGACGGTAAGTATGAAAACCACAATACTTAAAGCTTCAGTCGAATTCCAAGTTTTATTTGCACAATTTGACGTCATATATTCCACTTTTGCACCTCCTGTTTGTTACTTTGCGGATCATGGATATTAAATAACTTATTTATCGCGTGTCGAATTTTCACTGCAGTGAATAATACAACTGGCCCGTATTTCTCAAGCTTTTTTATAAGTAGCGCTCAGTGAATTTAAACTTGAATTGATCCGCAAGTCTTTGTTGCTGGTCGCTATTTTAATGCAATCACCTGTTTATTAAGGACAAATCTCAGATATACCTAACACAAAATGACAATTAAATAGCATCCAATGATAAAACTCCATACAATAGCTATAGTTCATGAAGTTACAATTTTTGATACCATTACTAATAGTCGTACAAGTTTGCTACAAAAGCCTGTAGGGGACCGGCGGGTTAATGTGAGGATAAAATCTCTGGACTAAGACTTCCTGCTGGCCAGTCCCGCTACATAGTAATGTTGGACTATGATGGAGTCCAAAGAAAGCAAAATAAAACGAACAAGACAGATATATATGTACAAAACAATTATTTATTAATGACAAACAGATTGATAAAAGAATTACAAATACATCATTTAAAACATGAATAAAGCGTTAGTGTCTGTATGGAAAGTTGTTTGTGTGTGTGTTGAATTGAAATGTCCGTACGGTTGTGAATTTTGTTTTAGCGTGTTCCCAGAATATGGGAAACGCTGGTTGTGTATTAGAGTTCACATACTGGAGATGTTAAGAGAAAGTTTTTCAGTAACTCGCACCACGTGCGAGGTTTCGGCCCGCGGCCGAAATCGACACAGTTTGGCCGCACGTGTGTGAAGCCGTGGAAAGAGCTGTGGAAAGAGAAAGAGGCGAGAGGTCAGCCCGTATTTATACTCCCGGGAGAGAGAGACCCCTGTTGAAAGGGTTACGAAACGAAGAGGAGATAACCCGATAAGCCTAAAGGGAGAAATTGAGTAGTACAATTTATGAGGATATGTAGGGCAGATAATCCTAGGTATTAAGAGATTAAAATTGTAGTGGTCTGTTGGTTAATTAATTTGTATTCACGGTTTATCAAACATTTTGAAGGTTATTTAAAGCCAGAATATAGTTTTAGATTGTAAGAATGTTTTGGAGATAATAATGATTTACTAATACTAAGTTTTACTAATTAACTCATCGCTGGCTGGGGGGGGGGATGGATTCATACCTTTTCTAAATGTATTTGTCCGTAAATGAATAGAACGAACCAGACTGGAATTGGAACTCGGCTCTTCGATTTCCAATTCTGAGCCGTTATCCGTTACACCACCCGAACACCCAAACTTACAGCACATAGTATTCCCAAGAGCTCACCCATCTGGATACTGACCAAACTCGACATTGCTTAACTTTGGTGATCGTACGAGAACCGGTGTTACAACGAGATATGGCCGTCGGCCTCTACTGTTCAGGGAAGCGACCAGGTCTGGGAAAGAACCTGTCTGAGTAGAAATTCTTTTTTAACTAATGGAATAGAAAGAGAATAAGGATGATTCGAACCCTGTGTGCATGGCGTGGCGTGTCCTGGATGCTATAGTTTCATCTGATGGAACTAAGCATTATGGGAGAAGAGGTTGAACGGTGAAAAAAATATTTAGTCACTGACAAAGCCGCAAAAATTCTTTTGAACCTCCGTCGAGGCAAGTGCAATGCGGACTGGGCATCTCCAGTCGTGATATGTCAGTAATACACGATTTTTGATCTCATCCGATTCTTTCTTAATCATCGTTGCATGACGAGAGATTTGTTCCCCAACGGAGATATTTACTAAGATTAGCTTCGTCCGGCACATAGCCAAAATAGCTGAGCACTCAATGTTGACACAATACCCTACACTAGCATAGTCCTGGGTATGACGATAAACTAAATCCGACAGCAAGGCCTCTGACCGGGAGATTGGAGGTTTCGCGGAGCGTGGAACCACCTCTTAATTGCTGTTGTTTCAAGGTTCACCCTAACCCGGGGTGGTAGCACCTATTTGGGTCTCAGCTATGGGCAAACATTGAACTCTTAAACAAAAACACTATAAAAGTATACAAATACATGTTTTATAGTAAAAATTGCAGCAATACATTTTTATATAAAAAATACCAACGTTACCTATAGTCAAATTACAAACAACAATACATTTTATTGCAAAATGACCAACAATTCATTTTATCTGTAGCTGAAGACTTAAAATTGCGTTCAACATATATTTAGTTGAAGCCATAAAATTGTTCCAACAAACAACTTGAAAGAACACTTTCATAGCATTAATCCATATAATATCCTGTAATTTCTCAAAGAAATCAAACTGCGCTCCCAAATATAACTTCCAACTCGTTTCCGGGGCTGGATCGGAGTCCAGCTGGTATCTTTTCCAGCTGTGTTTGTCAAACTCTCGACCTTCGGGTAGAGAGGATCCCCAGACGAGGCTATGTCGAAGGGCAGAGTCTCGTCTCGGGAAACAGCTATTTCGACCCCATTTTATACGGGAATCTTTGGCAGAGCCTACGGGCTCGGATTCCCTCACTTTAAAATTCGGCCTTGTGCCACATCTTACCTTGTGGGGGCGGTTGGTAAATATATCCAAATATAACTTCAACAAAACTACAATATAAAACATATAGCATGGCCTCTAGTAAGTATATCCACTCAAACATGTATATGCACAAAAGTTGAGTATAATCTACCATCTACTCAAATGTGAAAGCAAAATAACATCTTTATTACTTCAAACCGCCCGAGAAAATTCAATGTCGGCATTAAATGACCCATAAGAAGTTGATATGCCGTTAAACAAATTAATCAATCTACAGCAGCAATGAGACACATGAACTTGTCTAACCATAGCTTTGTGTCACGATTATCTCTATGTTCTTTTATTATGTGCCGCGTCTCTTCTGAACGTGGGTGATCATGGCTCTCCACAGCTTCCTTTACTTAGTGAAAGGGAGAGTAATAAAAAAGACAATCATTGCGAAGATCAATGTTTGATTTTTGTTCTATACCTCTCGTTCCTTGTTTTACCGCCCATTTGCACAATTTCTTTAGGTAGGCTACTAGCTAATTTCCTCTGTCATTATTGCTTTCATTATATCCTGGAAGTGTCATATTCTCCAAGCCTTCCTTCCTCATTATGCGTCCCAGCTGCCTGATTCTGATTTTGTGTAGCAGGGTCTTTACTAACATGCTCCGTCCCTGGTATTCTCCTTCTGTAAAACAACACTTCTGATACCACAGGGCTCTTCATCTGCGAGTAAATTGCCCCGCATTCTCTGCCATATAGGTGGATTGATATTACGGACCTGTTCAGTACTCTTTTTATCCTTTCTTTTTCCTAAGGAAATTTTTCTGTTTATGAATATTTTGTTTGGTTTTTGGAAGGCATATTTTGCTATTAGCACGTAACTGAATGTAATTGATTCGATTGATATTAGTATAAATCAATGCTTTTGTTCTTATCCAACTCTCGTTATATCTGTGTACCCAAGTCAGTCAGTACCCAAGTCAGTCAGTTATGTGCCATGCGAGATACACGCTTAGGCGATCATGTATCTTTTGGTACATGACTGACGAGGTAGATTTTTCCCGCAGTAAGTTGCCATTTTTTTCTACGGTAGACCAGTTGCCATCCAAGGCTATATAACCCGGTCTGTCCTACTATTTGCCCATAGCTGGGGGGAAATCAGTTATGTGCCATGCGAGATACACGCTTAGGCGATCATGTATCTTTTGGTACATGACTGACGAGGTAGATTTTTCCCGCAGTAAGTTGCCATTTTTTTCTACGGTAGACCAGTTGCCATCCAAGGCTATATAACCCGGTCTGTCCTACTATTTGCCCATAGCTGGGGGAAAATCAGTTATGCGCCATGCGAGATACACGCTTAGGCGATCATGTATCTTTTGATACATGACTGACGAGGTAGATTTTTCCCACAGTAAGTTGCCATTTTTTCTGCGGTAGACCAGTTGCCATCCAAGGCTATATAACCCGGTCTGTCCTACTATTTGCCCATAGCTGGGGGAAATCAGTTATGTGATACACGCTTGGGCGGTCATGTATCTTTCGATAGATGACTGACGAGGCAGATTTTTTCCCCGCCATTTCTTTCTGACAAGCGGCGTCAATTCCTTTCCCGAATCATAACCAACAAGAAAACTCTCAGTCATTGATGTAATCGTCGTATCTTTTTTTCTGTCCGGAGACATTTAGTTTTGCCTAACACAATCCCAAAATAGCAGGGAACTTGGTGAGGGCTCAACTCCCTCTGCTAAAGTTAGTCCAAGGGGTTAACTTTCTTCAACATCGTTATTTCTACGACTGGGTGTAGAGATGCAAAGGGCAATTACGTCCGTTTTTATAAGAGAAATTCACAAGAGTCATGTGACGGCCGGCGAGTAACATCAGTTCGTAGAGTGACAAATCCCAGTTGCTACTTAGCATGCCTAGAGACAAGACGTGTCTGCCAAAGCTAGCTGCTATGAATACAACGAAGAAGCAAGACGTGACTGCCCACAACAGTTAAGAGAGCAGAGAAAACCACATGGGCTCATAGATGACAACGCTAGCCTGATAGTTTTTTCGTACTAAAATAAAAGATGTTCCAATAACTTGAACCGATTTTAAATGTGAATTAGGTTTTAGAGTCTAATGATTTTTTTTCCTTTTTCTTTCAGATTTGGCGGACATTTGGGCGATATTATTTTTCATACATAACTGCCATGACTTAAATAACATGGTCCAACAGACAAATGCATTTTCACCAATAACACTGACTTATTTACTCCGGATTTTGATCCGTCTTAATGAAACACCCTTATATATAATCCGTCTTAATGAAACACCATTTCTTACAAGTTTTTGGCCCATTTCACACTGCTTGTTGTATTCATATGTTATAATTTCTTTGTGTGAGACCAATTAGTGAAGTATTTATATATCTGTATGTAAATTCTTATATGACATAGCGGTATATAAAATCTGTTTGAGAATAATGCATTTTTGTCGTTCCTTTCTTTCAGATATTCTGCTCCGTCCGTGTATTAAGGTGTTACTATAAAACGGATGTATTTATGCCTGCAATGGGGGGGGGATGAAAACTAGGAATATTCTGTCTTATCCTAGCACCCCCCCTACAATATGCATATTTTTTGTGTTTTTCTGCATATATGCGTATGAGTATGTGCTTCGGTTCGTTTTTGTGTGCATGTATTTGAGTGTATAAATATTTGTTGATCTCGATGGAAACGATAAATTGGAACGCACGCCGGTGAAGTGAATAGGCGGTCATTTTTGACACCTTCTTTATCAACTGAAATCGAGTCTTGAGTATATATTTTTCTTTTTTTTTTTTTTTTTTTTTGCTTTCCATTTTGACCAAAAAACATTGCCTAACGGATATGGAAAAAAAATGAAGAAGTTATTTTCATTTTCTGTGATGCATCATCCAATGCAGCATGGATTATTCAGATGACGTTAATGTGTTTTTTCTTCTTTTTTTACGCAACTTACGGTATTGATAGCGATGGCTATTTTATTAAGCAATATATATATATATATATATATATATATATATATATATATATATATATATGTATGTATATGTATATATATATATGTATATATATATATATAAGTATGTATATATATATATATATATGTATGTATGTATATATATATATATATATATATATATATATATATATATATAGTGTGTGTATTTAGGCAGAATTTTTTCATTGATGCATGTTTCATTTATACCAACGGCTTCCCATACTTAATACTTTTCGTTTTCACTCTCGCGTGGTAATGCGTGACATCACGAGCTGCGGTGCGATTTTCGCTTCCGCGTCTCGTATACACGAGTTTGTCGTTGGTTGGAAATCTTTCATGCAACAAAAACAGACTATCATTATTGTTTTGCCCGTGTATTGTTTAATATACTGAAATGTAATTATCATCTTTGTTAATGGCTTATGTAAGCCGAAAGTTTAGATAGGATTAAAAAAAATTAAAAACACGTATCAATATGGTGATTTTCTTTCATCTTTCAATGATAATGTTAATAAGCTTATCAGACAATATGAAAGGAATGTACTTAAAATAAAGAGACAAAACTTGTCTATATTATTTAATGAAACATGCATCAATATATATATATATATATATATATATATATATATATATATATATATATGATCATTATTATTATTAATAATATTAATATTACATTAACATGGTCCCAGCAGACCTATCTGGTGTTTGGCCCTCGAGTGACAGCAACCAATACACACCGCACACTCACACCCAAATCCTCAAAAATATTCATGGCACTCGTCCCTACTGCCATAGTCGGGATATTATCAATCCACTCTTCCTAAAATCTCAAATTGCTCGTACCTCGCCTCGATTTCCTTCCCACGTTGAATAGACCAATTTCTTATTCCTGTATCCTGTGCTTTCTTCAAATTGCGTCTGAGGCCCAGCCAGTTTCCAGCTTGCTTCGTTTACCCTGATTTCGACTCTGTCTTCTTGTCCAACCTCTACTTTTTTTTGAAAACCACTGCTTTGCGGAACAAACTCCCGATGGGATGCTTCCGCAATCGTTACACTCTTAACGTCTTCAAGGCTAGGGTCAACCGTTATCTACATTATACAAATTATACTCGCATTTTTATCTTTCAAGCGGCAGCAATCATGTGCATTTGCAATTATAGCAGCAATCGATCACCCACCACATCATAATTATTTATTAATAGGATGTTTACCATCGGATGTTTACCATCGGATGTTTACCATCGGATGTTTACCATCGGATGTTTTCTGTCTTAGCCTCCTCCTTTTACTTTCGCACAAATGTCCTTGAATTCATATTTACTCCCACAGTTATGAATTAAATAGAAGTGTAGACTGGGTTCCCCAGCCTTGTTAGAAAGGAAAACTCCGAATTCCAGACCGTGGAGATAGCAACAGGAAACTACCACACTAACATTACCAAGAATGTATAACAATTCACAGATAAAAAAAAAAGGAATTTGTGGAAGAACATGATCACCTACATCATGAAGGATACGACATTTTTTAAAAGAACCTTCTGGTGGACTCGAACCAGGACATAATAATTTTAAAAAATTACCATTATGAATCATAGTACTATAGCTTTTCGTGAATATGTTTTCGTTTAGAAAGAACAGGAAAAACAGAAAGTAAATTTGGGTGTAAACGAAGTGGTGTCCTATTTCTGTGTGCCAAGGTATTTGGTGGGGTAGCGGGGTTGACAGGGCCTGGCTGGTTGCTGGCAACAATTACCAAGTTCCATCAGGCGACCGAATTTTACCACGTCGTAAGCAAAGAGTTAAGTTTTAAGGAAATCACGAACTATAAGAAAAAGGAAGTAGTGAAATTTCTGAGAAACATGATCGTCTATATAAGGAAACGAGATGTGGAGAATATAACACTCACAAGACAGAATAAAGACAAGAAATGTAAGACAGTGGAGTAACCTACTCAGCGAGTTTGTGTGAATGGATTGCAGGATGGTAAAGGGGAAAAGTTACTTGAAGCGACAGGAAAATGGGGAGGACCATAAACATAGTGTTATGGCAATTTACCCACGCACGCATGGATTCTCCCAGCTATAAATAAGAGTAGGTACTGCCTTTTTAGAGAGAGAAGTTTCCAGCTGTCACCGCTGTCAGACCGAACATTCTTGCTGTAACACTCTCGTTGTATGTTTGTATTACTGTTTTTGTTAATATATTTAACTCAATTCCTCTCTTTGTGTCTTTATTTCTAGTCCTAACAAGGCCACAACACATAGGGTAAGCGTAGGAAATATAAAAAAAAGAAAAGAAGTTAAAATATATTTTTCTTTCTTTACACCCTCGCGATATCCTGTCAATTTCAGCATTTTCTTTCTATGACGTAAAAATGATTTCTTGCAACAAAAGATAGGAAGTTGTAGAGAGCCATTATCACTAACTTCCTGATGCCGTCAAACGAAATAAGGGAGGATAAAACACAATTCTTTTGTTCCTTTTTTATCCTCGCTACATCCAAAACTTTCATATTTTCCATCCTCTGACATCTATAATGGAGATACGAAAACGAGGTCAAAAAATTGCTTATCTCTATCTATAAAAGGCAGGATGTGTGTGTGTGTGTGTGTGTGTGTGTGTGTGTGTGTGTGTGTGTGTGTGTGTGTGTGTGTGTAACGAATGTACGGCCACAATTTTCGACGGATTTGCACCAACATTTACATGCCCATACTCCAAGTTAGCAGGAAGGCCAAGGCCGACTTTGCATTTCCCAACTCCCATCGATAGTGAAAATAATCGATTTTCCCATGCTTCTACGGCAGTTTTCATGTAGTTTGCGGCCATTTTCTACTGGCCAGAGTAAAAGCCTATAGCTGGCTGCCACGAATAGGCGGGAAGATTCTATTGGCCAGCGTGAGAACCAACAGCTGAGTGACACGAATGTTAACTAGCATGTTAGCATGCAAAGAAATCGATAGCTGCATTCGTCACAAGTGGGAAAAATTTAAATCTGCATGGCACTTTACTCCAATTGGCTCATTCGCTTGCTTAAACTCAACGTTGGTTCTGATTCCGCAGAACTGGGTTGGGTGTGAAAAAATATTTGTTGTTAACATTCTTTTTTCATTCGGTTTTTCCAGTTACGAGTCCTTTTTTAAAGCTGATCGTTTTGTGTTCATTTTGTTTAGTTCTTTTTCGTAACAGATTTAATGTTTAGAAAAAATTCGCAGTGTGAAATAGGCAAGAAGTAAGGCATGTAGCAACATCAGCACGGCAACACTGCTAGTGTTTACATAAAAAAAGAAAGTTAGGAGTGTCATGATCGCAAGAAATGGACATGATATATAAAAGATGGAAAAGGAAATAAAACACAAAAATTATCTTTCTTTACACCCTCGTTACATCCCGACACCTTTCTCTGATGTTTTCAACTGATATAGGAAAACAGAGTTTTAATTCTTCAGGGCATAAACGATTATAGCTCTCCACAATTTCCTCTCCTTTATAGCTCTCAATAAATTTTGTCTTTCTGTTGCTTCTCCTAAACCTTGTTCTGCCATCAATTTACTCAAGTTCACTAAGTATGTTATGGTTTATTCTGCTCTGTCCCTCTTGCCTTCAATCTGTCTTGTGAGTATCACATCTTCCAAACCCTCTTTCCTCATTATGTGCCCCAAGGATTTCAACTCTCTCTTCCTGATGGTAAGTATAAGTTTACTTTTTGTTATCAATTTTCCATAAAACTTCGTTGTAACTCACGTGTTCAGTCTATGGTATCCTCAGTATCCTTCTAGAGAATTACATTTCTGTTGCTTCAGGCCTTGATTTCATCTTTGAGGAGATTTCCCAGTATTCACAGCCGTATAGGAGGACAGATATCACGAAACAGTCTAGTACATTTTATTTAGAACAAAATAAGTCAGGAAGATTTGGACCGGCATCATCAGCCATGACGTAAATGAATATGGCCGTAAAAGAAAGAAAAGAAAACATATATTTCCATTTTTACATCAAACACTACGTCTCGACAATTTCCCTTTTTCCGCATCTCTGACGTTTTCAACTGGAATAAGACAGCGGGATTTAAAAAATAAATTAAATCAAGAAGTTGTGGAGAACCATGATCTCCAATAACCTGAAATAAGAAAACATAAAAAAGAAATATTATTTGAGTCATTGCTTTTTAGGGAGATTACTGTTTTGCCTTACACTTTTTTCTGTTGTTAGTTTATTATTAATTCCTTTTTTGAATTACCAGCGCTTGAATTTAATTAATTATTGGGAAAGGTATGAATCTTGTTCTTCTCCCTGTCCAGCTATGGATAAATAGCAGGGTAGACCGGGTTCTATAGCCTTGGATGGCAACTGGTCTACCGCAGAAAGAAACGGCAACCTACTGCGGGAAAAATCTGCCTCGTCAGTCATGTATCGAAACATACATGATAGCCTAAGCGTGTGTATATGTCTCTTTCGCATTTACAGACCATTTTTATAGTAGTTATAAAAAATGAAACCTTGAAATTGGATAATAGTTCATGTGAAAGTGCTCGGAATCAACAATTTTTTTTTAGAATTCTACTCTCATGAAATCAATAGAAGAGAACATTTTATGCATAGAAGAAAAATATAAAACACCAAACGAAAAATAACTTGTCAATCTTGTTCAACAAAACATTTGTTGAAGAAGGATTTTTGCCCAAATAAACAAATGTGTGTGTGTGTGTGTGTGTGTGTGTGTGTGTGTGAAAGAAAGAGAGAGAGAGAGAACGATATATATTTTTATAATGTTGAGGAAAATGTATGACAAAGTGGAAAAAAGTTTACTTGTGATGCGTTTTGTCCTTCAGGACTTCATCGGACAAAATTTGTAATGTTGGGACGACTACACGTGCTCACGAAAAAGAAGTGCTGGCGATTTTAGAATTGCTTTTAGAATATTTTTTTTATTATTATTTTTAGAATTATTTTTATTATCTAATCAAATTCATTTAGTCTTTTTCTTTTACATTCCATCACTTTTGTTAGTAGATATCCCACACTGTGATAATAAAAGATCTGTCCCTATTGCAGACGCTCTCTCAGGCACATTTGTGCTTGCTGAACATCTACAGAATCTAGTAGTTTACACTGCAACTATGCTGAGCAGACCTTAGTTACAGTTTCTAGGAGAGAGCGTGTTATTTAGCGTAATCCACAATTTGAAGAAGTCCAGCACGCCCAAGCACTCGGCAACGATGAGTTGCTTTGTGCTAGCATAGCTATCGACAAAAGTCCCGTCGATACAAAGTTTGGGTCAACCCGTGATATGGTTTTCAGACACTTTCCAAAGGTGCCGCACGCTAGACTTTGACCTATTCAGATAACATCAGGAAGTCTCCTTCTTCACAAATCGACCATGGTGAGATTCAAACCCAGGTTTCATAGTCAGAAACCGAAAGTTATAACCACTCGGCCACACGCCCATAATATCACAGGAAATATCAATAATTTGTTTAAAGTCAAAAACGCGTAAAAGAATTGTACTCGCAAAACTTGGAATAAACGATATAGTTTATGCTATTGGGTTCGCCATGAACTTCGTTCGGTTATTGAGTAGAAAATTTACTTAATAACCCGAACGAACTTTGTGGCTAATTTAATATATGAATATGTATGACAAACTGAGCAAATATTTATAAAAAATAACAAGAACTATACAACTGAATAGAAATGCTGATCTGTTTGCAACGGACATGAGTTCGATTATCCAACCATTTATTTTCAACCTGTAACATTTATCAACATAGGATCAACAGCATGAATAATAATAATAATAATAATAATAATAATAATAATAAGAAGAAGAAGAAGAAGAAGAAGAAGAAGAAGAAGAAGAAGAAGAAGAAGAAGAAGAAAAATCTGTCAAAATACAAGGACCTTGAAATAGAAATTTCAAAAATGTGGCACATGGGAAGATCAACAATTACTGTTGTAGTTGGAGCCCTTGGACTGGTTGGAAAAGATTCCAGTAGGCTGATTGAAGGGATCCCTGGAAGTCCATGCCTCAAAGAGATACAAAAAATTATTCTGACAAGTACAGCCCACACTTTACGAAGGGCTTTATCTATGTAATTATTTTCTTTTCTTTTTCTTTTTTTTTTTTGCAGTGGAAAGTGTCATGATACCATTTCTAACCTTAGGTCCCTGGGCGGGACCCGGAAAGAAATGTGTAAACGCCAGATATCAAAGGAAATAATAATAATAATAATAATAATAATAATAAGAAGAAGAAGAAGAAGAAGAAGAAGAAGAAGAAGAAGAAGAAGAAGAAGAATATCGTGAAAAAATCCCGAAAAAATTAAGTATTTTTTCTGAACTCGATTCAGAATACTAGTCTTCTACCTGTAATATCATCACCATACAATTACTATCATGTAATTTTATCCTTAAAAATAAAAATGCTGAAGCAAATATTTTTTCCTCGTGCTTCGTTCCTCGGGCTTGCGCCACAATGTCGCCATTGGTCTCTTTAGCAGCCCCACGCCAACTCTCGATTAAAAACGAACACCCCCCTCAACTCGCCGCCATAACCATACCGCCGCCAATTACGTCACCCAAATGCTGCTATCGGCGATTTGCCTCGTATTCGCTACGATTACTGGCAACTGAAAGCGTTTTCAAGAGGGAATGATAAATTTACATTGTATCGTGTCGAGTTAGTTACACGTTTCCAGCTAATGTCAGAGATTGGTGTTCGAGCCCAGATAAATTCAAGGCTTTCGAATGTTGATTTTCTAGGCAAGTGGGCGCTCTTCACATGGAAGATTAGCACAAAGCAGTCTTCCCTTCCACTCTCATTTCCAACACTATGATTTCATAACGTCCTAATCATTAACTACATCATCAGTCCTATGACCATGTGTGCTTTTAGAGTCGCTGCGAAGCTGAGTACCTGAGCAGTCACCTCTACATATCTAGGTCGAAAACGTGAGAGATTTATTTGTGCCTAGCGTGTTTTCAGCAATCAGACCTGTCGGAATCCATTCCTCTCCAGATCAAACGCCAGCCGCTGTCCTCCAAATTGAAGGCTCACCTAAGTCTATGTACATGTGGCCGTTGATTACATCGGTCGAACATACGATCCTGGCCGTTAATTATATCTAGGATGCCCTCCATCGACCAATGCCGTGTCCTTACCGCGTGGCTGCATATAAAACTACGGAGCCCAGTCTACCCCATTGTGAAAGACGGTCGTGCCGGAAGTTTCGTTCGGCTCTTTGAATGGTTTTGTTTTTAATCCTGCTTGGTGCCAAGCCAGCCTCCTAACCAGAAAGGTTTGATGGGAGATTCGGTTTTGTCGCCGATAAACCGACCATCCAGCAGATAATACTACTACCAATTACCAATTGCTTACCAATTGGAATGCAAAAAAGAAAAGAAATGCAACTGGTTAATTAACTCTAGATTGACAGTCTCTTTTTTTCTATAAAAACGGGTTCAGAATACCAGCTGCATGAGGATATAATCCCCAAAATGTTTCACCAATCAAATATAAATGGTCAATATTTACCTATCCTCGAAGCAATAAAATCCTTATAGACCCAAATATAAAAAAACAATATTAACCTATCTCCGAACTGAACAAGAGCAGTACGCTCAAACTCTCGGTCACGATGACTTATGACTTTGTGTTAACACAACTATCGATAGATTTAAAACAATTCCACGTACACAATTTCACTGACAATGCTTGGGTCTATCAATGCTAAGGATTTTGAGGCTATTCACTAAGAGGAGATAGGTTTGCATATTGTTCGGTTTGCAATCCTTCCCAGTTTTTTTTTTTTTTTTTTTTTTTAACAGGACTAGAAGTTTACTGCTAGTTTCCTATTTAAGATTGGGTTTCCGTTCCTTCTCTTACAGTCTTCTCCTAACCTTTCACTCCCAGTAATCCCTTGCGTCGTAGTGGCATTATCGCCTTGCTTGGAGTGAAATGATTAAAAAAAAACACCCCAAGAGTTCAGCAAACTGCGACAGGCCAATATTAAAAATATGTCACCATCCTGTTGTGGCGCAATGGGTATTGGCTCGGAATGAGAAATCGGAGGGCCGAGTTCGAATTCGAATCGGATTAGTTGCATTCACCTGCGCGCAGATGTCCTTGAGAAAAGTATGAATCCATCTCTTCTTCCCCCAGCTATAGATTAAATAGCAAGACAGACTAGGACCTATGGCCTTGGTTGGCAGTCAGTCTACCGTGAAAAAGAAACGGCAGCTTACTGCAGGAAAATCTTCTACCGAGTTAGTCATGAAATCAGAAGAGACATGATCGTCCTAGCGTGTATGGCACTTAATTGACTGATATCCTGGGCAAAATCGGCCATATTGAGATCCAGTCCTGGCAGTTTTGGTCGGAATGATAATGTTCTAACTACACGGCCAGGGTTGCTTTACTGAACTGGTATTTCCCGCGGACTCCAGAATGAACAAAATTACTAATAGCTCCCAACATCATAAATGAAAATCCGCCGGTTTGTTTGTTTGTTTGTTTGTTTGTTTGTGTGTGTGTGTGTGTGTGTGTGTGTGTGTGTGAATTTAAAGTAATTCAAACTATTTTGCCTGGTCTACTACTTTGGGCTAGCGCCCTAACTAAAGCGATATGAAACGCCGTGTTCTGATAGCAGTAAACTGGGTCCCCTCTCAGCAATATCAGTGTCCATTGCTCTAAATCCCTTTCTTCTTTTCTTTTCTTTTCTTTTTTTTTTTTTACCCAGCTCCGCCCAAAACACCGTAATCACCAGCAACAATCATTTCACACAAGCCACAGCTGGGTCAATCAAAGGTTAACTTGTCTCTCGACTTTGGTTCCGCCGACATTTTTACACCGTTACTTCTCTCCCTGTTGATTGAGAGACCCGGGACCAGATTAACCATTAAGACAAATAAACACGTGTTAAGGGCAGCAAAAAGTGAAGGGGCGCGCCAACAGCAAACGGGCAAAAAAGCTGGGGGGAGGCGAGAAAGAGAAAGGGTAACAAAAAGATAAGGGGGCGACAAATATATATATATATATATATATATATATATATATATATATATATGTGCAGGTATGCAGAAAAATTGGAAAGAACACGTTAGGTAAATAATCCGGTGTTCCTTAGTATTTTTGCTTTTATTTTCAAAAAGACAGTGCTCCATACAGAAGTAGAGCTTATATTATAATATTAAAACAAAAAATATTATATATATATATATATATATATATATATATATATATATATATATATATATATATATATATATATATATATATATATATATATATATATATGTTCTGTGTATTTACCCAGCAAATGTTCTTGAAGTCTAATATTATTTTTTTTTATATATATTTTGTGTCGATTAATTTTAATGATCGACTTTTCTAAATTATAAATAATCCTTCTCGGACAAGAATGAAATTCCATCAGAAATTCTACGCACTTCATTTCGGAAGAAAAATACAAGAAATATAGTACTAGCTTTCGAATTTCTTAAGTCATCATCAGGGTAGGTAGAGACAATTGGTTTTGTAGAAATACTGAGTGTTGTGACGTAGGCAAATAGTGTTGTGACGTAGGCAAATAGTGTTGCGACGTAAACGAGATGTGTTTTTTATATACATTTTAGGATGCGGCGGTCTTAATTTATACTTGTTTTTTATCTATTGATGGTTGTCTCATGTTACTATGATGCTTATGCTCTTTTGTGTTTTCTGTTGGCACTATGGTCCGATTGGTGGTAGGTGAATATCCGTATGAATGCGGTTGAATTCTTACCCTAGGTCAGGATTGTATATCCTATATAAGAAGGTTGGAGTTTTTTTTTAATTATTTACAGAGGAGCATTCTCGCAGTGGGCAAGTATATTAGTACAAAACATTGATCTCATACAGGGGGTTGGAATTTTGAGGTATATTATTTTTAATAACTATGTTTCTAGTTTGAATTTTCAGTAAATAATGTATCTGTATCTGTATATTTATTTTTACCTGCTGTTTGTATATAACTATGTATAATGATTTTTTATTGATGTTTCGTCTTTAGAAAAGTGATCCTTAAAATTAATCGACGCAAAATATATTCTGTCTTTATAATATTTGCCATATATATATATATATATATATATATATATATATATATATATATATATATATATATATATATATATATATATATATATATGTGTGTGTGTGTGTGTGTATGTGTGTGTGTATGTGTGTGTGTGCGTGTAAAGAGTAGTAGGTAGCAGCACGGATTGTGGAATCGGAGAGCCGAGCTCGAATTCCAGTCGAATACATTTCATTCACTTACGTCCTTAGAAATCCTCTTCTATGGGTAACTATGGATAAATAGCAGGACAGACTGCGTTCTATAGCCTTGGATGGCAACTGGTCTAGGAGAAGGACAAATCTGAATACAAAACCTGTGGAGGGTCATTTGGGGACCTTGTGGCACGTTGTGCACCAGGTCTCTGTATTCGGCCCTTCAAAAAGTGTGGTTGGTTCTGCACAAAGCCATCGCCTCTATAATCAAATCATATGTGCTGGTATCTGACTGTCGGTTCGTAGGAACTGAACTGCTTGAACTTCATACGTCGAATACGACGGGACAGTCCACCATATATATATATATATATATATATATATATATATATATATATATATATATATATATATATATATATTATAATAATATTTTTAGTTTTTAAAAATATGATTCCTCCGCTACATAAGAGTTCTCATGTTTCAAAAGCGAGAGCCGAGACCCCTAACATAATTTTTTAAGTTATGTAGAGTTAAGGTGTCTGGACCCGCTTCCTTGTCAAGCGAGAATTTGGGAATAATAATTCAAATAATAAAGCAAAAATGTATATATATGGACATATCTGTATGTGTGGGTGTTCAAATTTTGATCTGCTTTCATTCTCTAATACTAGCATTAAGAAAGTCCTGCTTTTCTTCTTCCACGCCTGTTATGTTTTAAATAAGAGGATGTACTGAAAATTTCTTGTAACAGCGTAAATTGCGTTTTTTTTTTCTACCTTAAAAAAATGGTCAAAAATATTTATTACATTCTATTCGTTAACTATTTCTGTAAGGATTTTAAAACCAAATAGATTTTGTTTAGAAGAAAAACATGTCTTTCTTCTAAACAACTCTTATTTTGTTACTAAACAATAAAATAAAGAAGTTATCTTCATGTTTGTTTCGTTTCAGGTTTTATTTTTATTCCAGAATTCACAGTATTTTCGTTTATGTATCTGCTATCAACACTGTGTGATCTATATCTTATGCGGTTAAGATTGTGACCGCCAATAGTGTTTCCCAGAATTACCTCACTGTATAGGTTGAATAAGTCCGGTGAGAAGATACATCCTTGTCTTACACACCTTTCTATAACTGTATATTTACTGAATTCATTTTCTATTCGTATGCAGGCGGCGTGTTGCCAGTATAGACTCTGGGTTATTCTATCTTTCGAGCACTTCGACGTGGCGTAATGGTCCGCAATCTTGTATCGCTGGGCCAGTTACAACTGAATTGTGAGTTCGATTCTCACTAGGTACCCAATACTTTCGGCCTTGTGCCACATCTAATCTACGCTTGGAAAATCATTATTCTATTATCCTTCCCATATATGTCAAGGCTACCGAGCAAACGTACTTTATGAAACGGGTATAGTGTGTTACTAAATTAAAAACTCTAGACCGAGTTGTAATTAAAAAGTCCCGAGCTGGTTTAATTTTGGGGAAGTGATTATGGCATCATTTGGCCATGATCCAGCAAAGAAAGGTGGCAAGTGATTATATCTCATAAATGGAAGGGGCGAAGATTTCCAAAAGAGATTTAATCTGATCTTTATACGATATCTCCCTTCTGCAATGGACAATAAGAGAGGAAAGACATTTGTGAAAGTGATACTGTTTCGTTCCTGTGTTCAAATCTTGACTCACTTCTATCTTCGTATCCCTCTATCACTTTATATCATTCTATTCATATTTATCTATCTATCTATCTATTCAACTCTATTGATATACATCTAGCTCGCTATCTCAGTCTGTTCATATCTATCTATCTATCTCAGTCTATTCATATCTATTTATATAAGTCTGTTCATATCTCTCTCTCTCTCTCAGTCTATTCATATCAATATCAGTCTATCCATATCTATCTCAGCCTGTTCATATCTATCTCAGTCTATTCATATCTCTCTCTCTCTCTCTCTATCTATCTATCTATCTATCTAATTAACTAATTAACTAACTCGGTATATTCATATCAATCTATCTATCTCAGTTCATATCTATTTATCTCAATCGGTTCACATCTAGCTAGCTAGCTAGCTGTCTGTCTGTGCAAACAATTCTACAAATTGAAAATAGGACTATACTATCAGATGCTTATAAGCGCTTTCTCAGATCTATGGTTAAAAGTGGCCTTGAGCAAAGGAAACCTGTAATGTTTTAGTGAATACGTCCGTTCTTAGAACCTCGTAGAATGTTGATACGGGATAACAAAGAAAAAACTGTACCTAATAGGTATGAACAATCTGATATGTTGTGACATTTTTAAATGCCTAGTTGTCTTTTGGGACACCCTGTACGTGTGTGATGAAAAGTCTTGACAAATTCCTTTTCATTATTGTTTGTGAATTGCGATGCTTTCATGAGAGTAACAGTGGTTCTGAAAACCATCAAATGACTTTTTTTTTTTTAAGCTTATCACCCCAAGCAAGGCTGGAAGCCACTATCACGCAAGGGGTTACAGAAGGTTTGGAGGAAAAGCAGATAGGAGTGGTAAAGGAGAGGATGTGGAGAAAGATAGTGGATCGATCAAGGCAAGGGGGTTACAGAAGATTTGGAGCGAGAGCAGATAGGAATGAAAGGTGAAAGGATGTGGAGAAGGGAAGTGGATAGATCAAGGCAACTGGAGATGTCGATTGACGTTACACTTAAATAGTTGGAGATTGTATTTGTCAGGGAAACAGGAATAAGGAAGGGAGTTCCACAGGCGAGATGTGCGAGACATGAAGCTATTGGAGTACAAGAGACGTCTACATATAACAGTTTCAACGGTGAAGGGGTGGGAACGGGATGCCAGCCTCGTAGGACGTTTAAATTCATGAGACCTAGGAACCAGCGAAAAGCAATTACCGTGAAAGTATTTGTAAAAAAGACAGAGCTAGGCAACGTCGCGTCTGTGAGAGAGCGACTGCAGACGAGATGACAGATCAGGGCCAATTACATTGCATATCATTACATTGATAAGTTTATTCCGGATGTGGCAAACTAAATTATTCTTCTCAGAGCCTGGCCTGTTTTGTAAATTCACTTCTGCTTGCTCGGGAGTTTAAATGTGACGGGTGAGTCCGGAGCGGTTTCTATATGTTTTCTAACAAATCCCTAAGTTAAGTCATTCCCAGTCTAATATTGATCGTAATTTGTTAAACATCTACTAACAGAGAATGACCGTTTAATCTAGTTTCCCAAGTAATCCCGTCCGTTAGGGCGCCGAGACAATCCCTATTGCAGATACCTGCTCAGGCACGTTTGTATTCGTTCAGCAGCTACAGAACCCACCTGTGGTTCACACTGTAAACTATGTTGATCGGATCATGATGAGCAATTTGAACAACGCCAGTGCACTCAAATCTTCGGTTACGATGACTTGTGACTTCGCCCAATCATCGACGTTTTTCTAACAGTTCCGCCTGCCCAATTCCACTCATAATGATTGGGTCAAGCACTTTCCAAAAGTGCCTCACGCTGGGATCGCCTTGACATATCGATCATAAGATCTGAGCCCGTGTTTCACGGTCGGAAAGCGAACGTTTTATTCGTATCTACCAATACATAATAATTGGCCACTCGATATCGAGGACACCCGTTGCAATGCACAGCTAGCTAGCGCATATATTGCAACATTTGCACAGGCATTTTTGCAATTTCCCAACTGGGAAATGCCCACAGAGCCACCTGCAGTTTATACTGTTATTGGCGTGTGCAGAGCCAATTAACAGTTTTTAGAGCGTTGGTGCGAACCCAGCGTGATCATAAATGAACAAGGCTGGCCACCTCAACTCGCAATCACGGTGTTTTGTGATATCGTGCTAGCTTTGGCCAACGAGGTCTTCCACACAGTTTCCTCTCCCAAATTCCCTCATATGGTTTTAGTGGACACGTGGCTATGGAACAGACACTTGCCAAAGGTGCCCTGTGCTTGGAGTCCGATAGCTGCTGAAATTAATTCCAGCCAGGATTCGAACTCGGTGCCTCGTGATTCTAAAGCAACGCCTTAGACCACTCAGCCACACAGCTACACTGCTTACAATACCAGGTGTTCCCAAGCGGTGCCCCATCTAAGTACTGACCTGGCTCTACGATGCTTAACTTCGGTGATCGAACGAGAACCGGTGTGTTCAGCGTGATTTGACCGTAATACATACATACATACATACATACATACATACATACATACATACATACATACATACATACATACATACATACATACATACATACATACATACATACATACATACATACATACATACATACATACATACATATGAAGGGATAGATAGATAGATAGATAGATAGATAGATAGATAGATAGATAGATAGATAGATAGATAGATAGAAAGAATCTAATTAAGATCCAGAAGAAAGAAAGAAATGGCGAGAGTGGGTGAAATACGGGCAACTAATGAAAAGTTAAACATAAAATAAAGAAAAAGGAGAAAAGCATTAATGGCCGAAGGGGACAGTATGAAAAAGTGAAGCAGAAAAAAAAAGATGGATAAAAAAGGCACGGCAAATGAATGCTGTTCTCTCGATTTTAAAATTTATACTTCATGACAAATTTTAATGATGGTAAAGAATCAAGATTCCAGACTACTTTAAATAAGAGGCTAGGAAGGAAATACCGCCATAAGTACTGGAAAGAGCGACAACGGCTACCAGACTTGAGAAACTTATTTTTCTGAAAAATTGTTTTAAGAGAAAGATTTTATAAATTTCAATCGACGGTAGTGCTGGCTATTCGGTCAGTGAATGCTGAATGTTTCCTTATAATGATACGGCTATTATTATTATTATTATTATTATTATTATTATTATAGGAAGTGTACACCTCGGTATTGACTGTCGTTTGGGTCATCGAGTCAATGAGAACGATCCTTTCCATCGCTGCATAGTATGTGCTTCGCCAGGGTTACATACAGTTTTGAATTCAGTGTTTTTCCTTCTCTTATATCAGTTGTCACCCAAAGCTATAAAATTCAGTCTGTCCTACTATTTATCCATAGGGTGGAAAAGTAACGGATTCATATCTTTTCCAAATGTATTAGCACGTAAGTGAATATAATAAACTCTACTAGAGTTTGAACTCAGCTCTCCGATTCCTTAATTCGAGCCGCAATCCATTACTATATCGTGACTACCCGATAACGGACAAGCAAGAGAAACTCTATGACTAATCAAGGAACGAATGATAAAAGATTCAATCTCTATGAAAAGCAGACACGCCGTGAAAATCTGGTAAAATGGCCAAGTCCGAAATGCTGTATTACATATTTCAAATCATAAACTAACCGCTGGCCTTTGCATCCATCCGTCCAAGGTCGCTAATCGGTAGACATTCCCCAGATAGATCTGACAACGAAATTAACCTTCTAATCATTGCATAACATCTTTTTTGCTGAAACAGAAACTAGACCCTTTATCTGGCATTGGACATTAGGGCCACATTTGAAGGGGGCAGTTGTTTTTTTTGTTTTTTTCCGGAAAGCAAGGCCAAGGAAGGGAAAAAACGGATTGAGGAATAGATAGTCTAGGATTGGGGTGTGTGTAGGAAATAGAAATTGGGATACGGATAATGTGTTCAGCTAATTCGGGTTCAATGGACCGTGATTTTATTCCCCTGGGTTTCAAATAAAGGACACGACAGTTTTTGTGGGGGCCTTGTGAGGGGTCTTGGGAGATTGTAGTGTGGTTTTTGATAGAGGAACGGGTAAAAATGTTAGGTTAGTACTGACGAAGAAGGAGAACTAGTGAAAACGAGGTAGGAATAGGTTGTAGCGTTTGCAAGTGGATGGCAACTCGAATAAGCGAGGTTAGCATAAAAATAAAGAAATAGTCTCAGGCTGGTAGAGTCCTTAAGCCATGAAAAAGGAGGAACAAGTATTAAAACGATCATTCAACATAAGGGGACGCTTCGACGTGGTGTAATGGTTAGCAGGCTGGGGCACCCAGTGAGGATCGAACTCATTATTGAGTCGTAAATGATGTAGTGATACAATCTTGCTAACCACGTCAATGGTGTAATGGTTGCAAAGAATCAAGATGTTGACATTTCACACTACTTTAAATAAAAGGTTAGGAAGGAAACACCTCCATCAGTACTGAAAGAGCGACAACGGCTACCAGACTTCAGAAACTTATTTTTTTGAAAAATTGTTTTAAGAGAAAGATTTTATAAATTTCAATCGACGGTAGTGCTGGCTACTCGGTCAGTGAATGCTGAATGTTTCTTTATAATGAAATGGCTAATATTGCTATTATTATTATTATTATTATTATTATTATTATTATTATTGTTGTTGTTGTTGTTGTTGTTGTTGTTGTTGTTGCTGCTGCTGCTGCTGCAAGTATACCATCCTCATCAGTACTGGAAAGAGTTATAACAGCTACTGGACTTGAGAATGAATACCGAATGTTTCCTTATAAGGAAACGGCTAATATTGTCATTACTATTACCATTGCAATTGCATATGCCAAAACAAAATCTGCTTATGCCACGTGATTTCTTAAAACGTAAAAGTATTGCTAAAACGTTTGAAATTCATAATCTGTAGTTCTTTTTGCATATATTACTATCGATTAAGCACTGAAATGCAAGGAAACCGTCTTTAAAATCTATATTCTGTGGTGAAAAATAAATGATTTTGTATAGTTTTTTTGTAACAAACTTATTGATATATGCTTTCAGTCTGCTTTAAGGTAGTTACCAAATAGTGTTGTCTTCCGATAACGGAATTAGAATATTTAAATACACCGTAGAATTCCCTATACATCAGGGTTTCCCAACCGGGATTAAATCGCTCACCAGTGGGCGATTTTAACAGCTGGGTGAGTGATGAGGAATCGAACAGAAAATGGTGAATTATTGGAAATTTTGGTGGGCGACATAGGATTTTGAGTATTAAACAGGGATTTCAACATATGCTACCCGAAAAGAAATTAATGCAAATAACCTATATATATATATATATATATATATATATATATATATATATATATATATATATAAAACAACAAATAAAATGTATAAAAAAATGGAGGCTTAATGGAAGTAGCAGGGTCATATTCCTGGATAAGATAAACTGGGGAAAATATTTTAGTAATTTCTGTAGTTTCGAGAAGGGTCATTAACATTTAAATAGTTCTTTAGACGAAATAATATTTTTCGGATATAAATCAGACAATGGAGACGAAGGACAACAAAAGAAATATTCACTTAATTAGTTCCTAGCAGTTTATATTCTTCTAAATTTTTTAATTATGACTAAAAATTGTTTAATTTTTTGTCAAATCTTGCAACGCTAATCATAACCATAAAACTAACCTTGAGGATAAAAATAGATGATATAGTTTTCAATCGTCAAGTTCGTTTTCGTTTGTCCTTTAATACGTTAGTAGTATCAGCAGCAGTAGCCGTAGGTCAGCATTATTTATTACCTATCTTTGGTATTTTTTACGACATTATAAACTCAGTTTAAGAACTAGTAAAAAACTTTTACCAAACAAATTCAGCATGTTTTTGAATATTTACTATACATGTTGACAGTGGAAAATTTTAACATTTGAAAGTGGGCGATGAAACAAAAAAGGCTGGTAAAGCCTGCTATACATTATCAGGGATATTCTTTTTTTTAATTTTCAGTTCCTCCTAGCCTCAGTTTTAAACTGATGCCATTTTTTTTCATATTTTGCGAACATGTTGTATACATTTCGTATTTTCTTGTTTTCAGATGAAACCTTGGAAATTTCTCCACATATTTCAACGAAATTTTCACTTTCCAAAATTATAGTTTACAATTGTAAATTTAGACAATAAATAATGAAAATTTATTAAATATCTTTACATTTTTTTTTAATCCATAAAAGTTTCGCTTTCTTTTTATGTCATATCTTTTCAGGACGTAGGGGATCATGGCTCTCCACCTCCCTCTATTCCTTGCAGCTCTCAACAACTTCCTTCCCGCTGCTACCTCCTTCCATACCACTTGCTTAAAGCCGCCAGATATGTCATGCATTGCTTTACCTTGTCTCTCTTTCCATCTATTCGACCCGTGAGTATCAGATTCCCCAGGCCCGCGTTCCTTATTATATGTACCAGAAACTTCAGTAGACTTTTCCTGGTGTTACGTATAAGCCCCCTCCTTGTTTGTATCCTCTCTAAGACCTCATCGTTGCTCATACGCTCGGTACATGATATCCTTAGCATCCTTCTGTAAAATCACATCTCCGTCGCTTCGAGTCGCTTCGAGTCGCTTCGAGTCGCTTCGAGTCCCTTCTTCATCTTTCATTCTCCAACATTCGCTGCCGCAAAGAAGGACAAATGTCACGTAACAGCTCAGTATTCTTTACTTTGTTACCTAAGAAATCCTCCTGTTTCGCAATAATCTGCCCTGCTTTTGGAATGTGTCCTTGACCATTGCAATACGTTCACGGATCTCAGTGTCGCATTTGCCGTCCTCTGTCAGAACGCTTCCCAGATATTTAAACTTCCGCGTCTGTTTGATTCTACTGTTCCCGACCTGCAAATCGCATTTCGGGCTCATCCTCTTATTGATGACCATGCATTTATGTTTAGTCCTTTCTTCTCACTCTCCGTCGCTACCTTCTGTAGGAGATTTTGTAATTTCATTTCCGTGTCTGCTATCAGTACTGTGTCATCTGCGTATCTTATGTTGTTAAGATTGTGGCCGTCAATGCTAAATCCCGGTAGGGTTTCATTACATTTCTATAAATATTTTAGGGTGTAAAAATAGTATT
Source organism: Acanthosepion esculentum (assembly GCA_964036315.1). NCBI lineage: Eukaryota > Metazoa > Mollusca > Cephalopoda > Sepiida > Sepiidae > Acanthosepion > Acanthosepion esculentum. The sequence continues at coordinate 75,840,240 of OZ038476.1, forward strand.
TCTTAAATATTTAAATATGATGAAAATATCTAATGTTTAAGAAAGAAATTAAAATCTTTTTCTTTCTTTTATATTTTATAATGTTTACCCACTACAATCTTCAAGAACTACTCAAGGTATAGAGTTTTTGTGTGGTGTATGAGCGTAAGGACTTGGGTGATTTTGTTTAGCAGCATATTAACTTCAATGGATTATTTAATGCTGAAATTAAAACATTTTGAATACAATTGCATGGCTTCAACTCCAGATAAAGTATATTGTTGGTCACTTTACTATAAATTGGTAATTTTTGTAAAAAATTTCATATAAGAATATATTGCTGGTATTTTTACTATAAAAATGTATTTTTATACTTTCATAGTGTTTTGTTTTTGTTTGTAGGGTTCACTATTTGCCCATTGCTGGGACGCTAACAGCTGCTACCACCTCGGATCAGGGCGGGCTGGCCGCAACAGCAATTAAGAGGTGTTTCTACACTCCTCAAAATCGCCAATCTCTCCTTGCTGCCGGATGTAGTTTATCGTCATACTCAGGACTATGAGCGAATGAAAGGGCAAGAAGTGAAGTGGCTAACTCTAGGCATGAGGAGCTTAAGCTTATTGTGATTGAGATAACAAAAACGAATGAATAGGCTTTAAGAGGAACGGAACACCTCTATTCATGTTCAAAAGACCAGGGAAGTGTGTGAACCGGACGATAGACGAACCTATCTACTCCCATTGAATCTTCAAGTGTAGAGAGACTGCTTTAAATTTAGCTAAACCCACGTACTTTTTTATATTGTAGAGGCACCATGTGTAAGGCAGCGACAGTAGAATTGGTGTTTCTTGGGTAAGATAGCCTGACGGAGACTAACCCTGTCCAGGCCGGTTTTGTATTCAGAGTTTTTCCTTCTCCCAGGCCGGTTGCTATCCGAGGTTATAGAACGCAGTCTGTCCTGCTATTTAAGTGGGCGGGGAGAAGAGGATTCATACCTTTCCCAGGGATATTGGCACGTAAGCGTATATAATGGATCCAACTGGAATTCGAACTCGGCTCTCTGAGCCGCTATCAATTGCTCCAGATGGTAGATTATTATATAACGATATAAAATTTTGTATGATTTTATATATCAACAAACAGTATTTAGAAAAATTAATTATTATGGACTTTAAAAAACTGTTTCCCAATCAATATTCATATTTATTAAGGTCAATACATTGCGAAACATATTACAATATATTTTTTTTTAATCTGATTATTAGACTATGCCTGTTGACTGATATCCTCCTGATGGCTGTTTAAACTGTATATATCATAACCAGAGCCTGTGCGTACTACTCCCGACCCACCCAACTAGGGGTGAGTGGTCAAGCCTTGGGGTTCTCGGGCAGTATTTTGTGACCGTCGCTAGCTCATCAATATTTGCATTTTTTTCTATCTACTTTCAAATGAAACTAAGCACAAATGATTATAAAAGGATGAAAAATTTTCGCTGATTTTGACGTCATTCTGCGGTCTTTTTTTTCTCGTCCAAATCCGTGAATTTGTTTGGCTCGTACTAAGTCTCGAAAAAAACATGAAATAAAATTAACTATTTTCATCCATAATGTCAAATGTGTTAAAATTGTTCAATTTTTAGCAAGAAAATAAGAAGTTGATGTTATATTAATTTATCTGATTAGATAGAATGATCTATTATAATATGTTTCTCTAATTTGCATTTAGATACATTGTATTTGTTTTAAATTTTTCTAGTTGAATTGTTCACTTATATTACATATGACCCATTATTGTACGTAATTAGGATTGGTATGGTTTAGTTTGTTTTACAGCATATAAAAACTCAATGGGTTATTTAATGCCGACAAAATTTTTATTGCTGCTAATATTTTTTTTTCAAAAATCTATTTCTGGTAATATCTTTTTCTTCAAAAATTTATTCCTGGTAATAATTTTCATTCAAATATGTATCACAGGTAATTTTTTTTTTTTCAAAAAGTATTGCTGTTAATATTTTTTTCAAAAATGTATTGCTGGTAATAATTTTTTTGCAAAATATTTCAGGTATTAAAACATATTTTTACACTTTCATAGTGTTTTAACCCCAGTTTGGGGGTTAACTATTTGCCCATAGGGCCTCAAAATCTAGGGGTCCTCCAGCCAACGTGTATAAGATTTTTGACACTGTCATAGATGTCTTTCTTACAAATACTATTATGAAACATTGCAGACTTGATTTGGTTTGGTTTGTTTTACGGCATATCAACCTCAATGGGTTATTTAATGCCGACAAAATTTTTATTGCTGGTAATATGTTTTTCTTCAAAAATCTATTTCTGGGAATATTTTTTCTTGAAGGAATCTATAGCTGGTAATATTTTTTTCAAAGAATGTATAGCTCTTTGAATTGCTAGTACATTTTTTTTTAAAGTGTTGCTGATAATAATTTTCCCTTCAAAAATTATTGCTGGTAATATTTTTTTTATTACAAATTATTTCTGGCATTAAAACCCATTTTTACACAAGTTTGGGTGTTAACTATTTGCCCATAGCTGAGACCCTAACAGGTGCTACTACCCCGGGTCATGGCGGACCTGGGAACACCAGCAATTAAGAGGTGGTTCCATGCTCCTCGAAACCTCCTGATCAGAGGCCTTGCTGTTGGACGTAGTTTATCGTCTTACCCAGGATGCGGATGTAGTTTATCGTCATACCCAGGACGCCATAACTGTCGATATTTTATGAATACTACCTTATGAAAATTGTTATGTAGTAGTGTAGGGGGCCCAGTAGCATAGATTCACGGGGAGGGGTGGAGTACGAAATACTTGCGCCGGTCCTGATCGTAACGATTTTAATTAAAGCCTGTATTTTCTTGATTTCGGTTAAAAAATTAGAAAATTTATCACATATTTCAGTGAAATTTTCACATTGCAAAATGTTGTTTATAACTATTATGTAAAAATTATGTAAAAATGGAGCCATCAGTTTAAACTGACACCAGGAGGATATGTTTTAAACTTCCACCTGTCTTTGCAAGTTTTGAAAAAAGAGCCTTGAAAGCAAAAACGTTTGAAATATATTCAATTTCATAGAAAAAAAAATTAAAATTAAAATATGACACCGAAATCCGAATGCGCACTGAAGCAGTGAAAGATGCTTTCCAAAAGCTAAGTAATGTATTAAGAAACAGGAAAATTTCGTTGGAAGCACAGAAAACGTGCTGAACTGCTATATAATATCATTGTTCCTACATGACAATAAATGTTAAACAATTTCCTCACAGATGAAAAGAAAACTGGAAATACAAAAATGTGGTTCTAGAGAAGGACGCTGGGAATATCTTGAACAGAGTGCGAAAGCAATGAAGAGCCAATAGTAATGAGGAATTCTATGTAGAGCCGAGTATGTCCAAGCCACAGCATTGTTGGAGGCAGCAAGGATTCTAAAAAAATCTTAAGGAAAACGGGAACAGAAAAGAGACATAGAATATGAAAGAGACGTCTGAAATTTTTTTGGACACATAACGTGGAAGGAGGACTTGGAGAATTTAACACTGACATGATATGTTGAAGATTGTGCAAATAGATATTGAAACGAGGTGGCGGTAAGAGAGATGGCAAAAAGACAAACGGAACTACGAGCTACAAGGGATAGGAAGTTGTGGAGAGCCATAATCGTTCACGTTCTGAAGGAATACGGCACATAGAAGAAGAATGTATTAGTTTTAGAAAGTGGAGTTTTTTTATAGTTAATTAAATAGTGATTATCGAAATGTTTTATTTTTCGGATTTATTTTCTTTATCAAACGTATTTTTGTATCTTGATTTTATTCTAGGTCGAGATAGATAAATAAATAACTTGACGTCTCGGCCTCCCATCAGGATAAGGACCAGGATTTTATTATCGCCTTCTCTCTCAGGTCAGTTTGTGACTGAAACTTCCCTTAAACACGACAACTACCATAGGGAAACACCTCAGGGTTTATTAACGCGTGGATTTTAAATGACATGCATTTTTACAAAAGACATTAACATGAACTGACTTTATGGCGAGCTTAAAACGCGAGCACGACCCCCCCCCCCCCAAAAAAAACACCAACTCAAAGGCTACCATCCTCCTTTCAAACGATATGGGGGGAAAGAAAATGTCTCTTCAAAAAAGAACGGTTGACTGGAAGAGAAATGAAAAAAGGTTAATGGGTAAAGGAAGAGGTGGCGATAGAAAAAGGATTTATTACGAATGACTGGTGGAAGGAATGATAAAAAATAGAGGGACGTAGAGTAGAATGGTCAACCCAATTAACGTAGATGGATCTTATCCGATCATCTGAGATCATTGTTTGGGCCTTGACAAATTCAAGAAACGACAACGTTTAGAAGGCTGGGTAGTCGGTTTATAGTGTGGGTACATAAGAACAAAGAGGTACGGTGGAATAATCGACAGCGGCTCGGATTGAGGAATCGGAGAGCCGAGTTCGAATTACGTGCTAATACCCCATGGGTAAATAGCAGGACAGACCGCGTTCTATAGCCGCAGAAAGAAATGGCAAACTACTGCGAGAAAAAATACATGACCGCCTAAGCGTGTATCACGCATGGCACATGACTGACCTAAGGATGGAACGTGCGTTGTGGCGTAATGGATATCGTCTTGTAGTGAGAATTCGGAGTGCCAAGTGGAGTTGGTTATATTCACTTACGCACAAATTTCCTTGGGAAAGGTATGAATCCATCAGCCATGGGTTGAATACCCAGGACAAACGGGGTTCTTTAGCTTTGGTTGGAAAGAAATGGCAACCTGTTGCGGGAAAAATCGCCCAAGCGTGTATCAAGTATGGTACTTAACTGACTAACATAAGATTATGGATAGCACTTTAATTAGAAGGACCGCTTACCTTAAAAGCGTTATCTTTCAGAAATAGCCTGTACGACCTCTTTCTTTCTTTTTTTTTTAATATTGTTTAGCGGAACAATTTCGAATTAGGGGTTAGTCGTTATCTATCCTCCATATCCCTATACTTTCTCCTCTCAATTCATTCTGTAACCTTCTACTTGATATATATATATATATATATATATATATATATATATATATATATAGAGAGAGAGAGAGAGAGAGAGAGAGAGAGGTTTCGTTAAATAATTTAGACATGTTCTATCTACTTATTCGCGATAAGATCCTTTTATATTCGCGGATAAGATTTTTTTTGTGTGGTTATTAAAAGACGAAAGGAAAAACATCGTGATGGCTTATATTGTCCTTATTCTGAGTACTTTCGACATAGCATAATGTCATCATCAGGGTATTGTTAATTACAGAGTAAGAATTTAGTGTTCATGGTTGTAAAAGACAAAAATGTTTGTGGTCATCCGAAAATACCATTTTTATATGTGGAGTCAAGAGCGCTGTGTCATGGCTTCGGTGACACGAACACCGTTTAAGGGGAGGTAATTAGGTATGCTGTGGAAAAACTCCGGACTTGAGTAGTTGTTAGATGAAGGAAAAACTATTAATGACAAACGCTAACATTTAAAGACTATTTATTGTACACATTTTAAAATGTTTGCGGAGAATTCGTAAATAATTTTATTGGGGTTTGGTTTCAATTTTTTATATAAATTACACTAAATTCTTAATCTATAATTAACAATACCCTGATGATGACAATATTCTATGTCGAATGTACTCCGTATAAAAACAATATATAAAGACGTTAATATTTGTTTCGGATTTTTGGATTGGCGTTTGCTTTTAATTATTTTGGTTGTTTTAGTA
>OZ038476.1:75850999-75853499 GCA_964036315.1 Acanthosepion esculentum
AATTGACAACTTTTTCCCATTTCACTGAAACAGGCTTTAAACACTTTCTTTCTGAAACCAAGTAGCGTCTTTGATAGGTCTTTCCACACAATTAAAATGGAATAATCCATTATTTATGAGGCAATGGCCTGAGATGTTAAATACTTCTTTCTTTCTTTCCTCACTGAAACCAAGTAGCGTCTCTCATATATATTGTCTTTCTCCGTGATCAAAACTGACTAGTCCATTATTTATGAGATATTAGCAGAACGTAACGGCCGTACGAACTATCGAAAGGAAGAACAACCTCAATTATTATAAGAGTATAGCCGAATATATGTAAGTCGCAACGGAAGTTCACTTACATCTTTAAAATGTCTGTATAAATAACATTTTAGCGAGAGATATATTTTCTAAAGTTTTTTTTTCTATTTACTAAGTGCACTTGAATGTCCTCCTCTAGACATAACTACATAGACCTGATCATGAGATAAAAATAGGAATACAATTCTAATGTTTTTATTATTATTAATAATAATAATAAAATTAATTCAGAAGACTCACTATTTTTGTTCACGTGTTTAGATAATTCAACATTTTTAAGAAAATTTAATCAAAACAGATTATATTGATTTATTTAATTAATACCTAACTTTTAAGGTTCTGCTCGACTAATTAGTTGTAATGTGATATGGTTAACACAAACGCTGCAGGAAATAAGATTGTAACTAATACTGGCGGGCCCACAATTATAGAATTCTTTAAAAAAAATGATGTCCGCTTCTTAAAAAAAAAAAAAAAAGGTTATTTTTAAAATAAATTATTATATTTATCTTATGTAGCCACCAAGACCGTGGTTCACTGCGGCTTCTCAGACTAACGTTTTCCGTTGTCATGAAGTAGAAAGATTATATTGAATCAATTGCTGGGCCTGCTGCTAGAAAAGTTAGTTCTCTGTGAAGTCCTAGACACATTTCTCGCCAAAATCTATTCTACATATTTATAAATCTACCATTCGCCCTTGCATTGAACACTGCGAACACACTATACTATATATTTAGAGAGATTCTTGATACAATCCAAAGAAGAATCTGCAATGTTATTGGTCCTGACCTGGTATCTCGCCTTCAGTCACTTTCTCACCGCCGTAATGTGAATTCCTTGTGCCTTTTCTAAAAATACTTCCATGGTAATTGTTCGGATGAACTTTCCTATACAATACCTAGATTTATGAATTTAAGATCAGTACTAGATTGGCAGCAAGGTCTTATTATTTTATAGACGAAATATGTGATGTAAATAGTTTCTTCTATCGCACTTCACATTTGTGGAATCCTCTTCCGTCTTCTTGCTTCCCAGTCAATTTTGATCTTCAAGAATTTAATGGCAATGTCATAGAACATGCAACTATGACATACGGAAATGCTATGCTTAAATGTAGCATGTTTGTCATAATTTATCCCATACGGAGAAATCATAGCTCATATATTAAAAGCAAGCAGCTTGTGAATGGACAAACACAAAGAAGGTCTCGTAATGTTTCTAGAAGGGTTAGTGCTGAATTTGCCTATAGGCTTAGCAAGCCGAAGCCTAGGGCCTCAAAATCTAGGGGTCCTCCAGCCAACGTGTATAAGATTTTTGACACTGTCATAGATGTCTTTCTTACAAATACTATTATGACACATTGCAGACCTGATTTGGTTTGGTTTGTTTTACGGCATATCAACCTCAATGGGTTATTTAATGCCGACAAAATTTTTATTGCTGGTAATGTTTTTCTTCAAAAATATTTTTTCTTGAAGGAGTCTATAGCTGGTAATTTTTTTTTCAAAGAATGTATAGCTGCTTGAATTGCTAGTACATTTTTGTAAAAAGTGTTGCTGCTAATAATTTTTCCATCAACAATTATTGCTGGTAATATTTTTTTTATTACAAAGTATTTCTGGCATTAAAACCAATTTTTACACAAGTTTGGGACCCTAACAGGTGCTACTACCCCGGGTCAGGGTGGACCTGGGAACACCAGCGATTATGAGGTGGTTCCACGCTCCTCAAAACCTCCTGATCAGAGGCCTTGCTGTTGAACGTAGTTTATCGTCTTACCCAGGACGCGGATGTAGTTTATCGTCATACCCAGGACGGACATTGCAGACAGTAAATAATTTGTAATCTAATTTTAAACACCCGCCATCATCCTCGGCTTTTTAAACTGTTTATTTTAACACTCTTCCATTTTTCTCTACACGTAAGAAGTGGGAATTTGGTGGACCCGTATAAGTGGAATAGCCTAGCGCCTCTCTTCATCTAAATCCGACCTTGGATACGGTCAGCCTGTATGATATCTTTTATGCTCTTTACTTACGGATGCGCGTCATTCGCCAGGCTGTTGATGGCTACTACAGCTGTCTCTGTCGGGAGCTCATCAGCAACTGTCTGTGATCGCTCACGAGCTGTCGACCCTTACAGACTTCAGTAAAGTTCGTCCTGTAAAAAGTCTTCTGCATCCCTGCAAAATTTTCTT
>OZ038476.1:75858499-75880999 GCA_964036315.1 Acanthosepion esculentum
AATAGTCCGAATAATGTAAATACTGTACATAATACCTCATCTCAGAAATATAGACAGACTCGTAATACCTTGTTTACATTCTGAACGATATCTTTCGCTATTTCTGTCCGACTTCGAATATCTAAATCATATTTTTCGTCAATTTCTTCTTCTTCTTCTTCTTCTTCTTCTTCTTCTTCTTCTTCTTCTTCTTCTCCTTCTTCTTCTTCTTCTCATGTTCCTTCAGGACGCGGGTGATCATGGCTCTCCACAATATAATATCCCTTTATAGCTCTTAGTAAATTTTGTCTTTTTGCCATCTCTCCTAAACCTTGTTCTGCCACACAAGCTCCTTAGGTAGGTTATGCGTTGTTTTCCTTTGCCCCTCTTCCCTTCAGTATGTCCTTTTTGTTTCCGTTTTCCCTAAAACTTCGTCATTGGTCACGTGTTCACTCCATAGTGTTCTCAGCATGCTTCTGCAGAACCATTCTGTTGCTTTAAGTTTCTTCTTCATCTGTACCGGGGTTATCCAGCATTCCCTCCCATAGACGAGGACTGATATTACGTAAAATTTCAGTCGTCTTTCTGACGAGATTTTCCTGTTTCTTAATACATTGCTTAGCTTTTGGAAGGCATCTTTCGCTATCCCAGGTCTGCTGTCGCATTTTCCGTCCTCTGTTAAAAGACTTTCTAGATATTTAAATTTTTGTATGTTTTTTTTTTTTTTCATCTCCAGTTTGTAATTCTTATGGTGATTTTCTAGGCATATTTTAGATGTGGCACAAGGCCGAAAGTATGGAGCAACCAGTGAAGATCGAACTCACTACTCAGTCGTAATTGTTATAGCGAGACAAGTTTGCTAACCATTACACCACATCGAAGTACCCAATGCATTTATACTTATGGTGATTTTCTAAGCGTAGCTTAGACGTGGAACAAGGCCGAAAGTGTGGAGGACCCAGTGAGGATATTTGTAATTCTTATATTAGGATCTTCTTTTTGTTGACAATTCTTTCCATTGATGTTTAATGCTTTCTTTCTGTATTTTCCTTTCTATGTCTGCCATCAACATTGTGTCATCTGTATATCTTATGTTGTAAAGAATATGACCACCATCATTCCTGGTGGGAATTCTAACTCTATCAGAATCACCTCACTGCAAAGTTTGAATAAATCTGTGGAGAAGAAGCATCATTGTTTAAGCGCTTTCTATTTTTGTATATTAAGGGAATTCTTCACACTATTTATATTCGTACTACTGCCCTCATGATTGTTTTGTTTTGTTTGTTTAACGGCAAATGATTGTCTTGTTTTGTTTGTTTAACGGCAAATGATTGTTTTGTTTTGTTTGTTTAACGGCATATCAACACCTTATGGGCCATTTAATACCGAAATTTAATTTTGTTGGAAGTTCTGAAGTAATAAAAATATATGTTGTTCTGCTTTCACAATTGAATACATGGTAGATAAATACTCAGCTTTTGTGAATATACATGTTTGTGTAGACATGATTACCAGAGGGATGCGATATGTGTGTTTTAGGTTGGAGTATTGTTGAAGTTATATTTTGGGATACAGTTTCATTTCTTTAAGAAATTGTAAGATATTATATGGATTAATGCCATGAAATTTTCTTTCATGTTGGTTGTTTGGTTGATTTTGTTTCGCGGCATATCAACCTGAAGGGTTTACTTAAGGCCGAAATCTAAATACGCAACTGCATGCCTTCATCTGCAGATAAAATGCATTGTTGGTAACTTTACTATGAATACGTATTGCTTAGAAGCTTTGAAGTAAAAAAATGTCATTTTGATTTCATAATTAAGTACATGGTAAATGATACTCAGGTTTTGTGCCTATACATGTTTGTGTGGAAATAATTACAGGAGGTGGTGATATGTGTGTTTTATGTTGTAGTTGAAGTTATATTTTGGAATACAATTTGATTTCTTTAAGAAATTATAGGATATTATATGAATTAATGTCATGAAAGAGTTCTTTTATGATAGGTGTTTGGTTGGTTGATTTTATTTAGCGACATATCAACATCTATGGGTTATTGAATGCCGAAATCTAAATATTTTGAACACAATTTTATGGCTTCAACTAAATATATTTTGAACAAAATTGTAAGTATTCAACTACAGATAAAATGTACTGGTGGACATTTTACTATTAATATATACTGATGGTAATTTTTATATAAAATTTATTACCGATATTTTCACTATAAAATAATATTTTTATACTTTCATAGAGTTTTTGTTTAGGGAATTCACTATTTGCCCATAGCTGGGACCCTAATAGGCGCTACCATCCCGGAACAAGGTGGACCTGCCAAGAACAGCAATTAAGATGTCTAATCTTCCGCCTGTCTACGAAGATGGAAAATATTTCAGCATGACACTGCTCTTTGTCACACATTACGATTTAATTTATTTCTTTAATGGCATGTCAACCCGTCATGGGTCATTTTAAATTTAATTTTCTTAGGAGCTTTGAAGTAAAAAAAAAATGTTATTTAGATTTAACAATTAAATACATATGATAGGTTTTGTGCATATACATGTATGCGTGGACATAATTACTGGAGGTGGTGATATGTGTGTTTTATGTTGTAATTTTGTTGAAGTTATATTTTGGAATACAATTTGATTTCTTTAAGAAATTATAGGATATTATATGAATTAATGTCATGAAAGAGTTCTTTCACGATAGGTGTTTGATTGTTTGATTTTGTTTATCGACATAACATCTATGCCGAAATCTAAATATTTTGAACATAATTTAATGGCTTCAGCTACAACTGAAATGTATTGTTGGTCATTTTCCTATAAAATATATTGTTGGCAATTCTATTATAAAATGCATTGCTGGTAAGACTACTATAAAAAAATATATACTTCTTGTCAATTTACTATATGCATTGTTAGTAATTTTTATATAAAAATATATTACTGGTATGTTTACTATAAAAATGTATTTTTATTCTTTCATAGCGTTTTGCTTTGGTTTGAGAGTTCACTATTTGCCCATAGCTGGAACCCTAGCAGGTGTTACCACTCTGGGTTACCACTCTGGGTTACCACTCTGGAAATAACAGCAGTTAAGAGGTGGTTCCACGGTCCTCAAAACCGCCAAACACCCGATCAGAGACCTTGCTGCCGGATGTTGTTTATAGTCATACCCGGGACTACTTTGATGTTGACTATAGTCCAAATATAAATTGTGCAAATAACAACTCCTCGTCACAGAAATTCAGACAGAAATTTACTGAATTCATTTCCTATACGCATACAAGCGATTTGCTCCCAGTATAAATTCTGCATTATTCTAATATCCTTCTCAAAACGCCACTCCCCAAATAGTTGAATTTCTAGGCCTGTTTAATAAACGTGAGATGTTATTAAGCCCTTTTGATTGTTTTGTTTGGATATTCCTTTGTTGCTTTTGGTTTTTGATGTTGTTTCGTTTTTGTTTTTGTTTTGTTTTGTTCTTAATTGCTTTCTTTTCTTCGTTTTCTTGTGCTGTTTATTATTTGTCACCTTCAAACAGGCAGTAACGTGTTGTTTCCCAAATGCTTGGGTTCCGTTCACGGCGTATAAAAGCAGCAGATCATGACAAGCGCGCGAAAATGATGGTGGAGGAGAACGGGGGTTTACGTTTTAAAAAATTCGACAAGAAATAGGAGGATAAAGTGGGTAAGGAAAAAGAAAATATGAAAGAGGGAGAAAAGTCGCGCTAGAGTTAGTAATGAGCTTGCTATTTATTTATTTTATTGTTATTATTTTTTTTAATTTATTTTAGTTCCCCTTTATATTATATGATTCTTTATATTATACGATTCTTTTTGTTTTCTCGTTTTTGTGCCGTTAGATTTCATTACTGGGTTTGTGGTAGGGACTAAAATAATAAGGTATTGATGTGTATAGACTTGTACCGCCGACCGGGACATAGCACCGGGTGGCCAAATGTACAGAGGTACCTGCGACAGACGGGAAAGGTAGAAGTGTAAATGAGTAGAGAAGCGAAGAAAGAAAGAAAAACGGAAGAGAGAGAGGCGGGGGGTGAAAGAGAGAGAGAGAGATTTAAAATGAAGAAAAGGATGAAACGGGGGAGAAGAAAAAGAATAGAACATGCAGTAGAAAATGAGAAAAAAAATTGAAATAACGAAGAAATGAAAAGAAAGAAAGAAAGATCTGAAAGGAGAGATATAAGGAGAAAAGGGGAAAAGAAAGAAAGAAGGTAGAAAAAAAGAGAAAATGTTAAAGAAAGAAAGAAAGAAAGAAAGAGCTGAAAGGAAAGGTATAAGGGAAAAACAGGAAGGAAGGAAGGAAGGAAGGAAGGAAGGAAGGAAGGAAGGAAGGAAAAAGAGGAAATCTAGAAGAAAGAAAGAAAGAAAGAAAGAAAGAAAGAAAATGTTAAAGAAAGAAAGAGCTGAAAGGAAAGATATCAGGAAAGAAAGAAAGAAAGAAAGAAAGAAAGAAAGAAAGAAAGAAAGAAAGAAAGAAAGAAAGAAGGAAAAAGAGAAAATCTTGACGAAAGAAAGAAAGAAAAATGTTAAAGAAAGAAAGAGTTGAAAGGAAAGATATAAGGAAAAAGGAAAAAGAAAGAAAGAAGGAGGGAAGAAAGGAAAAAGAAAGAAAAACTTTAAAGAAAGAAAAGAAAAGGAACGAACGAACGAACGAACGAACGAACGAAAAAGAGAAAATCTTGAAGAAAGAAAGAAAGAAAGAAAGATAGAAAGAAATAAGGGAGGAAAAAAGAGAAAATCTTAAAGAAAGAAAGAGCTAATAGGCGAGACATAAGGAGAAATGCAAAGAAAAAGAAAGAAAGAATTCCAGTAGGGAGAGAACAAAGTGACCCAAAAGAAAGAAAAATAAAAACGGGTGTACAGATAAATAATAACAACACCCGTCCAATGGGCGACGTGGTCCTTGTAATGAATTATTTAGACATTGTACATTTTACAAAGATAAATAAACATTGCGTGGCCAAGGAGTTCTTGTCTGAGTGAATTACAGACAGTCGGAGAGCGAAAATCTAGCAAATGGTGTAAAGAAAGAAAGAAAGAACAAAAGCAGCTTTAAAAGGATGATAAGTATAAAGAGACGATTGAGTGAAAGAAAAACAACGAAGAATGGATCGATGGAAGAAAAAAAAATTAAAAAAACGAGGAGAATACGAGAACCGGAAAAGCAAGATTAGGATTCGTAATACAAAGGGAGGGTACTGGAAAATTCTCGGTGTACGTGTAAGAAAAAGTATTCAAATTTGCCTTGTAACAATATAATCAAGCTGTTAACTTTTCACACTTGAAAATGACATGTCCCTTCAGAACGTAGATGGTCATAACCCTCCACAGTTTCCTTTCTTTATTTTCTATAGATTCCCATGCCTTCCTGAGAAAGATAGTGGATTATTTTCCTGTTGCCTTCTTCACGAATTAAATGTTCTTCTCTTAGATTAGTTACCATTTGATGTTTTTGAGTCTCCTCTACTCTGTATATTTAATCCATAGCTAGGGGGAGATTAGATGGATTCAGGCATTTAATCAAACTGTTAAATTTCTACACTTTTAAAATACCATATCCCTTCAGGATATAGGCGATCATGGCTCTCCACAGATACTTTTACTTTTTCCGTGAATTGTCATGCCTTCTTGAAAAGGCTAATGAAGCAGTTTCCATTACTTTCTGAAAATTTTGGAATTCAGATTTGTATTTTCCCTAGATCTGTTACCACTCAAAGCTAGAGAGCATACCCTAACCTAATATTAAACTCAGGAAAGAATATACGGATTCATGCCATTCCTAAAGGAAAAGTGAAAATGAACACAACAGGCTAGGTCCGAATTTGAATATCGCTTTCAGCAATGATAACAGGATACCCGAACAATAAAACTTCCACACTGTCTCTTCTGTATGTGCGTTGTCCCTTCAGGACGTAAGTGATCATAGTGTAGATCATACTGGGCTCAAATAAGGCGACGAACACTTATATAAAAAATATATATATATATATAAATATATATATATAAATATCTTTATTGTTCGAGTTGCGGGGAATGTGTAGAGTGAGGGAGAATCACAGAGGTAAGGTTTGCGAACGCAGGAATTGACGGAGGCAAATCTTCCGTGAACCTCTAGCCAGCCTTTCTGTTCAGATCAAGAATCGGACCGGTTAAATAACATTTGGACACTTATGCAACTTCACGTGGCTACGCTTTTTCCGGCCGGTATGTCGCATACGCAACTTTGTATGACCACGCCTCTTCCAGCAGGCGCCCACGCAGGCACGCATTTCCTTCCGCTCAGGACACCTGTGCACTCTGTGTATTCAAAATTCAGAACACCAGTGCGTTCTGCTTATTTCAGCCACTGGATGCATTTCCTGATTGTGCTATCACCAGTTCCGATATCATTATGCAGTGGAAGTAAGGCAAAAGGTCTTTCCTCAGCCAAGATCTAACAATGACTCTCCATAAATTCATGTCCTTCGTATCTCTTGATAAATTTTATCTTTTTGTTATTTCTCAGAAACTTTGTTCCACCATCCATTCACTTTAAGTATGTTATACGTTGTTTTCCTATGTTCCCCTTGCCTTCGATCTGTCCTGTGAGTATCAGATTTTCCAAGCACTCTTTCCCCATTATGTGCCCTAGACATTACAACTGTCTCTTCCTGATGTTACGCATAAGTTTCCTTATTGTTTCCATTTTCTCTAAAACTTCGTCATGACTCATATATTCGCCCGAAAAGATTACCTGTCAGTATCAGACAGAGATATAACATTTAGTGGATTTCATTAGGCCAGTTCCTGAAAAATTGTTTTAACATAAAGACTTCATAAATTTCCACTAATTTGATTCCAATTCGGCCAATGTACACTGAATATTTCCTGTATCGTTGTATCGACGCGGTTAATTTTAACATTAACGATGAAATTCCCGATTTAGAAGCCTACACAGAAAATCTAGTGTCTTTTCCAAGCTTCAAAAACGCAGTGGAAGTCCTCTTTCTGCAGACTATACCATATAGCCCATGATTTTGTCTGAATTCACCTACGGCCTCGGTTCCAGTCATGTGTGAAAAATGATGAATTGTTCGGCGACAGTCCTCATGAACGCGCTCACAAAACTTTCTTCATATTTTCTGTTTTATTGGTGATTGGTCACTCTGAACCAGTGTTTCCCAACGTGAGCACTAGCGCCCACTTGTGGGCTCTGTTATGGTGAAAGGGGGCACTAGGAGTTTTTATTTAATTTTGATGGGGGCGGTGAACATACTCAGGGGGCGGTGGCCATCTACTCATTTTTTTCTTTTTCAAATTTTCAAAAATTATTCAATATTGGCTACAAAAGGAAATTTTGGGAAAGATATCTAAAGGTGTGTGAAGCAATGAAACTTTTCTTCAATGCTTTTTCAACATCCTATATGACTGAGTGTAGTTTCAACACAGTTACAGAACTTCTTACTAACAGATCGCGACATCTACCAGAGAGATGAAATTTAAATTTTTAATATTGCATTATTCCAAAATTTTAACACATCAACAGATAGCTATTAATGCCAATAACTGGGCACAAATAGTTATTAATTTAAAAAAAAATAGTAATTAATGTATAATCTTATCGATGACTACATGTACAATAATGTCGTTTTTGATAAAAGTTAAAAAATAACTATAAATATGTAAAAAATGCATATATTGTCGAAAATTCCTTTTTCCACATTATAGCTATTTGTGCTACGTTATAATGCTTATTACCTGAACAATAATAATACTGAATAATTTTTAAAAAATAAAATATATTTGATCTCATCTCCCTAATAGCTGTCGCGATCTGTTAATATTATTGTTCAACTAATACAATCCACTCAAGGCAGACGGTTGCAAAAATGATTTTGATATATGGACGTAAGAGGAAGAAGTAGGTGTAGACTATGATGGACAGGTTAGATAACGATTGACCCTAGACATGAAGATTGTAATGATCGGATAAGCATCCCCTCGGGAGTCTGTTGGGAAGAAACTCTGAGTGGCAGAGTTTTCTTACCAATAGAATACGAAGGGAAATGAGGATGAATCGACTCTGAGTATGTGGCATGGCGGGTCCTAGCTGTAAAGGTCTGAACTGGTGGAACGAAAGAATGGCGCTCCCTTGAACTCCCTTGAATATATATATATATATATATATATATATATATATATATATATATATATATTGTCATTCACAGACAGACTGTTTCGCTGTATGACAGCTCATCAGTGTTGCTAGACGTCCGTCAAAACCCAACTGAATTGGCGTCAGTTGGGGATTCTACCACTAAGCCGTTGGCTCACGGCATGGATGAAGGTGAATTTAAGCGTATTTATTTTTAGATAAACGCACAGTGACTGAGAGAATTTACCGAAGAGTATATATATATATATATATATATATATATATATATATATATATATATATATATATACTCCCTCGCTCGACTTCGACATATGAGGGTCAAGCAGATCAGTTCCTCAACCCGACACCAGCACATGAGATTTGATTATAGTGGTGAAGGTTTTGTGCAGAACCATACACTCTTTTTGACGGGCCGAATAAAGAGACCTTGTGCACTAATTTTGAATTCAGTGTTGTCCTTCTCCTAGGCCAGTTGCCATCCAAGGCTATAGAACATAATCTGTCTTGCTATTTACCCGGAGGGAGAGGAAGAGGATTCATAACTTTCCCAAGATTATTAGCCCGTAAGTGAATGTAATGGATTCGGCTGGAATTCGAACTCGGCTCTCAGATTCCTCAATCCAAGCTGCTAATATATATATATATATATATATATATATATATATATATATATATATATATATATATATATATATATATATATGAAGAAATATAGTCTTAAAGTGTGCTATATTTATGGGATAAAGTGCTCAATATCAGAGATAGAGCTTGTGTAAATACAGTAAATACATCCAAATATATAAATAAACTAACATCCAAATATATAAATAAACTAACAACCGATTACGATAAACTAGCCGTTTAGAAAAAACAAATAAAGATAATCAACCCAAATAGATAAATTAAAAACTGTTCCTACCAAAATAATAGTAAGAACAAAGCACAACATCCCACCCCAAAATTCAACAAATAGATTTAATCAATGACAAATAAACAAATATATAAGATAAAAAATAAAAATGAAAATAAATAAAAACAAGCAAAACAATTTGACCCAAATAAATAAGCAAACAACCGACTCCGGGTAAATGGCCGCCATAATAGACTACCAACAATAAGCTATATAAACAAATTTTTACTACGTTAACAAAAAACACCGATCAAAATAAAAAATAAATAAATAAATATATAAGATAAAAAATAAAATTAAAATTAAAAAAAACAAACAAAAAAACAAGCAAAATAATTTGACATAAATAAATAAACAAATAAGCGACTTCCGGTAAATGTAACCGCCAAAATAGACTACCCATAATGCACCACTGACCCATATGTATAAATAGCCGAGAAAAATAACAGCACTAGTCGCCTGTTGTATTCATATTGTATATATTCATTGGGGATTATTTTATTGTTAAATTTTTACGCCCGCCCCCCACAGACTTTATTGTACATATGGGGTTATTTAGGATTTTCATAGAGACAATGAGGTATTTTGGTGGTTGTAGCAAGAAAGGTATGTATGAATGTGGTGTTTTGGTGAAAGGAATATTGTTTTGTATGCTTGGCTCAGTGCTTGCGACTAGCTAATTTTAAATTTAAGACAATTGATGACCTTCCTTTCCCAACCCCCATTTTTGGCCTTGTGCCACATTTACTGTGTATTTTTTTACAGTAATAAATATTGTCGCCTGACGATTGCACTAGCATGAAACAGACTGTCGCCTCTAAGTGCTGACTTCCATGTCCACTTTTATATTTATATATATATATATATATATATATATATATATATGCTATTGACTAATAAATCAAATTAGCCTTTACGAAATTAAAAAAAAACACATGTGCTATCACCTTGATACAACAATTAACCAAAAATAAACACAACATTAACTTATTCAATTGTAACTAGATTCCCCTTAATTATAAACTGCATGAAAGGCTATTTAAAACATAATTCATCGCCACGTATCACTTAACGATCCCAGCAAACACAAGCATGTACACTACAGTAAATGATAACTCTAAGATTGCTATACAATATATTTAATCTAATTATTGCCAACTACACGGAATCTTAAAAATGCCACTATGTAAAAATAATGTTATGAACTTTCATGCTCTCTAGGAGATTGCATCGCCAATATCAAGAATCGAAAAACAGCATTAAATTCTTACATCGGCCATATATGCACCTGTAATTCATACGTATATTTGATCAATATATCACGAACAACGAAAATACAAGTATCATCATATGAAGAATATCAGCGGATAATATTAAAATATTTTACAGCAGCCGGTGCAAGGAAAGACTCAAAATCCTAAAAGCTATTGAATTAAATAAGTTTCAACACATGAGACGGTATCTGGGATTTTGTATAAAATATTTAATATGCGTAAAAACAAAACCAAACCAAAAAGAGCGCCTAATACTGATGCATCCATTTTGTACGGTCTCGCTCTCTTTGACCGTGACACATGACGTCACTGTTGACTGTTTTAAACTTTCAGCTTTCTATAAAATACAAGGTTGCAATTAATGGAATCTTGCCTACTATAAGAAAGGTTCTTGATAATTACCTAAATGGTCACAGAAATTACTTGAACAAAAAACACACAACAAACATGATCTTTGGACAGTTTATCCACAATTTCGATCCCAATATAGAACATCTTCTTCGATAATTAATAAAGGCAATAAAAATTATACAAAAGACCTTATCGCTTGAATTTAATCAAACTTGTTAGTATATATATATATATATATATATATATATATATATATATATATCGCTTGAATTTAATCAAACTTGTTAGTATATATATATATATATCGCTTGAATTTAATCAAACCTGTTAGTATATATATATATATATATATATATATATATATATATATATATATATCGCTTGAATTTAATCAAACTTGTTAGTATATATATATATATATATATATCGCTTGAATTTAATCAAACTTGTTAGTATATATATATATATATATATATATATATATATATATATATATATATATATATATATATTGCCGGGGAGTCGTGTCAACAGATCTAAAGTTTAAACTCAGAAAAGAATACAACAAACTAATAAATAAATAATAGACGAAAAAAAAATGTCGAAAGATGGCTGGCCGGTCAAGGTTGGCACTGTGTTATTGACTTTGTTGTCAACGTGCGGACCTGATACATGAGACGTTTGGCCAGCCAGCCAGCCAGCCAGCCGGACATCACCCACCCTCATCATGGCCACAGCAACCGACCAGCCGGTTAGACAAGCTGTCTATCTATCACGGCATTAACGCCAACAATAACACCTTCAATATACAATTGTACGCCGCACAAACTTAATTCTGTACGACGCAACGACGTGAACACGATTGTAAGGAGGTCGGCAGGCCTGTTGATCCATATAGCATGGCGATAAAGCCGGTAGCTGTGAAATCACGTGCTAAGTATATAACCTATATACAAATTATACATAACGTAACAAGTGTCACTTTTTAGCTTGAGGTGCAAAAGAGAGGACTGTAGCCTTTGAGGCTTGCGTTTGTTTCGAATGCCCATCTGATATTTATTTGATCTCCCACGATGATAAATCCGATATATAGTCTTTTTATGTCGTATATCCATGGTAATGGGCATGGTGAAATTAACCGTTGCCATACAGGAAACTATCGGCATTCATTAACCAAATAATTAGCGTCAGCCTTAAGTATCTGTCTATATTTCTGAGATGAGGTATTATGTACACTATTTACATTATTCGGA
This sequence comes from Acanthosepion esculentum, assembly GCA_964036315.1. Classification (NCBI taxonomy): domain Eukaryota; kingdom Metazoa; phylum Mollusca; class Cephalopoda; order Sepiida; family Sepiidae; genus Acanthosepion; species Acanthosepion esculentum. The sequence continues at coordinate 75,870,456 of OZ038476.1, forward strand.
CTATTGTCCTCATATTTGTCGCCATATTTATTACAAAGTTTCGGTCGTTGTACGCTCCAGCCTTCTTCAGGTGGTTGGAATGTCGAACTGAACCCTTTATTTCGCTCACTGGGGTAGACTGTTCTAGTTCCACGTGTCATGTCTAATGGATGTCAGTTATCAGTTATCTCCTGTTAATTACACTCTCCAAGTTCTCCACCGCTTTAACCAGGTATTGAACTCTCACTCGATCTAACCAACGCCTTTATCCACTAAAGGTGTTAGTTAGATCCAGTGACAGGACCCAAAGAGTGTTGGACCAATTGCCATCCAAGGCTATAGAACCCGGTCTGTCCTGCTATTTGCCCATAGCTGGGGGGAGAAGAGAATTCATATCTTTCCCAAGTGAATGTAATAGATTCAATTGAAATTCAAACTCGGCTCTCCGATTCCTCAATCCGAGCCGCTATCCATTACTCCACCGTAATCAGTTCACCCCAAGCAAAGCGATAATGTCACTAAGATGCAAAGGGTTAATGAGAGTGAAAGAGAATGGGAAAACTTTAGAAGTAACCGGAAACCCAATCTTGAACAGGAAATAAGGGATAAACCTCTACTCCTGTTCGGGGAGGAGTTTGAATCGGACATACTGATTAGAGTTTCCTTCCAAATATTTTTTTTATTTTTAATAATACCGTAAGTTAGCAGCTTGATTAATAATATCATTATTTTCCCGTCCAGGAAAGTACATTTAGATTATATTAAAAATGTGGTGTCTGTATTTCTATGCAGTTTTGATTTTTTAATCTGTAAGACATGGAGCAACCTTTAGCATTCTATTCAGTATCATTGGTAGAGGATTTGGATAATTTTCTCTTTAAGCCCCGCGCTAAATATGTAATAAAAATTTGCCAAATAGTTATATTTAGGTGTAAATGTATATGCTTAATTCGGAAATAACAAAGAAATTTTGATAAAATCTACTGTTTAGAAGTTATCGATAATAGAAGTTCGGACTCATTCTCGTTACGGCATGGACGCCATTACTGAAGTTGTTTGCAGATATTTGCTGCGGAATAACCTTTTTATTGCGCACGCAATGAGTCCTTAGCTGCGCAGTAATTCAGTCAAGTAAGAACCGTAAAAGGGCCATTAGATTCACAAAATGTTTTACATTTCTATCGTGTTAATACGAGGAAGGCTAACAAGATGTTTATTTGAGTTGTAAACTTTTAAAAGAATTTAAGTTTACTGTAATGGACACGCTAGTTCGCTTCACTCCGTGTATCAACAACTCCAACATGGCGTAGGTGAAAGAGTTGTCTGTAAATGTAAAATAATAAATTGTGAACACTTGGAATTCATGAATGAGTTTTGGAGCAGTAGGTAAACGGCTTTCAGTACCAAAATTTTCTCTCTCTCTCTCTCTCTGTGTCTCTCTCTCTCTCTCTCACACACACACATACACATATATATATATATCAGTTACGTGCCATGTGTGATACACGCTTAGGCGATCATCTATCTTTCGATACATGACGAGGCAGATTTTTCCGCAGTAGGTTGCCATTTCTTTCTGCAGTTGACCAGTTGCCATTCAAGGCTATAGAACCCGGTCTGCCCTGCTATTTATCCATAGCTAGGGGAAAGAAGAAGAAGATTCATACCTTTCTCAAGGGTATTAGCACGTAAGTGAATGTAATGGATTCGACTGGAATTCGAACTCGGCGCTCCGATTCCTCAATCCGAGCCGGTATCCATTATTCCAGCGTATATTAATTTTGAAATCAGTCGTATTGACTGGCTAGATGAAAGACAACGGCGAAAGGCCTCAAATACTCCCTGCTTCACAATATGTGGATTTGTATACAAGTCACTAGTAGGACTGAATTGTCACATACGACACAAACATAAACATTTACTAAGGTTGTAGGATCCTAATACGTTGAAATCGACGGGAGAGACCATCATCATCATCATATATACTAAAGAAAAACGAACTACCAACTTGCCAAAAGACCTAATATCTTAGACAAGAAAAAGAAAGGCCAAAAAACAAACACCTGCCTACTCAGTAAAGGGCTTAACACCCAGATTACCTACACAGCAAAAAACGCTTGATAATGTCAACTCCTGTCAAAGGGCAGCCTGAGTCGTTACTCGAGTTTCACGCTCCCGCGATCTTCAGATGACAAGAACGCAACTGGCAGAAATGGGGGTCTAGCTTTATATACACGTGACTTAAAAAATGTTTTTTCTTTTTCTTTTTTTGGATAGCTACCAAATATATAATAGCGATTTAATAAGCACATCTTAGATGTGGTACAAGGCCGAAAGTAAGGAGCACCCGGTGAGAATCAAACTCACTACTCAGTTGTAACTGAGAAGTGCGGGTTTGAATGATGGTTTTGTAAGAGTAGCTTAGATGTGGCACAAGGTCAAAAGTATGCAGTACCAGTGAGGATAAAACCCAGTCTTCAGTAATATTTTTTTCTAACGAGACAAGCTTGTTAATCATTATACCAGGTCGAGATGCTCTACATATACAAATAATAGTTGGCTAATCGCTTCCGAGTATGCTAATATACGATGATGGCAAGTTAATCCCTGTTGCATACACATGCTCAGGCACATTTATGTTTCTTCAATACTCACAGAGCCAACTCGTGATTTATACTGCAACTCTACCGTAGTTACAGAGAGAGAGAGAGGGAGAGAGAGAGAGAGAGCGTGAGAGCACATAATCTCGCGTGATCATAGTTAAACAAGGCCACTATGCTCGAAGCCTCCGTTACAATGACAGTTGAAATTCCAAGAGCACATAATGAGGAAAGAGGGCCTAGAAAAGTTTGCATTCACTTAAAGGCAAGAGTGGCAAAGGAAAACAGTTCATAACCAACCTAAAGAGTTTGTGTAACTAGTCGGAAGAACGGGGATTAGGAGAGATATTAAAACTACAAAATTTACTATGAGTTACAAATGACAGTGAATTGTGGAGAGTAAAGATCACCCATGTATTGAAAGGACACGGAAAATAATAGATGTAAGCATGCGTTCAACGCTAGAAATGTGGACAAAAATCATATTCAAAATTACTGATTATCTACTTCACTAAATAAATACTCATTTTAAAATTTTATTTTATATAAATTCTGTTTTAATAATTTATTCTAACAAATATCAAACGAAAAATTAAAACATGAAAAAAATATTCCTAATTAATTATTTTTTATGGTAAAAATGAAGAGCGGAGAAATGAATAGCGATTTGGATTGAGGAATCGGAGAGTTTAGTTCGAATCCCAGTCGAATCCCTTACATTCCAAACGAAGGGCGATATCTCAATATCTTTAAGCATATATATATATCCGAATGTAATGAGAACGAAAATAATATATAAATTCTAACGTTCACAGCATTAATTCAAAAGAAGGCACAATACCGATAGTAAAGCAATAATTATTTATTATAATTTTTTTTCATATACACAAAAACAATTTACTCACTACAAAGATGCAACCTCGTTTCGGTGCATTTATTTGCACCTCGACTGGTGAGACAAAAAATGGTTATGAACAATTCTGTTTGTAAGCAGGCTGCTCGTGGGACGTCACTTCCTTTTTTCTATTTGTTAGAAAAAAAAGCCTTAATATGGTGTTCCAATAACTTGTACCGATTTTAAACAATTCATATTTAAGATCGATCCAAGAACACCCTTTACATACACACATACACACACACACACATACACACACACACACACACACATATATATATATATATATATATATATATATATATATAGGATAGCGGCTCAGATTGAGGAATCGGGGAGTCGAGTCGGAATTCCAGCCGAATACATTACACTTACTCACGTGCTAATACCCTTGGGAAAGGTATTAATCCTCTTCTTCTCCCTCCAGAAATGGGTAAATAGCAGAAAAGACTGAGTTCTATAGCCCTGGATGGCAACTGGTTTAGGAGAAGGATAAGTCTGAATCCCAAATCTGCGAGGGTCGTTTGGGGACCATGTGGCACGTAGTATTTGGTCCTTCAAAAAGTATGGATGGTTCTGCACAAAGCCTTCACCACTATAATCCAATTATATGTGCTGCTGTCTGGCTGTCGGTTCCTAGGAACTGAGCTGCATGGCCCTCATACGTCGAATACGACGGGAGAGTCCACCATATATATATATATATATATATATATATATATATAAGATAGAAGAGTAAGACATACGTAATCGTTAGAATGAATTAAAAATAGCAGTCCATCTGTTATGTGCCATGCGTGATTCACGCTTATGCGATCATGTATCTTTCGATATATGAATGACGAGACAGATTTTCTCTTGCATTTCCATTTCTTTCTGCGGTAGACCAGTTGTTATCCAAGGCTGTAGAACCCGGTCTGTCCTGGTATTTACCCACAGCTAGTGGGAGAAGAAAAGGATTGGGACTGGGATTCGAACTCGGCTCTCCGATTCTTCAATCTGAGGCGCTATTCATTACTCCACCGTAAACCCCCACTGCAAATGTGTTAAATATCCCTATTCTGTCTGTATGTGCGATTACTGTAACGGTCTTTTTTTTACAATAATGTTTCCATTTGCACAAGGCGCGACAGCCACTCGATGTAGTTGCTTACAGAGTAAGAGGCACAGTTTATGTGGATATGTTAGGAAGATAACATTTAACCCTAGGCTTGAACAGGTCAAGATTGTATTGATCGGAGAGGCATCCTCTTAGGAGTCGGGTTCACAAAGCGGGAGTTCGTGGGAAGAAGCTTGCATCTCACCGATGGAATACAAAAGGAATTGGAGGTGGCTTGCTACAATGTGCGTGGCATGGTGAGTCTTAGCCGTGAAGGTTAGAATTGGTGGAACTGAGGAATGTAGTTCATCTGAACACTTACTATGGATATAGTGAAAAGAGCGACAAGGAAGGTGCTGTAGAGTGGAAAATAATTCGTCACCCACAAGGACTCGGAGCCGCTTTTGGACTCTATTAAGACTGGAAAGTAAAAACTGGTCAGCTCCTGCATGGCAATAGTACTCCATTTTCACCATGATTTGGCTCTTGTAAAGGTAGAGGATAGCATAAGGAGTCAGGTACTTAATGAAGCAGTACAAGGAACCGACCATTTTTCCAGCATCTTTTGCGATGGGTCCTATGTACGAGTTCCACTAGGGGTATGGGTTGATCTTAAGACCCAATAGGCACTCAATTTACCGGGCCTCCCTGTGCAAATACCCGTTCATCGTGATCGTTATCGGTGATAGTTCCGGGTCCGATCGGTGATGATAAAACGCCGTTAGTTTGTTTTTCGAGGCACTGAATGTAATTGGCCAGTTTTTCTCCCCACTTAGCTGTTCGAGCTCGGTCAGAGGAGAGATCAGCTGCCAAGTTCTATTCGCAGCGCTAAAATTGAAATCGGTGAGCCAAGTTCAAATTTCATGCTAGTCACTGCGTTTACTACCACGCCAATACGACTGGAAACGATATAACTCTACCTCTTTTTCCTATCTACCAGCTTTGGGTAAATAGCAGCGTAGGCTGAGCATTCCAGCGTTGGGTGGTAACTAAAGTTGCTTATTTTTAATATCTACAGTCCCAGTTTGTTTGGGCTTTTTTTGGTGGGTGGTAACCATGAAAGCGGGTTATTTTTTTTTTATTTCTACTTCTTCTTCTATGTGCCATGTCTCTTCAAGACATAGGCGATCATGGCCCTCCAAAACTTCCTATTCCTTGTGGTCCTTAGCAGGTTCTTTTTATAATCCTGCTAAGCCACCGCCCCACCGTTCCGGCATGCATTGACACAAGCTCACCAAGTAGGTGGCTCGCTGCCTTCCCCTATCTCGCTTACATTCAATATGCCCCATTAGGGTTAAGTTTTCCAATTCATACTTCCTCATTATGTGTCCCAGGAATTTTAGCTGTGTTTTCCTGATTCTGAGCACATGCATTCTTTTTGTTGCCATTTTCCTTAAGACTTCCTTGTTGTTTACTCGCTCCGTCTATGGAAATCTCAGTATCCTTCTGTAGAACAACATTGGTTGCCTCCAGTTTTCTCCTCATTCTTGGAGAGGTTGTCCAGCATTCACTGCCATGTATGAGGATGGATATTACATAGTAATGTTTTCTTTCCTTCTAATGACTCTTTTTTCTGTTTCTCAGCACTTTGACTAACATTTGGAATTTCGGTGTCGCATTTTCCATCCACTGTTAAAATAATTCCCAGATATTTAACATTGTATACTTGCCTGATGTTGACATCTCCAATTTGCAACTTGCATCTTGGGTTTTTCCCACTTGCTGATGATCCTACTTCCTGTTTTCTTCCTGTTGATGGTTAGTCCTTTTTTATCGCATTTTTATACGCTGTCTAGGAGATCTCGTAGTTTTCTTTCCGTGTCAGCCATCAACACAGTGTCATCTGCGTATCTTATATTTTGCGGATTACGTCCCTTGAAAACAAAACCTGGTGGGATCTCCAACTCCGTTAGGATAGCCTTGTAGCGGACCGTGTGGGTTTTCATGTTGTTGTATTAGGGTCACGTGCTGTTTATTCCTGCTAGAAGGTCCAACTACAAGAACAATGCAGACTCAAGCTGAGTCTAACCAAAGATGAAAAGAAAACAAACAAGACCGATATATATATATATATACATATATATATATATATATATATATATATATATATATATATATATATATATATATATATGCCAACAAATATATGTATTAAACAACAAATTTACAAGTGACAAAGACATCAACATCTGTGTTTGTGTGTGGACGTAAAGAGTTTGTATTTTGGTGAATGTTTGTACGTACGTGCATGTGTGCTTCATGGCGTTTTCCCACAAGAGGGCAAAAACGCTGATCTCTGTGAGAGTTCACATTTTTAAATATGTCCGCTGAAATGCAAAGTGGAAAGAGAACGAGGCAAGATGTCGCCCAGTATTTATAGTGTATGGAGAGCGACCCCTAGTGAACAATTAGGGAATTGAAGAGGAGCTAACTCCGACAGACTTGCTGTAGAGGTTGAATAAATCTGGGGTACTTGTTTAATAAATCCTACCTGTGAAGTAACGGATTATATAAACGACTCTTATTTTCTTTTTAATATTCTTTTACAGGGCGTTACTAAAAAGTACGCAGACATTAGCCCAGAGAAAATATTCATACAAAAATAAACCGATTCACACAACTACATTATAAAAGAAGTCAAACAAGAAATGAGGGTTTAGAGAAAATATGGCAGATGAAGAAATTTCTGACGCTGAGGTGGCCTAAAATCACATTGTTGTACCGTGCGCAAAAGAATAAAAAGACAAGGGGGGAAAAGACAAATAAAATAGTATGAGGTAAAAAAAAAAAGTTTGTCAACGACTCATGCCACACTGACAACAGAATTTAGGTAAGAGTAGAGAAAAAACAAGTGGGAGAGAATTGGTTGAGTGAAAGAAAAAAAGAATAATGAGGCGTATAGAGAAAATCGAAAGGGGAAGAAGTAGTGGAAAAAAATAAAAATAAAAATCAAATAAAAAGCCCCAGAGATTAAGAAAGAAAGAAAGAAAGAAAGAAAGAAAGAAAGAAAGAAAGAAAGAAAGAAAGAAAGAAAATGAGGTGTATTAAAAAAAACGAAAGAGGGAGAAGTAGTGGACAAAATGAAAATAAATATCAAATAAAAAGCCAAAGAGATTAAGAAAGAAAGAAAGAAAGAAAGAAAGAAAGATCGTGAGGCGTGTTGAGAGAAATCGAACTGAGAACTAATGGAGAATTTTTTTTTTAAATCGATAAAAAGTGCCCCGGACATTAAGAAACAAAGAAAGAAAAAAGGAAAGAAAGAAATAAAGTCAGAAACAAAGAAAGAAAAGAACGTGAGACGTACAGAGAAAAATGGAAAAGGAAAAGAACTAATGGACAATGTTTTTTTTTTTTAAATCAGTAAAAAAAAGACCCACACTAAAAGAAAAAAAGAACGAAAGAAAGAAAGAAAGAAAGAAAGAACGAAAGAAAGAAAGAAAATGAGGCGTATTAAGAAAAACGAAAGAGGAAGAACTAGTGGACAAAATAAAAATAAAAATCAATAAAAAAAGACATTAAGAAGGAAAAAAGGAAAGAAAGAAATGAAAAGAAAAGGATGGCGAATGATACAATCAAAAAGTCGGCAATAACGATATAAGCACTTCATATTTTCAAACCTTGATCAGAATGTGGTATCATCCGTGAGTGTAAGTATGTTTTGTGTTTATGTGTATGTTTGCTTGTGTGCCTGTATATGTGTGTATGTAAACCGAATTCGTAATATATTTTAACATTCCCTACTGTAGAAGAAGGTAACTATAGTTGATTCCCATTCAAACTACTCGACTATAAAAGAAGTGGTCGAACTTCATATATGAGCAGCAATAAATTACATTGAATAAAGTGTGAGTACAACTTTAAATGCTTGTCTGCTTTTTTGTTTGTTTGTTTGTTTTTTGGTGGTGGGGGCAGGGTTGCACCTACATATCGAAATACGCGATGATGATTCCCTTAATTTAAAAAAAATGATCTCTCTTAAGTTACTTTCAAATTACCATCCCCTTGTTGGTTCTGGAACTACCTAATAATAATATTAGGTTGGTGCAAAAATAATGTCGTTTTCTCACATGAAGTTGAACGTCAAAAAATGACATTATTTTTGCACCAACCTAATAATAATAATAATAATAATAATAATAATAATATGAGCACCAACCAGACACAATTGCCCAAAATAACGATGTAACTATCCTCTGGGACATGCCAATTCAAACTGACAGGGAAATAAAAGCCAACAGACCTTATATTATCACAAAAGACAATACTTTTCAGGAAGTTTATACTTATTGACATAGCTGTACCATCTGAGAGAAACACCTCCATGAAAATTATCGAGAAATTGTCCAAATACAAGGACCTGGAGATTGAGATTAATAGGATGTGGGGAATTAAGACTGAGACTGTACCAATTGTAATAGGAGCTCTGAGCCTCGTGAGATAAGGAATGGACAATTTTATTAACAGTGTCCCTGGTAACATCACCATACAAGTTGTCCAGAAGATCGCTCTACATTCCATGTACTAAGAAAATTGCTATCACTTAAATGACAATTCTCCTATAGATCCTAAGGACCATAGCTTGGTCCCGACTCTACAGGATACAAAGCAGAAAACATAACACACACACAAATAATAATAATAATAATAATAATAATAATAATAATAATAATAATAATAATAATGTCTTATCCCATTTACATTTACCTGAGAGAAATGAATGATCCATGATTATTTAAAGGTATAAAAGCAAAACCGAACCAACTGCCACAAGACAGAACTTGAACTCTGCTCACCCAGTTCGATTGTCCAAGTTACTAACATATAAACCATCATGCCTTACTCTTATTAGGATCCAATCCTTAAAATCAATAAATATTCCTTTAAACCACTTTCCTACGATATTTTTGTAGTTGTTGCATCAAAGTTAAGAAAAATTCAAATGAAATTATTTAGTAAAAAAGAATTAAATCTAAAAACTAAAATACAATAGAAAATCAATTAAAAATGGTTAACAACGAAAAAATGTTAAAAATTGATGGTTTTATTTAGGATGGAATGATTTACGACATGTCTCTAATTTGTATTTAGATATATTGTATATATTGTTACGAGGGAGTATTTCTATAAAAAGTATTATTTAAAGTCATTAAAATAGTTTAAATGTATAATAGGCCACTCTAGATTGTCCCAGTAATAAAATCCAAAAAGTTTTAATTCACTAAATAGCTTCGATCCCAGTAAATAGCTTTTGGAACATTCTAGAAAAATCGAGAACGCTTAGAAGGTCCCAGAAAATTCTACCTAGTTGTTTCGGTCCCCTATAAATAGGTTTTTCAAAGGCACCCAGACAGTTGCTGTCGCCACGCTAACTTCGGTCGATTCACGGATACAGCGTCCAACCGTAAGAATCTTTCTACATTTTCTCCAGCCACGGAACGTCTGCATGAAACTCTCCTGGGACCAGTGGTAAATAGATATTTTGAACTTTTCATTGAGCAAAGAATGTTATTTTATTATTGTCTTTGAATTCTTGTAAAAATAGAGTGGTCTGTTTAAAACTTAGCGGTTGTCCATTCCAAAAAGGTAACTACCTTCCTTCTTCCTCGTGAACTCCTTACCTGACCTCGTATTTGACCTTCTCGGTTCCTGCCTTAGGCAAAAGATAGTAGTTTCCTAAAATCCATTATGTTAGCTTTTGTATTCATGTTTGTTAACTGTTAATTTTTTATGTTGTTAATGTAAATAAATTGTCTCATTACCAATAATCACATTTCATATTTTTATAATTTTTTGTTACCACCACGTGTGCGAAACATAATCATATTGTCTATCTTATCGCACGTGAGCGTAAAAATATATATATATATATATATATATATATATATATATATATACATATATATATATATATATATATTGTATTTATTGTATATATTGTATTTATTGTATATATTGTATTTATTTTATAAAA
>OZ038476.1:75883499-75923499 GCA_964036315.1 Acanthosepion esculentum
AATCTTTTTTACTATAAAAATGTATTGCCAGTGACGTTGTTTTTACGATGAAACTCTATTGCTGATAATATTTTGGGGCTAAGAAAATGTATTGCTAGTAAAAAAAATTTTTTTTACTATGAAAAGAATTCTCAGTAACATTTTTTACGATGAAACTCTATTGCTGGTAACACTTTTTTTTTTACTAAGAAAATGTATTATTGGTAACATTTTACTATGAAAATATATTGCCGGTGACGTTGTTTTTAATATGAAACTATTGCTGTTAATATTTTTTTTTATTATTATTTTTATTACTGATAACTTTAATGTACTGCTGGTAAAATTTTTTTTTTTTTTTACTATGGAAATGTATTGCTGGTATTCTTACTACAAAAATGTATATTTATACTTTCATAATGCTTTGACCTCAGTTTAGAGGTTCACTACTTGCCCATTGATTCGACCCTAACAGGTACTACCACCATGGGTCAGTGTGGATCTGGGAACAACAGCAATTAAGAGGTAATTCCATGCTCCACAAAACTTCTCAATCAGAGGCCTTGCTGCCAGATATAGTTAATCATCATACCCAGGACGGGATGAAAACTGGGTTTTCGCTAGAAACATTTTAACACACGCTATAAAACACAGAAACATAACACAGATAATATCAGCTGTGTGCTAAAGATCTCATCGCTTTTATCTACGGTTTATCAACCTTTTGCAGGTTATTTAAAGCCCAAAACCGAGAAATAAAAGGTTCAGTTCGACATTCCAACCACCTGAAGAATGTCGGAGCGTAAAACGGCCGAAACGTTGTGATAAATATGGCAACAAAGATGAGGATGATAGTCCGAGCAATGTAAATAGTGTGCATAATACCTCATCTCAGAAATCTAGACAGATACGGAAGAATTTAGATTCGCCGCAAACTACGAACACCTGATACGTAACCGACTAACTAATGAATATAAATCGCATAGAATTCGAAATATCGACATTTTCTCCATGTACACTTTCATTATCTCACAACATAATTTCTGATGGATCTACAGTAAATTAGCGAAACATGCCAAATTTATAAACGTTTTGCTATTTGTTCTTTAGTCAAATAAGGTGATCCACGTGAAATGGCATTTCACGTAGACAGAGCGTGCGATGTGTAAATTGTCGCCATTATATATATATATTTTTAATTTCGCGCTTGCGCGTTGTTTATATTTGCTGCACAGTATAGTAGGGTCAGTTAAGCACCGTCTGTGTGAAAAAGAGCACAATGACGCAATTCACTCCCCCAGAAATTTGAAACGGCATGCTGTACTGCTTGGCATTCGCGCCGGAAGCTTCAATACGAACATTTCAGAGTGCTCGGGTGTCAATCTGAGGACAGTATAGCTAATTCAGAAAGTGTAGGATGAGTCTAATGGTGAATGTGAATGTGTTTAGAGTGATCACTAGTGATAGCGACGTTATGCCTCCATTCATCTTTCCACGTGGCCTCAGGCTCAACACGGAGGCCTACATCAAGTGCCTTGAGTGGGTAGTGCTGCCCTGGATCAAGAGGGTGAAATGTGGAAGGTCCTATGTCTGGTAACAGGACTTCACCGTACCAGACAATCAGGAGAACCCAGTGATGGGTACCAGACAATTTCTGAAACCACATCACCCCTTACATCTGACCACCTAACCCCCCAGATTGCAACTCCCTTGATTATTATGCGTGTGACGCAGTTGAGCAAGTGACCAATAAAATTTCTTGTAACACCAAATATGAACTGAAGGCAATTCTTTATGAATTAGTGAGCAACGTTTATGCCATACGCGAAACGGTAAATGCTGGAAACGTGAACCGAAATTTTATTGGATAACCGAAGCATTTTCATCTCAAATTTTCTGTTCGGAAACCGATTTGTCCGATATGTGAGACGTTCGAGAACCGAAACAAAAAATATCATTAAAAGCAAAGAAAAAAGTACTGAACTATTATGTAGTATCAGACCGGCTATATGGCAGTGAATGCAGGACAATTTCCTCACAGACGATGTAGAGATCTGAAGCAACAGAAATATGGTTCTACAAAAGGATACTGAGAATATCACGGACCGAACATGTAAGCAACGACGAAGTTCTAGAGACAATAGCAGAAAAAAGGAGACTTATGCTTAACAGAGACAGCGGAAATTTCTAGGGGACATAATGAGGAGAGGCAGCTTGGAAATTTTGATACTCAAAGGACAGATGTTAAGGGGGTTAGAGGAAAGCAACGCACAACCTACATGGCAAGCTTGAACGAATGTATGGCGAAGCAGAGTTTGGGAGAGATGGCAAAAAGATAAAAGTTAAGAGCTACAAAGGACAGGAAATGGTAGAGAGCCATAATGGGCAACGTCTTGAAGGGACACGGCACGTAGAAGTAGTAGTAAACGGAAACGAGTACAACTCAATGGAGCAAGGCGGGGAGGTCAACGTCAAATGAATCAAACATCGCTTTTCGTTTTCTTGCATTTTATGGAAGAAGAAGCAAGCAATTAACCCGGAAGTCTTATGCAGATGAATAAAAACCAAGAAGCTTTAAAAAATGACTGAAATTATGAAACCAGTTTAAATTTGTTGCGTTTCAGTCAATCACATATATTTGTTTCTGTTATGGGAACTTACCCGTAATAGTAAAGGACTATCCCGTAAACAATAAATACTGCGCCACAAGAGGAAGCAGTAGTGTCAGTCAGTCCTTTTGGACGACTCGGCTAGTCGGTCGAACTCTCTGCCTCTGAGGCAGAGGGGAACTCTCTGCCTTTGGGCAGAGAGGAACTCGGACGAGGCTCCGCCGAAGGGCAGAACCTCGTTCGGGGTGGTTGACCGCCCCGAACCCGTTTATACGGGTTCTACGGGCAATTTTTGCCCGAGCCTACGGGCTCGGAAGCCCACATTAAACCGGCCTTGTGCCACATTTAACACACGTGGGCGTGTTAATAAACATCGTGTCAGTCAGTCCTTTTTGGACGACTTGGCTAGACGGTCGAACACTCTGCCTCTGAGGTAGAGGGGAACTCTCTGCCTTTGGGCAGAGAGGAACTCGGACGAGGCTCCGCCGAAGGGCAGAGCCTCGTTCGAGGTGGTAGACCACCCCGATCCCGTTTATACGGGTTCTACGGGCAATTTTTGCCCGAGCCTACGGGCTCGGAAAGCCCACATTAAACCGGCCTTGTGCCACATTTGACACACGTGGGCGTGTTAATGAACATCGTGCGAGTTCAGTCTTTTTTGGACGACTCAGCTAGCCGGTCGAACTCTCTGCCTCTAGGCAGAGGGGAACTCTCTGCCTCTGGGCAGGTAGGAACCCGGACGAGGCTCCGCCGAAGGGTAGAGCCTCGTTCGGGGAGGTTGACCAATCCGATCCCGTTTATACGGGTTCTACGGGCAATTTTTGCCCGAGCCTACGGGCTCGGAAAGCCCACATTAAACCGGCCTTGTGCCACATTTGACACACGTGGGCGTGTTGATGAACATCGTGTGAGTCAGTCACAGAGTTGCGTCAGACGATTACTGTACGACATTGGAATAGTGATATCGATCGACACAACATAGTTCTCTCTAACCTAACCTGATTATTATTACTAACTACTTCTTTGTACATATTCTGTTTGTAATATATCAGTGTTATTCCATACCTGCGTTCGAGTTATTCTTCATTGGTTCTACCTTGGACCATCACCGTGGTACAAGGAACCTGGACCATAACAGTATCCGAGCGTGAGAGACTTTGGGGCTAAGAACTTGTAAAGAAATCGCTATTTGCTCGGAATCGATTAGATCGTTGCGAAAACAAAGGTATAATGCTGTAAAGCCCGAAACCCTTGACGATCTACGACTTATGCTTACCAGTCAGGGCCGGTGCAAGTGTCACGTGGGATCCCTCAGAATCTATGATAGGAGTCTCCGCGATTCTATGATACAGCTACCCCCGCTGAATCTAACATACGGGGCTATCAAAATTATGATACGCCATCACAACTCTACTACATGTCAATTTCCATAAGGTTGTGTTCATAACATACAAATTTTATTGTAACATAATTATGTAAAATAATGGATCATATGCAATATAGGTGAACAATTCAACACGAAAAATTAAAAATAAATACAATGTATCTAAATTCAAATTAGAGACATGTCATAATAGTTCATTGCGTCTTAAATAAATCAATAATATTTTGTGGTTATTTTTAACATCTACTTCAGATTTTTCATGGAACAACGTCTATGGATATAAAATAGCATTATGGCTATAATGCAGCGAATTTTATATAGTGTTTTTTCGAAACTTAGCATGTGCAAAACAAATTCAGATTTGGACAAAAAAAAAAGACCCCAGAATGACGTCAAAACCCGCGAAAATTTTCATCCTTCAATAATCATTTGTGCTTAGTTCAATTTGTAACGTATATAAATGTAGATAGAAAAAAAAACAAATATTAATAAAGAGAGATTGACAAAACATTGCCCGGGGCTCCCCAATTAAGCTTCCCCAGGTCGAGGCTAGTACGCATCGGCCGTGGTATCTGTGCATCGATACAGTTTATTTTACATAATATTGTTTGTTTGTTTATGTCAATTACATCCACTGTTTGTCGCAGAAATTGAACTCACAACCTTCAATTACACAAGATGCATTTAGCCGATGCTCAATTTGATATCTGTTTTTTTTTTTTGCTAACCAGAAAACCTTTCATATGGCATTCATTTCAACGTTTAACTTCTTAAGTTAGTGAAACATAGCGTATATTCTAGTTCAAGTGTCTTATCTCCTAAAGATATATTCACCTTCTATAAATTATTTTCATTTCCTTCCTTTCGCAGATAAAAAAAAAACCCCAAGAAGCTTTTAAAAAATGACTGAAAATATGAAACCAGTTTAAATTTGTTGCGTTTCAGTCAGTCAGATATATTTGTATCCCAGCATGAGAGTCTTTGGAGCTATTATTTCAAGAATTCTCATTTTATATAAGAGAACGTTTAATAAAATTAATTAAACAATGATGATCGTTCCTAATTGCCACTAAATTAATTCTTATGAAAGCATTTAACTCGCTAAGTTTCACGTTTCCAGCCTTTACCGTTTCGCGTATGGCATAAACGTTGCTCGCTAATTCATAAAGCTTATTGATGTTTTCGCTTTTAAAGATATTATTAACTCCGTAATTGACACCGTTGCCTCAAGTAGTAAGACATAAGTAAGTGAGACCAAGGTATCAGAAGCCATCAGTAAAAGTCACAATAACGAAAGGTTACGCGTAATGTTCTTTTATTATCTTACCCACATCTATTCCGGGTAGCGATAGGTGTGTAAGCCCGAGCAATAATCTACCTGTTCTGCCTGTCAGCCTTGAAGGAAAAGCAGAGAAACAAGACGTCACCGTGTTGGGAGTTC
This sequence comes from Acanthosepion esculentum, assembly GCA_964036315.1. Taxonomy (NCBI): domain Eukaryota; kingdom Metazoa; phylum Mollusca; class Cephalopoda; order Sepiida; family Sepiidae; genus Acanthosepion; species Acanthosepion esculentum. Next base: position 75,888,913 of record OZ038476.1, read on the forward strand.
GGAACAAGAGAGAGAGAAAGAAAGAGAGAGAGGCGCGTGCCGAACAAGGTCAATGATCAGCCGTATCGATAAGCAATCTATATCCTCTTCATTCGGAGGGTTTTCTTCTTATCTTCGCCGACCGGCCGACCGACCCCTATCGACTCTACCATCGATTTGCAATCTCCCCTCGAGATTCTTTCCTATTGTTAGTCCTTTATCAGCCGAGAACCTTTGCACCCGTTTCGCGGGTGTGTATTTTAAGCTTTTCATCAGACGTGTCTCTTTTCAGGTCGTATTGCCAGGCTGTCACGATCTTTTATTATTATTATTATTATTATTATTATTATTATTATTATTATTGTTATTGTTATGATTATTATTATTTTATTCTGGCGTACGCACTCTTTTATGATATTCACTTTTCCTTCTTTTCTATCAAGACGTTTGCTTGGGTTATGTCATTTCGAAGCAACAGGTCATCAAAAAGTTATCAGAGACTCTCGCACACTTATATGCTTGCCTCTAGTCAATAGCCGTGTGATGAAATGCTGATCACAATGTAAAATATACTTTCTTAAGAGTTCTGCTTTCTCAGTTAAACATCGATCCGAATTTTTTTTCATAAGAAATAACGGAGTAATTTAATAGATAGATAGATAGATAGATAGATGAACAGACTGTGAGATAGATAGACTGGAACAGAAAGATAGATGAACAAACTGAAATATATATATACATATATATATATATATATATATATATATATATATATATCGAGAGAGAGAGAGAGAGAGAGAGAATAAGATTGCAAGAAAATAGATGGAAATAATGGGATATATTAATAGATAACTGCATAAAATACATACAGAGACCCCCATAAAACGAATCGAGTTCTCTCAGTCATTGGCGTGTTTATCTAAAATTAAATACGGTTAAATTTACCTTCATCCTTTCTGTGCGCCAACTGCTTAGGGTTAAGGTGTTGAAGTGTCTTTGTGTGGAATAATATGAATACGTTCTGCTTTTTCTAGAGTATATTCATATACATATATATATATATATATATATATATATATATATATATATATATATATATATATAGAGAGAGAGAGAGAGAGAGAGAGAGAGAGAGAGAGAGACTTTATCAAGGCAAACATATATATATATATATATATATTTATAATTATGTATTTGGGCAGCAATTCCTATTATATATATATATATATATATATATATATATATATATATATATATATATATATATATATAGTTATAGCGACATATAAAGCCAGTTACGCGCCGTAATTTTTTCATTTGTTCAAAACACAAGCGTCAACGCGTGGAAATATAAACAGTTACAATCTATATAAGTTTAATTACTCAATAATCTTTAAAATTTGAGAAAATATTCTCTATAATCTAATGTTTTATGAAATTTTACAAATATTGACTTTAAATTTACTATAGTCGTCGCTCTTATCTTCTGATAATGTCGTTTATGGTCGTCCGTACTTACAAAAATGGGCACGTTTATACACATAAAAAAATCAAAATTCTTTTAAAAATATTCGTATTCGATGATTTGTATTACGCATTTCCATTTATGATTAGTAAATATTGTTTTCATTTAATAATAATATTATCTAAAAAGCTGATATTAATACAGAATTGTAAGAGAATTAGAACTTAATTTTTTCTAATTAAAATTTTTAACAAATGAAAACCATTCTTATAAAAATTCATTATTCATTGAATAAAAATTTTTCTCAAGACAATAATGTCCTTAACATATTTTATTTCTGAAAGCAATTAAAAGCTTTTCTAATTAAATAATATCATAGTTTTGTTGCATTTTTTGTTTTACAATTCAGAGCAGATTTTCAGTAAATGGTGTTTCTGTTTGACAAAAACAAATTGATTTCAATTTTCCAAGGAGTCCTGCTTTTAACTAATATAAATACAAAGACCCTGAAATTTTAATTCATCGAAATTTTATAAAATTATGTAAGTGGCGGTAACAGATGCAAAAAAATATTTTTACCAAGATTTTCTGTTAAAAAAATTCACAAAAATTTCATTAATTTGTGAATAAGTCCTGACAATTATTTCATTTTTGTAATTATTTCCAAGTCAACACTATGTGTTTTTTTTACCGCAAAATCACTAAACTTCCCATATTAATTTTTGGCCTAGCCGCTGAATAAGAAACTATATTTTTAACTAAAATTTTCAACGTAGCAGAAAGGATTTTAAAAATATTAATAAGACGGTAAAACTTTATTTTTTTCAAGTATGGGGCCTTTTTCATCATGGTATGTTCTTTCTTTTTGAAGGTACCTACTGTACAGGTAAAATATGCCGGTAGACTTGATTTTCTATGCTTGGTTGACAGCCTGTCTAAGAGAATTACTTTGAATTAAAGACAATGTAAAACCATTCTTCTATCTTGGAGAAGGCAACAGAAAACGACTTCATTATCTATTATATTATTAAGTCAACGTAAAACCAGACTATTGTCCAGGAGAAGGCAACGCAATACCACTCCACCTACTTTGAGAAGGTAAAAGAGAACCACTCCACAATGTTGATGAACGCAAAGGAGAACCACCCCACACTCTTGGAGAAATCAACGGAGAACCACTCCAAGGTCTTGATGAAGGTAAAGGAGAACCACTTCATACTCTTGGAGAAAGCAACGGAGAACCACTCGACACTCTTGGAGAAATCAACGGAGAACCACTCCAAGGTCTTGATGAAGGCAAAGGAGAACCACTCTACACTCTTGGAGAAAGCAGCGTAGAAGCACTCCATACTATTGGAGAAGGCAACGGAACACCACTCGACTATCTTGTGAAGCCAACTGAAAGTCACTGTACAATCTAGGTGAAGACAATGGAAATCACCCCACTGTCTTTGAGAAAGCAACGAAAAACCACTCCCTTGTCTTTGAGAAGGCAACGGAAAACAACTCTCCTATCTTTCCCAGAAGATATCTCCACCCCACCCACCCGGATAATAAAGAAAAGAAATAAGTAAAGAGCAATGATCCTGAAGGAAGGTTGTATTCAAGAAAAGAAAAATCAGGACTGAAATGACAAATGGTTAATTATTTCTCACCAGCGTTAGTTGCTGATGTTTGAGTCTGGGTATGCCCCCTAGAATTTTGCACGTTGTTTTTCAAGCCAATACATTCTTTCTGTACGTTCAATCTGGCCCTTGTGTCAACTTTAATAAATATCTAAATACATACTATCATAAATTCTGTATTCTGATCATCACTTATTCAAGACAGAACGACCAAAGAACGTGACCGTTCTCTACCGACACACAGTCGAACCAATCTTCTCTTTTCACCTGTGTCCTGTCCTGTACACTTTCTTCTATTCTTTACTCTGGCTTTCACCCTTAACCATCGTCCGGGCTAGACCAGTCCAGTTCTTTTCCACCTACCTCCTCAGCCCAGCGCAGATACCATCCATCCACAGAACGAACTTGCCCGAGCACCGTAATTGCTCGGCCGACTAGAGACATTTGCAATTACTTTTTGTGGACTGAATCCTTCGCAGAATAATTACAAATCATGTGACGTTGCCTGGGCGACTCGAACCCATTTATAACAGCTTCACTTTCACCATTTTCTTTTTGCCTTTCTTTCTTTTTTTCTCTATTTCCTTATTTCTTTCTTTCTTTTCTTTTTTTTCTTTCTATCTTTCTTATCCAAGAAAATGGGTTTGGGTACGTACGCGGACGAGGATAGGCTGAGGGAAACGAGTAGACGGGAGATGGTTGGCCAGCAATGGGCCGCAATTTACGTCACTGGCCCACTGATTACAAATAGCCGGGTTTCACACCAAAAGAGAAAGTGAGTGTGTGTGTGTGTATGTATGTGTGAGGAGGGGGGTGACCATCGTTACTATTGTTGATGGTGCGAATAACTTCTGGAAAACGAGCGCTATTTTAGAAAATAAACCTAGATGATACCTAATGGATCTTGGATTTCGCCTGTACAAAACTGGCAGGTGGTGAAACATTTGGCGTTAGAACTTCTACGACCATGGATATTAATAAGCTGTTTTATTTTATGCTCTTGTTCGTTCTTTGTTATCTCGCTGATGAAGTTGTCGAAGCGTCGACATTTAAACTCATTTAAGTACACAACACTTAATCGTATGGTGCATATTTCATTTTTTTATATTATTCATAAAATAAAAAATATTTTGTCAGATATGCTTATATTTCCACAGCAAAACCGCGTAAAAGGAATGCATTCTTTTTACGTGGTGTGTCATAGCTAACTACAGTTAGTTATGGCAATCTTAATCTTCCATACAAGTAAATATGTGGCATTCATTGACCGAGCAGCCAGTACTGTTGTCGGTTGAAATTTATAAAATCTATCTCTTAAAGAATTTTCAGAAAATAGGTTTCTCAAGCCTAGTAGCTGTTATTAATCTTTCCAGTACTGATAGGGAGGTCCTTCCTAACCTTTTATTTGAAGTAGTGTGGAATATCAACATCTTGATTATGCTTTTATTTTCTCTTTGAGTTGCATTTGCCATCCCTTTTATAGCTGGCCACTTGTATTCGAGGATACCCTTCTACTAGTGCGACTAGCCAATCCCTATTGCAGATGCTTGCTCAGGCGTATTGTGTTTATTCAACGCCCACAGTGCCCACCTGTGGTTTATATTGCAACTATGCTGAGCAGACCTTAGTTACAGTTTCTGGGAAAGAGCTCGTTATCTAGCGTGATCAACAATTTGAACAAGGCCAGCACCCTTAAGCCCTCGGTCACAATGACTTGTGACTTCGTGCTAACACAGCTATCGACGGCACCCACGGTTTCTGGCTTGGTATGGTTTTCAGGCACTTTACAAAAGTGCTGCACGCTGGGATCGACCCCCTCCAGTCCGATAACATCTGGAAGTCTCCTTCCTGCCAAATCGACTATGGTGAGATTTGAACCCGGGTCTTATGGTCAGAATGCGAACGTTCTAACCACTCGGCTCATAGCCATCCCTTTTATTTGTTGCTAAAAGTCCTCAAGGGATATGGTTTCTGTTATTTGGTACAGTCCTTTCTTTGTGATTCTGCAGCGCCAGTTTACAGCTTTCAAAGAAGGGTGATATTCAGGCATCACTCGCTCAAAGCCAATTTAACTATTGATCTTAAAGCTGATATACAAGTATACAGCTGGCAGTTTAGATGTTTATGAATGAGTTTGGGGACATGCCTGACAACCATCTGAACGCGTTGATCTGACGTAGTTATTTAAGAACATGACTATAGATTTCTGGTTGACCTTAGTTCCTGATTTCCAATGAAATTTTTTATACTAAAACTATGTGAAAGTAACGCACTCATATATTAGGACTATTCTGTTAGTAAGGCTTACATTAATTCCTGATTTCAAATGAATTTCTATAATAAACCATGCAAAAGGAATCTGCATATATCAACTCCATTCTATCAATAACGCTTACATCTTCCTTCCTCATCTTATTTTTCTTTCGCGAGCCATTTCATTTTAGGATATAGATCATGATACCATTTTTTCACAATAACCATTGTCCCTTTATCAAATCAGTATTTCTTCTTTGTGGTCCTTGATCTGCCATCCATTCAGTTAAACTCCTCAGTAATTTACTCGCTTTTTCCCCCATCTTCTTTTGTCATAATTATGTCTTGTGAATGTTAAATTCAACAACCTTCTTTCCTGCGATTAATAGCAGCGGTTTCGTTGAAGAGGCTAATCTCTTTAAAAAAAAAATCCTGTTCCTGAAATCCTCTGTCCATAGTATTCACAGCATTCATTAATAGAGCCACAACTCTTGTTTCATTGTTGGATTAGCTAGATGCAACCGTAAGTTCTATTCTAATAGTTTCTTCTCTCGCACTTCTCGCTTGTGAAACTTTATTACGGTTTCTTGTTTTCCCGACACCTACACTCTTCAAATACAACGCTAATGGCCATTTTCTGTCTTCTTGATTACTGTCTTCCTTCGTTTAATGTCTTCTTCTCACTAAAGTTTTCTCATTCTCCCAGTAACCCATTGCGACCTAGTGGCATTATCGCCTTGCTTGGAGAGAAAATGATTACAAAAACATAATCAATGAGATGATTGTTCAGTATTTTATTCATTTCATCCTAAACCCACTAAGACGCAAGGGGGTTACTGTGTGTTAGAGGATATCAGAAAAATATTCTATTAAGGAGAGAAGACAATTATAGAACAAGAATGAAGACAGAAGAATGACATTACATGTAATTTAAAAAAAAATCAAAGTTGACAAGGAAACAAGAAGCCGGAAGAGAGGGTTTTGTTTTTTTAAATAAAAACAATAAACCAGTCAAAATATTCTACAAAGTATTTGAAAATTTTAATTGTATAAATATAAATTTATGTTTTTCCTTAATTCTTTTCGTTAATTTAGGTATTCAATTATCCGGAATTTCGAATTATCGGGACATATTTTTTAACATTGTTGCCCGAAAGTGTCCGGTTAATCAAGGAAGTACTGCATTAATGTGGTCATTTCGATTATTCGAATTTATCAATTCAATGAGATTACAAACATATGAATGTCATACGCGTATGTCATTCCATCTGTCAACGTTGACAGTGGATGCAACAGCTTTTTGCTGGTACTGCTTAGGTAGGTAACGTTTTGATTGGAGACTGGTTTAAGTTGCCAGTCACCCACATTCTCCCTCAAATATCATAGCATGCTAGTGACCAGAAGTTTTGTCAAGATATCTAGCAATAGGTCAGAACACAGGGAGAAGTGAATTCATGCATGTGAATTGAAATCAATCTTGAATCGCGTTGTCGATTAATTTTCCTGTGCACCTCTTTCATATATATATATATATATATATATAAGGACAAGTCTGAATTCAAAACCTGCGGAGGGTCGTTTGGGGACCCTATGGCCCGTAGTATTCGGCCCTTCAAAATATGTGTATGGTCCTGCACGAAACCTTCACCACTATAATCAAATCTCATGTGCTGTTGTAAGGCTGTCGGTTCTGCTTGACCATCATACGTCGAATTCTACGCGGAGAGTCGAGTATACACACACACACACACATATATATATATATATATATATATATATAAGATGCTTCGCTAAAACGAATCGAGTTCTCACAGTCACTGGCGTGTTTATGTAAAAATCAAAAACTTTTAAATTCACCTTCTTCTATGGCCTAGGGGTAGATTTTTCGACTGATACCAAATCAGTCGGGTTTCGATCCCGGCTTGAGGCAATCGGATGTATCGCCACACTGATGAGCTGTGAAACAGTCTGCCTGTGGATGACTATGTATATTAATATATTTTATTGTTATGCATTATTTATTATAGACACAAATATTTACGTAAATGCTCTGCTTTTAATAAACACTATTAACAACATTTACCGGCCTGAATGTCCGAGAAATTTCATAGAAAATATGCGTCTTCCGAAAGGAATCGAACCTGTATCCTACACGGATCCGTTATATAGCCTGATGGGCTATACCAGTTTAGCTAGGAAGTAAGCGTGTGGTTAGCAAGATCGATTTACTGCTTTTAAACTACAAATTCCCATTATTTCCCTCGAACGTTCATATCTGATCGAAGCGTATCTTAACGTAAACAAATGACGTCATATATTATGAAAGGATTAAGTCCTACAATTATTTTAATATATTTTATATTTTTAACTTTATTTATATAGACACAAATATTTAAGTAAATGGTCTGTATATAATAAACATTATTCATTCAGGCCGGTTTATGCATGACGCATTATGAGTTTGCGAGTTCCTGGTTAAGAAATCCACCTTATTCACTAGACTTAGTCCACCTCACCTCGTGATTTTTGGCTGTTTACAAAATCGAAAACTGCCCTGAAAGTGCAAAGGTTTACTAACATAAAGCACGATCTGACTACATCATTGAAATTCCAATAGCGATTTCATCAATGGCACCATCGACTCAAGAACCTGCATTGGGATAGCCAAAGATGCATTCCAAAAACTAAGCAGAGTATTAAGCAACAGGAAAATTTCGTTAGAAACAAAGAAAAGAGTACTGAACTGTTGCGTAATATAAGTCCTCCTATGTGGCTGGGAATTTTGGACAATCTCCTCAAAAGATGAAGAAGTGACATGAAGCAACAGAAATGTGGTTCTACAGAAGAATGCTGAGGATGCCATGGACCGAATATGAGAGCAACGACGAAGTTATAGTGAAAATGAAAACTTATACTTAACACCAGGAAGAGACAGCTCAAATTTCAGGGGCACATACTGAAGAAAGAGGGCTTGGAAAATCTAATACTCACAATACAGTTTTAAAGCAAGAACATAGGAAAGTAATGCATAATATACTTGACTAAATGGATAACGGAACAAGGTTTGGGAGAAATAACAAAAAGAAAAAATTATTAAGAGCTACAAAGGAAAGGAAATTGTGGAGAGCCGTGAGCGCCTACGTCCTGTGGATGCTACTATAGCATGATATTTACCGTGGTATTTGTGACTTACCGTAAATGACGATACAGTCATTATTGCTGGAAAATGCTCAGGAAAAACGATGACCTGTTTACTATTTTTTTAAATGAGATCAAATCAGTTTACAATCATTGAAATTACTGTTTGATGATTTTTTTTAAATTTTTTGTTAATGATATTTAATACGTAACCAGTTTATTGTTTACCGCCTGTAACTCTAACCTTGACATATTTCATACTTCCAACAGTTGGTAAATATACCATAGTAGAAAATGCTATAGTAGAAAATGGACGGTAGATATCATACTATAGTGGGGGGGGGGCACAACACATGAAGAAGTAGAAGGGGAGCAACTAAATACTTAAGCACATCGTATTTTGTAATTTTTTTGTACAGAAGACTGCAACATATACACACATGAATTATTTTTTCATGCCATGTTCCTTCAGAATGATCATGGATTCCATCTCAGTTATTATACATGATACACGACAAGGCATTTTTTCCCGCAGTAGGTTGCCATTTCTTTCTGCGGTAGACCAGTTGCCATCCAAAGCTTTCCTACTACTTAGCTTTAAGAGAAGAGAATTCATACCTTTCCCACGTAAGTGAATGTAATGAATTTGAATTCGGCTCTGCGATTCCTCAACCTAAACCGTTATTCCACCGTGCCTCCTCTTCTCAGTGATCCCAATACTCATCATTAAGCCAAGCCCACTCATCATTAAACTACACAACAGGATAAACAGCTTAAATACAGATACGGTCTATTACTGGATACCAAACCAGATTGTTATCAAAGGGAATGACAGAACGGACTCAGTAGCCGCACAAGCATATACTAAAAAAAAAACCACATCAGAATCCTTAAATACCAAAATCCCGTATATATATCTGAAACCAAAATCAATAAATATATTAGGGAGAAGAGGCAGAACTTATGGAACACCTGCCTAAACAATAAACTGTACAAAATGAAACATACTATTCATAATAGCATCCGAAACACCAAACTAGAAGATAAGGTTGTAATGACAAAAGTACACAGAATACAAGGTTAGTGTATAATGTCCTTTTATAGTCCCAGTAAACAGAAAGGGCTCTCTCAAAGAGGAGAGTAACAAAACAAGGGGAGACCACTCTTGATTATTCATAACAAAGTGATTACGTCCAGGATACATATTGAACATAATACTATCAACCATTCTTATATCCTTAAAAAGAAGAACCTTCGGTATGTGTAGTATGTCATCGTAAAACACAAACCGACAAACTACCGCAGTTTTAATTTAATCCGCTTAACCCCTTCCCTGTCAATTATTTTGGGAAGAACTTTTCATTTTCAGACGAAATTTTTTCTATTTGTTTTTAATATAGTAACTAAGAAACTAATCCGAGCGGTGGCTAACGCCGGCACCAGACGAATGAGTTGACAAATTGACTCGTTTCAAGCTAGGAAGGGCATAAAAAGAATCAAAATTGACGTATAAATACGTCTGTAGCTGTTTTTAACGTTATGTTTTGGACGTGTTTTCATTCTTCCGTGTCTGATAAAAAAACTATTTTCAGTAAAAACGTTTATACACGTCTAGGAAAGGCTTTTAAAATACTACCAAATAACAAACTAAAAAGAACTTTTTCGAAATGCAGAAACCACTTGACATATTACACTTTCTAAGAATGATCACAAAAATATAATTTTAAAAATACAGTGGCCTAAGAAAAGTTTTTAGCCAGGAGAAATAAACTACACCCAATTTCAAAATTTAATTACGTAACCCCTACTCAACATAAATAAACAGTATTTGGAACTAGTATAGAGTAGGTCCTCCATTTGCTAGTTTCAGTGCTTGTATTCGATTTTTCATGGATTTGATCAAGTTATCAACAATTGTCTGATCCATCTTTTGCCACTTCTTTAGAAAAGTTTCTTTAAGGGTTGCTACTGACATGATTTTGGTTGCACGTTCTCGAAATCTTTGGTGAATGTGCTTCCAAACGTGCTCTAATAGATTCATGACAGGACTTTGAGCTATGGCAGTGACTTGATTCCCTGCGATTCCTTCCAGGCCTTTGCTATTTTGCTCGTATGACATAGCACTCCATTTTCTTGAAAAAGGTTGACATTCCTGTCAATCTGATTGGTTTCAAATAGTGGGAGTATTCCTTTCTCTAATATTTGACAGTATTTTGGACCATTCATCCGCTCGTCAACAAGAATCAGCTCAGATTTCCCTCCAAACCAGACAGCGTCCCACACCATTACTTCTATCCTTCCATGTTTCATGGTCGCTTGCAGAAATTCAGTGTTCCAAGCCTCATTCTGAATTCCCCAAACATAAACCTGTCTCGAATTCGAATATTGGCAGAATTTACTTTCATCTGTCCGAATTACAGACTGCCAAAATTCATAATCTTTGCTCTCGAATTCTCTCGTCCAGTCCAGTCCATGCGCCTGTTCTTGTTAACCTCTGAAATCAAGGGCTTCTTTCATGCAACTCTTCTTTGATAGACTAGCTCTTTCAGGGTCTTTCTCACGGCATATGGCGACATTTCTATGCTGTTGGCGTCATCTTTGACGCTCTGACGACGATTTCTGATGATTTCCCTCTTCAGCGCCCTTTTCGTTTGCTCAGACACGATGCTTGGTCTTCCTGAACGTTGTTCCACGCGACAATGGCCTTCTTCATTAAATTTCTTGACAATATTGTTAACCGTTTGATTTTTAACCTGGAAAAACCTAGCAATGTCTCTATTTGACTAACCACACTGATGCCATCCTGCTATTTGCCCTCGTTGAAATTCACCAAATTCCCTACTTCCGCGAAATTTCATTGCAAAATATAAGTCAATTATCGTTCTTAGATGAGAGTAGCTTGATACTAACGCGTTATTTTCTGAAAAAAAAAAGAAGAGACGTTATTAGACAAGCCAAAATTGCTGTAATTAAGGGTGGCTAAAAATTTATTATAGCCCACTCTATAACGATAACTAACAATAGTCTTACTATAAAAAAAATGTCTGTTTAAATACAAGGATTTATTTTGGAATCAAAAATTAAATTTCGTCATTAAATGACCCAAAACAAACAAAAACAAAAAAAACCTTCAGGACGTTGGCCTTTATACCTCTGCACAGCTTCTTTTTCAATCGTATCGATAAATTGTCATGAACGTTCTTGGCAAAGATAATGAATGGCTTTTCATAATTTTTCAGTTCAGAGTTGCTAGACTAGTTGCCAATCAAATTTAGAGAGCCAACTCTGCCTTATTAATACATAGCTAAGGCAGAAGGGGAAGGATGAGATAGAGTCGTTATTTTCCCGATGGCATTAATGCATAGTGACTGCAACAGGTTCGGTCATAATTTATACACACCCAGGAAATATAAGCGTAACTGCCAAACTAATTAAATATGGCCATCATTGTTTGATGATACGTAGGAGGCACGATGGAGTTATGGATAGCGGCTTGGATTTGAGTTCGAATTCCAGTCGAATCCATTACATTCCCTTATGCGCTAATTCCCTTGGAAAAAGTAAGAATCCTCTACTTCTCCACCCAGCTATCTCATCCCTCCCCTTCTTTCTTAGCTATGTGTTAATAAGACAGAGTTGGCTCTCTAAATTTGGTTGTCAACTAGTCTAGCAACTCTAAACTGAAAGATCATGGAAAGCTAACGGAAAACCATTTCATTATCTTTGCCAATAATATGGTAAATAGCAGGACAGACCGGGGTCTATAGTCTTGGATGGCAACTGGTAGAAAGAAATGGCAACCTACCGCGGATAAAAAAAAATCTGCCTCGTCAGTCATGTATCGAAAGATACATGATCGCCTAAGCGTGTATCACGCATGACACATGACTGACTGATAGCGGCTCGGAATGAGAAATCGAAGAGCCAATTTCGAATTCCGTTCTGGTGTCGCTACCCGAGCCTTACTCGAAATTGAATACGATTGAATTTAAAAGGTAATCCATTACATTCACTTACGTTCTAATACCATAGGGAAAGATATGAATCCTCTTCTTCTCCCCCCAACTATGGGCAAATAGCAGGACAGACCGGGTTCTATAGCCTTGAGTGGCCATTGGTCTACTGCAGAAAGAAATGGCCACCTACTGCGGAAAAAATTGCCTCGTCAGTCATGTATCGAAAGGTACATGATCGCCTAAGCGTGTATCACACACGGCACATAACTGACTGACTGACTAGAGGAATTATAGGGGTTCTGGGAATATTTTTCTGAAGTGATGATCTTTTATGTATTATAAAGAAAAGTGTACGCCGAGCTTATGCGTAAAAGACGAATTTTATTCATAAATTGTCCGTTAAGGTGTACCGTTCTGGTGTCGCTGCCTGAGCTTTACTCGAAATTGAATACGCCGAAATTTAAAGCGGCTCGGATTGAGGAATCGGTAGAGCCGAGTTCGAATTCCAGTCGAATCCATTACATTCACTTACGTGCTAATACCCTTGGGAAAGGTATGAGTCCTCTTCTTTTCCTTTCAGCTATCTCATCCCTCCCCCCATCTGCCTTAGCAATGTGTTAATAAGTCAGAGTTGGCTCTATAAATTTGGTTGGCAACTAGTCTAGCAACTCTAAACTGAAAGATTATGGAAAGCTAACGGAAAATCATTTCATTATCTTTGTCGAGTATATGGTAAATAGCAGGACACACCAGGTTCTATAGCCTTGGATGGCAACTGGTCTACTGCAGAAAAAAAATCTGCCTCGTCAGTCATGTATTAAAAGCGGGTATCACACATGGCACATAACTGACTGATCCGTAGACGTACTGGGATGGCCAAGGACGCATTCCAAAAGCTGGGCAGAGTATTGTGAGACAGGAGGATTTCTTTGGTAACGATGAAAAGAATACTGAGCTGTTACGTGACATCTGTCCTTCTTTACGACAGCGAATGTTGGACGATTTCCTCAAAGATGAAGAAGAGACTCTAGGCGACGGAGATGTGGTTCTACAGAAGGATGCTAAGGATATCGTGAACTGAGCGTGTGAGCAACAATGAGTTCTTAGAGAGGTTGCAAACAAGGAGGAGGCTTATATTTCACATCAGGAAGAGGCAGCTGGAGTTCCTGGCACGCATAATGAGGAAGAAGAGGTTGGAAAATCTGATACTCACGGGTCGAATAGAGGGGGAAAAGAGACAAGGGAAAACAACGTTATGACATACATAGCGGCAAGTGGACGACAGAACGTGGTCTGGGGGAGGTAGCAGAGGGAATGAACTTGTTGAGAGCTGCATGAGATAAAGGGAGGGAGGTGGAGAGCCATGAGCGCCTACGTTCTGAAAGGATGTCCGCATAGAAAGACAAAGATCAACTAGTGTTTAAACAAATCGTAGCTGCGCTCCAAAAGTAAGTATGAAATAACAAATAGCACAGTTTGAGGTAATGGTTTAGGTGCTCGTTTCATTTTCTTTCCTTTCATAAAAAATGCTTTTTAACTAAGCGCAGGTTAGGCAAGAGGCCACTAATATGGCGCATCCAGTGAGGATAAAATTCACTACACAGCAATAATGATCAAACTCGCTTGTTAACCATGACAACACGCCGAGGCACCACAGTTGTTGTTTAATAAACTTAGGTTAGTTTGGATCAAGAATATTCAAGTATGGAGAACTATGGTGAGGGCAAAGTTTAACATTGATAACCGCAAAAAAAATAAGCGATATGTTAAAAGCAAGTTTGTTTTTTCTCTTTACATTCCGATAACTGTATACTCCTTCGGCAATTTTTATTTTTTCAAAAGTTATTTTTAGAATTTTAATAAAAAAAAAAACAAACATATGAAATTATATTTACGTATACTATTTTTTCTCTCTCGAAAAATAACAAAAGAATCAAACGTTGTTTACGTTATAAGATTGTCTATTTACAAAAAATATTTTAGAATTACAAATTTCCAACTAGGCTGTCTCAGTTCTTTATATGAGATGGACTGATTGTTCCAAAGAGAGGGGTTAGAATTTTTGTTATAGAATTCGTCAGTTTATGGAGGGGGGCGCTGCGTGTCACTGAAATGATGAGACGCATACGTGTTTTGTGGGTTTTACAGAAACCGTAAAGTTTGAGTGTCCTAGGGTGATATTCTATGAGTCTATACCAAGATTTGTTTTCATTTTTAATTAGTTTCCTGATTTCTTTGTTAAATTTTGTATTTTTTTTCTCTTGTTTTTGTTCATTTATTTTTCTTTCTTGTGTCGATATCGTTGAGTTTATTTGGAGGTTTATAAAAAACATGTGAACAAATTATCATGCAATATTTATTATTTGCCATATTATGAAGAAATAACCATGAAAACATTTTTTTTATTCATAAATTTATAAAAACTAGAAAGACCCGTGAAAATTTCACGGTTTTCCTATTTTAATATTCTGATGACGAATGATTAAGCTCACGGCGAGTTCTACGACAATAAAAATATCCGTAGAAATTCCCCTATCACATCGTTACAATATTTGAGCTTAACAACTTTAACAAAATATTGCAATAACAAACATAAATATGAATGCTGGTCGTTATTTTAAGAAGTGGGTACAAATGAAACGATTTGAAATTGACAACTTTTTTCCCCATTTCACTGAAAGAGACGTTAATCACTTCTATCTTTTCTTTCTTTCTTTCTTTCTTTCTTTCTTTCTTTCTTTCAGTTCACCCACTTAACTTTTTTCTCTACTCTTGTCTAAATTCTGCTGAAAGGGTCGCTTGAGTCGTTGACAAACTTTTTACTTTTATTAATTTTATCACTGAGCCCAAGTAGCGTCTCTGATGTATATTGTGTTTATCAAAACGGAATAGTCCCTTATTTATGAGGTATTGGCAGGAGATGTTAAACACTTATGTCGTTCCCTCCCTTCCTTCCTTTCTTCCTTCCTTCCTGTCTTCATTTGTTTCTTTGTTTATTTATTTATTTATATACTTAAAATCAAGCAGTGTCTTTTCTCCTATTTCCACGTGATCAAAATGGAATAATCCATTATTGACGAGGTATTGGCGGGACATAACGGTCGTGCGAACTAATGAAGCGACATGAAGCAACAGAAATTTGGTTCTACAGAAGAATGCTGAAATTAATAAAACACAATTATAATAGCATGTCTGTTAACAATGGAATAAGAAAATTTCAATAAACGCATAACTACAGGTAATTATAATTATAGGTCTCAAATACGTACATTTTCCGGGCATTTATTTTTTCATTTCTTCCTGTCGTATAACCTTACTAAAATACCGTATATACTGGCGTATCATGCAACTTTTGAAGACCTAATTTTCAAGCTAATTTGACTACAGTAAATGGATATATAGTTTGGTCAATGGCGTAGCCAGGACCAGCAGTATATGCGCTAATTTTATATCTCGTGTATGATGCAAACCCCTTAAAATTAGCTTCAAAATGAGGGTTTAAAAAGTCGCATGATATATATATATATATATATATATATATTATGATATTACTATGCTCTCGATAAATTCGGTTGGGTACTGTTGGGAGAGAGGGTAATTCTAAACAGCAGCAGTCGTTAAAAAGAAAGAAGAAATAAAGAAATGTATGAAAGAAAGAACGAAATGTTATGAACGAAAGAAAAAGAAACAGTATAAAAAGATAGAAATATAGAAAAAAGAAAAAAGGAATATAAAAATATATAAATGATATGAAAAGAAAAAAGGAAGAAAGAAAGAAAGAAAGAAAGAAAGAAAGAAAGAGAGAATGAAAATGCATGAATGAAATAAAGAAAGACAGGCAAAAATTTTCACTAAATGAATCGAGCACTATGGCTGTCTGGCGTTTTTTTACACATTCGTAAAAATAATACGCTTTCCTTTCCTCTGCCATGCGCTGATCGCTCATGGGTAGAAACCCCGACTGATACCAAATGGGTCGGGTTTTGATCCCGGCTTGAAGCACTTGGATGTCTATCCCACTGATGAGCTGTGATACAGCGAAACAGGCCTGTATGTGGATGACATAATATATATATATATATATATATATTATATATATATATATACGGAATAGCTTGATACTGACATTATTTTTTCAAATTAAGAATTAACATAAAAAATGCCAACCTCTATTTAATAGACTGTTTAATTACAAGAATAGTTTGTAATACATTTATGTTAAATCGAAAAAATCAAAAATTAAAAAATATGAATAAATCCAGTTTCATATGTTTGATTTTTATCATATTTCTAAAAATAGCTTAGTAAAATAAAAAAATAAATTTACCTTGGAAGAAAAAAAAATGACCTTTTGAAACCTACCGTTTATTCTTTTGAGGTTACCATTGTTAAACTTTGCTCTCCGTATTTGTTCCCTTGGGCCAAACGAAGCCAAGCGTATTAAATAACATCTTCTGGTGTCTCAGTGTGGCGCTGTGGATAGAAAGCAAGTCTGGCTGATCCTTATTGCTCTGTAGTGAATTTGTTCCTCACTGGGTGCCTCGACGCTTAGTTAAAAGCAAGTATTCATGAATGGAAATGAAAGTATAATTACTTAGTATAGAAGGAAGATTTCGTGCCCCAGTATTCAAAGTAAGAAGACACTGCATGCTCAGAGAATCGGCATTTGTTTTCCAGTTTATCCTTAGACCCAAACACCAACAACAGGCTCCTGTGGTATAAATGCAACTACCTTAGTCACCGAGTATATATATTCAAGGAAATCTATAAATTATTTTAAGCATAGATGTATGCACCAAAACATTATACACACACACACATACATACATATATATATATATATATATATATATATATATATTGTCATCCACAGACAGACTCATATACACACACACACACACACATATATATATATATATATATATATATATATATATTGTCATCCACAGACAGACTCATATACACACACACACACACATATATATATATATATATATATATTGAAGCTGTAGAAATGCCTAATTAGATTCAACAGACATCCGTTAGCAGCTTTCGCCCAGGTTTAGACATAGTAATAAATCATTTAAGTGGGTTCTCCATAAGGCCTGTTTTTGCACCCTCAAGATTTACGGTAACAAAGAAAATAAACAAAACGGCAAAGAAATTAGAATACGTTAAAAAAAATCTAAAGATCTGATTCTGAAAGATATATGTAAGGTATATCTAGAAGGAGATAAGGAAGGAAAGATAAAAGAGGATTAAAAAGGGAAATGATGATGTTGATGAAAAGAAGGAAAGAAAAATGAAAAAAATGATAAAGGGGAGGATAAAAGATAAAACTGATATGAAAAGAAAGATAGAGTATGAAAAATAGAGAGAAAATGTTATGAAATGAAAGAAAGAAAGACAGAAAGATTATGAATGAAAGAAAAAGAAAGAAAATAAAACGATATGAAGAGAAAAAAAGAAAGAAAGAAATGGTATGAATGAATTAAATAAAGAAAGAAAGACAGAAATTTTATGAAAAGAAAGAAGAAAGAAAGAAATTGTATGAAAGAAAGGACGAAATGTTATGAAAGAAAGAAAAAGAAACAGTATAAAAAGATATAAATATAGAAAAAAGAAAGAAAGAATATAAAAAGATATAAATGATATGAAAAGAAAAAAGGAAGAAAGAAAGAAAGAGAGAAAGAAAGAAAGAGAGAAAGAAAGAAAGAGAGAATGAAAATGCATGAATGAAATAAAGAAAGACAGACAAAAATTTTATGAAAAGAAAGGAGAAACAAACAAATACTATGAAAGAAAGAAAGAAATGTTATGAAAGAAAGAAAAAAGAAAGAAAGACTATAAAAAGATACAAATATAGAAAGAAAAATATCGTATGAAAAGAAAAACAGAAATAAACAAGTAAGAATGAACAGTTGATAAAAAAAAGTATGACGGGAAAGAACAAGGAAAGGACGAGAGCAGAATGAATGAATGTTAAAATAATGAAAGATAAATTGAAAGAGATTATGTGAAAAGAAAGAAACGATACGGAAAGAAAGAAACAATAAAAGAAAGAAAGAATGAATGAATAAATATAAAATGAATCAAGGACTTAAAAGAAAAAGTAATAAGAAATAAATAAATATGAAAAGAATGGAAGAAGGCAGTAAAGATTAAAGAATAGTATAAAAAATAAAAATCGAAAATAATGTTATGAAAAGAAACAATGAAAAAATGAAAAGAAAAAGAAGGCAAGAAGGAGACAGAAAGAAAGAAAAGATGAATGAAATCTTGAATGAGTTAAAAATGATATGAAAGCAAGCAAGCTTCAACGAATATTCGAAAGATAAATGGAAAGAAAGCTAATATGATAAGAGAGAAAGCGACGAATAAAAGGTGAAACGAAAAAGGTGGAAATAACATGAAAATAAAAGGAAAGAAAGAAATTGATACGAAAATTAAGTTGGAAGAATGAATCGATGATAAAAATTTTAAATAAAATAAAAGAAAGAAAGCTAAAAATCGAGAGGAAAAAGAGGAGAGAAGATGGACGATAGAAATAAAGCCATTTTAAAACAGCAAAATAATAGGCATTGGAAACGAGTCAAAATGAATGGCGTAAATCTGCGGGGGTGGTTTTCACGGTGTTGAGATTAAAATGAGTAAGGAAACTGTTTTGCGACCACCCATAGAGAAACATTACAGGCATAAACGCGCGTGCACACACACACACACACACACACAGGAAGGTGTGCTGAAAAGTTCTCAAACCCGATCCATATCCAAAAAACAGTATTCTGTTGTTTGCCCATTGAAATATTTGAAGAACATTTCAGTCAGTCCATCTCTCTCTCTTTCTCTCTTTCTCTCTCTCTGATACAGACACAAACACACACACACATATGTGTGTGTGTGTCTTTATATATAATTTTAATAAGTGGATATGTAATGATAGAACTTTATATAAGGACATAAGTGCGTGCACTGAAATCTCATTATTATTTTAAAGGACTTCTCGGTCGACCAGTGAAATTTTTAGCATATTCTCATGTATGTGTGTGCGTGTGTGTTTTGTGTGTGTGGGGGGGATTTGATATTTTCAGCAGTGTCCGATTTCTCTTGACTGGAGGAAACAAGTCTTAACAAGTATTGCTTTTAAAGGACACTGTCATTTTTGTTTTACTTCTGTCATTGTGCATATTGACATCGTGGATAGCGCTGGAAATATTATTTTGTCTCGGATGTATCTCAGGGTAAAATTAAAAAAAAAAAACACCAGAATACCCGAGAAATATTATATATCCTTTATTATATATGTAGTCCGTTGCTAATGATAAAAAGGTAATCAATTTGATAAATAGATTTATTTTTTAACAAGATCACTTTCGTTACTGAAATACACTACGTATTAATATCGTGAGAAATTTCCGATCAAAATTTCTAAGACACGATATGGATTTACCGATTCACTTCATATATTGATTTAAGTCGGCCCTTGATTTTTAATACGACATCATGATTACCTATTGCATATAAATCGACTCCGGATTGTTTAGAAGGTTCTTATGTGATGTGCTCCTTCAGAAACTGGATAATCATGGCTCTCTACACCTTCTTTACTTTTTGTCATATAGGACACAAATGAACGGAATCGTCCGTTTATATAAATAAGCGGAGTTAAGCTGAGTTGAGGAGAGCATTAGGAAACTGCTTGTCGACTCTCTGCCTCCGGATATGCCGAGGGGCAGAGCGGCACCTCGAGGCGGTGTAATGGTTAGCAAGCTTGTCTCGCTAGAACAATTACGACTGAGTAGTGAGTTCGATCCTCACTGGGTACCCCATACATTCGGCCTTGTGCCACATCTAAGCTACGCTTAGAAAATCACAAGTAGGGGCACCTCGATGCGGTGTAATGGTTAGCAAGCTTGTCTCTCTAAAACGATTACGACTGAGTAGTGAGTTCGAACCTCACTGGGTTCCCCCCACTTTCGGCCTTGTGCCGCATCTAAGCTACGCTTGGAAAATCACTATGGTTAGCAAGCTTGTATCGCTAGAACAATTATCACTGAGTAGTGAGTTCGATCCTCACTGGGTGCTCCACACTTTCGGCCTTGTGCCACATCTAAGCTACGCTGAGAAAATCATTTAGGGGCACCTCTACGTGGTATAATGGTTAGCAAGCTTATCTCGCTAGAACAATTGCAACGGAGTAGGGAGTTCGATTCTCACTGGGTGGCCCCTACTTTCGGCCTCGGGCCACATCTAAGCTATGCTTAGAAAATTAATATACCGAGGGGAATTTTTCCCCGGGACTACGTGTTCGGAAAAATCCCACGTTAAATCTGCCTTGTACCAAATCCCGCTCTGTGGGGAGCTCGGGGAAATAAAGATTTAGTATTAGATCATCGCTAAGTGTACCTTCGTGTAGTAAACTTTCTATTTCATTATTTACCTACGAGTTTGTCTTATTTATTTCCCTCTCATCTCGAAAATACGAGATACGCTTTTATAGCTCCTTGCCCCTTTACTATTCCCCCTAGTACCCGTTCTGGCATCCAACATTACAGAAGCCTGTTAGGTAGGTTAATCACTGTTACCCTTGCTTTCAATACTTCTTGTGAGCGTCAAATTCTCCAAGCCCACTTTCTCCTTTATCTGATTCTAAGTACAAGGGTCCGTTTTGTTTCCACTCTCCTTAAAAATTCTTCATATCCGTCTATGATATTTTCACTGTCCCCCTGTAGAACGACATTTCTGTTGCCCCAAGTCTCCTCTTTGTATGTGAAGAAATTGTCCAGCATTCGAGAGATTGATATTACATGGCAGTTCAGGACATTTTTTTCCTTTTTCTTACTCACGAAATTTTCCTATTTCTTAATACTTTGTCTAGTTTTGTGAAGGCATCTTTCGCTATTCCAATGCACCTTCGGATTTCTGTCTGTTAAAACACTTCCTAGCAATGCTTAACATTCATTGGCAGATGAAACACATTTTATAAACCCGTAACAAAAAAAAAACAAGTTCTGGCGTCGTTTCACGAAAGAGTCGCTGAGTCTAAAATTCGAAAAGTCAAAAGCAAATAATTTATCATTTCTTTCTACAGAAAACATTAGACTGGAATTTAAGCAAGTTTCAAAAAACAATAATTCGAAATCTCCATTCGTGTAAATCAGATAAGAATATTTTCATTTTTTATTTTATGAGAATAGAGAAAGGATATTTTTTCATATATATTAATCTAAGAGTCCCTCCGAGACTTTTTTTTTTTTTTTTTTTACATACTTAAACTAAATAAAAATCATTATTTTTTTTCCCCCTAAAAACTTCGATGTTAAAGAATCGACAAAAAAAAAAAAACGTGAAAAATAACACCAAAAATATTTGGTCTAAACAAAATAGATAAATTCAAGAAGAGCCATATATATATATATATATATATATATATATATTGAATATCATATATTTTCAGGACATTTGGAAGGTAAGAGGAACAGAGGAAAACAATGAGAAACCTACCTAAAAATCTTGAGAATTAGAAGGACCAGTAAAAAGACAAACATTGCTAAAAGGAATAAAGAATAGGAAGTTGTGGAAAGCCATGATCGCCCACCTCCTAAACTCAGAGATGATGATATTTAAGCAGTGTAATGTTTCACTTAAAGACAACGGGCAGGAAACGCCTGTAAAGCCTATTCTGAGTTTCAGCTGATTTCAGGTGGAAACTCGCATAGAAACTTGTTGAAATTGTATGTAATAATTGTGGGTACTTTCGACTATCCCCGGTCATCTTTAAGGCAAGAAAACAGTATATCATCCCTATTCATTTCGAACCCTGGACTACTAATCACATAATCGCAGCACCAGCGCATTTTCTTCCCAACCACATCTCCCCTTATCTCACTCACTTTCTCTATATATGTGTGTGCCTGCTGTGCTGGTCTGGTCTGGTCTGGTCTGGTCTGGTCTGGTCTGGTCTGGTCTGGTCTGGTCTGGTCTGGTCTGGTCTGGTCTGGTCTGGTCTGGTCTGGTCTGGTCTGGTCTGGTCTTCGCACGTCTGCACACTGAGATGGCTTTCCCTCGACTAAGAAAAACACTCGTGTTATATAGCTCTCCCATTCCCAGACACATGCTGACTATTGGCTAATACTTGCCCAGTATCGTTCATATGCAAATAGTCTGCACCACCTACTATAAGGAAATATTGTTTTTATTGTTACGTTGACGGATTCAACCATTTTGATTTAAGAAATCAAAAGAAAATGGTTGAATCCGTATAAAACAATATTTCCACACGTGATAGTACTTGACGTAATTTTCAGTTGGCAATATGAATCCAATACCGTTCTCTAAATTCTTCCAGTTGCTAAGGACATTTTGTTTGTTGTTCATAGTTACTTTACTTTCAAGAAATCATTTCGTTTTTGCCTTGGAAAAGTCCACATTGAACGAAACGCGTCGGCTAATAATACAGTTTTCCTATTGTCTTTTACCTTATATATATATATATATATATATATATATATATATATATATATATATATATATATATATATATATATATATAATGGCCGACTACTCGTTTTCTAACTACACACATCTGATAAAGCGGCTAGCCAATGTCTACTACGCAGGCGCCTGCTCAGATACATTTGTGTTTATTCAACACCCACAGTGCCTTCCTGGTTCATACTATGAGAAAATTATTTTTAATGCTTTTCCATAGCAATTTTTTTTACGGTAGACTTATATCATGCAAACTTCTCTCAGTAATACATTAATTCTTGACAACTGACATCTTAATCAAATATATCCGCATATCTTACGTTGTTAAGATTGTGCCCACAGATAGTAAATCTTGGTAGGTCTTTTACTTCTCTTCGCTGTAAAGGTTTAATAAATCCGATAGGAAGATGAATCCATGTTTCTTTTTCTTTTCTTTTCTTTGTTTTTCTTTCTTAGGAGCAGAAATATTAAGTTGTTCGAAAAATAATGTCCAATTTTAGAATCAACCATTATTCCTGAACTAGCTTAAAAGTTACTCTGTCAGGCAGTATTCAAACGATCTCCCGCTATGGACTCTTGTTTGTGTCTTTGCCTTGTTCAAGAGTTTTAGAGTCCCTAAGTCTTTGCATATTCTCAGCAGTGGAATCTCTCTTGGCTGTTGTTTGATCTGACTTTTCATTTGCACGGGACTTTCTTTTCCTCACTGCAGCCCGGACTCTTCTGATTGCAATCTGATCCTCTGTTGGCGGAGATTTCTTTTTGCGAAAGAATACTGCTGCCGTGTCTGATAGGCAACAATAAATTACAGAAGAACTCAAAATTGATTGTTGCATTTAAGTATTGCGTTAATATTTAAGCTTACCTTTTAAAAGCTCAACAATAATTCTTCTACCAATCACTTAATTAAAAAGACAATTTGATGTACGTAGGTCCTTACTCTCTGTACAAACAATTGTTTTTATTTCATGGGTTACTTTCGCCGGATTTCGCAAATAATTTCGATTATTCCCAAATTTATTTCCGACTTATAAAAACAATTTACAATGTCTGTGGTATCAAACTTCTTTTTAATTCGGTCGAACACTTAGAGGGAAAGCGCGAAGTGACTGTTACTGCTGATAATGCAAAGCTCTTCTATGTATCGAGCACTCTGAGTCACTAGCGTGTTTATTCAAAAATAAATACGTAAAAATTCAGCTTCTTCTCTACCGGGAATTGATAGCTTAGGAGAAAAATCTCCGACTGACATCCTGGCTTGAGGCAATCGGATGTCTAGTCACACTGATGAGCTGTGGTACAGCGAAATAATCTTTCTGTAGATGACAATATATATATATATATATGTGTGTGTGTGTGTGTGTGTGTGTGTGCGCACGCGCGCGTGCGTGTGTGTGTGTGTAAATTAACTCCTGCAGAGGGCTCTTGATTGGGCCTTTGACTTGTTCAGGAGTTTGAGAGTCCCTAAGTCTTTGCATATTCTCAGCATTGAAAGCTCTCCTGGCTGCCGATTGATCTTGGTTTTCATTTGAACGGGATTTTATTTTCCTCGCTGCAGCCCGGACTCTTCTGATTGCAATCTGATCCTCTGTTGGCGGAGATTTCTTTTTGCGAGGCATACTGCTGCCGTATCTAATAGGCAACAATAAATTACAGAAGAACTCAAAATTGATCGCTGTATTTAAGTATTGCATTAATATTTAAGCTTACCTTTTAAAAGTTCAACGATAATTCTTCTGCTGCCACTCAATTTAAAGACAATTTGATGTGCGTAGGCCCTTACTCTCCATACAAACATTTATTTTTATTTCGCCGGATTTCGCAATTAATTTCGATTATTCCCAAATTTATTTCCGACTTATAAAAATTGTTAGCGTACAAAAAATTCGTCGAAAAAAATTATGTAAAATTATCGCCGAAAATAATCACAGTTATGAAAACTGGGGAATACAAACTTTCTAACATGAGCTATTGAAGGTTAGAGAGTTGTGTCCCTTTAACAAAAAAGTGTGACACAATGACACACTGACATTCACATTTATTATATAGACTATACAATTTGTTATCGAACAAAATATTTCGTCGCAAAAAAAATGACATAAAAAAATCGCCGAAAAAAATCGCAGTAATTTGATATGCGTAGGTCCTTACTTTCCGTACAAACAATTATTTTTATTTCATGAGTGACTTTCGCTGGATTTTGCAGTTAATTTCAATTATTCCCAAATTTATTTCCAAGTTCTGCCACCGAGTAAGAAGATTATGTGTGGCTTTATGATAAAACTATAATTGTTTGGACAACAAGAAATCTTTGAATGCAGTTTCTGCACCTTCCTTGTAACGGAATGTCTTTTGGTTTACAACTGGTACTCAATGGGCCAGAGATCAGGGAAATATGTTGGAAAAGTCTCGTATCCTAAGCCTGTGAGTCTGCAGTGCCATTCTGGCAACATGTAGCCGAAAATTGTCGTGAAGAAGAATTGATCTTGATCTTCCCTTGATCAAAACTCGTATCCCCAGAACTTCAGAATCCAGCGCCATATTGTCCGATCACAAGTCGACCCTTCACGTCATGATCTGTTAATGTTGGCAGCAGTTTGAGAAGCATGATGAGCAAGCTTGAACTCGTGCAAAAACTTAAATTCTGCTCTTCTTTTTTCATTTTAAATGTGAATGTTAAATATAATGTTTTAAGTTAAATTCTTAAAGAAAGTAGATATAAAATTAACAAAGACGGTACTTCAATCATTAAGAATGAGTAATATATTTTATACAACTATTATACCATCCTGGGTAAGACGATAAACTACATCCAACAGCAAGGCTTCTGATCGTGGAATGACTTCTTAAATGCTGGTGTTCCCAGGTCCACCCTGACCCGGAGTGGTAGCCACCTGTTAGGGACCCAGGTATGGGCAAATAGTTAACCACCAGTTGGGGCCAAAACGCTATGAAAGTGTAAAAATAGGTTTTAATACCAACAATATTTTTTTGTAAAAAAAATTACCAGCAAAAAATTTTTGAAAAATTATTACCAACAACACTCTTTTGAAAAAAATATATTAACAGCAATACATTTTTTGAAAAATTATTACCAGCAATGCATTTTGGAAAAAATATTACCAGCAATACATCTTTGAAGAAAAAAAATTAACAGCAATAAAAATCTTGTCGCCATTAAAGGTTGATATGCCGTAAAACAAAACAAAGCAAAACAACTATTATAAGATATTAAAACACAATTAAAAGGTATATTCTAAAATCGGACATTATTTTCCGAACAACCTAATAAATAAAATTTAATTTATGAAAGAAATTGATATAAAATTAACAAAGAATACTTTAATCATTAGTAATGAGTAACTTATTTTGGGCAACTATTATGATAATATATTAAAACACAAAAGGTTTATTCTAAAATCGGACATTATTTTCCGAACAACCCAATTTTCCAGTGAATACACAGGCTGCGTCATGTATTTGAGAACAAAATTCGGAAAGAGATTCATATAAAATTAACAAAAAGGTCACTTTAATCATTGAGAATGAATCATATATTTTTGTGCAAATATAAGATATTAGAACCCAATTAAAAGGTTTATTCTAAAGTCGGACATTATTTTCCGAACAACCTAATATATTAGGACACAAAGGTTTATTCTAAAATCGGACATTATTTTCCGAACAACCTAATATATTAGAACACAAAGGTTTATTCTAAAATCGGACATTATTTTCCGAACAATCTAATATATTAGGACACAAAGGTTTATTCTAAAATCGGACATTATTTTCCGAACAACCTAATATATTAGAACACAAAGGTTTATTCTAAAATCGGACATTATTTTCCGAACAACCTAATATATTAGGACACAAAGGTTTATTCTAAAATCGGACATTATTTTCCGAACAACCTAATATATTAGGACACAAAGGTTTATTCTAAAATCGGA
Source organism: Acanthosepion esculentum (assembly GCA_964036315.1). Taxonomy (NCBI): domain Eukaryota; kingdom Metazoa; phylum Mollusca; class Cephalopoda; order Sepiida; family Sepiidae; genus Acanthosepion; species Acanthosepion esculentum. The sequence goes on from OZ038476.1 coordinate 75,915,773, forward strand.
CATTATTTTCCGAACAACCTAATATATTAGGACACAAAGGTTTATTCTAAAATCGGACATTATTTTCCAAACAACCACATATATTAGAACACAAAGGTTTATATTAAAGTTGGGCATTATGTTTCGAACAACTTAATATATCAGAACACAAAGATTTATTCTAAATTCGGACATTAATTTCCAAACAACCTAATGTTTTGTATATTTCTGCAAAATTTGGCTAAATTTAATTGTGTCATTATCCATCGTTAATGCTAAGGTAAATGCGAATCCTTGTCTCTATATATATATTTATCGATTTATCCATATTCATGCGATATGTCCCTTTAGGATATTGACGTTCATGTCTCTCCACAGCCTTCTCTCTTTTATTGTTTTCAGCAATACTTACTACTTTACGAGCATTCTTTCTCTTGGGTGTAGTACTTCCTCTGTCGTCAAAACTCAAATTTGTCAAGTAGTCTTCTCGTTGGCTTCACCTGCTTCTCTTGCTGTCGGCGCACACTGTGATACTTTCAATGAATTGAATATTAAAAATATAGAACTCTGGTTATTGTTACGTTCTTTTTCCCTCTAACATCCAGAACATGCCATGAAATCATTCGAAGTGGTGCTAAAACTTTATCGGACATTTCCGCTTGCCATGATCGAATCGTATGAGCAAATATCAAAACTTTCTTTTGCAATCTCTTCTTGGTTAGGCCGACAACTTTTTAGCAACCCGTCGTAAACGTCATTATTAGAATGAATGGATTCTCTTATGTTTTACCAGTGATTAATATAAAAAGCGAATAATAACAGAATTTTCGATTCGAATTTATCTTATATTCGTTACGCCCAGTAATCTGAAAAGATACAAATCCCAAAGGATGGCAGAAAAGTAAAAATCTACTAGACTGTTATTAATGGATTTCAGCAAATATATAACAGCGGAAATAGCTTCCCACCAATTAAAACTTTACAATATCTGAGTGTCAGGTTTTGCGTGGATAACAGAACGTCTATCATAGCGCCATGGTTAGAAATCTAATTAAAGAAAAATAAGCGATTTCTCAAATATTCAGGCCTATAGGTGAAAATTAATATATTATATAAAATAAACAAAGCGTCTACTCAAATATGGGTATCCACTAAAAATAACGGTTAAAGCAATAACAAACTGTCGGGGTAATAAAAAAAAATTCCATTACTTTTTAGAAATTGCTTTCTTTACGTTTGGATACGACATTGAGCAGATATGAACTTTCGAGAAGTATTGGGTTTAAAGGCACTATTCAGTCTTGCTTCATCAGCGATGCCCTTCGTGGATGTCGGTCTAAAGCACGTCGGCTCTTTTTTCATAGTCCCCGGACTACATGAATTTAAGCGTGCTAATAGATTGGCAACTAGGTCCCACAATTTTACTGTTGAAACAGCTAAATGCAAGTCTCTTTTCTCACACTTCCCACTCTTGGAACTCCCTTCCGTTTTCTTGCTTCGTTGATTACAATTGTCAGAAATTTAAATGCAACATCAATCGCCATCTTTTATCGTCTTGAATCCTATTCCTTTTTTGTCCTTTCCCCAATTCTCTTTATTTTCAGCCTTCTCTTTCTCTTTCCCTTGTAACCCCATGCGTACTAGTGAAATGATAGTACTGCGTAATTGGGCTGAAATGATTAAAGTAAACAAATTGATTACGATAATTACAGATAGAGATACGAATGCAAATTCATCATGATAATCTATTTGGTAGTCAATTTGGTTTAAATTTAAAAATGAAAAGAAATAGTTTGGAGAAGAGTCACAAAGGATAAGTCAACGTGAAATCGCTTAGGAGCTTATAGTATCAAGACATGTGGTCCAACTCACCCAGAAGAAGCCTATTGATATCGGTAGCGTTTACTATAGGAAAAAGACTGGCGGTGCTTCGAAATTAGACAAAAGAGATCAAAGAAAATTCGTGAGGTAGTGAGTATTCGGCCACAGATATTTCTTCTGAATGTACATTGTTGAATACGTACAACTTCTTAATTAAAGAAAATAAGCGAAATAATTAGTTAAAAAAATAAATATTTCGTCTGACCACTTTCGGCCGCAAAGAAATGCAATACGTCATGATTGAAGCTCAATTTTCATATCTCTGCTACCTGGCATTTTTTTTTTTACATCTCTGTTGGTCCATCTCTTCCACTGTGTCACCCTTATATGTTTTCGTAATTAAAGCCATCTAACCATGATATATACAGTGTTGTTCGATAAAAGTGACCCGCCTTATCCTTTGAATTTAGCTCAACTTTCGTTTCATCGGAGAAGAGAACATTTTTCCAGTCTTCTACCGTGAAATTTTTGTAATAGTGAGCTCATTCAAGTCTCTTGGCTTTGTTGGCTTTGCTTATTAGCGGCTTAAACCTTCGTGTACAAGATTTGTAGCCTTGTTCTAACAGCCACCGACGGACTGTTGAAGAGGCAAGACTAACACCTTGTTCTTAGCTTAGACTGGCTGCAATTTTTTGGCTAGTTATAGTCCTATTCTTCGCAACTTCTCTCTTGATTACCTTGCCAGTTCTATCATCAATCCATTTCTTTCGTCCCCTTGTTTCCTTTCTTGGAGCAGGAGTGACATCATTATGTGCCCTAAGCACTCGAGATTCAGTTGATTCCGAGGTTATAGCAATTTCTGCAATTTCTCTCGTAGACTTGCCTGCTTTTGAGAGGGCAATAATAGATGCCTTAAGTGGTTCTGATGCGTGTTTGTACCCTTTCATCTGGTTAGTGACTTGAGTGGCTATTTCAAGCTGTTTTTATACTGTATGAGGCTTTCTGGAATATTCTGGAATACTCTAGATTTAATTTAAACTGTTCTAGAATTCTCTAGAATATTGTTCTGAGTGTATTGTAAAATAGTTTTCAATATTTTGTCAAAAGCTCTTTAAATTTACCAGTTTAATCATTAGAATGCGATATCCGAGTCACTATTTTGCACAGAGTTTTTTCCCGAATCTCATTTATATCCAAATTTATAATTATCAATAAAATACCTTAGGGTGAATAAACTTTTTTTCCTAGGTGGTCGGGAAGGGGTCTTTATATTAGTAAGATTAAAAATTATTTTAACACCAAAAACAATAGACAAAAAATATTTTTAGTAAAAAAAATCAGGTGAGTCACTTTTATCGAACAGCATTTACATCATGTGACCAAATCCCGTGCACTGCTCTCATTAGAACATGTGTAACATTAACTTTAATCATGTTACAATGTCTTTCTATGTTTCAGCCATATACAGTGGTGAGCTGAACTTTTGTCTAAATATTAGACAGTGTATTTTACGGAGCAATATCCTTGTCCAATCCGGATTGTAATGAATGTTCACACATTCACATGGGGACAATCCAAAGAGAGATACAGTCTTGAATGCATCGTGATGTTGAAAAATAACGTTCGAACGTTAGGAGTCACTTGATACCACTGTAGATTAATGTCAGCCCAGATTAAGATGCAAATTTTTCATGTAAAATGACCAAAGATTGCATAGAGTCTGGAGCGTTCAACTTATCATTTCAGTGTTCTTAATTTTAGTTTCAAAATGGGGGAAATTGCGTTTGGAGAAGAGGATCAAAATGATCAACATGTCACAAAGAACGATAAATGAATGCTCCCCCTCGAGGAGACCACGTGGCTTAAGAGACTATAAGACCTTGCTCACCCCTGACCTCAAATGAATCTCTTGCATACGATCAATCACCAAAAATGCAGGAAAAATGGTCGGCTCTCTGCACCGCTCCATTAAGTACCTAATGATATCCTCCTCTACCTTTACAGACCGGGAATGGAGAATTGTTGCCATATTGTCTTCTTTTTTTAGGTACCCCTCAGTAGGAAACGAACCCGTCTCTCCTTTTGTACGCTAGAGAATACAGAGTTGTACTAGAGGTGATTTAAATGTACAGCTACGTAAAGAAGGTTCTCCAAGCAACAGACAAAAAAAAAACTTACTCGGTTATCATATCTCCATTAAAAACTTGGGTCTCGAGCAGGTTAACCGAAGGTTGTGAGTTCACTCCCTGCGCTAGGCAGTAATTTTTTTCTTTTCACCCACAAATGCGCATGCAAATCTCTTATGATCAAACGTGGATTTTGCATAAATCTTATTTTTTCCGTATAGTTAATTTTAGTTTCAAAATGGGAAAAATTGAGTTTCGAGAAGGAGATGAAAATTATCGAAATGTCACAAAGGCAACGTGAAATCGCTTACGATTAATTGATTAGTTTTTGACGGATTATAAACCTTTGCAGATTAATTAAATCCAGAAAATATTTTGACGTTGTAAAAATTTTTTTAGAAAATAATGGATTACTGATACAAGTCTTATTAATTAACCCATAGAGCTGGAAGGTAGTTGGATTCATAAATTTCCAAAGTTAATATAACGAACACAACGGGAATTGAAACTAGGCTCTACGATTTACAATTCTGAGACATCCGTTACACCAACCGCACATTCAAGCTTACAACATCTGGTATTGATAAGCGGTCGCCCATCTAGGTACTAACCAGGTTCGATGTTGCTTAACTTCGGTAATCTTACGACAATCCGGCATTTTAACGTGAAGTCGTCGGGAGCCTGAAATCGCTTAGGAACTTGGCATAGTGATTTTCTAAGCTCGGCTTAGATGTGGCACGAGGCCGAAAGTATGGGACACCCAGTGAGGATCGAACTCTCTACTCAGTCGTAACAGATCTAGCAAGACAAGCTTTCTAACCATTACACCACGCCGAGGTGCCCTTAAGAACTTGGCATATCAAGACATACTGACAAAGCTATCCAGAAGATGCATAGCGTTTTGGATATATATATTTAAAAAGCCTGTTGGCGCTTCGAGATTAGAAAAAAGAGATAAAATTTAGCTAGTGATGTTATTAGTGTCCAACCCCAAATTAACAGCCTATAAAGTGATGAATGAAAACAGCGTCAGCACTGGTGTCTATTCATACAATAAGAAGGATATTATATAAAAGTCATCTATATGGATGCACTGCAGAAAAAAAAATGTACTCATTAACCGAAAAAAAAAAACATCGAATAAATACTGGGGAGATGAACATCTGTTATGGAATAATGAAAAATGAGCAGAAATGATAATGCTGAAAGCAAATTAGAACAAAATTCTGCTGGAAGAAAGCATATCTGAAGAGGAATTGGTACAAGAACTTATGCAAAATATACAACAAAGCCAGTAAAAATTATAAGTAGGCTTATGGTGGTTTGGAACTACTAATTCGATGGTACAAGAAATGTGTTAAAAATCGATGGAACACTAGCTAGGAGATAATGCCACTAAAAAAAGTGGTTACTGAATGTGAAACAGAATCAAAAAAACATTAGTGAGGAGAAAGGACAATAAAAGAACAGTATTCAGGAGAACAGAAGATAGCGATTGACGTTGCATTTAAATATTTGAATGCCGTGGATGGCAGGAAAGCAAAAAAGAAAAAAAGAAAAAAAAAAGTTCTCCAGACGAGAAGTGCGAGATAAGGAACCGAGCCATGAATTGTTCGATTTTAATTATTATTTTTGTCCGAATTTAATCTTCTTATATTGTTCGAATTTATATTCAGAAGTTCATTTTTAATTGTCATACGCTTCCCGAAATTAATGGCCTTGAATTGTTTGATTATAATTGTCTTGAGTTGTCCAAATGTGACAGTTTTACATTGTCCGAAGTTAATAGTCATATATTGTTTGAATTTAATGGTCTAATGATATCCGAATCTAACGCTCTTGTGTTGTATGAAGTTGATGGTCTTACGTTGCCCATGTCCGAAGTTAATGGTCGTATATTCTTTGAAATTAATGATGTCCAAAATTGACGCTCATGTACTGTCCGAATTTGATTGTCTTACCTTGTCCATGTCCGAAGTTAACCTTAACCTTTATCAGCGCAATAGGAGAGGTGCTGCTTTTGAGGATGACACCCTAGAACGGAGTATCTATTAAAAGAGGACTTACGGTTACATCTAATTCAACAGTAAAACGACGGGTCCTAGTTGGTCAATCTAGTAGTATGCTTAAATTCATGCGGTCGAGATAGCAACGGGGAAAGCTTATCAGAACAATTGCCATAAAATGCTTACAGAAAAGATAGAGAGAAACCACGTCGCTCTGAATTGACCGATAACATTACAGAGGCTTTTTTGGATTTTATCAAAAATCATGAGATATATAGCAGAAGCACTAAATTATATATGGACATTACTGTGCTAAATCGTACTTATCACCAGAGAGAACAGAAGGAGGACATATTCTGGCATAATTCACCTTTCCACACGTTGCTTGTAACAAAGGAGTTTCTCACTGATGAAGGTATTTCAATATTACAGCATTGACCTGCTCAAATCTCAAAATAATCGAATCAATGTAAAGAGAGTTGAAAACTCGTGTGTATAGTAGAAATTCAAATAACTTGTAATAATTCGGATTTACTCTCAAGAGAAATAGTAAAACATTCCTGAAGGTATCAATTCTTAAGCTGTATCCAACATAGAGTTCGGGCTCTATTTCGGGGTTTAGTTCGAGCTCTAGTTCAGGCTCTATCCCGGGCTCTAGTTCGAGCTATATTTCGGGATTTAGTTCTAGCTCTAGTTCAGGCTCTATCCCGGGCACTAGTTCGAGCTATATTTCGGGATTTAGTTCTAGCTCTAGTTCAGGCTCCAGCCCGGGCTCTAGTTTGAGCTCTATTTCGAATTCTAGTTCGGGCTCTAGTTCAGGTTCTAGTTCTTACCAATGGAGCTCATATTAAATATGTAAATATAATTTATTTTGTGTGATTTTTGTTTAGCTTCCATAAAAGCAATTTAAATTCGGCCTTATGCTATAATCTGTTCGAGTTGGTCTAGGCATAAATGCCAAATTGCATTTTTTCTGCGTAGGAGGGTTTCGTTTAATCTCTAAGTTAATACGGAGGTAGGTGATCAAATTCCTTCCTAGTCTCATATTGGCGTAAGACTTTCACTTTAATCTCGCTCGTGGTCTATATTTCAATCGAGTGGGCGTTTGAATAAATCTAAAAACCACCATCTTTTTATCATTTTTTCTCTTCCGTATTAGGGTGTCATCCTCAAAAGCAGCATCTTTCTTATTGCACTAAGAAAGCTCAAGGTCAATCCCTGTTGCCTTAGTCGTCCCATTCGAGAGGTGCCGCGGGAACTGGGCAATTACTTTGCCTCCAATCCCATCTCTGTGTTGGATTTCCATTTAAACGCGATCATGTGCTATATCCCATTCGAGCTGGTGTTCGGATAAAAGCTATAAACATGATTTCAGTTGATGACACAGTTTTTCGTAATGTTCTTGATTTGTCCGAATGGTCCTAATTTATACAAATTTAATCTTCGTAAATTGTTCGATTTTAATTATTATGTTTTGTCCGAATTTAATCTTCTTCCATTGTTCAAATTTCGTGTTCATAAGTTCATTTTTAATGGGCTTACGCTTCCCGAATTTAATGGCCTTTAATTGTTCTAATATAATTGTCTTAAGTGTCCAAATGTGACAGTTTTACATTTAAGTTAATAGTCATATATTGTTTGAATTTAATGGTCTAATGATATCCGAATTTAACGCGCTTGGGTTGTCCGAAGTTGATGGTCTTACGTTGCCCGTGTCCGAAGTTAATGATCGTATATTGTTTGAAATTAATGACGTCCCAAATTAACGCTCATGTGCTGTCCGAATTTGAGTGTC
>OZ038476.1:75928499-75958499 GCA_964036315.1 Acanthosepion esculentum
CGCACATCTCGCCTGTGGAACTCCCTTCCTTATTCCTGTTTCCCTGACAAATACAATCTCCAACTATTTAAGTGTAACGTCAATCGACATCTCCAGTTGCCTTGATCTATCCACTTCCCTTCTCCACATCCTTTCACCTTTCATTCCTATCTGCTCTCGCTCCAAATCTTCTGTAACCCCCTTGCCTTGATCGATCCACTGTCTTTCTCTTTCTCCACATCCTCACCTTTACCACTCCTATCTGCTCTTCCTCCAAACCTTCTATAACCCCTTGCGTGCTAGTGGCCTCCAGCCTTGCTTGGGGTGATAAGCTTAAAAAAAATGTTGACTTTAAATTAACTATAATCGTCGTTCTTACTTTCTGATAATGTCGTATATGATCGTATAATAATTCCGTATATGGTCGCCCGTACATTATCAGAAAGTAAGAAAGACGACTATAGTAAATTTAAAGTCTGAGTGTTTAAAGTTAATGTGTGTAAATCCTTCTCCTGAGGAAGTTTCTACGCGGTTCCGGGGTCGTGTAAGTTGGGGACAAGTGGACTGTAACCGTCGACAGACTAGAGAGAATATCTGGAAAATTTAGTCACTCTCTGATGTTGTGTTGAAACCCAATAACAAAGTATAATCAGTGCTTTAATTCGGTTATTTATCACCTCTCAGTTGCATCTCTGTCTTTGGGCAGAGTGCACTCAGGGGCGACTCCGTCAAAGGACAGAGTCGCAACTGCGGAAAATTATACTGAGAGGTGCCCAGGGCTGGGGAACAACTTCCAGAGGCCGCGCCCTCTCATTGCATCGGAGAGAGGGTCGGTGCTCGCTCCGAGGCCAGCGCAACCGACGGTTGCAGGCAATTTTTGTTCCTAGCCTGGGTGTACGCGCTCGGGTACCCACCTTAAAAAATGACCTTGTGTCACAACTCGTCTTAGTGGGGAGTAAATACCTAGTAAATATATATATATATATGTGTGTGTGTGTGTGTGTGTGTGTGTGTGTGTATATATATATATATATGTGTGTATATATATATATATATATATATATATATATATATATATATATATATATGTGTGTGTGTGTGTGTGTGTGTATATATATATATATATATATATATATATATATATATATATATATACACACACACACACACGGATGTGGAGGTGGAGTAATGGATAGCTGATCTGAATGAGCTGAGTTCGTATTCTAACCGAGTTCGTCATATTGACTTTCATGCAAATAGTCTTAGGAAAGGTATGTTTACACTAATTCTCTCACCAGCTATGTAGGTGTTTCGTAGTCTTGTTTATTGAAGAGAATCCCACAGGCGAGAAGTGTGGCAACAGAAACTGTTAGCAAATACTTATGGTTACATCTCGTCAATTCACCTGTAAAATGATGAGGCCTACTTGCCAATCTTGCGTCTAAATTCATGAAGCCTCGATACTTTAGAGCAAAGTTCATCCGAACAATCACATTTATAGAAAAGTCACAAGTAAGCTACATTACGGCGGTGGAAAAGTGACTAAAGCCGGATACCAAGTCTGGACCATTAACATTGCAAATTCTTCTTTGGATTTTATCAAGGATCTCTAAATATGTAGTAGAGGTTCCAGACAATATGTGGCAGCAATAATCGAAGCATGAACGAATGGGAGACTTGTAAGAATTCTAGTTTTAGTCGGTAAGAAATCACTTGAATAATAACGTTATTTTTCTGAAAGGCGAGCAAAGAAAATGATTAAATACTGACTGATCTTCGTTTCAGTAAGTCATGTTGGAAACTATTTCCTCGCATCAGAATTTCTTTTTTTTTCTTTTTCTGAGGCTTGTAATGCATAAGCTATACAAAACTGATTAAACTATACTGATTTCCCTAAAATTGTACCAACTTTGGTAACTTTTCATCAATCAGAAATGCGGTGATGTTTCTATTTCCTGAGCGTTTGAGCTTGGCATACTTGTTGTCGCTAATGATGATATATATACCTTTTCAGTCCAAACACGGAGGGACAACGCTTCCCACAAGTTGGACATGGAATGCCGTCTCCTGGAGCTGGAGTTCATTGTTCCTATCGTTCGACATATTTTTTAACGAGTTCACTTCTAGGAAGGCGTTAAAGCCGCTAAAACGCAAGGAGTTACTAGGAGTGAAGGAAACTGAGAAATCTTTACTGAGAAGAAAGGACAATAAAAAGAACATGATTCAAGGAGACAAAAATGTTGATTGACGTTTATTTGAATGACTGATTTTGTTTTTTACGGTTTATCAACCTTTTGTATCTAATTTAAATCTAGAAAAGATTTTTATATTGTAAGAAAGTTTTTTGGAGGTAATAATAATTTACTGTTACAAGTCCCACTAATTAATCCCTAGCTGGGATGATATGAGATGGATTCATACCATTCCAAAGAGTATTTGCGCGTAAGTGAATATATTGAATCAGACTGGAATTGGAACTCGGCTCTCCGATTTCCAGTTCCAAGCCGTTATACATATTACACCACCCACACATCTAAGCTTACAGCACCCAACATTCCCAAAGTAGAATTGACGTTACATTTAAATTTTTGAAGATTGTAGTCGACAGAAAAGTAAGAAGTTGGAAGAGAGTTCCATAGGCGAAAAGTGAAAGTGATGAAGCTATTAGAATACTTACGGTCACATCTAGTAATTTTTAACTGTAAAATGATGAGACCTAGCCGACAATCTAGTACTATGTTTAAATGCATGAAGTCGGGATACTAAAGAGGAAAACACGTCAGAACAATTGCCGTAAAAATATTTATAGAAAAGGTACAAGGAAGCTACATTACGGCGGTGGGAAAGTGATTGAAGCAGAGATGTCAGGTAAGGACCGGTAACGTTGCAGATTTGTGGATTTTGTCAAGAATCACTTAATACACAACAGCACCAGACAAGAAGGACCAACAGTATTCAATGCATGAACGAATGGTCGACTTGTCTCACTCTGGTGCGAGCTGACTCGAAACCAGTTAACCTGATGAAAGGTAGAGCATCAGGTTGAGTGTCTCAAGCGGGTTGGACTGGAAGCCGCATATCTTGGGGATGGACCTCAACCGATCATTATACCTCTCTTTCAGTTCTCGCTATAAAATCTAGCGAGGTAAATTGTTCTCACGCATTTTAATTACGTGTCCAATCCATCCAAACTGACATGCAAGGAACATGCATTCAGTGTTTGCGTTATTTGCCCTCTGCAGTATGATTGCACACGGGACTCGGTCACGCCATGAGACGCCAAAGATGATTTGGAAGCACCGAATATAGAAGGCCTCCAGCTTCCCGATTTGGGCACTATATAATGACCAAGTCTGACAAGCCCTTTAAAATATCTGCATTTATACCGTGGAACTAATACGTTGCTGTTACGGATAAGAACGGTGAATACTCGAGCTGTACAATTGAAACCATGTACAAGTTCAGTATTGATAATAAAATAGCCTTTTCAAATCGTGCATTTTATATTATTATAAACACGTAATATTTTATATAGCATTTGATAAGAATCTGACCATTTCTTTAGCACATTTTCTTGTAAGACACTTGATGTCTTTTCAAAGATTGTCAGTCAGTTATGTGCCATGCGTGATACACGCTTAATCGATATTCTTTCGATAAATGACTGACGAGGCAGATTTTTCCCGCAATAAGTTGCCATTTCTTTCTGCGGTAGACCAGTTGCCATCCAAGGCTATAGAACCCGGCCTGACCTGCTATTTACCCACAGCTTGGGGTGAGAAGAAGGGTCACATAGACACATACACGCACTTAGGCGATCATGTATCATTCGATACATGACTGACGAGGCAGATTTTTTTTCTCGCAATAGGTTGCCATTTCTTTCTGCGGTAAAACAGTTGCCATCCAAGGCTATAGGACCCGGTCTGTCCTGCTATTTTCCTATAGCTGGGTGGGGGAGAAGAAGGGGATTCGTAACTTACCTAAGGGTATTAGCGCCGTAAGTGAATGTAATGGATTCCACTGGAATTCGAACTCGATTCCTCAAACCAAGCCGCTATCCACTTCACCGTTATATCCACTTACGCGCAAATACCCTTGGGAAAAAAAGTATAAATCCACCTCGAATCCACCCAGATATGGGTTAATTAGCGGGACGTGTATCAGTTAATCATTATTATCTCCCAAAATATTTAAACTGCTTTCTAACTTCAGATAATCTGCGTAAGGTTGAATAAGCCGTAAAAATATCAAAATCAGTCAAATTTCAAACATTATCTAATAAACAATTACATGTACACATAACATGACTTTTATTTGTTGCTATAAAACTCAAGTTGTTATTGTGATACGACCCTAAAGGAACATGGTATTAAAAAATGATTATTTTCTACAGACATCGTGAAAATTACTTGATGGTGCGTGTGTGCGTGTGAACATAAGGTCCTTGCGTGAATATTATACAAAATCATAAAACCCCAAATAAGTTATGAACATTGTTTAAATGAGTGAGTGCAAGTGGGGGCGGCTATACGTACTTCATTTATATTTATTTCCTGACTCAGCTGAAAAGCTATTAATTTTTTTTGTTTTTTGTGTTGTTCTTTTTTTTGTTTTTCCCGCCAAAATAATTCAGCGGAGCGAAAGTGTGTGGCCGTCGTGCGCTTGGAAGTTGGGTAAAGGAATTTCTGATGAAGCGTCTCCTACATTTGAAATGTCTTCAAAGCGAGTGATTTTCTTTCGTCGTCAGCCGTGCGTAGGGTTCAGTTTGGTGCGAGAGTCTAGGATATGTAAAAAAAAAAAAAAAAAAAAAAAACAAAAACGGTGGAGACATAAAATTAAGCGTACTCTAGTTTCCTCTCTCTTTTTATCTTTCGTTCTCTTTGTCTCTCTCGCATGCGAACACACACAAGGTCACATAGACACATACACGCACTTGTATAAAATAAAATAAAAACTCTACCTACTGACAAACGTAACATTATATAGTTTAATGTGTTTATTGCTTTAAAACGCTATTTTTAGTGGATACTCATATTTAAGTAGACTCTCTGTATATTTATTAAACAGTATATTTATTTATTTTCGTCTTCCAGCCTGAATATTCGAGAAACCGCAGGCAGGATTAGAACGTGCGCCCGACTTTGCAGGATAAACTTTCGTTAGATCCGACGTGTTGTAGACCGAATAAACCACAGAGTGCGTCGCCGGTCAGACAAAGCCGAATAGTGCGTTATAGACGCAAACTTTTCCTAGATTCCCGAAAGTAAACAAAGCAATTTCTAAAGAAGTAGTGGATCTCTTATTTATTGATCCGACAGATTGTATTTCTCTAAACAATATTTTTAGTGGATATTCATATTTAAGTAGCCGTTTCGTTTATTTATTAAACGGTATCGTTATTTATTTTCATCTACCGGACAGAATATTCGAGAAATCTTATTAAAGGAAAAAAATGCTCTTTCTTGTAAGATTCGAACCTGAATCCCTCTTTGCATAGCGTTTAAAGGGATAGAATGTATCGGATCAGTAAATAAAATATCCATTTTTTTGTTTTAGAAATAATTTAATATATATCAAGGTGAACAGAATTACTGCTAATAAAATACTTGATAGTTGTTTCGGAGAAATAATTATTGAATCAGGCATAATAAAGTTCCATACTTATCGAATGCCAACTCTGTGTTTCGTAATTTCTAACTCGTCAGGACTCTCGATAAGAATGATTCATATCATTCTGATCAAAAGTCCTGACGAGTGACAAATTACGAATATGTATTGAACTTTGATATTTCTGATTTAACATATATATATATATATATATATATATATATATATATATATATATATATATATATACGGATCAGAATCATGGATATCATATAGGTCCCATATCAATCATCTGAATGTCTTCCACAAAAGTTTTCTCCGCGCGGACTGCGGCTATACTTTACTTTTGACGATAGGGTATCCAATGCTGGTCTTCTCGCAGAATGCAACTCTGGTAGAACTGAGACTTTTCTGATGCAGTCACAACTTCAATGGGCTGATCATGTTGACGAGAAAATACATAAAGGTCTTCATGTATAGCCAGCTTTACAGTGAACAAGGGACTGTTGGGCGACCGTGGCTCAGCTATAAAGACAAGCTCGAGAGCAACCGCTTAACTGTTAATGTACCTCATACTAACTTTGAGCGAGTTGTTCTGAATAGAAATAACTGGAGATATTTGTGCCAGAGTGGTATCAGAAATTACAAAATCAGTCGTATTGACTGGCCAAGAGACGAAAGACAACGACGAAAAGTGCCAGCAAATATTCCTGTTGTTATGTCCCGAGATCCTTGCTGTTGGCCAATATGTGAACTTGTATGCAGGTCACTAGCGGGACTGAAGTGTCACATACGACACAAACATAAAAACTGAACGAGTTTGTCGGACCCTCATACGTCGAAATCGACGGGAGAGTCCATCAAATATACAGGGTGCGATGGCTAAATTAGAGTGAAGTAATGGATAGCGGTACAGACAGAGCTATCGGAGAGCCGTGTTCGAATTCCAGTCGAATCCATTACATTCACTTACGGCGCTAATACCCTTAGGTAAGTTACGAATCCCCTTCTTCTCCCCCACCCAGCTATAGGAAAATAGCAGGACAGACCGGGTCCTATAGCCTTGGATGGCAACTGTTTTACCGCAGAAAGAAATGGCAACCTATTGCGAGAAAAAAAATCTGCCTCGTCAGTCATGTATCGAATGATACATGATCGCCTAAGCGCGTATCACGCATAGCACATAACTGAATTGATGAAAGATGAAAAAAAGACAGAAAGTCCGATGCCATATATAAATATAATATATGTAAATAGGACAGGCCGGGTTCTATAGCCTTGGATGGCAACTGGTTTACCGTAGAAAGAATTGGCAACCTACGGCAGGAAAAAATCTGCCTGGTCAGTCATGTATCGAAAGATACATGATCGCCTAAGCGTGTATCCTGCTTGGCACATAACTGACTGACTGACTGACCCTTGGAAAAGGTATCACTCCAACTCTTTACCCTAACCTCAATTATAGGTAAATAGCAAGACAGATGGAGTCCTATAGCTTTGAGTGGCAACCAGTTTAGGAAAAGGGAGAAAGTCTGAAGGTTGGGTTATCTTGCCCAGGAAACACCACTGCTACTGCGGCTGCAATACATGTGGTAACCCTACAACCCTAACGGCTTACAGATCTCGTGATCGTGAATGTAACGGACCTGACTGGAACTGGAACTCGGCTCTCTGATTTCCATTAGTCACTACAATGTCCAAGCTTACAGCGATCACCCATTATGACGAGGCTTAACTTCGGTGATTCTAGTCTGCGTACGAAGTGGCAAATATAGAAACGAAAAGACATTAGATTTTTCAAAATATTTCTTCAAATGTCATAGCTCTTCAAGACGTAGACAACCATGGCTCTCCACAGACTCCACTTTAAGGTCTTAGACCGGCTTAACACCCAAGGCTAGAGAGATGCTATTTAACCCATAGCTGTTGATTGGGAAAAAATATATGTTCATCATCATCATCATCATCATCATCCCTTAGACTATTATAATCGTAGCGGGGCGATGGGATCCGAATGCAGAAGCCCCATGAAATCACAACGGTCTATCAACGGCAGCCATCAGCAATTCTTGTATAGTCAGACCTGTCAATTGTTTGACATTGTCCAACCAGTTTTTGAGTTTGTATCCTATCCTCTGTCCACCTTCAACGGTGCCTTGCATGATGGTCTGCACAGGCTTTTGTGTCTTGTAATGTGTCCAAACGACGCCATTTTTCTCCGTTGACTGCGGTGAGAAGAAGTCCCTGGTGGCCCACAAAACTTTCAACCCCTTTCCGCACAAACTCATTGGTTTATGCAATTACCAGCACCGTCCAGATAGATTCATACTTTCATATTTACAAACGTAAACGTAGCAAACTCTGAAAGAATTTGAACATGATTTCATTTTCCGAGCGATAAACATTACACTACCCATATATCGCTTTACACCACTCGCATATCCCTGTTTGATCTATGTGTTTAATATTTCTCACTGAATTAAGGAAGTAAATTATGTTGAAATACAAATATTTCTTGTGTAAAATAATTGTACTTTTTTATAATGTGGCTACGGAAATAGTGATGTACCTAGGTCTCTGAGAAAATGTCACAATGGCTGAACAAAACTAAAAAAAAGAAAAGAAAGAAGAGCTCACCGTCTCATGTTATGAAACATTGCGAGTTCAATTTAGTATAATGTTTTCTGTATTTACGAAGCTAAGCACGACACAAAATGAAATGGGGCGAAAAATACGAGAATTGGGACATTAGAAAATTGTCCTCTGACATTGGTAGGAAACACTTAACACTTTCATTACGACGCACATAAGAATTTTTTTACCAAACATGAATTTTTAAAAAATGCAAAAACCAAAAGACTTACAAATTCAGTTTGACCATGAAAAATAAGAACAACTTTGAAATCGGTTCCTGTAAACAAAGGATAGCTGGAATTAGCCAAACTCTATTTCATATACAGACAAAAACACGAAATTTTTGATAACCACTGTAAGAACAGTCGCAAGTACTCGGATTCAGAAAAAAATTAAAAGTCTACCATTTGTATAAAACAACTTAGTCGGAAGTTTAAAAAACTTAATAAATTTGGACAGAGTGATCCGTATTATTCAACAAAATATTGTTCATATATATATATATATATATATATGTGTGTGTGTGTGTGTGTGTGTATGTGTGTGTGTGTGTGTTATTTATTATAGAAGATTAAACAAAAAACATGTTAAAAATCGCTACACAATATCAATCGTGTTTTAATAATACAAATGTGTCTCCTCTGGCAAATCAGACAAAATCGTTGTGTTCATCTTTTTTCATTTCGTAAAAAAACTCTCCACATACATACTCAGTTACCTCCCCTTAAAAGGTGTCAGCGGTAACGCACTGATTCAACGTTACTCACTCCACATGCAAGATATTTAACTTTCAGATGAAAACAACAATTTTGTCTTTGACAATATGAACACTAAAATATTTATCTTGTAATAAACAATACCCTGATGATGACATTGTGCTATGTCGAAAGTATTCGGAATAAAAGAAATATGTATCAACATACCGATTTTCTCTCATCCTTCAATAACGACACCAAAAATCTTATCCGTGAATAGGAAAGGATTCAGTTGAAAATAAGTAGACAGATCATGTCTAATTTATTCAATGAAACATGTCTCAATGAAAACATACTGCTAAAATATATATATATATATATATATATATAATTGGTCGTTTTTGTTGCGTATATATATATATATATATATATATATATATATATATATATATATATATATATACGCAACAAAAACGACCAATTATATATTTATATATATATATATATATATATACGCAACAAAAACGACCAATTATATATATATATATATATATATATATATATATATATATATATACGCAACAAAAACGACTAATTTTTAAAAGAATAATGAAAGGTAATGAAAAATGGATTGCTTACAACAATGTGAATCAAAAAGATCCCACTGGAATAGACATAAATTACCGTTAACCACTCAAATTTTCTTCAAAAAATTAAATTCAGTCGTTATTTTTGGACTTCTTGCTTGGGTTGAAATGATTAAAAAAAATTTTTAAAAAGCCGATCTGCATCCGAAGGATGTAATGCTGGTTGAATTTGGAAGGGCGCTGTCTGTTACGAGCACTATTTCAAAACAGCGCCGATTAAAGGCAACAGTCGATAGAAAACGTCCGAATTTGACCAGTCGGAAGGGCACCGTCTTCCGCCAAGTCGTCAAACTTCACATCTCTTTGTCATCCCGTCAGAAATTGGTATGACTTATCTGGAATGTGATATTAAGCGTGTTGCATTCACCTGACCTTGTAACTTCAGATTATAACCTATTTTAATCTCTACAAAAATTATCTTAACGGAAAGAACATTAATCCTCTTGAAGCATGTGAAAAATCACTTGAACTAGTTCAGGAATACCCCCTCGCCGCAAATGCCAAGTTCTGAAATTGCAAAAGTTAAGAGAACCAAAAGGCACAAGTACATAAATAGTGGAATTCACTTGAAAGCGTTACAAAATTTTATTTCGACCCAATATTCCGATTATGGTTACGTAAATATTAATTCAGGTAAGAGTCATACTCTTAAACAAATCGATGCTTTCAGACATGATACCTAACTCGTTCAGGTATTACTACTAATGAGAACGGGAACATCGAAGGTTGTAGTAGTAATAGTAGTAGCAGGAGTAGCGGTACTTAGATGTCAGCGGCGGTATTTCGCTTCTTTCCCCTCAGCTTCAGCAACACACAGCGGACGCTTCCTTTTCAATCTCTGACGTCACTCCACTCAGTTCGACTGCATTCGAAGACAGACGAACCCCAAAACTCTCTCTTCTAGTTGGCCCGCCTCTTTATTCTGTTTTTCTAGTGCGAACGTACTGACATACTACCAAAGTGCAACTTCACTCCTCCGAGAATAAACAATTTAGTTTTTCATCGATTGGTTTCCAAGGTTCACAACAAGACGCTATTGTTTATTACCTCGCTATTAATTATTCTGCCGCTCTTTGTAAACTACAGAGATTCTTGTTTTAAAAATAAATTCTAGGTCAAAACATCCTTAATTTTAACTTCGATTCTTATAGTGTCAAAATCCATTTCTTTTTTAAAAGATCCAAATTATTATTGTTCCAGTAATTTTCTATTAGTAATCTGATATCCTTTGTACACCCACAAAAAGATTGTATTTCGTATTCTAAATTAACTTTCTGTAACATTTACATTTCAAAGTCTTTACAGCATATTAACATCTTGGTTATTCGAAAACGCCTCTCTTTCACTTAGTGTTTTCTGTTTTACAGCATATCCTTTTACCATTATTATTATTTCAGGGGTAATATCGCCCTTGCCAGACAGTAATATCTAAGCTGTCAGTTGAATAAAACCGTTTTCTCAAATCAATGGTTTAAAATAGCTTCGAATGAATGAAGGCTGCAGGTCAGGGTGAGAGACATCCTTCTTCGAATTTTGTGAACTGGTGCTATGGAATCACTAACAAATAACTGTGCAAAATAACAGAAACTCCACCACTTGAATACTTCAATTTGGTTATTCCATATAAAACTGATTAAATTGAAGAGAGGCAAATGAAATCAAATACCTTGAAAAGTATAAATAGTCGACTCTTTTAATCGACAAAATCATTTTGCATACACATCACGGGGGTCTATCCGTTCTCGACTCAATGGAAATTGTGTATCGTTTAAGATTTAAGTAACAAATCGTTTTCGTTCTTCCGTAAAAGCAATACAAGCACTTCAGTGTAATTTAAAGGATGTGGCGTTCATTGCAAGGAATTAACAATGTATTTCAGCTGGTAAAGCTATTAATTTTTGTTTTCAATGCTTTTTTTAATTTATTTGCCATGTTCTTCCAGGATGTCGGTGATCATAACTCTCCATAACTTCCATTTTTGTTGCTCTATGTAAATTTTGATTCGTAACCTTCCCTTTTTGTCCTAGATTTACTATCAAGTCACACAACTGGCACTATTTAAAAATAAAGGTCCTCGCATAAAAGAATAAGAAATTTTTTTCAATGAATATTTTTTTTATAGATTAACATTTATTAGACACTATCTTAAAAGCCGCCCTATAAGGCAGCAATTAAACTAGCTCCTGCAGATTCTCTTGATTGGGCCTTCGACTTGTTCAGGAATTTGAGTGTCCCTAAGTCTTTGTATATTCTCAGCACTTGAAGCTCTCGTGGCTGCCATTCGACCTGGGTTTTCACTTGCACGAGACTTTCTTTCCTCGCTGCAGCCTTGGCTCTATTGATTGCAATCTGGTCCTCTGTCGGCGGAGATTTCTTTTTGCGAGGCATACTGCTACCGTATGTGATAGGCAACAATAAACTACAGAAGAACTCAAAACTGATCGCTGCATTTAAGCATTGCATTAATATTTATGCTAACCTTTTAAAAATGCTTCTGTCGCCACTCAATTTAAAGACAATTTAATGTGCGTAGGTCCTCATTTTCCGTACAAACAATTATTTTTATTTCATGAGTGACTTTCGCTTGATTTCACAGTTAATTTCAATTATTCCCAAATTTATTTCCAAGTTATAAAAATTGTTATCGTACAAAAAAATCGTTGCAAAAAAAACATCACGTAAAAAATCACTGAAAACAAAATCGCAATAATGAAAACTTGGGAGTCCAGAATTTCAGGATTGCGGGTTCGCATTCGGCCCGGAATGTTTTTAATTTGCTCACGTGATAACAGAAGTTATGTGTTTATGTGAGTATAAATTTAAGGTCAATGGTGTAGTGGGTAAAAGCGTTGGTTTGTGACTTTGTTGACGCAGTGGTCGTGAGTTCAATCCCTAGGTCGGGCAGTGTTGTACTTGCACTCAATGGAATTTCGCGTATGCGCGTTGTTTGTCTTCTATTTTGTCGACTGCACAGTATAGTAGCGTCAGTTGGGCACTGTCTGTGAGAAAATGAGCGTCATGATGCAATTCACTCCACCAGAAGCTTGGAAACGGCATGTTGTACTGTTTGGCATTCGTGCTGGAAGCTATAATACGAACATTTTTGGGTGTCAATCTGAGGATAGTGAAGAGGACTCGGGAAGAGTTGGAGGGGGTCTAATGGTGGATTATGAAGGTGCAGGAACTCAGAAAACTCACTCTGATCGTTATGGCAAGAAAAGAACTCCCGAATTTGTTGGTGAGGGCCTCAAACACAACCCCGGGATCTACATCAAGTGCCTTGATGACGCAGTGCTGCTCTGGATCAAGAGGGCTCTGCGCTATGCCACACAAGCAAGAGAACCCAGTCATGGTTGTCAGATAATTCCTGCGACCATATTACCCCTTACATCTGGCCTCCTAACTCCCCAGACTGCAACCCCTTGGTTATCATGTGTGAAGCGCAGTTGAGCGAGAGACCAACAAAATTCTTTGTAATACCAAGGATGAACTGAAGGCAAGGATTATGGCATCATTCACCAACTTAAACAAGGAGACCGCCCAGAAGAGTTGCAGGAGATTCCGAAGTCGTTTGGAGGCTGTGATTAGAGCCAATGACTAATTTATTGAATAACTTTACTCCTTAGTATTTCAATGTCAGTGTTATTTATTTTCCTTTTTTCGTAATTTAGACAACAATTTATGCATCGCACCCTGTACCTCCATAGATTATATAAAGGGTTAAGTTCATAATTCCCTGATCGATATATAGCTGAGGAAGGCCGAAACGTTATGACAACAATTGAGATGAGGACCACAGTCCAAATATAAATAGTGTAAATAATAATAAGTCCTCATCCCGCAAATTTAGACAAAGATTATTTAATATAAGTATTTATGTAAGTACACTGGCGTCTCGTTTCCTTTGAAATATTTTTCATTCTTTTTTTGTTTTTTAAGAATGGTTTTCTTTCTTTTTGTTTCTTCTTGGAATTTTCGTTTTTGCTTTAATTTTTTTCTGTCTTTTCTTCTTTCCCGCTTTCTTACTTCCTGCCCTTTTTCTTGAACTCACTTTTCCTTCTTTTCTTCTTTCTTTCTTTTACTTTCCTTCTTTCTTTTTTCCTTCTTTTTCTTTCTTGCTTTCTTTCTTTCTCTCCTTTTTCTATATTTTGTCTTCAAATTGATATCTTACCTTCTCTTATTCTATATTTCTTTCTGTTTTTCTTTTCACTCGTCTTTTCTCTCTTTTTTTTAATTAATTTTCCTTTCTTTTCTTTTTTTCATTCTCTCATTTTACCTCTTTTTACTTCCCATCATTCCTTTCTTTCCTCCATTTTTTTCTTTCTTTCATCATTTTTTATTGACCCGTTTTCGTTTCCTTTTTCTTCACAAAGCTTTCTTTAAATTTCCCCTTACTATTTATTTCACTTGAAGATTCATTCTTTATAACTTCTCTTTCCTTCTCTTCACCTTTTATTTATTTCTTGTTATCTACTTTTTTAATTTCTTTTCCTTTCTTTTTTCTATCTTTTGAATATTTTGTTTTCCTTTCTGTCCTTTTCCTTCAATTTTTCTTTCTTTCTTTTGCTATTTTCTTAAAATGAGTTAGTTTTTCTTTCTCCATTTCTTTCTTTCCTTTTTCCGCTGAATTTTCAATGAGGAATTATGATTATTATATGCTTTTCTTTCTCTTAGTAGTCATACTCACAACGTTTCATCCGTTTTCTCTTCCGGCATTTTTCAGGTGTCTTAAATCACTCGGTTGATTAAAGCACAGTTAATTAAAGTATGTGTATACATACCTGGTTCCCCGGATGTCGAGACTTCAGACGAAAGGGCCTGGGAATAATGAAAATTCACATATTCTGGTTCTTTATTTCTTTCTTTTTCCTTCTTCCTTTTTCTTCCTACTTCTTTGATGTTTACTAAGTTTAACTTCGTGCACAAGTAATGGAAAATATTGGAAGAAAATGAAAATAAGAACTCTATATCGTAAGAATCTTTCAAGTCAGTCCTTTTTTTATCTTGGCTGGAACACTGATCAATGGCAAATACCAAACAGAACATAATAAAAGGTCCTAATTTTGGAAGTGTAGGACAATGTTTCAAGTGTAAAGTACCCAGTGGGATCAAACTCATTATGATTATAAGTGAAAAAGAAATAATTCAAACCATTGTTTAGCGGAGATATGTCCGGGATTTAGACGGGGGTAAGTTGTAATAAATCTAATGATAAAAGCGCATTTATTTTCATAATAAAATATTTATTTTCGTAAATAGTATCCTTCTTTATCCACGCACTTAACCTAAAGTTTCTGAATTAAATATATACATTTCTTTTCAGAATTCAGTGAAGAACTTGCCTGGCTACGAACTTATTGATCCATCGTCATATTAAAGTTATCGAAACCTGACAAAAAGCCACACAAATAAAGCAACCTGAGAAGTTCAATGTCACTACACTAGTAGTGACTTTCCAAGCGTAGCTCAGATGTGGCACAAGACCGAAAGTATGGGGTACCCAGTGAGGAACGAACTCGCTACTCAATCGTAATTGTTCTAGCGAGACAAGCTTGCTAACCATTACACTACCTCGAGGTGCCCAAGTCACTATACGAGTATACAGACTGCGAAAAAAACATCACTCGATGCCAGGGGCATTTCTTTCTTTCTTTCTTCTTCTCTCTTTTCATTTCTTTCTTTCTTCTTTGTTTTCATTTCTTTCTTTCTTTCTTTCTTCTTTGTTTTCATTTCTTTCTTTCTTTCTTCTTTCTTTTTATTTCTTTCTTTCTTTCTTCTTTCTTTTCATTTCTTTCTTCTTTCTTTTCATTTCTTTCTTTCTTTCTTCTTTCTTTTCATTTCTTTCTTCTTTCTTTTCATTTCTTTCTTTCTTTCTTCTTTCTTTTCGTTTCTTTCTTTCTTCTTTCTTCTCATTTCTTTCTTCTTTCTTTTCATTTCTTTCTTTCTTCTTTCTTTTCATTTCTTTCTTTCTTTCTTCTTTCTTTTCATTTCTTTCTTCTTTCTTTTCATTTCTTTCTTTCTTTCTTCTTTCTTTTCATTTCTTTCTTTCTTTCTTCTTTCTTTTCATTTCTTTCTTCTTTCTTTTCATTTCTTTCTTTCTTTCTTCTTTCTTTTCATTTCTTTCTTCTTTCTTTTCATTTCTTTCTTTCTTTCTTCTTTCTTTTCATTTCTTTCTTTCTTTCTTTATTTCTTCTTTCTTTCTTTTTCCTTCTTTTTTCATGCTTTCTTTGATTCTTTCATTCTTTTTCATTGTTGTTTTCTTTCTTTATTTTTAGTTTCTTCTTTATTATTTTCTTTTACTTTCTCTCTTTCTTTCTCTTTTCTTTCCCTTTCTTTCTTCCTTGCTTTTCTTTCTTTCTTTCTTTACTTCCCATTTAGCTTTTGTTAGCTTTAGTATATTAAAATGGTAAAATAAAATAATTAGAAATAAGAATAAAAATGTCTTACTATAATTCTCTTATCGATAAGAACTTAACTTGAAAATCAGCATTCTAATTTTTGGTTTTCACGCAGGTTCGAATATCAGCTATTGGGGCCGACAGGAAATATTCGAAAATCTGATCTACAAAGTAGGATGTATACTCCTAACGAGGAGTACGTTAAAATGAACTTTTGTCAAATTTGCGCTTGTCCGTAGGTAGATAAACAAGAACTGACAAAACAGGCCAAAGTGCATTTAGCTATTTACTAAGCTTAGCTTAAACTTAAGCAATGACATGCAGAGTTACTTCAGTTATTACAAAGGCTTGATTTACACCGGAAAGATACCCATAACCTATATTGGAGAGATAAAAAACAAAGCAAGTGCAGAAATTTAATTATGCGTGTAGTATAATAACAGGTGATGTGAAAGTGTGACACAGAACTCCGAAGGTGCATGCGAATAACGAAAGACGCCTTTCAGAACCTAAGTAAAGTACTAGGTTTGTCTGAAAAGTAACGGGACTGTTCACATTGTTCGAGGCACCGTCGACAGTGAGTTCTTGCCACAGTGGCCGACGAACAATCAACAAATGATCCTGCTGTGCTTTCTTCGCCCAGTACGCAAGAAGAGACGAGAGTTGTGGCAGGACAAGTCGCGGCTTCTTCACTACGACAATGCACCTGCTCACAACACCCTGTGCACCAGCTGTTCTTGGACGAGAAGAACATCACCATACTAGAACGACTACCCGATTCACTTGATGTTGCTCAGTTACACATTTTTCTTTCCCTCAAGCAGAAGGGGATCATCAATGGGAGACCTGTTTTCAAGACGTAGAAGCCATCAAGAGACAGAGCAGAAAGGCATCCAAGACAAATCCTTCCAGCAGTGCATAGGGGCGTGGCAGAGAAGGATGGAAAAGTCTATTAGAATCATGGAAGAATATTTTGAAGGGAAAACAATGGAGTTTGTTGTTTGGAATTGAAATAAGTTGTCTGTGGCACCAGTCCCGTTACTTTTCAGACGATCTAGTATTAAGAGATGAGAAAATATTGTTACAAAGGAAAGAGTACTGTAATATCTAATCTCCAGCATGGCAGTGAATTTTGAACATCCTTAGAGATGAAGAAGCGACTTAAAGACGTGGTTCTGCCGACGAATACAGAAACTAACATGTGAGCAATGAGGAACATTTTAAGGAGAACAGTAACTAAAACGGCTTAAGAAAAGTTTTTTAGCCAGGAGAAATAAACTACATCCAATTGCAAAATTTAATTACGTAATCCCAACTCAACATAAACAGTATTTGGAACAAGTATCGAGTAGGTCCTCCATTTTCTAGTTTCAGTGCTTGTATTCGATTTTTCATGGATTTGATCAAGTTATCAACAATCGTCTGATCCATATTTTGCCACTTCTTTGGCAATGTTCCTTTAAGGGTTGCCACTGACGTGATTTTGGTTGCACGATCTCGAAGTTTTCGGTCAAGGTGCTCCCAAACGTGCTCTATTGGATTCATGTCAAGATTTTGGGCTACCCGTGGCAGTGACTTGATTCTTTGCGATTCCTTCCAGGCCTTTGCTACTTTGCTCGTATGATATGGTGATCCATCTTCTTGAAAGAGGTAGACATTCTTTTCAATCTGATTAGTTTCAAATAGTGGATGTAGCCCTTTCTCTAATATCTGACAGTATTTTGAAACATTCAAATGCTCGTCAACAAGAATCAGCTCAGAGTTCCCTCCAAACCAGACGGCGCCCCACACCATTACTCCAATCCGTCCATGTTTCTTGGTCGCTTGCAGACATTCAGTGTTCCAAGCCTCATTCTGATTTCTCCAAACATCCTAATTCGAGATTGGTTTACAATCTCGAATTCGAATATTGGCAGAACTTACTTTCTATCTGACCAAATTACAGACTGCCAAAATTCATAATCTTTGCTCTCTAATTCTCTCCTCCAGTCCATATGCCTGTACCTGTTAATCTCTGAAATCAAGGGCTTCTTTCTTGCAACTGTTTTTTGATAGCCTAGCTCTTTCAGGGTCTTTCTCACCGCATATGGCGACATTTCCATGCTGTTGGCGACATCTTTGACGCTCTGACGACGGTTTCTGATGACGTCCCTATTCATTGCCCTTTTTGTGCGCTCAGACACGATGCTTGGGCTTTCTGAACGTTGTTCCACACAACGATGGCCTTCGTCATTAAATTTCTTGACAATATTATTAACCGTTTGATGATTAACCTGGAAAAACCTAGCAATGTCTCTATTTGACTTGCCACATTGATGCCAACCTGTCACTTTCCATTGTTGAAATTCACTAATTTCCTTACTTCCACGAACTTTCATTGCAAGATATAAGTCGACTATTGTTCATAGATGAGAGTAGCTTGATATTAACACGGTATTGTCTGAAAAAAAAAGAAGAGACGTTATTAAACAAGCCAAAATTGTTGTAATCAAACGTGGCTAAAAATTTATCATAACCCACTGTACAAACAAACAACTTATAACAATTCTAGAGCTGAAATCTCTGTAACACATAGAGAACAAAGAAGGCTTGGAGAATTTAACACGCATTGGGACATACTGAATACGGGAGAAGCAGGGAGAATCAGAGTAATCTAAATAATTGATGGATGGCAGAACAAGGAGAAAGAGTTATGGTAATCAAAGATCATATAGAGCAACAAAATATAGGACTTGTGG
The DNA here is from genome assembly GCA_964036315.1 of Acanthosepion esculentum. Taxonomy (NCBI): domain Eukaryota; kingdom Metazoa; phylum Mollusca; class Cephalopoda; order Sepiida; family Sepiidae; genus Acanthosepion; species Acanthosepion esculentum. The sequence goes on from OZ038476.1 coordinate 75,947,201, forward strand.
AGAACCGTAATCACTTATGTCCTTAGTACATAACAAAAGAAAAAAAGCTTATTTTATTGTATGAAATGTTATTTAGATCAACAAAAGAAGTTGTGGAGAGCTGCGATCGTCCACGTCTTGAAAGTTCACAATATCAAAAAAACCTCACTATATCAAAAGTGACTTCTTTTTCTTTTTAAGCATTTCACCCCAAGCAAGGCGGCAGTGCCATTAGCACGCAAGGAGTTACAGAGGGCTAGAGAACAAGAGTAAAGAGGCGTGTTTGGGGAGAGGATAAAGAGATGGACGGGGAACAAGATCAAGTGAGAGGAAGAGAATACCACAAGCGGGAAGTGCGAGAGAAGAAGCTGTTTGATTAGAAGAGCCGGTTACATTTAACCGTTTCGACGGGGAAAGGGTGAGACCGAGATGCCAACCTAGTAGTTCGCTTAAATTCATGCAGCCTGGGAACCAGCGAAAGCAACTCGTCAGAACAGTTGCCGTGAAAATACTTACAGAAGAGACAGAGAGAAGCCACTGCACGTCTGTGAGAAAACAACTGTAGACTAGATGCCAGATCAGGACCTATAACATTGCATATCCGTCTCTGGATTTTGTCGAGGACCTCGAGACGCACAGCGGAGGCACCAGACCATATATGACAGCAATATTCCGTGCCAGGACGGATGGTTGATTTATAGATTTGAAGGATGGACTCAGACGAGAAAAACTGTCTGGCACGACACAGAGAACCAACTTATAACAAAAGGCAGGTAGGAGTGGAGAGTCATGATCGCCCACGTCTTGAAGTATCATGAAGAAATATGAAATATACCTCTCTGTATCAAAGCTTATTTAGAACAATAAAAGAAAAGAAATTGTGGAGAGCCACGATCCTTTATGCCCAGAGAGTAAATAGCATATAAAAGATGCTGCGATTGACACAGGGCAGAAAGATCAAAATACCCAGTAAGAATCAAATTCATGCACCAGTTGATCGACGATTTATCGTTCCACGTTAATCATCTTTCTTTCTTTCTTTTTTCTTTCTTTCTTTCTTTCTTTCTTTTTTCTTTATTTCAGTCTTTTTTCTTTCTTTCTCTCTTTCTTTCTTCTTTCTTTCTTTCTTTCTTCTTTTTTTCTTTCTTTCTTTCTTTCTTTCTTTTTTCTTTCTTTCTTTTTTCTTTCTTTCTTTTTTCTTTCTTTCTTTATTTCTTTCTTATTATGATGCCTTATTTTGCTCTCTTTCTATCTCCTTCCGCTTTCTTTCTTGTCAAGCTTGTTTCCTTTTGCCTTTTTCTGTTTATACTTCTTTCCTTCTCTTTTGTTTATCTTCCTTGACTACGATGTTTTTTTGTTTTTTTTACTGTTTCGTTTTTTGTTCACTTTTTATCCTGATTCTTTTCTCAAGCAAGCTCTTAACCATGATCATCCAAATTCCAAGTCAAAGAAGAAAAAAAAAACGTAAGCGGAGTCTTCGAGTCTAGTTAATTGTTCCCTGCCGTCAGGACGCATTAAACACGAAATTACTCAAATCCAAACTGCCGCAGGCCGTGACTCGCAGAAGCACGGAACTTTCCTGGGAATCTATTAAATTCGAAACTGGAATAAGAGTAAGATAAAAATACTCACAATATCTCGTCTTTGACGGATTACGCGGTCATAAAATATTACGATGGGGTAGAGTTAATGAAGTAACTATAGCCTACATCCCCGAACACTGAGCTCAAACTGCCCTGTCAGCGACTTGGACAAGACCCGAATGGTAGTATCTGACAACTAACATGTACGACATAATATGCTGGTCTCGGGAGAAAACCCATATCCTGAGTTCAAATTCAATTTTTTTTGTTCTCTTCGAGAAGGGAAGTTCTGAAATTACATTAAAAGATTTACAATCGTTAGTTCATGGCAGTGGATGCTGGAAAATTTCCTCACAGATGTAGAAGAGACTTGAGGCTACAGAGATGTACTTCTGAAGAAGTGATACCGAGAATACCGTGGACGGTATGTCGAATCGGAAAGAAACAGTTGAATTTTTTTAGGATAAAATAAGGAAAGCATGCTTAGAGAATCTGACACTGACGGGACATATTGGAGGCAGGAGCAGATTGATTGTGTAATTCGTTTTTACAGCCTATCAACCTTTTGCAGGTTATTTAAAGCCAGAAAATATTTTTAGAGTGTGAGAAATTTTTTTTGGATATTAGTGGTTTAACGATACAAGTCTTACTAATTAACCCATAGCTGGGGGAGAAGGATTCTTATTTTTCCCAAGCAAATATAACGAGTCCAACTGGAATTGGAACTCGGCTCTCCGATTAACAATTCCGACACGTTATCCAGTACACGTTATCCAGTACACAACCTCCACCATCAAGCTTCCAGTCCCTGGTATTCCCATCTCGTTACTGAGCGGGTTCGACGTTGCTTAACTTCGGTGATCATACAGGAAACGGTGTTTCAATGTGATGTGGCGGTAAGCCTTCTCTCTCTTTGTCTCTCTCTCTCTCTCTCTCCCTCCCTCTTTGTCACTCTCCCTCTCTTTCTCTCTCTTTCCCTCTCGCACACAGACACACACTCTTTCTCTCTCTTTCTCTCTCTCTGTGAGAACACAAGAGAAAGAAAAGAGAAGTGGGGAATAAAAGGGGAGCAAAACGACGAAAATCAGTAAAATCTGGACTAAATTTCAACGCGAATATTTACGGGGGTCATGTTGGCCGGATTAGAGAGAAACTATCCTCGTATTTAGTCGTTTCTGTATTCCTCCCCCACTCATCTTCTTTGTTTTCCTGGGGATAGTTCGTGCCTGTCACGTGATACCGATTTTGATCTGCTCTCTGCCGTAGGATAAATTTCGAGATTTTATTTCATTTATTTTTTAATACCCATTCCATACTCCGCATTCTTTTTACAAAAAAAAAATTCGTTTTTTTGATTTTCTGCTGTATTTTTCATTTGTCTTTTCCACAATATTTTACGGATTCCTTTCATAGTCTTTCATTTTTCCTGCCCACCCCACACCTGTCTTCCTTGCCTTTTATTCATTCGTTCATTCATTTTGCTTGTTATAATCCTTAATCTTGTACTCCTTACTTTTCTCTTCTGGTGTCCATTTTTTGGTGTGTTTTTTTTTTTCTCTTTATTTTTGTTTCCTGTTTTTTCTCTCTTTTCTATTTTATTTTCATTCACACACATTTCCTCCCTTTTTTTGTTTGTACGTTTTCGCACGCATTTTTTTTCTATTTCAAACATGAACTTTCTTTTTTTTCTGTTTCTTTTACCATATCTCTTTAAGGAATTATGCGCGTCAATCAGTCTGTCTCCGTGGTTGAAACGGTAACGGCGCGCTTCGGTTTATAGAAGTGGTCTCCCTGAGGTAAAAATGAATGCAGGTTCGCTTCCTGTCGGAGTCAATATTTTCTCTTTAGTAGGCCTCCGCAAATAAGGCTGGCTTTTATTAATTTCACTGTTTAAAAAAAACACAAAAAAGAGGTTAATAACTCAAGCACGTATACCACTAAAATAGTTTTTTTTTTTTTTATATATATATATATATATATATATATATATATATATATATATAGTGTAACAGCAAAATTGACTAAATCGTGGGTTTTATAAAACTTCGATGGACTCTACTTTGAACAATAAGACTGTATAATTACTCTCCAAGTTTAAAAGAAGAAACGTGATGAAATCGATCAAAAACGAAAATGACATGTCCATCATTAATTAATCATCGCTAAGGATCAGAAGCTCATGAAGAATTGAAATAAAGTATATATTATTCCAGGATCATTTTTCAACTTATTCAAGATGATCTTCGCCCTCTCTAACCTTCTACCTTTCTGTCCTGGTGTAACATGGTGTCTTTACAGGTTTCACGTACGATTTCGTTTCCAAGTCTTTTTTCCACTGCTCTTTGGACTGTAATAGCTGGAACTCCTCTTTCACGTGCCAGACGTTTTATGAATTGAGTTGGATCTTTTTGGGGTGATCTCTTTAGCTCTAAGTTGAAATAATGATCCCTCTTTCTGTTGTGATCTAGTTTTCCTCTCTACAGTTAAAATTATTCACCGTTCTCTTGATGGTTCTTGAATGGACTTTGAAGATGGAAGCCAAAGTATGAATGTTGGTACTATTACTGAAGGCCTGAATGATCTTTTTTTTCTATCACCATTGCTCAGTTGGGAAGACAGTGGGCCTGACACAAAACGATTTCAACCTGTTCTCTTTTCAGCTGAATAACTCAAAGGGTTTTTCAGTAATTCTTCCGAAAAATGGTGTCAAGATGGCTAAACTTATCTGAAAACCTAGATAAAAATAATGTTTTTTTTAAGATATTAAACATTTTATGGAATGGATAATTATGCTGTTACATGATCTGGACAATTTTGCTGTTATACCCAGTATAGAGGCAGCTCCCAAAAACGTTACCAAAATTTTAAATTGATGAATCTTTCTTGAAACCTTTATTTTAGTTTTAATTCCAAGCTAATAGGTGAAATTTAATATTTCCAATAAGCAAAATGTCTTGCTGTATTTGAAACCGAATTAAATTAATTAGAGTGTGTTTAATCACTAAAATCGGCCATATTGACAAATCTGTCAACACAATATAGTTATCTTTATAAGGAAAACCGTTCGAAAATAAAATATACTTTTCTGAAACTTTATTTGAGGAATATTAAATGATTTAAAGTTTAATTAGTCTAAATTAAAATAAATACTGCTCATTTGGATTATTTCTAACATCCTCACGACGTTTCGTTTGTTGTACCATCCGGCCTTCCTCAGGTGTTTATCGATCCGTGTTACCTTCAGGGAATTCCTTCATTTAATCTACAAGAGTAGACCGTTCTCGTTCCACTGCTCATGTCTAGGTATAGCTTGTTTAGTTCTCATTATTAGTATCATTCAGTTATTGCATGCCCGTTTCCACTGAGTCCAAGGACACACTGCCCCTAGATTGAACTCGCAACAACTATGTCACCAAATTCACGAGCCAGCGCTTTAATCTACTGGGCTTTTGTCCCGTAAACAATATCATAGTGGATTAAAGCGTGGATTATATTGTGAATTCAATCCTTGGGTCGGGCAGTGTATACTTGGACCCGATGGAAACGTCGAAGTTACTTTCTCTTTTAATAAGTGGAGTAGTCTTTAGATCGACGTTTAGGTTGAACTTGATTATATGCATGAGTAATGTATTTGATAAATTGTCATGTGTAAGATCCTTATACATATCTATAAAAACAAAACGATCTTATACATAACAATTTATCAAATAGATAGATAGATAGATAGATAGATAGATAGATAGATTGATGGAGATAGATATACAGATACATGTATAAAGATAAAAAAACAATAGGAAAACTATATAATTGACGACGCGTTTCGTCTAATGTGGAGTTTTTCAAGTCAAAAACAAAATGAATTCATTGAATGTTTTTGTTTTCCATGTCGACAAATATGAAAGAATTCTCAGTTAACCTATAGAAAAAAGACAATATGTATAAAGGTAAAAGACAATTGGAAAACTGTATTATTAGCCGACGCGTTACGTCCAATGTGAACTTTTTCAAGGCAAAGACGAAATGAGTTGGACAAAACGCGTCGGCTAATAATACAGTTTTCCTATTGTCTTTTACCTTTATACATATTGTCTTTTTCTACAGATTTTTCATACAGATACATGAATACATAGATATGGAGAAGCCGAGAAAGAAAGAAAGAAAGAAAGAAAGAAAGAAAGAAAGAAAGAAAGAAAGAAAGAACTTGTGCACGAAGTTAAAGTTAGTAAACATCAAAGATGTAGGAAGAAAAAGGAAGAAAAAGAAAGAATGGAAGGAAGAAAGGAAAGAAGGGCGGAAGAAAGGAAGAACCAGAATATGTGAATTTCCATTTCTCCCAGACCCATCGACTGAAGTCTCAACTTCCGGGGAACCAGGTATGCATTTAACACAAACTTTAATTAAAATGTGCTTTAATCAACGGAGTGACTTAAGACACCTGAAGAAGACCGGAGAGTACAAAAGGACGAAACGTTGTGAGTATGACAACCAAGAGAAAGAAAAGCATATAATAATCATAATTTCTCATTGAAAACATTCCGACAAAAATTGTACAAGACTGTATCACAGAAACCAAAACGTCTGATCGAATGAAAACCGTCAGGGCTAGTAGGAACATCCGGTCCTATTCACACGAAAGCGGTCGCAATGTCTCGTCTGAAATTGTAAATGGTATCGGAATAAAGGCAACTTTTCAAAAGGATTTATGTAGTAGGGCAATATTTGATATTTCGATTGCGAATTCAATATTAGCTATTGATCTGTTATATGTTGAAAGTCTTTTCTTTTTCTTTGTTTTTATTGTTTGTTTTGGTTACTGTTCTTGTTAGAATAATGAGGTTAACATCCGCCAAATACTTTTATTGATAATTCTCTGAGATTGAATTTGTTGTGATTACTTTCAGTGGCAGCAGTAGTAAAAATAGCGGTAGCAGCAACACGAGCAAAAGAAAATAGTGATAATTTTTGGATGGATTTATTGTCAATAGTATTTTAATTACGAGAATTTTCTAACATAATCTATTCTTACTCACTTAGGCCAAGACGACGTTGCACAATAGTCCTGGGTATGACGATAAACTACATCCAGCAGCAAGGCCTCTGACAAGAAGGTTTTGAGAAGCATGGAACTGCCTCTTAATTATTGTTGTTCCCAGGTCCACCCTGGCCCGAGTTAGGTTCCCATCTATGGTCAAATTAGGAACCCCAAACTAAAACTGGAACATTATGAAGATATAAAAATACATTTTTATAGTAAAAATACCAGCAATATATTTTCATAGTAAAAAGAAGTTATCAGCAATACATTTAAAAAAAAATGAAAATTGCCAGCAATACATTAGTCAGAACCTACTCGAATAACGTTTAAACAAAAATGAATTAATATATATATATATATATATAGTACCCAATTTCATTCAATTTCTACCGAATTTCAGTCACAAGGCTTGAATCAACCCGTGGAATGGTTTTGAAGCACTTTCCAAATCTATCCATTCCTGACAAATCAACCATGGTGAGACCGGGCTTTATGGTCTGAAAGCGAACGTTCTAACCGGCCACGCGCCCATACATATATATCTATACCATATATGTATATATATCTACATGTGTGTGTGTATATATATATATATATATATATATATATATATATATATATATATATATATATAAGTAATATTTATTATTAATTAATTATTCAAAAGGAGGAATTTATTTTATAGATTTGTTAAAAAATTAAATGTAACTGCGTTCGACCAGATTATAAATTTCGACATAAATCAAATCCGATAAAAAGTAAAAGGGTAAATAATGATTTTCATTTCGCTTAAATAGATTATTTCATATTTTATTCCGAAATTGTAAAGATGGATTTTCTACAATTTGAGTCATTGAATGATCAATAAAAAAACTAAAAAAACTGAGGATGATGATTTGTGCCAAATTATATATTGTTGAAAATTACATCTCTAATACTTGTTATGATTAATATCCCCTTACTGAATGACGGTATTATGAGAACTGCATCCATTTCGTTACATCAGAGACAAAGTATTATCCTCTTTTTAGAAAATTTGAGTGATTTTAATCTATTACCTATGCTCAGTTTATTTGAGTAAATAGACTTTTGATTTTCAGCAAACATTATCATTTCATTATATATACCGTGTGTAACAGCAAAATTGTCCAAATCTTGTAACAGCAAAATTATCCAATTTTTGAATTATGTTCTGAACCATTGCATCTTAGAAATGATTAAAGATATCCGACTGGAATTTTCCAAGATTTTTATAACACTATTGGACTCTACTTTGAGCAATAAGAATCTATGACTACACTCTAAGCTTAAGGAACGTGATGAAATCAATCAGAAACGAAAATGATATGTTCATTATTAATTAATCATAGCTAAGAATCGGTATCTCATGAAGGTTTGAAATAAGTATATATATATATATATATATATATATATATATATATATTATTCCAGGATCATTTTCCAACTTATTCAAGATGATCTTCGCCCTCTCTAACCTTCTAACTTTCTGTCCTGGAGTAAGAAGGTGTCTCACAGATTTCACGTACGATTTCATTTTCAAGTCTTTTTACACTGCTCTTTGGACTGTCATAGCTGGAACTCCACTCTCACGTTCCACATGTCTTATGGATTGAGTTGGATCTTTTCTAATTGATCTATTTAGCTCTAAGATGAAATGATGATCCCTCTTCTTGTTGTGACCTCCTGATCCAGGTTTCCACTCTACTGTTCCCTCTTTTTTCAACTTATTCACCGTTTTCTGGACGGTTCTTGAATGGACTTTGAAGATGAAAGCCAGAGTATAAATGTTGGTACCATTACTGAAGGCCTGAATGTTCTCTTTTCCACTCTTGTCAGTGATGCTTACGACAATTGGTATCAAGTTTGCTAAACGTCTTATCTGAAAGCCTGGCAAAAAATTGAATTGAGTCGGACCCTTTTTAATTGATCTCTTTAGTTCTAAGTTGAAATGATGATCCTTCTTTCTATTGTGATCCAGTTTTCCTCTTTACTGTTCCCTCTTTTGGAAACTTATTCACCTTTCTTTTGGTGGTTCTTGAATGGATTTTGACGATGGAAGCCAGAGTATGAATTTTGGTACCATTACTGAAGGCGCGATTGATTTTTTCCTCTCACCATTGTTCAATTGGAAAGACAGTGAGTCTGACACAAAATCAATTTTAACCTGCTCTATTTTGAGTTGAATAACTCAAAAGTTTTGTCAATGATTCTTACGAAAATGGTGTCAGGAGGTCTAAATATCTTATCGGAAACATGGAAAAAGTAACTCAATTAGCTTAGCTACTTTTTTTTTTTTTAGATATTAAACATTTTGTGTCATGGATAATTCTGGTGTTACACGATTTGGACAATTTAGCTGTTACAGCCGGTATATATATATATATATATATATATATATATATATATATATATATATATATATATATATAGGCACCTCGAAGTGATGTAATGGTTAGAAACTTGCTTGATCAATTACGACTGAGTAGTGCGTTCGATCCTCACTGGGTGCGCCATACTTCCGGCCTTGTGGCACAAGGCCGAAAGTATGGCACATCTAAGAGGGGCTTACAAAATTACTATATATATATATATATATATATATATATATATATATATATATATATATATATATATATATGTTTTCCTCCTTGCATCCACAGGGCCAGCTATGGTTTATATTGCAGTTATGCTGAGCGGACCTTAGTTACTCTTTCCGAGTGAGAGCTCATCATCTGACGTGATAAACAGTTTCTTCAACCATACCTGAACGCTCAAACCCTCGGTCACGATGACTTGTGACTTTGAGCAAGCACAACCATCGATCGACGGCCATCTACCCAGTTTCATATAAAAAATTAAAAAAAATTGTAAGGTATGATTTTTAACCACTTCGCAATAATGCCGCATGAGGGAATCGTCTCCCCAGGCCGATATTATCAAGAAATCAAACACCCCCTAACAAATGTACCACAGCGAGATTCGAACCTGGGTTTCATGGTCGGAACAATAACACACTAACCACTTAGAAAATGGGTTAAATCCGACATAATTTTTTAATTTATTTGTTTTAAAGTTATTTTGGGAATGGATACTAATATTTGAATAGATGGTGTGTTTTTGAGTATCCATTTCAAAAATAACGTTTAAATAAATAAACACACACACACAAGATCGAAGTATTTGCAGACATATGCATATATGGACTTTTGTCCTTGTTTTTGTGTTTTATATATATATATATATATATATATATATATATATATATATATATATATATATATATATATATATATATATAGATATATATATATATAGATATATATATATAGATATATATAGATATAGATATATATATTAATCCGCTACCTTGAGGGAACCTTGGGCCTTGAATTGGATGAAAAGTTAGTAAAAAGTTGATAGAGTAAAAATCAAAAGATTAACCGTTCATATGCTTAACATAAAACATGTTCTGTCGGGATAATTTATATTTAGTAGAAATAAGATCCGTTTTTGTTAGATTTAAATCGAATACATATATATGTATATATATATATTTCTGTATTCGATTTAAATTTTCATGAGAATCCAACAGAATGGTAAATATATAACAATATGTTGACATACTTCACTGAACAAATAGCGGCAGCACAAAAACGCATCTTATTTCTACTAAATATAAATTATCCCGACAGAACATGTTTTATGTTAAGCATATGAACGCTTAATCTTTTGACTTTTACCCTATCAACTTTTTACTATCTTTTCATCCAATTCAAGGCCCAAGGTTCCCTCAAGGTAGCGGATTAATAAATGAGGTTTTGTCTGGACATACGAAGGGAAAGGCGGAATTACGAAATAGGAGGATATGTACGATAGATAACGCTTATGTTTGTAGTGATCGGGGAATAATTTTGTCGGAAGCAGTGACTCCTCAGAAGATGATGGGATCTTTCTTCCTTAACTTTTGTTTGAAGTACTGTGTAATATCATTATAGGAGTAGCTAGGTTCGCCAATCGTCCTCCGCGGTCTTTTCAACAGGGGTAGAGCTTTATTCCTTGTTTCCTGTTTAGGGTTGGCTTTACGGTTCCTTATAAAGTCTATTTCTAAACTATAATTTTAACGTTTCTGACTTAATTCTGAAATGTTATTCCTTAATTAAATATTGACCTCCTCAAGTCTAGAAAGCTGTTATCTTTCCTGCATAGCACCAAGAACGTCACTACTTGTTATTTCTTGCGCTAATGCAAGACCACACAGTAACCGTTTAACTTGAGTGGCTCTTGGGTCTTGTATTGAAAAAATCACAACATCTTGATAATGTCATTATTTTCACTGTGGACCCCAGGAATGAGCGAAAATGGCCACAATGTGGTGCAACGTGGTGGTCACTCGTCAGTGACGTGTTTAGGCGAAGCAGTAAACCCACCGTGATTCCAAACCATTATTGAATTACCACCAGCCTGCGTGTTGACATTTTTTAGAACTGAGGTCCGTGATTTCATGGGGTCTACGACACATCTGAATGCCACCGTCGGACCGAAACAACGGAAATTTTGACCACAGCACATACTGCCAATTAGAGATCAATTATCGATGCTAGAAGCACAAGTGAGGGGCTGTCCAGTGACGTGGTGTAAACAGTGGTTATTTTCTGTTTATTCTGCTCCCATAAATCTTAGA
>OZ038476.1:75960999-75965999 GCA_964036315.1 Acanthosepion esculentum
CTATTTACGATATCATGTCAGCATTAAAGTAATTATCAGAATATTAAATTCTGTGGAAAACTACTAGGACATTTTTAGTCTACCAATTCGACTTGACTTAGTCCATTTCACTTTAACAGATAAATACATATAACAAGAAAAATGTCGTGGATTTATAACTTTTCAAACATCAAAAAATTCTCACTTGATCGAATTGAACAAGAACTCTAGCGTCGCGGCATCGCACGCTCCAAAACATATATTCAACTATCAAGATATAGCATAATTTAAAAAAACATCTTTCGGTCTACACCTATTTCGTCTTAATGTTTACCTGTGAATGGGAAAATTGCGCCCTGAAGATGACAAATGAAATTGTCAAAAGTACTTGGCATATGTTTTTCATCTGACAACGACTCGAATATAAGGATCTTTTTATTCAAGGAATTGATATTAAGTTAATGTCTGATTAAGTCGCGTTAGCGAAGTGATTTCGCCATGAATCACATTAACATTGCTATTTAATTCTTTTATAAATTCTTTTCTTTTATAGATATATATATGTGTGTGTGTGTATGTATATATATATATATATATATATATATATATATATATATATATATATATATATATATATATATATATGTAAGTATATATATATATATATATGCGTGCGCGCGTGTGTGTATTTGGGTAGAATATCTTCATTCAGGCATCTTTGGTTGAATAATCTATACATATGTCTATTTTCTTTTAATCCTCAAGAACGTAGGGTTCAGTGGAAGACATGATTATTCTATTTTTTTAGTCGGGGATGGGGTTTATAAGGAATTGTACAAAGCTGCCTTACTTGAAGTGTTCAAAGTGTCCTCCCTCGTTTTCAATTTATACCAAACAGAGCCCAGACTGGAAAAAAGACTCGCAGAGTTTTTGATACCATGTTCCTCAAACTTTGATTGAGTGATTTGAGCCTTCATTTTCTGAATGGTATGAGACCATTCACGATAAATAAAGCCTTTCATAATCCCACAAAGAAAGAAATCGAAAGGTGTTATGTCTGGAAAGTATGCCGGATTGCGGTGTCAGATCTACTTTCTGGGGATGCTTTCAACCCACTGGCGAAGCAAAAACAAAAAGAATTAACTTAGAAAATGAATAAGCCGGGAAACAAATATTAACATTGCATCCCAGAATATGTGAGCTAGTTTTTATGTATGCGTGTATGTACCTTACTATTCTAAGCATTATTTTGTGGATACCCATGTTTGATTTGACGCCTTGTATGTTTTTAATTTTTTCTTTTTTTCTTCATTAAAAAATTACTTCTACAGACATTTGCTTTCATGAAATTAAATAAAGAAAGTATCCGCTCAGCAGGATTCGAACCAGCGTCCCCCTTTGTAGGAGAAACTACTGTCTGACAAAGTATGCCTGAGACTGCTATTCCTGCTTTATAAATAACTTTGTTTATATTTCGCTACGAAAAAAAAAATGGGGAAATCTGACCTCTCGAGAAGATCTGAAGGCTCGTGATTTACAAAGAAGTCCACATATGGAGCAAGAGTGAGGACTGTGAGATGAGATCACTGTTAGATTGTCTGACCTTTTAGATCTTGCTCTCGCTTCTTGAAGATGATTCAGTCAAGCAGAATGAAAACAGGTAATAAATAATCCGTTGGTATATAATTCAAGTGCATCCTATTAAGACAATATTAAATATTGAATATTAAAACTGATTCAAACATAGAGCTCATTGGTTTTATAATAAACAAAGCAATATATTTCATACAATCGGAACTAAGATTATGTAAATGATCATCTCAAACCGTCAATGTATGATAAAATTTTGAAATAAAAAATAGCCAGACAGAGGAAAAAAAGAAAGGAAGAAAAAAATGGAAAGAAGAAGAAGAAGAGAAAGGAAGGTAAGGTAGCAAAGGAAAACATGAAGTATTGTAAGTCTTGATATGAGTGGTAGTCAGAGGAGAAAGGAAGGGAAAAAAAGAAAGGGGAAAAGAGATGACTTATTTATTATTATCCAGTAGTAATCAGACAGTAGTTTAGACTTAAAAGAAACCTTCAGAGATTAAAAAATATATAAAATAATAAGAGATAAACCCAAAAATATGAAAGAGAGATAATTCAGAATTAAAGAATATTAAAATAATCAATATATCCGAAATGAATATTAAAAGAGATATAAAAAATTAATATAATTTACATAATGGTATTTTAATTCCGATTGTAATATATATATATATATATATATATATATATATATATATATATATATATATTCTTATCCTCGATGAATATAACATGTATAATATAAAAAATCCCAAAAAAGAACATTCAGTAATATTTGTACTTTATCTAATTTTCAACTGATTTCTAATCTAAATTGAATATTTGAATAAAAAGTAAAATATTACAGCTCATCATCGTAATAATAATAATAATAATAGTTGTAGCAAATTTTCGTAAAATGTTTAATTATCATAATTTAATATCTATAAATATTTGCATATTAATTGTTCTGATAAACGTTCGTCTATGGTAGCTAGACTTTATGAATTAAAACGCAGTACTGGATTGGCGGGAAAGTTTCAGTTTTAAAATTGAAAAGGCTAGATATAACCGTAAATTCTATGCTAACGGTTTTTTTTTCTCGCACTTCTCGCCTGTAGAACTTTTTCCTGGGTTCTGGCTTTCCAATCAAGTTTGATCTTCAAAAATGTAAATGCAATGTCGATCGTTACCTTCTGTCTTCTTAATTCCTGTTCTTTTATTGTTCTCTTTCCGAGCTTACGGCGATATCACGTTGAAACACCGGTGCCCGTACAATCACCGAAGTTAAGCAACGTCGAACCTGCTTAATAACTAGATAGGTGACCACTTGTTAATATCAGGTGTTGTAAGCGTCGATCGGAGAGCCGAGTTCCAATTCCAGTTGAGTTCATTATATGCACCTACGCGCCAATACACTTGGGAAAGTTATGTATCGACCACTTCACCCCAAACTCTGGGTTAATTAATAAGAGTTGTATCACTAAAGTATTGCTCACTCCCCAAAACAAATTCTTGCTATCAAAAGATATTTTCTGGCTTTAAATAATCTGCAAAGGTTGATAAGACGTAACAAATGAATGACTCAATCAATTACCGTTCTCTCTCCTTAATATTTTTCTTTCTTTCATATCCATTCGCACTCAATAGCCTCTTACGCCTCAGTGGCTTTATTGCCTTGCTTGGGTGGAAACGATTAAAAAAAATATTTGTTCAAAAATTAAGCTCAGAATTATATATATAGTTATATACATTTTCTAATGAAAAAAAGCAAAACAGCAAGAAATATTCATTCAGCTGTTAAAGTTTAAAGAAATAATTAAAAGATTTTATTCTGGGTGCGTATTTTTGCATTTCAGTGAACTTGTGGAACTATTTTTGCTTCCTTATTTGAAATTTTTTCCAGAGTTTAACAAGCGACCATCCGTAAAAGATCTGAATATAGATGATTTCCGTTTTTCTTAGCGAAATACAAGCTTATCAACTAACTTAATTATCGATTATAATAATAATAATAATAATAATAATAATAATAATAATAATAATAATAATGTCATTCAGGAAATGATACAATTTGATAAAGGAGAACATTTTTTTTAATGTTTTGCTAAGAGGTCTGATCAAAAAATATAGGGACTATTGTTGTGGTACCGGAGATAAAGTAAGCAGAGTGAAGCAACTTGGCACAGATTGACTTTGAACTCTGTTGCGCATACACACCAAGATATAACATTATTGCCCACTTTCGTTGTTTATAGCAGTGCTTGTAAGGAAAGTGCGTAGAGTGTGGTCGTCTCACCAGACCAGAGAGATTCCATCAGTGGGCATGGCTCGTGCCGCAATTCTGGGCCAGGGACAGTCATTCCCCATATGCCTTAGATCACGCTGCCTTCCAGCTATTTTTTCAAATCCCACTTGAAAAGGAAAAAGATTTCAAGGCGTCGAGGAAATCCAAGAGAAGGCGAAGAGGCAGTTGATTGCTATACGAAAAAATGAGTTCCAGGAATGCGTCCATCAATGGAAACGACACTTGATAAATTGTGTGATTGTGGGTTCAAAAGGAGACTTATTCGAAGGAGATTAAACGCTGAATTGATGTGTTGTAGTTTACTTTTATGGCACCATTCCCGATACATTTGACCAGACATTGCATATATACATATATATATATATATATACATATATATATATATATATATATATATATATATATATATATATATATTAGGTTGGTGCAAAAATAATGTCGTTTTCTCACATGAAGTTGAACGTCAAAAAACGACATTATTTCTGCACCAACCTAATATATATATATATATATATATATATATATATATATATATATATATATATAGGATGCGATGGATAAATTGTCGATATTTCCTATTTTTAATTTCGCGCCTGCGCATTGTTTGTTTTTGAGTTTGTCAACTGTACAGTATAGTAGGGTCGGGTAGGCACCGTCTGTGAGAAAAATAGCACCATGTCGCAATTCACTCCACCAGAAATTTTGAAATGCCATGCTGTACTGCTTGGCATTCGCACCGGAAACCCTAATACGAGCATTTCAGTGTCTGTGGTTGTCAATCCGAAAACAGTGCAGAGGATTCAGAAAGAGTTGGATGATTCTAAATGTGATTACGAAGGGGTTTGGAGTGATCGCTAGTGATGGCGACATAATGCCTTCATTCATCTTCCCGCAGGGCGTCAGACTCCACAGAGGCCTATATCAAGTACCTTCCGGGGGCTGTGCTGCCCTAGATCAAGAGGGTCACTGCTGGAAGACCCTATGTCTGGCGACAGGACTCTGCACCGTGCCACAAAAGAAGGAGAATCCAGTCATGGCTGTCAGACAATTTCTGCGATCACATCACCTCTTACATCTGGCCACCTAATTCCCCAGACTTGCAACCTTGATTATTATGTGTGGGACGCAATTGAGCAAGAGATCAACA
>OZ038476.1:75973499-75978499 GCA_964036315.1 Acanthosepion esculentum
ATATATATATATATATATATATATATATATATATATATATATATATATGCATGTATACATTACTGTGTAAAGAAGGCTATATATAAGCATATACACCTAAATCAATTTTTTTATTTAGATGTGTATATATATTTAGAGACACATTGTCATATGTATTTATATATATATATATATATTCATGTAATGAGTGTGTATGTTCCCACCTGAAGAGTGTGATCAAAGTTAAATATAGGTATGTCAGGTTTGTAGGTCCAAAATCAATCAATGGTGTCACATTTCACTTAGTATAGATATACATATACATATATATAAAGTATATTTAGGCAGCAAGTATTCATCCAAACAAGTCTGATTAAAAAGAACTGACAAGATCTGTTTGTTAAATATTTTATTGTATTTCTCGAATTTTCAGATAAAGTGTTGAGTATTGTACTTGTAGTTTTGGATAACCTGTCCAAAGTTCATATTCTGTTATTGAACAAAAATAACAAAATATATACTTTGGACAGTTTATCCACAACTTTGAGTAGAATACTCAACACCTTCAGAAAATTTCAAAAATAAAATAAAAAAAATAAACAGACAGACCTTATTGGTTCTTTTTAATCAAAATTGTTTGGATATATATATATAGATATAGAGATATAGGTAGTAATCCATTGGTATATAATCCAAGTGTATCCTATAAACACAATATAAAATATTAAATATTAAAACTGATTCACATATAGAGCTCAATGTTTTTAAATAAAAAGAGCAATATATTTCATACAATCAGAATTAAGATATCCTACTTCTGACCTGGGTTTGAATTTCATCACGGTTGATTTGTCAGGAAGTAGACTTCCTGATGTTATCGGTCAGGAGGGGGCAATCCCAGCACTCAGGGCCTTTGGAAAGTGCCTGAAAGCCATACCACGGTTTAACCAAAGCCTTGTGAGTGAAATTGGGTAGACGTCGATAGCAGTCCGAGCACAAAGTCACAAGTCATCACGACCAAGCGTTTGAGTTTCCTAGCTTTGTTCGGATTGTTGATCTCGCTATATAACACGCTCTCTCCTAGAAACTGTAACTAAGATCTGCTCAGCATAGTTTCAATATAAACCACAGGTTGGCTCTGTGGGTGTTGAACACGCACAAATATGCTTGAGCGAGCGTCTGCAGTAGGGATTAGCTAGCCACCCTAATAAACGTGTGGCCAGCTACTATATTATATATAGTTCAGGTAATAAATCCATTGGTATATAATCCAAGTGGATCCTAATGATATAAAATATTAAAACTGATCCACAAAAATAGCTTAATGTATTTATTATAACAGAGCATAAAAATCACATGATAGAGAAATCCAAAATTTTTCACTATTTCAACTACGGTCTATGCGTTAGCACTTTTTGACTCAAATGGTGGGCAGGTATAATGTTAGAAACTTAAAATTAAATATTTTTAAATATATTTTTTTTAAAAAAGGGGCAGTCATTGAAAATATGATAATAATATATTGAGCTAACCAGACAAAAACCCGAGTGGTGGTTAGGGGAGGCTGATGTTCTCTGGCTTAAATGGAAAAAAATTTTACACAAATCTGACCCAGATATTAATTCTAACATCCCAAGTAGGGGTTATGAAAAAGAATCAAAGGGAAATTAAAGTAAAGCCAAAAAAAAAAAGGAAGTTAAAAAAAAAAACAAAGTTAAAAACAGAAATTATTAGTAATATAACAAAAACCAGAAAATAAAAAATATTTTTTCCTTTAAAAATGACCAAAATATGATAGCAAATAAAATAAAATTAACCATCAATTTTAACTAGTTTATATTAAGAAAAAAATTGAAAATTTTTAAAAATTATTAAAATACTTAAAATTATATATATATATATATATATACATAAAAAATTAAAAATTAAAAAAATAAAAATAAAATCAATAATTAAAATATAGTTAAATAAAAAATATATAATAATTAAATTAACAATTAAAAAAAATTAAAAATGAGTAAAAATAATTTTAAAGTTTCTAACATTATATCTGCCTACCATTTGAGTCAAAAAATGCTAACGCATACACGTTAGTTGAAATAGTCTATTCTCATGAGATCATTTTGGATGTCTTTATTGTGTAATATATATATATATATATATATATATATATATATATATATATATATATATATATATATATATATATATATATATATATATAAATATATATATATATTAGTAGTAGTAGTAATCTTATAAGTATAAGTAATTTCAGTCGTTTCGGAAAACTTTCGGTTTCTTGATTTGCAAAAACTCAAATCAATATCAAAGGGACAAAAGGTATGAAAAAAAAAAAGAGCCGAGAACATGAATTCCTGTCAAAAACAATCGTTCAGCATGCAGGTCCAAAACCCAAAGAAAAAAAAAACGATATGAGTATGCAACTAACTAAATAAAGTGCTCAATACAGTAAGTAGAGCAGACCTAGTTAAACCTAGAGAGCCAGACAAACCTACCAAGTTTTCACCTAAGTGGATCGTCAGGGAAGTCTGGCTCCAGCAAAATATGTTATATATTCATATATATATATATATATATATATATATTCATAGTGTAGTTTTGGGAGATACTTCATAGGAAAAAATGCATCTTATAAGCAGCGAAATATGTTATATATTCATATATATATATATATATATATATATATATATATATATATATATATATATATATATATATTTGATGCATTTTTTCCTATTCAGTATCTCCCAAAACTACACTATGAATCAAAGCCTGGTTACTGGGAATTTTGCGAGATCGTTACTTTCAGTAAATTTTACACTGTAAACTTCTTCCTTTTCTTTTTTTATGTGCTGTGTGCGTTCAGGACGTAGGCAATCATGGCCCGCCACATCTTCTTATCCCTTGTAGCTCTTAATAAGTTTTGTCTTTTTTTTATTTAAACAGAATTTAACCTCATTTTCCTATCCAAATTTACCTCTATCTAATTTAAAATTAGTGCTCCATCCTAGTTTGTGATGAAGTCGTAATGATTAGTAAGGATTTCAGGCTGCAATAAAGTTATGTTTTAGTGGCATTATACACTCTAAGTTCTCTTCTTATTATTATGTTCTAAATAGTTACCATAAATTTGGTACTTCTTCTCAGCCTGTGATGAATTTGTAATTAGTCAGGTTTTCATTCTGTAATATGCTATTCAGAGGGTAAAACTTGAGATCGTGAGATATCTATGAAGTACAGGGAAAAAACATTTTCTACGATTTCTTCCTTCAAAATATTTTATAAGCAGTGAAAATCACTATATATACATAGAATTGAGTCACTGTCAGTCACTGTGTGTTTATCTAAATCTAAAAATAAACACGCTAAAATTCCCCTTCATCCCTGCCGTGAGTCGACGGCTTAGTGGTAGAAGTTCCGACTGATGCCAATTCAGTCGGGTTTCGATCCTAGCTAGAGACAACCGGACGTCAAGCCACACTGATGAGCTGTGAAACAGCGAAACAGTCTGTCTGTGGATGACAAATATATATATATACATACATACATACATATATATATATATATATATATATATATACATTGTTTTTCACTGCCTTTTTAATACAGAAATATTAAAAATATATATATTGTTTTTTAATAAAGAAATATTAAAAATATATATATTGTTTTTCACTGCCTTTTAATACAGAAATATTAAAAAGTCAGATCCAAGAAGAGAGCTCAATGTATAAAGTATACAGAGCAATATAATTCATAGTAAAAAAAAACATAAAATCACATTAAAGATGGTAATAAATTTATTTCAACAGATAATCTTTACCTGCCTCTACAGACTGATACATTTTTATAAAGTAAAAAGAAAATTATTAAAATGTATCTGTCTGAAGAGGCAGTTCAAAATTATCAGTTGAAATAAATTTATTACTATCTTTAATATGATTTTAAGTGTTTTTAATATGCATTATATATATATATATATATATATATATATATATATATATTTTTTTTTTTAAGCGTATCACCCCAAGCAAGGCTGGAGGCCACTATCACGCAAGGGGTTAAAGAAGGGTTGGAGGAAGAGCAGATAGGAGTGGTAAAGGAGAGGATGTGGAGAAAGAGAAAGACAGTGGGTCGATCAAGGCAAGTGGGTTACAGAAGATTTGGAGCGAGAGCAGATAAGAATGAAAAATGAAAGGATGTGGAGAAGGGAAGTGGACAGATCAAGGCAACTGGAGATGTCGATTGACGTTACACTTAAACCGTTGGAGATTGTATTTGTCAGGGAAACAGTAATAGGGAAGGGAGTTCCATAGGCGAGATGTGCGAGACATGAAGCTATTGGAGTAGAAGAGACATCTACATCTAACAGTTTCCACAGTGTAGGGGGTGGGAGCGGGATGCCAGCCTTGTGGGACGTTTAAATTCACAAGGCCTAGGGACAAGCGAAAGCAGCTCCTCGGAGCAATTACCATGAAAGTACTTGTAAAAAAGGCAGAGCGAGGCAACATCACGTCTGTGAGAGAGCGACTGCAGACGAGATGACAGATCAGGGCCAATCACGTTGCCTATCCGTCTCTGGATCTTATCAAGAACCCTGAGGCAAACAGCAGGGGCCCTAGACCATATATGGCAGCAATACTCCATGCAAGGGAGAATGGTCGATTTATAGACTTGGAGGATCGATTCCGGGGAGAAAAATTTCCTGGCTCGGCACAAGGAATGTGCGTGTGTATGTTTTCTGTCACACGAAAAGGAAAGTTATTTTTTAAATTTCATAAAAAATAGAGCTATTTTGAATATGTTGATTTTATTCGTCAACAAAAAATTGTATTCTGTATCCAGTTAAAATATTATAAAAAAGGAAACTTATACTTAGAATCAGAAGGAGACAGTTGAAATTCCTTGCATGCATAGTGAGGAAAGAATGCTTGGCAAAACTGATACTTGAATGGAAGAGATACTTAAAAGGCAAATATTGCTAAGAGCTAGAAAAG
>OZ038476.1:75983499-75998499 GCA_964036315.1 Acanthosepion esculentum
ACCCAACACCGCAAATTGCTACAGAATCAAACAAGGAAGCCACTCAAAATAAATCTTACCAAAACAGAAACTCTGATCTGGAATTGGAATGAAAATAATAATTTCACTTACCCTGATTCCAAGATAAAAATTCAGGATAGGAATTTAGTAAATAGAAAAACCCCACAAACATTTATATTAAATTTAGGAGGTCAGGAAATTGAATATAGAATAGGCTGTGCTAGAAGTAGTTACACCCAACACTCCAAGTTGCTACTTATCCAAAACATTAGCCTTAAAATTCGAATCATGTTCTTAAATAGCTTTGTCATATCAAGACTTTCATATGGATGCCATGCATGACATCAAACCCTTTCAGAAATACCTAAACTGTCAGCTGTATATGCTCACTTCCTCAGATCGATGGTTAAAATTGGCTTTGAGCAAATGAAGTCAGTAGGGCTTAGTGAAGACCATTCTTCCAAAAACCTCATGGACTAGAACTTCTCAGTTGAGCTTCATGCTGAAAACTTTTCCTTAGTAGATGAAAAAAGATCCCTCCTTGTCAAATTTACCACAGAGAGAATCAAACGTATACTTCATGGTTAGATGACCAATTTTCTAAATACTCAGCCATATACCTATAAAAATAACTTCCCCAGAATCTACCTTATTCAACAAATAGATATTTATTTAGATATGTAAGGCTACTATAGTGAAACTCCCAGTGAGGACTAAATTTAATAATAATTTTCAAGACCAGCTGTTTTTTTTTTTATTTTTAATATATTTTCTATGGCTTATCAACCTTTTGTAGGTTATTTAAAACCAGAAAGTATTTTTAGATTGTAAGAATTTTTTGGAGATAATAATTATTTGCTTATACAACTCCTACTAATTAACCCATAGCTGGAGGAAGAAGAGGTGAATTTATACTGTTTCCAAGAGTAGCTGAATGTATGTAAATATAATATAATGAACCCAATTGGAATTGGAACTCAGATCACCAATTTCTAATTTCCAAGCCATTATCCATTTCACTACCGGCACATGCAAGCTGACAACACCTGGTATTCCCAAGCGATCACCCAACAGATACTGATCAGGTTTGACGTTGCATAACTGTGGCGATCATACAAACATAAGTTTAGGAAGGAAGCCCACATCTAAACTAGAAAGAGTAATAACATTTCAGTCAGTTATGTGCCATGCGTGATACATGTTTAGGCGATCATATATCTTTTGATACATGACTGACGAGGCAGATGTTTTCCTGCAGTAGGTTGCCATTTCTTTATACAGCAGACCAGTTGTTATCCAAGGATATTGAACCCGGTCTGTCCTGCTATTTACCCATAGCTGGGGGGGGGGCGGGAGAAGTAGAGGATTAATACCTTTCCCAAGAGTATTAGCACATAAGTGAATGAAACGGATTCCACTGGAATTCAAATTCGGCTCTCTGATTCCTCAATCCGAGCCGCTATCCATTACTCCACTGTAATGGACCTAATTTCTTGAAAAATGTTTAAGAGAAAGCTTTTGATAAATTTCAACCCATGGTAGAATGCTTTCAAGTAAGAAAACAACTCATATTAGCATTACCATTAATATTATATTATTTAATTTTTTTCTTTACTAAACTTTGCCCAATATTTGAGAGTCACTCAAAATAGAGGATTAAAGTCAAGTGTAGCTTAGATGTGGCTCAAGGTTGAAGGTGTGGATCACCGAGGGAGGATTAAACTCACTATGCAGTCATAATTACTGTAATGAGACAAGCTTACTAACCATTACACAACCTCAAAGAGAATTATGGTTTTCTAAGCATAGCTTAGATAAGGTACAAGGCCGAAAGTGTGGAGCACCCAATGAGGATTGAACCCACTATTTAGTCATAATTGATTTGATGAGGCAAGCTTGCTAACCATTACACCACCTCAAAGCACACCATGGTCTCCTAAGCATAGCTTAGATATGGCACAAGGCTGAAAGTGTGGAGTACCCGATAAGGATTAAACCCACTATTTAGTCATAATTGATTTGATGAGACGAGCTTGCTAACCATTAAACAACGTCAAAGGGCCCATTAATGATTTTCTAAACATAGCTTAGATGTGGCTCAAGGTTGAAGGTGTGGATCACCCAGGGAGGATTAAACTCACTATGCAGTCATAATTACTGTAATGAGACAAGCTTGCTAACCATTACACAACCTCAAAGAGAATTATGGTTTTCTAAGCATAGCTTAGATAAGGTACAAGGCCGAAAGTGTGGAGCACCCAATGAGGATCGAACCCACTATTTAGTCATAATTGATTTGATGAGGCAAGCTTGCTAACCATTACACCACCTCAAAGCACACCATGGTCTCCTAAGCATAGCTTAGATATGGCACAAGGCTGAAAGTGTGGAGTACCCAATGAGGATCAAACCCACTATTTAGTCATAATTGATTTGGTGAGGCAATCTTGTTACTGATTAAACCACGTCGAAGTGCCCATAAATGATTTTCTTGGGAAAAACTAAGCGGAACTTTCTTTTTGAATTTGACAAATTTGGAAGGTATTCAACCTATGGAGTTGCAATAAAAGGCAATAATAAGATGAAGAAAAAAGAACTGACCAAAATTAGTAAGGTAGCTATTATTACTATCTACTAGTCAGGTACATGTCACTCTCCTGATGGTAAGATGGTCAAGCTTCAGATTTAAATCGTTTGTCGCTTTAAATTACTACATTTATTAGAAAATGTATTCAGTTTTAAATACAGAAGGAGTTGTAAAATATTATTTCAAAAGGCTGCATATTTTAACTTATATATTTTTCCTGTTACCCAGGGTAGTTGCCAGGTAGAATGGGAAATTAGTGTTTGCGAAACAGATGCCCATTTTGCTTTCATTCCAATTGTGTACTTTTACTTTTAGCATGTGCATATGGACATTTTAATCTAATGATAGACCTAATCTTTTTTTTAAATCAAAAAATATAATTGTATTTATTACCAAATGATTTTCAAAACACTCAATAAAATTTGATTTTTTTAGGGCTTAAAAAATGAATTTTTTTTTTTTTTTTTATTGCCTCCAACTTTATGATTTTGTTCCTCAGCCCAGGGTAAGGATTGTGCAGACTTATTAGGAGGTGAAATTGTGTGTGGATGCATGTGTGCATGTGCTTGTGTTCCCAGCATGCCTATATACATGCATGCAAAAGTCACACACAGTGTATGCTAGATAGAGAATCAGACCATTTTTTACAATATGGATTTATTTTTGTTCCTTTTTGGTGAATGTTCAATCCAACTTTATTTTTTGGGGGTTTTTTGTCCCATATTTCTTCTAGTACCAATAAAATAACTTGTATTTATTAATTTGCAGACAAAAAAAATTAGTAGATTTACTTTTCTGACCAATTTCTTTATCTTTTCAGTCAGTTTTTACCAATCTCTCTCGTTTCTTTCTCCCTAAAAAAAAAGAATCAAATTAAAACTTGTCTTAATAAATATACATGTATATCTGGCAAATTCTTACACTCCCTTAAACACGTCTGGTTTCAGGTTGACAAAACAATGGCAAGGAAACAATAAGAAAGCATGGAACTTTGGTCCAAGGATTCAAAGTTCACAGCTATATTGCTGGGGGACAGATGATATTCTTTGATTGAAGAAGGATAAAAAATAAAAAAATCTCTTAAT
This sequence comes from Acanthosepion esculentum, assembly GCA_964036315.1. Classification (NCBI taxonomy): domain Eukaryota; kingdom Metazoa; phylum Mollusca; class Cephalopoda; order Sepiida; family Sepiidae; genus Acanthosepion; species Acanthosepion esculentum. Next base: position 75,987,172 of record OZ038476.1, read on the forward strand.
ATCAAAGTCAGGGCAGATATAATTTAGCAACAGTAAACAGTAACAAATAACTGTTATAAAATTTAGCTGAAATTTTATTTTTGAAGTCCATAGTTTCAGTGTGAAGAAAAACTAGATCAGCCTATTTGGGAAAGTAATTAATCATCACCACCCAACTAAATTCAATTGATTTATTGGTTAAAACTAAAAAAAAAAAAAACAGCTCTTCATTGTATTTAAGTTGTGGTCACATCTGGAAATACAGTTAACTAGGTATCTTTTCATTCATGAGGAAGCTACACATCAAAGAGATTAACATAGCCAATCAATGATTTGCCTATTCTGTGTATGTTGACTATTCACTGCATCATGTGAAATTGATTATTCTCAACCAATATCTACCATGAATACCTATCAACTTCAGCTGTTCTGTCAGAACATTGAGCACTGAAATTCTGCAAACCATTTTCAACATTCTTGATTTACAGTACCTTCTCCATAAACTTTATAAATCTTTTTGGAATACGAGATACATTTTTACCTTTTTGAAAATAAAAAATATATATAACAAGCTGAAAACATTGCTTATTTTTCCTATCTGTCATGTTAGATAATAAATAAAAATATTTCAATTTTGACAATTCTTTTTCAAAATAAGGTGCTGAGATGACAACTATCACACTACACTCAACAGTGAACTTTTTTTTTTAATTAAGAGGGTCACCTTATACCTAACTAATGGTCCTAGGAACATTCTACGAACATTCGCCATAAACATTTTTGCTGTAGGAATACTCACCTCAGGAATTTTTGCTGTAGAAAACGTATAAGATTTCTGCTGTAAGATAATTTTGTCACATTTTTTTTAATATACGAAGAACCTTGTTATCAGGTATATCTGGCTAACACTATTGTTACTTCGATTTAAACATTTTAATAAGTGAAGTTATACTAACATGCACTCAAATTTGTGGGAACTAATTGCATATTTGAAAAACGCAAGAGACATTAGCAAAAAAGAAAAAATGTGATTTAGATCAAGGAGATGCAGTACAAATAAAGAAAATATATATTGATATTAATGCAAGACTTCAGCAGAAAATGCTTCATTACAGTCCAATGCGAAAAAACACATTATTTACAAAGCACTGCTTGGAATTTGCACAAATTTTAAATTTCTTTGTTAATTTGATATATTTTTAGTCTTTAATTTTTTAAATAAATGTTTAACTTTTTAATTTCTTTTCTGATGTTTGACCCTGTAAAAAAGACATCCATATATACTTGATAACAAAGTAATTTTCATATTAAATTGAACATTACTCCAAAAGGGACGTTCATGACAAGGGTATTGGAAAAAAAATATGTAGTGAAATTGTCTTATGGCAAAAATCCTATACAATAAAGTTTCCTATGGCGAAAATTCCTGAGGCGAGTTTTCTTACTGCAAAAATATTTAAACGGTGAATGTTCCGGATACACTAACAGTTATACATATCAGAATTATCAATCTTTAATTGATCATTTTCAGAAGATTTTCAAGTCAAAGAAGGGGGAAATAATGGCTGGCTGCCTGTTTCTGAATATACCTGTCTGCTAGGGAAGCTAGATAATCTCTTTTGCCTTCTCATGCACATTTGTGTTTGTTCAACACCCTCAGCGCTAACTGATGCTTGATACTGTAACTATGCTGAGCTGACACAAGATACAGTTTCAGGAAGAGAGTTAACAATTTGGTATGATAGGCTCAAACAATTAGTCACAATGACTTATGACCATCAATGGCTTCAGAACAGTTTTCTCTACTCAGTTTGACACAAAAGATCAACTTGTGATATGGATTTCAGGTACTTCTCAGTGGTGCTTCATGCTGGCATCATCTCCCTAGTACATTATCAAGAAGACCCCAACTTGTCAAATCAACCACAGGGAGATTCAAACACAGTTTTCATGGTTGGAACACCAATTTTTTAATTACTCAGCCATATGCCCATTGAAATGATTTCCACAAATCTACCAAATAGATATTTATTTACATATGTAAGGTTACTATAGTGGAACACTCAGGATCAAATTCAATAATAATTTGCAAGACCTGATGGGTTTTTTCATTGTTTGATTGTTTTTTTTTTATCAACCCATTGTAGATTATTTAAAGCCAGAAAATATTTTTTGATTGTAAGATTTTTTTTATCTTTTGGAAATAATGATTTAGTGATACAAGTCTTACTAATTAACCCATAATTGTGGAGGGAAATGGGTGGATTCATACCTTTCACAAGAGAATTTGTGCATAAGTGAATCTAACGAACTCAACTGGAATTGGAATTTAGCTTTCCGACTAATAATTCCAAGCCATTATCCATTACAGTGCTTGGTATTCCCAAATGGTCACCCATCTAGGTACTGACCAGGGCTTGCTTTAGATTGGTGATCGTACAGGAATCAGTGTTTCAACATGATATGGCCATAAGCCAAGCAAGATTCAAGTTTCCAGTCAGAGAACTACATCATCCTCAAAAATCACCCATGATATACTGTTTGTTTACTTATTGCAGTAGTTGTTGTAGTAGTAGTAGAAGTAATAGTGGTATAAAAAATTAACTTGTTTGAATTTCTTAAATGAAGTTTTAGTTTACTTCTCAGCTCGTTTTTGATGAAGTTCAGGCGAGTATATTTTCGGCTGTGTTTTTTTTATAAAGTAAGAAACAGAGATCGGAAATAAAATCGCTTTAGTCTGATTTAATAGATATTCTTTAAACTGAAACATCTTAAACACAGGGACACATGAAATGCAAAAAGGAAGAAAAAATCATTGCGAATGGCTTATGAGACTAGTAAACATATTATTATGTTGATAACAAATGCAATTGAACTGCCTTAATAATAACAGTAATAATAATAATACAAAGCATGGCTTTCATGGCTTCTAATCTGAATTGATTGATTTTAACATGTTTTGTACTTGGGAATTAAGATGGGCTACAGCAAATATCCCATTCATTACCACAGATTTGCTTGTCAGTTGCTTGACTTTAACAAATTGGGTATGCCCCCAAGAGGCTGACACACGGTGCATCTCAATTTATGAGCAGGAGTAGTAGGGGAATATCATGGCTAGGTATTGAGAGGGTTTTTTTTTAGTTTGAAAGATAAGGCAGCAGAGGTAACTTAGGAGCCATATCTAAATACTTGGGAACACCCTCAACCAGAGATTGTCTACATAGACTACAGTACAGTTATGTACCATGCGTGATACACGCTTAGGCAATCATGTATCTTTCGATGCATGACTGACAAGGCAGATTTTTTTTCCTGCAGTAGGTTGCCATTTCTTTCTGCAGTAGACCAGTTGCCATCAAAGGCTATAGAACCTGGTTTGTCCTGCTATTTAATCATAGCCTGAGGAGGAGAAGAAAAGGATTCATCCCTTTCCCAAGGGTATTAGCACCTAAGGGAATGTAATGGATTCAACTGGAATTCGAACTCAGCTCTCCGTTTCCTCAATCCAAGCGGCTATCCATTACTCCACCTTGCCTCCTATCTAAATTAGATTAACCAAACTAAAGTTATTTCAAATTAGGCCCAACCAGCAAAGTTATGTGCTGCTTTTACCCAAACCTTTCACCAAACTGCACATATTTGGCTGTGATGCATTTGCCTGTTATAACCCTTATCAGACTAGGGTGTCATGATGGGGTATATTACAACCTTCTTGCTTGTTAGGCAACATCCAAGAAGATATTTCATTTGAAAAATATTCTGTTATACACTGAAGATAATTTTTCCTGGTTAGCACTTGGGGCATTTCCTGAAGTCTGCAGCTAAAACAAAAAAGATCTGCTATATTAAAAAGGAATTTAAATTTGGTATCCCATAGAAATATATGTGAGGACTCAAAGAGGAGTTACTTTTTATAGTGGTGGGGATTTAATGAGTTCCCTAATTCTTTTATCTGCAAGTTTGTTTACTGGTTGCCAACACCTAGCTCATTAATAAACAGTTATGTTGAGTAAAATCCAAGAACATGGCAGAAATTAAGGTACAGTTTATAGCCAAGGACTTATTTTTAACAGTGGAGTGAACATTTTTAAAAATTCATCTCATTTCACAAAGAAATATTTATTTTACAAAAGTTTTGTAATTTTAAAGAAGGTAGTTTTGGTGACAATGGCATGAAGCAGAGAATAACAGGAAGAAACAAAATGGTTGAACTATCTCTCTCACAATTTTTGATGAAACCAGTGTTTTGATTTTAATAGATGACTGAATTCTTAATTCTTAAATAATTTCTCTAAAAACTTGCAAAAAGTAATTTTCCTTGTACCAAGTAATATAATTTATAAAGATCAGATTTTGCAAGTGGAAGTTTACAAAAGCGAAGTTCCCAATTGATTCACTATCAAAGACATGCTTCTTGTATCCCATAGAATTAAAGAACCCTTAAATATGGTTTTTAAATCAAGTCACACAAATGTTTTAATGTTCATTTCTGTTTAAAATAAAATAAAATGGCTATTTCTTTAGAATAATTATTATTTTATAAATACTTGAAATCAGCTAACTTCTATTGGGGTTCTCTTCAGTTCTTTCCAGTTTAGAATGTTACTTTATCGGAGATCTATAAATTTTCCATTTCAATCAAGTAGTGTCTTAGTAAGAGCCAGAAGCTCTGAGACTCCAGAGTCTTTGAGATAATAAAATATTTGTTTGTACCCAAAAAGTTAACAGTGTTGGCACAGGGAGTGTGAAAGATTTGCCAAAGATGGAAATAAAATAAAAAAACAAAAAACAAAAAAACAAAATGAAAAAACAAAATGAAAAAAAACAAGTTGAAAAATGATATTTACACTTTGCATCTTTTTTTTTTATTTAAGAATGAAAATGGAAAAAAAACTTATGTAAACTTTGGCAATTTCAACATAAAAGATTTGAGGGAGGAAGAGGAGAAAATCATTGTGATTTTTTGATTTTTTACCATGACTCATTTTCTGAATATATCTGTAAAAACATTTACCAAAATTAATCATATTTTCAAGGTCATAGAACTCTAATAAAAAATCATACAGATAAACTTAATAATATTTCAAAATGAGCGTTAAATTTGATCATAGGTCCTGACTCTTCTTGTTCATTAAAAATTGTATAATTTAACACAGATACTTCTTTAGTTAACACAGGTTCTTCTTTGGGTTCAACACAGAATAAGGGGAACATGTATAATTCTTATATATGGCCAGGACTACAAGAACAATAACTTTTTTTCATATTCCAAATTCCTAAAAATAAAAATTTCTTTATATGCATTTTGTCTATAACCTCAAAAAGACTACAAATATTGTCAAATATTTTTAAAGCTATATTCATATAATGAGACCAGGTAAAAATGATCACTTTCATTTTAAAACAAAAGAAAAAAAATAAAAGAATATCCATATCAAGTTTTAAAAATAAAAATTGTTACAAAGAGAAAAAAACAACAATAAAAACAAAGACATTATCAGAGATTTTCATCTTCCATCGGTTTAAAAAACAAAATAGAAAGAAAAAAAAACAAGATGCAATATTTTTTGTATGTCTTTCTCATATTTTTTTTTTTTTTGCTTTACATACTTGTCTTTGAGGGGCTTTTGTTCTTAGTTCTGATCTTGTAATATCTGTGTCCTTTTTTTCAGTTTTTTTTATACATATCAAATTTATTATGTTCTTTAAATTTCAATCTTATATATATAATATAATATATATATAATTTGTCTTTCCCTAAAATAATTGGGATGAAATTAAAACTAAAAAAAAAAACAAACCATAAAAGAAAAAATGTTTGGTTATATTTTTCAAAATGAAAACTTAACAACATTTTCCTTTAATTTTTTTTTTTTTTTTGTGAGGGTGAAGGAAGGAAAACATTTTCAAAAATGAAAAAAAATTTGGAAATTAGAATATACAATGATTTTCTTTCTTTTTTTTGTTTTTAATTTTTCTTTCTTGAATCCAAGATATTCACCAGCAACAAAGTAAACCACCTTGATTTTGACCACAGACCGACCACAAAGGGAGAAAGGATGCATACTATCATTTACACAGGGTATGAAAACATCCAGATCAAGGGAGTTGGGAGGCAAGCCAGTTTTAATAATGTTGTTTAACCATCTTTGAGATTTATACAGAAAAAGAAATTTTGATATGGCTGAAATGGAAAGTAAATCTTTTTTTCAGAAGTAAAATAAATATAATTTTTTCTCTGTCTTTGAAAAGTCATTATATAAATGTATATGAGTTATGTATGTGTAGCAATACATATCATTTTGCATGTAAATATGTGTGCATGTATAAAATATATTTGATTGTACCTATTCTGGTTTAGTGGGTGAAATTTTATGAATTTATATGTCAGTGTGTGTATATATATATATATATATACATATATATATATATATATATATATATATATATATATATATATATATATATATATATATATAATTTAATTTAAAGAAAAACAGACCACTTTAAGGCTCCATTAGTTATAATTTATTTCACCAGAGAATTTTATTTTTCTCTGGATCTTCAGGCTTCACTTTCAAAGGTGAAATGAAAAATGAATTTAAAATTTTAAATTAATTTTTAGCTTTTGAAGCCTTAAAGTGGTCAGTTTTTCTTTAAATTAAATTATTCGCCCTGACTTAACATTGAGCTCTCAGGTTTTCATCCACCTTGGGATTATTCATACGGATTACCAATATTTTTGTTACTTAACTATATATATATATATATATATATATATATATATATATATATATTCATGAAATGTGGTGTTGGGGGTATTGAAGCCTTTCTGATGCAATCACAGTTCAGATGGGCTGGTCATGTCATCAGAATGAGTGATGATCAGATGCCAAAAATCCTTGTCAGTCATGTATCAAAAGATACATGATTGCCTAAGTGTGCATCATGCATGGACATAATCCTCATGACAAACTTAAATACGATTTAATTGCTGCAAACATCCCTATCGAGGAGTTCAAACTTGCTGTTGAAAACCAAGTAAACTGGAGAAGCACCTGCTACCGAGGTATAACTAACTTTGAAAAGAATTGTCTCAACCATTTGAGAGAATTAAGAATTAACACTAAATCTCGGACTAATACATCAGCCCATATGACGGTCAACCCTTCAGTATGCCCTTTGTGTGGATTTGTTTGCAAATCCCGTGCAGGATTATTGTCTCATAAGAAACATAAACATAAAAACTGAACTGAAAGACACTCATACTTCGAAAACGATGGGAGAGTCCATCATATATATATATATATATATATATAGTCAAACCTAATGAGCCAGACAAACCTACCAAGGTTTCAGTTAGGCAGATCGTCAGGGCCAGCTGACCCTGACGATCTGCCTAACTGAAACCTTGGTAGGTTTGTCTGGCTCATTAGGTTTGACTAGGTTTGCTCTACGTTTGTATCGAGCTCTTTAGTTAGTTGTTTACTCGTATCGGGTTTTATTCTTTGGGCCTTGAACCTATATCTGTGCGATTATTTTTGACAGACTTTCATGTTCCTGGCTCTCTATTTTTAAACCCTTTTTTGCCCTTCGAGATTGATTTGGCTATTGTTAAATCAAGAATTCGAAGGTTTTTTCAACACGTGTATATAGTTACCTATATTTATATATATATATATATATATATATATATATATATATATATATATATATAAATATATATTAAAAACAAAAAATCAATTCTTAACAACATCAAATATGAACACAGACATAATGTACTAGCTATATTCAGGAATTAAAAATAGGACTACCTCTCAACAACTTGTATACCATTTGCAATAGTACAACTAAACTTCTTAAAAATGTATAATAGATTAGCCAAATGCACTCAGGACAATCATTTGGACAATTTCTATACACCCTAAGTCTGAAACCCACCAAATGGGGCAGGGGAGCCTGATTGGGTGTGCCGGGCAGTGCTTTGTGACCCTCACTATCTTATCAACATAAGCATTTTTCTACCTATATTCATATACATTACAAATTAAACTAGGCACGACTGACTATTAAAGGATGAAATATTTCCACAAATTTTTTACGTCATTCTGGGTTCTTTCTTTTATTGTCCAAATCCGTCAATTTTTTTTGTTTATGCTTAAGTCTAACAAAAACACTATATAAAATTCTCTGTTTTTTTAATGTGTTCAAATTATTAAACGTTTTTAAAAAGGAAAAATTTCAAGTTGATGTTAAAAATTGCTGCAAAACATTATTGCTTTATTTAAGGTGGAAGGATTCATCATGACATGTCTCTAATTTGTTCTAAGTGTTCACCTTTTTTTGCATATGATCCATTACTGTACATAATTAGGTTACAATAAAATTTCATATGAATACTACCTTATGAAAATTAAGATGTATTATAGTGGGGGGGAAGGTCCATATCATAGAATCAGGGAGCCCTATATCATAGATTTGGTTGGAGCTCTGTTTGTAGGCATGAAAAAGAAATTTTTTAAAAATTAACAGAAATACTTTGTCAGTCATGTTTAATGAAACATGCATTAAAGAGGGATTGCTACCTAAATACACAAATATACATACATATAAAAAGGTTTATGCATGTGGGATTAAAAGCAAAAGAAAGTTCTTATTTGATTATTTAAGAAAATTTTCCCAATGTTTCTATTTGTTTTCCTGATTTCCAGTTCAAATTTATAAATATAATACAAACATATATATATATATATATATATGATGAAAATGTGGAAAAGACAAAGCAAAATCCGAATATGTGAGTTTACTGTTTTTATTTTGTTTTTGTTATTCTGTCGACGTCAGACGTTTCGGTCAAATAGACCTTCTTCGGGACATGGTTAATGGAGACATATTTATATTAGATTTAAGTTTGATGGAGAGACGATATATACAGGACTGGTCAGAAACAGAAAAACTGAAATTCTAAAGTCAAGTATTCTTTCTTAGAGTCGGATATGCTGGCGTCGCGTGGGCGGCAAAATTTCAGTTTTTCTGTTTCTGACCAGTCCTGTATATATCGTCTCTCCATCAAACTTAAATCTAATATAAATATGTCTCCATTAACCATGTCCCGAAGAAGGTCTATTTGACCGAAACGTCTGACGTCGACAGAATAACAAAAACAAAAAACAAAATAAAAACAGTAAACTCACATATTCGGATTTTGCTTTGTCTTTTCCACATTTTCATCATACCGTCGGATCTACATCCACACATTTGCTTACATATATATATATATATATATATATATATATATAATTATGAAAAAGTTATTGGTCAGAATTGAATTAGACCAGGAAACAGTAGTATTAAAAAATGCTAAATGCACATATAAAGAAAATAAAAGAAAAATTTAACATGCAGACGTTTTAAATTTGAAGAAAATTAAAAGCTCAGCCTATCACGCTACCTCGGTTTCAAACTTTCAGTTTCTTCAAGCAATCCAGGTTAAATAATTTCCTAATTCCTTATTATTTAAAAATAAATAAATTCACAACACAAAGCATAATAGACAGAGAGGACAAAAGCAAGGGTATTGAGATTATATTGGAGGTGGGTATATGAAATAAGAATCTCAGTTCCCTTGCTTTACTCCCCACCCCTTCTATTATGCTTTGTGCTCTGCATTTATTTACTTTTAAACAACAAAGCATTAGGAAATTATTTTATTAAATAATAAAGCATTAGGAAATTATTTAGCCTGGATTGCCTAAAGATACCAAAAGGTTGAAACCAGAGGAGTGTAATTGGCTGGTTTCCTAACTTTTAAAAATTATATATATATATATATATATATATTTTTGAATTGGACATAGTCCAACAATTTATTTAAAGACATTTATAATATGTTTAACGTTCTTTTTATAGATACAAGTATTTAAGCAAATGCTCTGTTTTATAATAAACAGTATTAAATAACATTAATTTTCTCGGACATTCAGGCCGGTAAATGTTATTTAATACTGTTTATTATAAAACAGAGCATTTGCTTAAATACTTGTATCTATAAAAAGAACATTAAACATATTATAAATGTCTTTAAATATATATATATTCCCAAATTGCCTAACTTGCAAAAATCAAAATCAGCCAACAAATAAAAAAGAGAAATCAGAATAACTCGTATAAACTATGTCCAAGGTAAGGAAAGATATAATAAAAATATAGTAAAAAAAATGAAGAAATATACAAGAAAGGTGCATCAATTTAAAATGTCACAACCGTCTCCACAACTCAAAAAAAGAAATCTGATAGTGCAATCCACCTATGTTAGAACTGAAATACAAGGCAAAATTAACTAAAGATATTTCTTCACCAAGACTAAAATTTCATTTCAATGAGAAATTTTCAGATTGTTTGAAGATAGCTCATTGTATGATACTTTTTGTTATAACAGAAGAACAGCATTTTTAGATATTTCTAAGTTGAAATATCTTATTACTCTTGTTACTAATAAAAACGTGATTTTTAGTGGACACCCATGTTTGAAATATATGCCCAGTTTTTTTGTGTAATTTTAAACAGTCAATATTAATGTTACATTTATAGTTTGTGACATTAAATTCAATTTGTATTATAATATATATATATATATATATATATATATATATATATATATATATATATATATATATATATATAAAAATATATATATATATAAATATATATATATAAATATATATATATATATAAACATATAAATATATATATATATATGTGTGTGTGTGTGTTTGTTGTAGCAATATATTATCTTTATATATATATATATATATATATATATATATATATATCAAGAACCAGGACGGGTGCAAACCACCCCTGACATCCCAGACCAGGGTGAAGACAAGCATGTTTGTGGACCAAGTCAGTGCTTTGGGACCCTTGCTATCTTATTTTTTTATACCTACACTTATATACGTTACAAATTAAACTAAGCACACCTTAAAGGATGAAAGATATATATATATATATATGAACAATTCTGTCTATAAAATTTTTTATTTAATTTTGTTATGTCTCTAGGATACAATCCCAGCATGCAATGCCTTTGGAAAGTGCCTGAAAAGCATACAACAGGTTGACACAAGCCTTGTGTATGAAATTGCTGATACCTATATAGTCAATTACTGATACCACCTGATGAGAAAACAGAATAATTAGGAAAATCTTTGTATATGAAACTCCAGTGTTAAGGTACTAAATCAACCAGCAAAGTGAAAATTTATATAAATTTTTATATATATATATATATATATATACTTTACAATTGGAATTATGATACTAAAGGTATTGCAATTACAATTA
>OZ038476.1:76003499-76008499 GCA_964036315.1 Acanthosepion esculentum
TTTCTATACTGTTTTAATGCTTAAAAAGCACTGACTGTTATATATATATATATATATATATATATATATATATATATATATATATATATATATATATATATATATATATGCAAGGTAATTTTTCCTACAAAAGCTGTTTCTTTAGGATTTTTTTTGTTTAATTCTTGTACAGCTTGGACCCTTTTTCTAGTTTCCTGGGAGAATTTGAACATAAATTGTCCAATGTTTTCTGAGCACTTTCAGCTTTCATAAGTCATTAAGAAAAGTTTTATTTTTGTCTTGATACGTTTCTGTCTGTGTGCATACACTGACTTTTTTTCTTTCTTTTTTACAATTTTTAGGTGTTGTATCATTATGTGGCAGTGAGTGTAATGTTCTTTTTTTCTTCATTATTTGTGTTTTATGCATCATTTTATGGTGCTGTTTTATTTTTATCAGCGTTTTTATAGGCCATGAAATATATTTAGCATGTTTGTTCATAAACTGAAATTTTATTGGCAGGTAGTTCATCTTCTATGATTAAGGATTCTAGTATTTGTAGTAATTTTCACTGCTTATATAATATAGAAAATTTGTATTATTGATAAGTATTTGCCAGATTTCTTGTATTTTGTTGTTGTGTTGGTTAGTGATATGCAATTTAATTGAGCTATTATCATCTAAATGACAAGAAAAACTAGAAAACTGGCCCATACTGTAGGAATATTAAATTTTAAAAAATCTTAAACAAAAAACTTTTCTTGGTCTTCAACCAAACTCATATATATATATATATATATATATATATATATATATATATATATATATATATATATATATATATATATATCTTCTCTTTTACTGATCTCCAGCTGTCATAACTGACAATGGATAGAGCAGGTTTCAGCTATTAATCATGAAAAAATGGAATATTTTTGTATGTATTAAATGCTTATGAACCATTATATACATGTGAGTTAGCATTTGGTAGAAAACAAAATCTGATATGTTTCTTTTTATTGTTTTCATTTTTGTAAGTAATTTATAAATTATGAAACACAAAAATGGTTACTGAGAAAAACACTTATTATATTTAAATATCTGGTCAGGTTTCCTTGGTTATGCCCAGAGAAGATCTGTTGTTCGTCTGGCGAATTTTCAAGCAGCATCATCATCATTATCTTGCCCACAACCATTTCAAATAATGGAAAATGTGAGTGACATTAACAGCTAACCAGATTTTCAGGTTTCTAAACTGCTGATTTGTTTGTTCAGTTTCGATTGTCCACATTTCAAATTTGGGTGAAATGTTTAAAAAAAAAAAAGAGAAATTGATTTTCTGCCTCCCTAACTTCAGTTTAATCAATCAATCTCTCTCTCTTTCTCTCCATTAGAGACTTTCAGGTAATGGCCTAAGGATAGAGCCCGCAACTATGGCCCATAAGTTCAATGCGGTAATTCTCTAGTCAATACCAGACACTTAGAATGTTTTTAAACAATATCCTTTTAGTTTTTATTAGAATTTTGGCACATTTTTTCTTTTTTTCTTCTCCAATCTTTAGATTTAGAAAAAGTAAAAATAATGTGAAAAATAAGACCAAGAAACTGAACAGGAAAAATGCTAACCACCGTAAAGTTTATAAAAGTTCGAATGGTGGATATTTCGTACAGATTTCTGATGATTAACTACTGAAAAATTATTTTTCCGAATTTACTAAACAGAAGAAACTGTCTACAGAAAAATTCCGAACAGGCTGTCATTTATTTTCCAACTTTGTCTTTAATTAAGCATTATCTTAACATTTTTCTAGATAATAATCATATATATATATATATATGCTCTAGCGTATCAAATGTAAACAAATGACGTCATAGATACAAGTATTTAAGCAAATGCTTAAATACTTGTATATATATATATATATATGTAAAATAATTCTTAGAATTAACCTGTAGAAAATGACAATATGTACAAAGGAAAAAAGACAATAGGAAAACTGCATAGTTTTAACTGACATGTTTCGTCCCATGTGGACTTTTTCAAGACAAAAAACAAAATGAATATCATCTTTCCTAACAGAATCACTACCCTCCCAAGCCAATGTACACAGTAAATATATCAAGAAATCAAAAGAAAATGGTTGACTCTGTCAACACAACAATAAAAACAATATTTCTACATGTGAAAATATATTTTTCAAACATAAAACATAGACATAATTTTTCAATTGACCAAATGAATATAGACTAGCATTTTTAAATTCTTCTACTTACTAACAACATTTTGTTTTTGTTTATAGATACTTTGTTTCAATAAATTCATTTCATATTTTGCCTTGAAATTCCAAAATGTCCGAAAGACGTTGCTAAAACTACAGAGCTTTCCTACTGTCTTTTTAACTTAATACATAAATATATATATATATATATATATATATATATATATATATATATATATATATATGTATATATATATAGGATTAATACAAATGTAAAATTTGTCACTTAGCTGATTGAATAGGCGAATCCTACAGCAATCACCCCATTCACTCGGCAGGAGATGCCAACAATTGACTGTTTATTTTCTCAGTGTGCGTGCATGTGGGGGGGAGTGGGAAGGCATATGCCCACGTGCATGTGCGTACATGTAGAATCTCATTTTTCTTGTCTCTTTATACTCGCACAGTGCTTTATACCTTTTCCTCTCTTTCAGCGTTGAGTGTCAAAGACAAATGTAGCAATCCGGCATAAAAACATATATATATATATATATATATATATATATATATATATATATATATATATATATATGTATGTATATATAAATGTAGGTAACTACACTCATTTCGGAAAACCTTCGGTTTCTTGATTTGCCAAATCAATATTGAAGGAAAAAATGTTTTAAAAAAAGAAAGAGATATGAACATGAATGTCTGTCGAAATAGACACACATGCATACAGGTGTATGCATGTTAGTGTGTGTGTGTACGTATTTAGGCAGCAAATGTTCTTTAAGGTAAATATGATTGAAAACAACAGAAATTTTGTTTTTATCATATGACTTCTAATGTTTAATCACTAACAGCTTTTTGTTTTGTTTTTAAATACCATATATACTTACATATCGTGTGACATTTGAAGACCTAATTTTGAAGCTAATTTTAAGGGGGTTGCATCATACACAATGTATAAAATTTGCATATGTGCCGCTGTTCCTGGCTATGACGTTGACCAGACCATATACCCATTAGCTTCAAAATTAGGTCATCAGATGTCGCAAGATATGCTAGTATATACAGTGTATATTGCATTATATAATTTCTAAAATTTTATTAAACTCATAAATTTCTCTCTACCTACTACCTGATGATGACTTAAGAAAATCAAAACATATTTGACTTTTTCTACTAAAATCAACTTTGGACATTTCTTGATACAATTTTCTTTTTATTTGAGAAGGATTTTTCGCAATTTGGAAAAGACAATCATTAAAATTAATCAACATATATATACATACATACATACATACATATATATATATGTGTGTGTGTGTGTGTAAAATATATTAAAGATTTTCAAAATTGTCTTATATATTTACCATTTTCTCAGATTCTTATCCAAATTTATTCGTGTATATAATTGATGATGGTTATTCTATTGAACTAATTCATTTCAAATCTCATATATATATATATATATACATATATATATATAGATATAGATATATATAAATGAAGATGTTTATATTTTTATATATACATATATGTATCTACATATATTTATGTATATACTTATGCAAAACTGAGAGTTGGGTAATAACACTTTGAATGTTTTATTGAATTATTTATATAAAGGGTGCTGAACTGATCATATATAACCGGACGTCTAGCCACACTGATGAGCTGTGAAACAGCGAAACAGTCTGTCTGTGGATGACAAAAAAATATATATATATATATATATATATATATATATATATATATATATATATATATAGATAGATAGATAGATAGATAGATATACACATGTATGTGTGTCATTGTGTGTCTGTTTTTGTGCTGGATTGTAAATGACCTGTGCATGTCTTTTAGATTTATGTATTTTTCTTCAACAACTTGAAATAATTAGAGAAGTGAAGTCATTGACTGAATTTCTTAAATATTGCATTTACTATTATTATTATGATTATTATAAAAACATTTTTTTTTACCTGCTTTTGTTTTGTAATCACATGACAGGTGATGACCAATGTCCTAGGGCAAGCAAAGGATGTTTATTTTTTGTTGTTTCCAATTAAACAAAAAAACATTTATTAACATAAAAAAACTAAATGGACAAAGCTCTTTGCAAGATAAGAGCTGTGTTTGTTAGAACTATTTTTTGGGATTTCCTGGAGAGATGATGCAACATGATGATTTGCTGTTGAGTTCCTTTCATTATTATATCCAAAGCTCCAACCACAACAGGAAGAGTTTTAGTTTTTAAGTGTCACTTTTTTCTATTTCCATCTCCAGTTCTTTGTATTTGTGTAGTTTTTCAAAAGTATTTATAGCGATGTATTATCATTGTTATTACTATAATTATTATTAAGAAAATGGTCTTTTTATTTATTATTATTATGATGATGATGATGATGATTACTATTTTGGTGATGATGATTATTATGATTATTATTATTATTATGATGATTACTATTTTGGTGATGATGATTATTATGATTATTATTATTATTATTATGATGATGATGATGATTACTATTTTGGTGATGATGATTATTATGATTATTATTATTATGATGATGATGATAATTACTATTTTGGTGATGATGACTTATGATTATTATTATTATTATTATGATTATGATAATGATCATTATTATTATAATTATTATTATTATCTAGTTTTAATTTCAACTTATTTCTGCTCATTACCACAACACTCGGGTAAAAGTTCTTTTTTAAAGAAAAACTAATAAAAAGAATTAATAATTGCAAACATTTTTCTAAATCCTTCCATCTTAT
>OZ038476.1:76013499-76035999 GCA_964036315.1 Acanthosepion esculentum
TATGCTCCTTGTATCAGTAGTGATTTCTGTGGAAATAAATAATACAGACTGTTTCATGCTAGATGCAATCGTCAGGCAACCGTGGCCCGACGATTGCGTCTAGCATGAAACAGCCTGTCGCCTCTGAGTGTTGACTTCAATGTTCACTTTTACATATATATATATATATATATATATATATATATATATATATATATATATGTATGTATATATATATATATATATAATTACTTGAACAGATTGCATTCAACTAACAAGGTTTATCTGTTTCCTTTTCTTTTTTGTATTTTTCAAAAAGTTGTGCTTGTTTTTCTTTTTCACTCTCTCTTTCTTGGGAAGATACATCTCTCAACACACTCATGATTATGAAACTCATAACCTATTAGGGTCAGAGGGGAATAACTTGTACTGCAGCCACAGTAGCAGTGGTGTTTCTTGGACAAGATAGCCTGATGGAGCCCAACCCTCTCCAGAGTGGTTTCGAATTCAGTTTTCCCTTCTCCTAGACAAGTTGCCACGCAAGGCTATAGGATCCAGTCTGTCCTGCTATTTAACCATAGACAGAGAGAGAAAAGAGAAATTCATACCTTTCTCAACTGTATCAGCATGTAAGTAAATATAATGAACTCGACTGGAATTTGAACACAGGTCTACAATTCCTCAATCCAAGCCACTATCCATCATTCCTTTGACACACTCAGCATTGTTTGTAGGACTTTATGGGATGGAGATGCTAGTCTTGTGTCCATCTAATTTTCTAATTGAAAGTTGCCCTTCTGGAATGGTTGTCAACCAAGGCTGAAGAACCTGGTCTTCTCTATTATTTACCACATAGCTTGGAGGAGGAAGAGATGGGTTCCTATCTTTTCCAAGGGTATTCATGCAAAATTTAATGTAATGGACTGAACTCATCAATTTTTCATTTTGAGTCCCAACTATTACACCACCAGCACACCTATCAAACAATAGTTGTCATTTATCCAAGTGAAAGTTCTGGATAAACTGCCCAAAATTCATGTGTTTGTTCAAGTAGTTTTGACCATATTAATAATTATCAGAACAAAATCATGAACTTTGGACAGTTTACCCAGATTTTTCCTCCCTATGTGCAACAACTTACTCAAAAAAAAAAAAAAAGTCATCGACACAGAAGATGGGAATGATGAGTAGAGTTCAAATTCCAAATGTTGCTGTTGTGTTCACTTGGCAAGGTATAAATGCATCTCTTCTCTCGCAACTATGCGTTAAATAGTAGGGTAACTTTAGATGAAAACTAGTCTATGAGAAGGAAAGCTTTGAATTCTAAACCATGGCAAAGTCATCAATGCAGAAGATGGAAATGGTGAACAGAGTTCAAATTCCAGCTATTGCTGTTGTGCTCACTTGACAAGGTATGAATCCATCACATCTCCTGCAACTATGGATTAAATAGTAGGGTAACTTCAGATGACAACTAGTCTATGGGAAGGAAAGCTCTGAATTCCAAACCATGGCAGAGGTAATAGGAAAAGACTCTTCTAAGCAAAACTAACAGTACACATGAAAATTTCATGGAAATTCTCCTATTGCATCATTGACTACTATTTGAGCTTAACAACTTTAACAAAATGTTGAAATAACAATCATAAGTATGAATGCAGGTCATTATTTAAAGAAGTAAGGGGGTACAAAAAGATTCAAAATTGACAAGGTTTTCTATTTCACTGAAGTCAAAACTGATTGCTCCATTGTTTATGTGAGGTAATGGCAGGGCATGAAATAACTAGGTAGTTGCTGCAATACTTCAATGTGGGTTAATTTAATAGGTGTACCTAGGGGCGGCACAGTGGAGTCATGGATAGTGGCTCAGATTAAGGAATCGGAAAGCAAAGTTCAAATTCCAGTCAAATCCATTACATTCACTTACGTGCTAATACTCTTGGGAAAGGTATGAATCCTCTTCTTCTCCCCCCCAGCTGTGGGTAAATAGCAGGACAGACCAGGTTCTATAGCCTTGGATGGCAACTGGTCTACTGCAGAAAGAAATGACAACTTACTGCGTGACAAAAAATCTGCTTCGTCAGTCATGTATCGAAAGATACATGATCACCTAATCATGCATAGCACATAACTGTCTGACTGACCTCAGAGCAAGGCTAGCTAGAAGCAAATTAAAAGTTTAGAGATTTACTGCTGCTACTATACCAAGAATTTGAGGGCAGGGGACAGACAACCTTTTACAAGACAAAACACACATCTACATCTTGAAATGGTGTGTAAATAAAGAAAAATCATCCAAATATTCAGATTTATAACATGATACTTTTTTGAATATTACTAATCTCGTTCCTATTTCTGTTTCTCAACTAATTTATTCTCCACCGCCTTGCTGATGGCAAGTTGATCAAAACTCAAATCTAAATTGTTTTGTCTTTTAAAATACTACCTTTATTAAAAATATATATTCAGTTTACATATACAGAAGGAGTCAGAAAATAACTTCAAAAAGCTGCACATATTCAACTTATACTCTTTTCCTGTTACCCAGGGGCTGTTGCCAGACAAAAAGAGAAAAAAGACCTCGCAGTACAGATATTCATTTCAGTTTCATTCAAATTGTATGCGTATGTATGCATGCATGTGTGTGCACATGCATATTTTAATTCAATGACAGACCTAAAAATATTTCTACAAAATTTAAAAAAAAAAAAGATAATTATATCTATTACTGAATAATTTCCAAAAAGTTCAAATAAATCATATAATTTCTTTTTAAGGTTTAAAAAATTAATTTTTTTTATGCCTGCAACTTTATGATTTTATTGCTCAATCCTGGGTAGGAGTTGTCCAGACGGAGTGGAACATGAATGTATTATACCAACTTCAAATGCAGTTAAATTGTGTGTGTGCATGTGTGTGTTTCTGCATATATATTAAATGGCACAAGTGCATGTAAGTCATTCATGCACAACACAGATATACACATATACATTAGACATGCACATACAACATCACATGCAGTCAGTGTGTGATTGTTGGAGAATTGGTTCTTCCTTTATAATATAGAATTCCCAGATTGCAATCGTGAAGTAAGGAGTGCGGATCAGAAGTAAAGAATAATCTTGATGGATAATCAAATCAAATCCAATCTATGAAATTGCAATAGCATATAACAGAATTAAGAGCTGGTCAATAATCGACAATCTTTACAATTACAACTTATTCTGACCATTTTGCAAATTTTCTTTCTAATTAAAAATCCTAATCCACTGAGTATTTGAGAAGGAGAATGTCCATATGTTTTCTTTTAGCTCTTGAGCTATATCTGCAGAATTCTTTCTAGAATTTCTGGGAGTAAATATAAAAGATGTTTCAATAACTTGGACAGATTTTAAATTTTAAATGTGAATTAAGTTTAAGAGTCAAATATTTTTTTTCTTTTTTCTTTCATATTTAGTAGACATTTGGGCAATATTATTTTTCATACATAATTGCCATGACTTAAATAACATGATCCAATTGAGAAATATATAAATTTTCACCAATGACACTGATTTATTTACTGCTGACTTTGATCCATCTTAATGAAACACCCTTTACCCTTGTGGTTATTACAAGTAGCATGAGTTAAATTAATGCAGAAATGTAATAAACTACCCAGGCAGATGAATTTTCTTTTACTGTTTTTTTTTGTTTGTTTTTATAGCTTACAGGGGTTTTATTAAATTAAAACTTTAAGAAATAGTAAGCAAAAAGAAAGATGAATGGTGTTTCTACAGAAACGGACCTCTTCAACAAATAATGATTTTCTCAATTTTTTTCATGTCTCTCTTGAATAAGTTCAAAACCCCTTTTACTTTTTTTTTTTTTTTAAATCTAAATTTTAAGAAGGGGAGAGTTTGCTATGTAAATTCATCATAAATTGATCCCCACTATGCAAGCCAAAAGAGAACACTCCTACCATAGGATAAATCATAGTCTTACTCACTTTACTAAATTTTTATTCATTTTGAAAGAGCAATGAAATATGAATTTAAACATATTTACTTACCTTTCCCTTTAATATTATTATTATTTACCTTACTTACCCTTTTTTTAATTTTTTTATTTATTTATTTATTCTTGGCTTGTGTAAGTGGATCAATTTCCAATTAATTTATAAAGCAAGCTGAAGGAAGCCAGTAAAAAAATATAAAAAAAAAAATAAAGTAAATGAAGGCTTCAAAAACATTTTCTATAAAAAATTTATGAGGTAGTCTAAAGAAAAAAATGGACAAACTTTAACTTTTATGCCTGCAAAAAAATGATGTTTCAAAGAGACACTTTTACCTTTGACACTATTATTACTGTATAGACTTTTGACTCCCTCAGCAAAGTTTATTTACAAGATTATAAAAATATGTGAACCAAGTACAAAGTGATATTTATTATTTACCAATTTATTTGTCATTTGATATAGAAATAATTTTGAAAAGAAATCTTTTTACACAATTTTTTTTAAATTACAAAATTATCAAAATATGTAAACCATTTACACTGCAATATTTAAAATTTACCATTTTATAAATAACTATGAAAACAAGTTTTTATATTCATAATTTTATAAAAATATCAATGAATTGTTTTATGAATAAAATGCTCGGAAAATTCATTTTTTTCAAAATTTTTAATTACAGTTATTCATTATCTGTTTATTTAAATTTTCTTGTTTGCAGACATTTTTTTTATAAATTTCATGAATAAAAAAATTATTTTCGTATTTAATTCTTTATAAATTGATAAATGATAAACCTTGCATTGTAGTAGTTGGTTCTCATTTTTAGAATGTTCTAAAATTATTCTTGTAAATAAATAGTGTTTAAGATTTTTGTTGTAAATTCTTAAAGAATAAAGAAAATGTATGACTTTCATATGTTTGGGTTTTATTAAAATTCTAATCATCACTTTTTAAAACCACAATCATTGCTGGGGGAGTGAAGCTAATTGAAATAATAACAGTGAAAAACATCATCTTATTGCAGGCATGAAGGTTAAAGATTGCCAAAAAATGTTTCATGGGGAAAATGTTCTAAAGTTGATTAAGTTAAATGTTCATGAAAATAAAACACAAATGAAAAGTATATTGAAATTGTTTAATATACACACAGACATGTTCAGTCATAATCTCTGTTAATATTTTCCAGTTATTCTTATCACCATATTTAATTTTTATTGCTAGAAAATTGACCTTAAAAATATACTTCACACTGACTTCTCAATTAAAGATAACCTTTTTTGAATCTAACCAATTTTCCAGAGGGAAGTTATTTCTTTATTTCTTTCAGACTATCTCCAATAAAATTGTTTTTTCTTTTAAAATAATACAGAGATACAGCTTTGGATTTGAAGTCATTTGTTTCTGCAACTATGTAAGTAAAATCTCTCTATTCTGTGAGATAAGGGTTCACAATAACCTGTAGATCTGCAACCAAGGAAATAGCTTCCTGGAAACAGTCTAGAAACAATAGTCGGCATTTATTTATCTAAATACAAGTCTAAGATTTTGTTGAAAATGTCTGCAATAGCGCTGACATACATGCAGAAGAGAAAAAAAAATTTAAATTATAAATAAAACAAAATTAAAAAGCAAGATGTTTCATTCTGATAGGTCTTAGTTAAGGAAAAATGTCTGCATATATCTGCATGTGTCTGTAAAATATATATTTAGTCAGTAAGAATTCATTTCAACCAAACAACTTTTATTAACTTGAACTGACAAAGCCTGTTTAATTTTTTTAATTCTATTTCTTTTTCAGTTTTTGGGGAGCATTGCATATCCATATCAAAATTTGGAATAACTTGCTAAAAGTTCATATTTCTTCGTATTTTTTTCTTTTTCATTCTTAAATATTTTCTACTGTGACAAGAACTAAATGTTGTCAGTATCATAAATAAAAAATGTTTAACTTTATCCTGGATTTTATTTTTCGAACCCTACATTTCAAATTTATATATACTGAATGAAAACTTGTGTTTTCAGTGTGATTTGACTTATATATATATATATATAGGTGTATTCATTGTATTATATAAGTAACATTATGTGGAGAAAAAACAATGAAATAAACCTTGCTGGTTGAATTCAACAAAAATTGTTTGAGTTATATATATATATATATATATATATATATATGTATGTATATATATATATATTTATATATATATATATATATATATATATATATATATATATATCATTTAAGCCTGTAAACATTTTATATTTAGTTGACTGATCACTCACAGAAACATTATCTCTGATTTGAAATTATATTTTTCCAATTCCTTAATGAGTTTATGATGATTTATATTGTGATACGATGTGAGCAGCTAGAATGAAAACACAGATTCAAAAAATGGTAGTTCCATACTTTTCAGCTTTTGTCCAGGGGCATGAAAAGAGATGTGCTTCCCCCCACACACCAAGAGAGTAGTATGTTGAATAGTAAATGTATTAGTATGTGTGTGTGTGTGTGTGTGTGTGTGTGTGTGTGTTCCTAAATTAGTAGGTACTAAAATGGCTTAACAATGAAAACAAGAAAAACAACAACAAAATCTCAACAATAGCAACAAGTTGTTTTTGTTGTTGCTACATCATTTTTCATTCCTGGAAGACAGAGTCTGCCCAAAGATGGAGAGTGGCTAATAATAGAAAAAAAGTTTAAAAGAAACTAAATAACAAAGAAGTAATGAAAGAAAAGGGGGAAAAAGGAGAAGTTTAAAAAAAGATAGGAAAAAGTGAAGGAAGAGAAGAGATAGAGTGAAAAAAAAAAAGAAAAATGAAGAGAATATATATATATATATATATATATATATATATATATATATATATATATATATATATATATATAATATTATTGAATGTAAGTGAAATCAAATTTAGATAATCTTTCTGTAGATTTATTTCTAGAATTCTGTTTCTTTTCTCTTTCCTTAGAAAAGAAAAGGAAAATAGAAGAAAGAAGAAAAAAGAAAATGAAAAAAGAGAGAAAGAAGAAGAAAGAGAGAAAAAGAAGAGAGAAAGAAAGAAAGCAATAGAAGTAAAAAGAAAGGAAAAAGAAGAAAGAGAGAAAAAGAAGAGAGAGAGAAAGCAAGCAATAGAAGTAAAAAGAAAGGAAAAAGAAGAAAGAGAGAAAAAGAAGAGAGAGAGAAAGCAAGCAATAGAAGTAAAAAGAAAGGAAAAAGAAGAAAGAGAGAAAAAGAAGAGAGAGAGAAAGCAAGCAATAGAAGTAAAAAGAAAAGAAAAAGATGAAAGAAAAAGAAGAATGAAAATAAAGAAGTAAAAAAGTGAAATAAAAAGAAATCCTCCTTCACTCAGTGTTGCCTTCCTTCTCCCTTTTGCAAACATTATTACAAACATACAAACATACATACCAGATTGAATAGGGGTGGGGTAAAAAGTTGTTGGCTGGGAGGGGTCTGAGAAGATCAATGAAGGATGTATGGTAGTGGTGGTAGTAGTGGAAATGACATCTAAAGGAATGGTTGGCAGAGGAAGAACATTTATTTGATTGGTTGTTTAATATTTGCAAATGTTTTACTTTTTGTACACTTGGCTTTTTTTCATCTTTTTTAAACATTAAAATAAGAAAAAGAAACAAAACCAAAAGGGTTCATTTTTTCCCCCCTTAGCCTTTCTCATCATTAATTTAAAAAAAAAAAAGAACTATTATTTGTCTTCCTATCTTTCTTTCTTCTTTCATTCTTTCTGTTCCGTCCTTCCTTCCTTCCTTCCTTCCTACCTTTTTGTCTTATTTTTCATTCAATCTCACTCCCAAATCTTTTATCTTGTTTCTTTTTTGAATTATTTTTTTATTCATTTTATTTGCATTTCTTTTGTTTCTTTTTAAAACTCTTTTAAGAAAATTTGTTGGGTAATTATTTTTTTTAACTTCTTTTAAATTTCATCGTTTGCATACCCCCTTTTCACATATCATATGTGTGTATATATATATATATATATATATATATATATATATATATATATATATTTTTCATTTTGAATTTGGCCATCTCTTTTCTTTCTTTCTTTTTCTCTTTCCATAGATTTATTCTCTTTTTCAACGATTCTTTCTTTTTTTTTATCAATTTTGAACCCAGCTCCTACCCATCATTTTACTTTCTTTCTTTTTTTTTTTCCCCCAGTAACAAACTCTTTGCAAATTTTTTTAATATATATTTTTGGCCTTTCTTTCCATTATCCATTAATATAATTTTTCCGTTTATTTTTCTCTTATTTTTTTTAATCCCCAAAAGTTTCACTTCCCAAGAATTTCGTCCAACAAATTGAAGTCCGTAGTGCCTGAATTTTGAATACTATCAAAAATGTCTGTGTTGGAAGTATTAGCGCTGTCCAAAAAATTCATGAAGTCCTCTTGAGTTGTGGTGACTGGGTAACCATTTTGATGTGTGTTCACTGGACCTGATACTGACATGTTACCACTGGAACCCAGACTGTACGGAGATGAAGACGTTGGAGCACAATGCATTGGAGGGGGTCTGACACTCATTCGTTGTGACATCTGTATACTCTGTTGCTGCTGTACTTGTAGCATTTGTGGATTTGCTTGGTGCATCATAGATGATTGGCCCTGAAGACCACTCATCTGGGACTGGTGCATGTGGGCCACATGCTGGCCTGGAGGCATGGCCCCAGGGTTTGAGTAACTCCCATACTGCGGCATCATGTTAGGTCCCGTTGCAGTCATGTGCATTCGGGACATGCCCATGGCTCCATTGTTGGCCGGTGCCATTCGAGCTCCTGGCTGGCCTGGAATCATCGGGCGAGGCCAATCACCGGAGCTTCGTGGCCGAGATATGTTCAGTCCATCAGGTCCGACATTCACATTAGGTGGACGCTGGTTCCTCATAATCGAGCTTTTGTAAGTTGGCGTCAATGGACGCTGTGATCGGCTATTTACCGAGCTACCCACAGGGGTCTGTGTTGGTGCCTGAGTTGTGTATGGAGAATGTCTTGTCAGTGACGGACTAGGGTAATTTGTTACAGGGGGTTGGGTAGTGTTTGGGGAGGACATGACAGAGGTGGACATTTGTTGGACTGCCGTCACCTGGGCCGAGTGTAACAGACTATTCTGGGAGGAGTTGGGCTCGGTCTTTCCTGACACACTGTACCCTGGCTGGATAGTACTGCTTGTTTGGTTAATCATATTCTGCATTGTTTGTAAGGGGTTTGCTCCGTTGGCCCCAAAGGAGGTGCTGCCATTTGAACTAGTCTGCAGTTTATACTCGGGTGGTGGAGGTCGGCCCATATATTGCTGAATGGGTGGGGGGCATGGCTGACCACCTGTGTTTGCTTGCTGTTGCTGCTGCTGTTGCTGTTGCTGCTGCTGCTGCTGCTGCTGCTGTTGTTCAAGTAATGAATCGCGAGATTTGGTCTGGCACACGTGCTCGGCATGCTTTTCATGCATTAGATTCATCTGTTCAGTCATGTACTGCCCTTGTGACATTGCACCAGGGTTCAGGGACATTGACTGCTGTTGACTCATGGAGATCTGGTGGGGGGCCTGCTGCATTTGCAGCTGTTGCGTCTGAGACATCTGCATGCGGTGTGCTCCATGAGAAACCTGCATTTGCTGGGTCTGCGTGATCTGCATTGACTGTGGGCCCTGATTCTGGTTGAAGTGTGCACGCACCTGGTCCTGTAACTGCTGCAGGGATGAAGGTGACGGGCCACCTTGAGCTGATGTCACCTGCACCCCCATAGGATCAGGGTAATGAGATAGAGGCTTGGTGGCCCCGAAGGGCAGCGCCAAGTCTGCTTTTCCGGGCAAGGGCTGTGGGTAACCAGGCGGTACCTGCTGACCTCGCAGCTGGTTCAGGTGAGGGGGTGGTTGTTGACCATAGGTATAGGAGTTTTGCCCAGCCAAACCGGGCGGTCCTGGCGGATAGCTCGCAGCATACCCGTTTCCCCGGCTGAACTGGTCCAAATCCGACCCGGGATCGGGAAAACCTCCGAGCGCCGGAGATTTCATGGCGTAATTTTGGTTTTGGTGCTGTGCGGCCATCTGCTTGAGGGTCTCTGCCGCAGGACCGGTGTCCGAAAGAACGTGCGGCTGGGGATGCTGGTGGGAAGCCCGGAATGTTTGAATCGGAGTAGGTGTGCGCACACCACCCATGTTCTGGTTGGTGTCGTAAATTGGGTTAAGAGGGTTGGCACCTGGAGGTGGAGTGTCCACAAATGGGGGGCCTTTCGGTGGGAGGCTGGGAGAAGTGGCAGTCAATGGTGGGAACATTATTGAGTCATTGTTTTCTTCGTCGCGGTTCTCTTTATCAAGGTAGGCGTCTTCAAAATCGTCTAATCCTTTAAAATCTTCTTGCTCTAAATTTTCAAGAATAGTTTGGATTATTTCCGGATCCAAATTCAAAGTGCTGATTATATTATCAGAGATATTATTGCTGTTAGCATTTGGGTTTGACTGGTTCCCTAAACACTGTGACTCATCACAAGGTTCTTGCTTACACTCAACACTGGTCTGTATACTGCTTGACTGAGGTGAACTTGTAGTAGATGACCCATACTGGGTCTTAACGCTAGTGACCGTTACGTTAGTGTGAATAGTCTGGGGGTGCTCAGTTTGGTTATTAATTTGCTGAACGATCTTTACCGAGAGGCTAGACAACGGGTTATTGTCAATTGCAGCTGTATTGGTTGATTGTTGCTGTTGTGTTTGCTGCTGCGACTGCTGCTGTTGTGGTCCTGGTTGGGGTTGCTGGGGGGGTTGCTGCTGGGTCTGCTGTTGTTGCTGGAGGTTGGAGTGATGAGGAGAGGCGGTGGTGGTGTCGTCAAAGTTGTATGGACCTGCAGCAGATACGTTTCCAGCATCACCTGACGTGGGCACAGTTGCGGGGTTGTCAACAGATAATCTGTTGTCTTTCTTTGTTTTCAACTTGGGCTGCAATGAAAATTATAAAAAATTAAGTTAAAAACATTAATATGAGGCATATGCATGAAAAAATGAAAAGTGTTTATATATATATATATATATATATATATATATATATATATATATATATATATATATATATATATATGTGTGTGTGTGTGTGTGTGTGTATGTGTGTGTGTGTGTGTGTGTGTGTGTGTGTGTGTGTTTAGTAAACAACCAACAAAAGTTCTTTGTTAAGGATTTTTGTTGTTGGTTGTTGATATGCAAATTAATTGAAATACTATTGGATGAATAGCAAGTTAGTCAGTACAATAATACAGTGGTTGTACAACCAATGTCTGTATTGTTTATATTATTATTTAAATACATTCTTCAAGTGGAAAAACAATTTTTTTACAAGCATTGTATAGAGTTGAAGCAGACTTTAAAAGGAACCAGAAACCCAATCCTAAACAGAAAACAAGAGATAAACCTCTATTCCTGTTTGAAATATAGGGGAGGAGTGTGAACTGGATGATACAAACACCTACCTACTCCTATTAAATTCATAGGTTTTTCTCCTGTAATCATGGTGGTAATCATTTTGAAGGTATTTAAACTTCGTTAAATTGATTCTTATGATAGTTAATATATAGTAATGTATTAGGCTTCTTATAATTTTTTGGTGTATATGATCATTATTAATAACGCAAAAAAAAAGCAAAACAGAAAATTCATATCAAAGACGTTTCAATAGCTTTTAACTAGACTTGTATAAGTGAAAAATTATGGCTTATATATATGCGTCCCATAGGCAGTGGGATCTGACATACTCTAGACTAACCGAGCTAAGAAGAACTTAGCTGATCAGGCAAAGTTGAACAGTGCCTTAAGATTTTTCAAAGATTCAGGCCGGCATCCAAAATTAAATATACTGTTTCATAAATAAAGGTAGCGTCTACTCAAATACAAGTATTCACTAAAAATAATGTTTAAAGTTATAAAATCTGTTTCAATAGCTTTTAACTAGATTTGTATAAGTGAAAAATTATGGCTTATATATATGCGTCCCATAGGCAGTGGGATCTGACATACTCTAGACAAAATTAAATATACTGTTTCATAAATAAAGGTAGCGTCTACTCAAATACAAGTATTCACTAAAAATAATGTTTAAAGTTATAAAATCTGTCAGATTAATAAATAAAAATTTCCACTACTTCTTTAGAAAATTGCTTTGTTTACGTTTGGATACAAAACTGAGCAAATATAAAAAATTGAGGTCTATGACAGGAGGAATTTTGCATACACAAAATAAATTAAATTCAACCAAGAATCCCTGTTTAATCTCTTAATCAACTTTTCTAATCTCCAATTAAGCTATGAATTCAAATCAAAATTGTGAATTAAGTGTACATTTTTATGTTTATACATTCATTTTATAGATACAAATATTTAAGTAAATGCTCTGTTTTATAATAAACCGTATTAAACAACATTTACCAGCCTGAATGTCCGAGAAATTTTCATAGAAAATTTTCGTCCTCCAACAGGAATCGAACCTGTGTCCGATACGGAACCATAATATATATATATATATATATATATATATATATATATATATATATATATATATATATATATATATATATATATATATATATATATGGTAATAATACAATATGTTAATCCATATAGAATTTCCATGAGCAAATAGATCCAGAAAGACCTCTATGTCAAGAGACAGAGCAAAATTATTATTAATTAAAGAATATCAAACACTCAAAATCCAATAGATAATAATTTCTATTTCACGAGAGATTTAAAACGGTTCTCAATCTTTGTTTGTAGGTATTCAAGATTGAGAGCTGTTTTTTAAAGCTCTCATGAAATAAAAAAAATATTACTTATGGGATTTTAAGTGTTTGATATTCTTTAATTAATAATATAAATATATATATATATATATATATATATATATATATATATATATATATGTATGTATGTATGCACTATATGATGATATGACACTTTAATAATAAGTAAGGATAGAAAATACATAAAATTAGAAGATTATTGTTTTTTTAGCAAAACATATAATCTTCCTTTGGAAATGGCATTATGGAGGCTGAACACACTTAGAATTTGTACAATTTCTGTACATCCCTGATTCTGATGTCAAGCAGTTAGTCAGACTGGATGACCAATAATAACAAATACCGATAGAGAGAGAGAAGGAAATGAAAGAGAAAAGAACTCTTATTGTCTGAAATCGACGGGTCAAAATGATGTCTAGAAATGAACAAACTTAAACCTTATTTCTTTGTATTATATCTCTACAAAAATAGTTCCATTAGTCCCATTAATATTATTACGTAAAATAACGGTAACGTAGGACATGAGTCTGCATTATTTCTTGGAGTATTTGCCTGCAAATAAAGCTAAAAGAACAAATTTCAGATAGTGCTCTCTCTGCATGCATAATTCTTGAAGGAGCGAAAAATAAGGACAACACAGTGCTAAGAATGTACAATTCCAATTTATATGGAATGCTTGAAAGTACATTATACTGTTAAAAATATGACATGTAGGAACGCATCTGTTGTTTTTTTTCTCTTTTTCCTGATGTTTATAATCTAAAATAGTTTAAAAATCAATTTTATAATTATTATATGTCATTCAAACGAAAATTAACAGAAAAAACTACACTTCAAAAAACAATTTACTTGTTTTTTGTCCGTTTGTGCTATCTTTCCTCGGTGATTGAGGGTTGTTCAACCAAACAAAATTATTTATTTCTTGCAGTAAAATACTCAATGGTCAAAGTAGGCAAAATGTCTACTCCTGCAGTTTCTTTTCTTGCACCTCCCACCTATGGAACTCCCTTCTGTTTACTTGCTTCCCTGATAACTACAATCTTCAAAAATTTAAATGCAACGTCAACCGCTATCTTCTATCTTCTTGAACCCCATTCATCTTACATCCATACCTCAATCCTTCCTATATTCTGTCTTGTCTCTCACTTTCACTCCTTGTAACCCCCTGCGTACTAGTGGCATTCCTGCCTTGCTTGAGACGAATTGATTAAAAAAGATATGTCTCTTCAGGACATTATGTTCCCGGCTCTTCCTATTCTTTATAGCTCATAGCAGTGTTTGTCTTTACCATCACCCACTCCCTCCCATCTGGTTACCCATTCACATAAGCTCATTAGGTAAATTTCCTACTGCGAATTTTTAATTTCCAGTGCCTACTTTCCTCATTCATTTTTTTTCCCAGAGATTTAAAATGTATCTTTCTGATTGTAAGTATAAGTGTCCTTTTTGTTGATACAGGAGCACAATAAAACCATTTGTCAGAGTGACCAATGATTTCGGCAAACAAAATTCCCTGACCTTTTTTTAACATCATCATTATTGGAGGTGATTACACCTACAATAATGATGACATTTGCAGACACCCCATTGACTTTGAGGACTTTATTTTAAGTATGCTACCTAAGAAATAACAACAGGTTTTAATCCATGTAAAAATCCGAAAGACAGACACATATATGGGATTCACAGCCATACAAAGACAGAATATCAGACCAAAAAAAGCCAATGCTGCATTGTCGTCATTCAATCGTAACAAATGCCCACTTTTAGCCCACTATACATGGCCTAAAATAAATGACCAATTTATTAGGTAGATGCAAGTATACTGACTACTTACTTCTCAACAAACTGATGATCAGGTGTATCTTGAAGATACTATGGATTACAAGTAATGATAGGTTCTTTTTGACACAGTAGAGATCGGCATAATATTACATAAATATATATTACATTATATTATATTATATATATTACATTATATTATATTATATATATTACATTATATTATATTATATATATTACATTATATTTTATACATAAATATATATTACATTATATTTTATACATAAATATATATTACATTATATTTTATACATAAATATATATTACATTATATTTTATACATAAATATATATTACATTATATTTTATATATAAATATATATTACATTATATTATATATATAAATATATATTACATTATATTATATATATAAATATATATTACATTATATTATATATATTACATCATATTATATTATATATATTACATTATATTATATTATATATATAAATATATAGTACATTATATTATATATATTACATTATATTATATATATAAATATATATTACATTATATTGCATAAAAAAATTATCCAGTCTGCAAAAGCAATAAATTTCGTAATGTTTAAAAGTTTATTGTATCTTCCTTGACCAATTTTTATTCCATGACTGTTTAACTTTAGCTATTGTCTTTCCAGCTGTGGGGGGGGGGTACATCAGAACTAAGAGTGTTAAACTGTTCAAAGTTCATTTTTATACATTTCAGTGCTTTCGACTGTCAATCCATTTGTTATCAAGAATTGCTATGTAACGTAAGATGAATTTGACAAATTCTGATATTCTAAGATTGCAAGAATTAGAGCTTAGTCAGTTAAAGGTGAAATGATCTGCAACTTTGGACAGTTTTAACATTTTTAACCCTGATGTAAAACTCCTCAGTCAGAAGTTGGAGAGATAACATAAAAGGTTAAACAGGCAGATCTTGTTGGTCATATTTATTAAAACTTGTTTGGCTTAATTTCTTCCTCGCTAAATACACCATTATGTGTGTGTGTGTGTGTGTGTGTGTGTGTGAAATTTTAGATATAGCTAAAAATATCCGAGAAAGGACAAAATATTTGAAATAGATGCGCCATTTTTATTTATTAAACAGTGTGTATTATGCCTATCAACTTATGGGTTTCAGAAATCTTTGTAAAGAAAATCTGTTTCAGCAAGGATTGAACCTCCATCTCTCTTTGTAGACTATTGGACTTTACTTTGAACGATAAGAATGTATTTAGCTCTAAGTTGAAATGATGATTACACTTCCTGTTGTAACCTCCTGATACAGCTTTCCTCTCTACTGTCCCCTCTTTTTAAACTTATACACCGTTCTCTTGGTGATTCTTGAATGGACTTTGAAGATGTAAGCCAAAATATGAATGTTGGTGCCATTACTGAAGGCCTGAATTATCTTTTTCCTCTCACCATTGCTTAGTTAGAAAGACATAGTGGGGCTAACACAAAATGATTTTAACCTGTTCTCTCTCTGGCTGAATATCTCAAAATGTTTTTAAGTGATTCTTACGACAAATGGTGTCAAGATGGCTAAACGTCTTATCTGAAAACCAGGAAAAAAGAAATTCAATTAGTTTAGTGTCTTTTTTAGGTATTAAACATTTTGTGAGATGAACAATTATGCTTTTAAACGATTTGGACAATTTTGCAGTTGCACCCGTTATATATATATATATATATATATATATATATATATATATATATATATATATATATATATATATATATATATATATATATATATATATATATGTATGTGTGTGTGTGTGTGTGTGTGTGTGTGTGTAAAAAAAGGGAAATTTACTGCGCCCTTTTGTTGTGGCCGAGCGGTAATATACGCCGGATCCAACGGTGGTTTTCACTACAAGGGCAAGGCAGGTTCGATCCCTACCGGAGAACACATTTCCTTTACTAAAATTGATCGAGTGCCCAGGCTGAGAGATATAATAAACACTGTTTAATAAATAAAAATGGACCGTCTATTTCAGATACGAAGTGGCTGCCATGATATCGTTTGAAGTAATTCATGTGTGTGTGTGTGTGTGTGTGTGTGTGTGTTCTTGTTTGCGAACAAAAGTATATTTGTATACTACATCATCAAGAAGGCAACGGGAAAGCTTTCCTTTTTTGTTAAAAAGGAAAGGAAGCTGTGAAGAGCCATGATCAACCATGTCATGAAAGAGGAGGACACGACTATAAGCATAAGCTGATGTACCGTAGGTCAGCGAGATCGCGCGGTAGGTCCCTAATAGCGTCTAGGGAGTTAGTACTTCATTGGACAACGAAACATTCAGCACCTTGTGAGAGACTATGCTGAGCTAAACAAAGATATCAAACAGGTGCGTCTCATGACGGTATAATGGTTAGTGATCCTCACTGGTTGCCCCAATCAGGAAGCATCAAGCAAGTATTTTAAAATAATAATGACATACGTTTGACTCCGTACATATTTGTAAAAAATCACGCGTATTCATATTTTTATATGAGAACACACAAAACTATGTGATAAGGGGTCTCCCCTTTTCACACAGATGGACTCGCCCGAGGTATACATATACTACTACTAGTGAATACCCGGAGTCTGTATCAGAGTAGTATTAGAGGAGGGTAGCACAAGAGTCACCGTCACGAGCACCTAGACTCAGTAAGGAGTCATACCGCGATACTTCAATACCGAGACTGTATATATATTATTGCTACTAACCCGCATTCCTGGATCTACTAACCCGTATTACCAGTTTGTATTATTACGTTAATACATTTATTTTCCTTATCCATTCCTGGCGTTTGTTATTCATTGATATCGGATTTCATCCCGGAATCCACAAGAAATTGGCGAACTCACACGGGAAAGAAAGAAAAAAGAAATATTCCCCCACGTCGATAATAAAATTGGCGACGAGTATATCGAACTCACACTGGAAAGAAAGAAAAAAGAATTTCTCCCTCGTCGACAATAAATTGGCAACGAGGTATTCGAACTCACACGGGAAGGAAATCGAAACAAAATTCTCCCTCGTTGTCCACAACAAATTGACGACGACGTATTCGAACTCACACAAAAAGAAAAAAATTACCGTTTTTACCAGTATCCACATCAACTTGGCGATTTACGAGGATTAAAACAAGGAAAATCGAGTTTTTCGTAAGACTCTTATCATGGAGGATTTTAAAAGTATTTTAGTACAATTTGTAAAATACCAAAATGAACAGCAATTACAACTCCAAGAAAGACAAAACGAATAGCAATTACAATTCCAAGAAAGAATGGAAGAAAAATGGCAAAAACAATTACTACAAACGCAGGAACTAATATTAAAGGTAGCGGGTAACAAACAACAAAATATCGAAAAAGAGCGACTTTTTCACAAGACGCAGTGTGGAATACGATAGAAACTTTCAAATACTCTCTAGAAGAGAATAAAAATTTCGGGGATTATTTTAGACGTCACGAAGACATCTTTAACATCGATTGTCAAAACTGGACAGAAGCTACATCTGTTGCTCAGAAAATTAGGCACTGAGGAATACACAAAATTTGTGGATTACATCTTGCCAAAAAAGACGAACGAATTAGCGTTTGACGAAGCAGTTACATGTCTTACAGAGCTTTTTAGTCCAAAAACGTCACTCTTTCACAAGAGGTGGAAATGTCTTAACCTGGTAAAGGGCGAAAATGAGGAATATTCCACGTTTGGCGCAATCGTGAATAAACATTGCGACGACTTCAAGTTGGCAGAATTAACACCGGACAATTTAAAGTGTCTCATCTTTGTTCAATGGTTAGTCTCAGCAAAAGATAGTGAAATGCGCAAAAGAATGCTTTCAAAACTACAAAATGAACCTGGACTAACACTACAACAACTATCAGAAGATTGCCAAAAATGCCTGAGTAAAAAGAAAGACTCGAAGAACATTGAGGAGTCAGGTGTATCTCATATACGTAAGTTAAACAAAAGTTTACGTTCTTAACCCTCCCCGGAAAGAAAACAAAAATTCTATAATAAGGGAAAAAGTACAACATATAGGGCAAATTATGACGAAAATCGAAGCAAATATAATCCCCCCACCCTCTGTATGTTATCGATGTGGAGGACTACACTAGAAATAAACATTGCCGTTTTAAATATAAAAACTGTATTGTATGTGGAAAAATGGGACACAAGGCATCCCAATGTAGGAATAGAAAATCTACCAGTAGGATAAGAGCTACTAAGAGCGACGACGAAGACAATACCAACAAGGAAATATGTGAAACTTGAAATCTTAAATAAAAAGATAAAATTGCAACTAGACTCGGGTTCTGATCTAACGATAATTAACCTACAGACATGGGAAAAGCTTAACAGACCAACCATGTTACATAAACAAAAAATTGCTAAGTCGGTGACAGGAAAGCGTATAAAATTCGGAGAAATAATCATAAATGTTAAATTTCACGGGAATGATATACGTAATGAAAGATACAGAAAATCTAGTGGGTACAGACTGGATGCAAAAGTTCGACGTATGGAATTCACAAGTCACTTCATTTTGTAAGGGTGCAGCGAGAATTGAATTGAAAGAAAATGCCCAACCAGTATGTAAAAAGAAGCGAAACGCGCCATTGGCTACCACAGATGAAAACAGTAAAGAGTTATACAAGGCAGTAAAGGAACTACCTGTGACCTCTACGAGAGATAAGAAAAGAAGCGAAAAAGGATGAATTTATTCAGAGGACGAATGAAAAAATAAATAAAACCGATATACACCTACAGTGCTCGAGAGATCATTCAAACAAGAATGGGTCTATTTCAGAAACAATATGGCTTATGAGGAACCAAATACAATAATTAACAGACAAGGAAACGGGATGTACACAAAAGGCGAAATATATACCCACAGAAAACATATTGACCAAATACAAAAAAGACGGGTTGAGGAGCCAAGCTCACCCGCAGAAAATGACGAGTCGATGGAGACGATCTTTAAAGTTTTTGAGATTCAAAGCCCACAAGAAGACACAGAAATTGGAAGGACTAGCAGGAAGACAAAATTTACAGTGCCTCTAATTGTCGACCATAAGAGAAAGGAAAAGATTCCAACTCCCTATCTAAGGAGGGGGGTGATAAGGGGCCTCCCCTTTTCACACAGATGGACTCGCCCGAGGTATACATATACTACTACCAGTGAATATCCGGAGTCTGTATCAGAGTAGTATTAGAGGGGGGTAGCACAAGAGTCACCGTCACGAGCACCTAGACTCAGTAAGGAGTCATACCGCGATACTTCAATACCGAGACTGTATATATATTATTGCTACTAACCTGCATTCCTGGATCTACTAACCCGTATTACCAGTTTGTATTATTACGTTAATACATTTATTTTCCTTATCCATTCCTGGCGTTTGTTATTCATTGATATCGGATTCATCTCGGAATCCACAACACTATGTATATTAGTCAAGACACTGACATGTACACAGTCTCATGTATACACACACAGATGCATGTATTAACAGTATTTATATGTATTGAATACACACCATCACCTTGAGATGTGTGCGTGCACGATTAGTCTAGTATTTAATTGGATTCTGGTATGGTACTTGCTTAATACTGGCTATAATCTTAGAATCTCATCTCAGTGTTTTGTAGAGAATCGAATTAACTGCGCGCACGCTTGGGCGAAGGATCGCACATATACTTCTGCCTTTTGTGCCGTTTTTCTTATACTATGTCTTATTTCTCTCCTTTTCTTTTTCAATTTCTTTCTTTTTGTGCGCTCCTGTCTTTCTTTATTTCTCCGATTTCAGTTGATCCTTTCTTTCTTTCTTTGATTTCATTTGATACTTTCTTTCTTGAATTTAATGCTGTCTTTCTTTCTCTGTTCGTTTCTGTTCGCTTTCCTCTTCTATATTTTCCGTTCTACCCAAGTTTAATTCCTGTAAGAGACCCCCTTGCGCCCCAACTCCTCTTGCCCATCTTTTCTTTTATCAGGCTCGACAGTTCATTCCACTTCCTTTTTAATATCATCCTCTCTTTTTTTCTCCATCCTCTTTTCACTGCACTCGCTCTGTCGTTTCTTCATACCCCCCTCTACCGCTCCCTCACTAATTCCTTTACTCGGTCTCTCCTTATCACCTTCTCCTCCATTATTTTTCCAAAATCAAAACACTCTTCACACTAATATGTACTTCTCTCTTTACTTTTACTTTCATTCTTTCCCTCTTCATATTTCCCCCTTTCTCTCTCCTTACGCTTCCTTCCTTTCTTTACAGTTTTGCTTTTCTTTCTCTTTACATTCCCTCTTTTCATTATAATTACACTTCCCGCCTTTCTTTCTTTACACTTCCCGCCTTTCTTTCTCTTTACACTTTTTTCTCGCTTTTTACACTTTTCTCGCTCTTTACACTTTTCTCTTTCCTCGCTCTTTACACTTCCCTCTTTTCTCTCTCTTTACAATTCCCTCCCTTTATCTCTCTTTACAATTCCCTCCTTTTATCTCTCTTTACACTTGTCTCCTTTTCTCTCTCTTTACACTTGTCTCCTTTTCTCTCTCTTTACTTTCTTGTCTCCTTTTCTCTCTCTTTACACTTGTCGCTTTCTTTCTATTTACATTTCACTCCTTTCCTTCTCTTTACACTAAAACCTTGTATAAATTTCTTTTCTTCTCTCTTTCTATTTCTATAGTATATCTCCTCTCTAATTCTTTTTTATCGCTTTTCACAATCTCCTTACTTGTTCGTTCTTCTTTGTTTCTTGTACTCTTACTGTCCCCTCTTCTTACCCTCTATTTCGCCCTCATTCCCCTTCCTAAATCGTGCTTAGTCATTTTTCTTCAATTCCCACCCTTTTTTAAATCTTTATTCCCCCTCTCTTTCTCTCTTGAACCGATTCCTGTTCTTTTTTCTTCATTGTAATCTGCTTAACAATATCCCGTTCAGAATTTCCTTCTTGTTTTTTCCCTATCTTACTAACATTATCAAATAGCATTTTCCTTCACACTTCATTCCTTTCCATTATTTCAACTCCCTAAGTTTCTCCCCTCTATTCTGTCCCAAATGATTCTTTCATCGTTCTAACACCCTCACCTGTGACTCTCCTTTGTCACTCACTCACTCAACCCTAATTTTATTCCTCTTCCTGCCACTAAGTTATTCCCTCCCTTTATTTTTATTCTGGACGTTCCTCCTCTTCTAATTAAACCCTTTTTTCTCTTACTTGGCCTCTATATATTTTTTTATCCTCTTTCATTGATTCAGCCCAAAGCTCCTTCCTTTCCCTTCATCTCAACAACGTACACACTTCCTTCATTTCCCTCTTTCTTTCGCTTTCATTCTTTCTTGCTTTGCGACCTTATTCTTACTCTTCTTTCCTCTCTATTTTCACTAACTTCCTTTGCTTTCCTCACCAAATATTTCCTTCAACTTTCCACCACCCCAGCTCAATTTTTTTTTCCTTTATTTCATCCGTGTTCATTTCTTCTCCCTACCCAACACCAACTTCACCCTGCTTACTCTCCCTTTTTCTTGCTGAATACAGTTGGCTATATAATCAAATCTAACTCGGGAGACTTAATTATTTGCTAAAAATTCACACATAATACACAGCTAGCGAAAAGACAAATGTTGGTGCCAGGGTGACCTCCTCTCGCCCGTTCTTATCACTCAACTCCACAACCCACAGCGGTGGTCCGCGTCCACTCCTGCCTCTGCACAACCACCAACATCAACCCTATCCCACAACCCAACTTCTCTTTCTCTTCTCTCATCTTCTTCTATTAGACCACCATTCGTTCCTCCCTCTTTCCATCCATCCATTTCTTGCCTGTGATGACAATGTCACCAATTGGGAGGGAGTTGCGACAGCAGGACAGGACAAGAGCCGAACAGAGCCAA
>OZ038476.1:76040999-76050999 GCA_964036315.1 Acanthosepion esculentum
AATTGGACGGCATTTGCTGGACTTTTAGAATTAGCATTAGGGGCGGTACCAGAAGGGGTTGGGAAACTGGTGTGGACGAAGGTGAAAGAGACTAAATATGAATGCTAGTTAGACACAGATAGATAGACAGAGAGAGTGTGTGTGTATGAGAACGAATTCAAAGACAGAGAAAAACAATGAGAGAAATAGAGTACGCGCAATTATACTTGAATCAAAGCAAAACAGTGACGGAACGAACAAGGTGCTTTAGAGAGAAGCCGTAGAAAAGTCAAAGAGAAAAATAAAAGACGAAAGAAAAATAATTAATAAAAGAGATAAAGAGAGAAGAGAAGTTAGAAAACTGAAAATGGAGCAAGAGACAGGTACACGGATCTAGAGACAGGTAGAAAACGGGAAAGAGAGTAGAGACAAGTACAAAACGGAAAAGGAGAGAGAAACACACAAAACGAGAATGAGAACGAGAGACAGGTACAAAACGGAAAAGGGTGCAAGAGGTTGTTATAAAAGGAAAAAAGAAGAGAGAAACACACAAAACGGGAAAAGGGGCGAGTGACAGGTACAAAACGGGAAAAGGAGCGAGAGAGAGAGAGAGATACAAAACGGGAAAAGGAGCGAGAGAGAGAGAGAGATACAAAACGGGAAAATGAGCGAGGAACATGTGCAAAACGAGAAAGAGAGATTGGTACAAAACGGGAAAAGGAGCGCACGAGAGCTGAAAAAGGAGAGAAGGGACAGAAGAACAGAACGAGAAAAAGGGGCGAAAAAGAGTTGCAAAACGAAACAAAAAGCGAGAAAGATGTACAAAACGAAAAAGGCGTCGAGAGACAGATGCCAAACGAGAAATAGAGGGACAGAGAGTGATAACGAGAATGACATGTACTCCGAGAGAGAAAGAGAGAGAGAGAAAGAGAGAGAGAAAGAGAATGACATGTACCCCAAGAGAGAGAGAGAGAGAGAAAGAAAGAGAATGAAGGAATGCATGAAAAGTGATTACGAATTATATGTGAAATTCGCTTGTTAAGCATTGCCCTAAAAACAGATGTGCCATGACAGATAGACATACTATATATATATATATATATATATATATATATATATATATATATATATATATATATATATATATGTGAGTAATTAAATTTTTAATCAGTTATTTTTAGTAGGTACACGTGTTTCAGTAGACATACCTGTTATTTTAAACGATGGATTTAATCTCTACAGGCCAAGAGATCGAAATGTCCTACTAACCAAAATTATGCCTCTCGACAAGAATCGAACCTATATACCCATTTTTCAACAGGAAAATCACTCTAAAGTCAACCGTGGAATTACTAATTGGGCCACGGGAGGCGCATTTCTCTTTTGTAGAACTTTTTATCCTTTCAGCCGGTTTCACCGTTGAAAATAATAGAAATCTCAACACAAACACGCGTACCCACTAAGTATAAAGTAATATCGTAAAAAAAATCATTTCGGATTCAAATAAAATATATTCTGTAAATTTATTTTGTTTACGTTTTGGGTACGAAAATAAAGCTAACAGATCTCTTAACGGCGGATGCGTAAAGAGTGCGAATTGGTACTTTTTTTCTTTAGCGGCTGGACAGTGTATCGATCCAGCATCTTATAATAAGAATAAGTAAAAATAGTAATAAAATAATACTAGTGAAAACGCTTCATTTAAAAAGCAGTAATAAGACGCAATAAAAGTAGTAATGAAATAATTATGAATAATCAAGAGTGGTCTCCCCTTGTTTTGTTTCTCTCCTCTTTGAGAGAGTTAATTATATTTACTGGGACTATAAAAGGACACTATGCGCGAACCTTGTATTCTCAGTTGAATAAAGCTTTCATAATGCGGGCACCTGCGCACTTTTGTCATTACAATAATAATAGGGGAAATGCTTTATTTAAAAATAAA
This sequence comes from Acanthosepion esculentum, assembly GCA_964036315.1. Classification (NCBI taxonomy): domain Eukaryota; kingdom Metazoa; phylum Mollusca; class Cephalopoda; order Sepiida; family Sepiidae; genus Acanthosepion; species Acanthosepion esculentum. The sequence goes on from OZ038476.1 coordinate 76,042,921, forward strand.
AAAAAATAACGGAGGGAGTTAAAACTAGTAATAAATTAACAATGTTAAAAATGCTTTGTTTTACGGCATATCAACCCAATGGGTTATTTAATGTCGACAAATTTTTTTATTGCTGGTAATATTTTGTTTTTTCAAAAATCTATTGCTGGTAATAATTTTTCATGCAAAAATCTATTGCTGGTAATAATTGTATCCAAAAATGTATTGCTGATAATATTTTTTTCAAAAACATATTGTGGTTATATTTTTTTTTTCAAAAATGTATTGTTGGCAATATTTTTTTTTTTAAATGTATTGCTGGTAATAGTTTTTTTCTTCAAAAATTTATTGCTGATAATAATTTTTTACAAAGTATTTCTGGTATTAAAATCTATTTTTACACTTTAATAGTGTTTTTACCCCAGTTTCCGGGTTAATTATTTGCCCATAGCTGCGACCCTAACAGGTGCTACCACCCAAGGTCAGGGTGGACCTGGGAACACCAGCAATTAAGAGGTGGTTCCACGCTCCTCAAAACCTTCTCATCAGAAGCCTTACTGCTGGACGTACTTTGTCGTCTTACCCAGGACACAGATGTAGTTTATCGTCATACCCAGGACGCCACATTGTAGGGTCTTACCCCTCTGCAGAGGTGCAGACGGTGTATTCTACAGCCCGAGCCGACAGGGCGGTTAAAAATGCTTTATTTAAAAAAAACAAAAATAATAAGATGGAGTATAACTAGCAATGAAACAATAGCGAAAAGTTTTTTATATAAAAAGCAGTAATAAGATGAAATAAAAGTAGTAATGAAATAATAACAAAAATGATTAATTCAAAAATTACAATTATAACATGGAGTAAGACCAATAATTTACAGTATCCCAACATGTGCGATGAGAATTCGTCACATCAGAAGTTTCTTTCTTCACAATGTCATGTTTTTCCAGCTAATGTGTGTGAAAACAGTGTGTTTATGATACAAAGTAACAATAATATGATGATGAAAAACTAATAATAATAGTGACAATGCTGCATCTAATGTAATTTCAAAAGTATTTCGAAAAATAATGAATCATGACAAAAGGGATGAGAAAATAGAAACAAGGGTGAAAAGGAGTGGACAGTCACGGCAATCGGAAAAAATACAATACAATAAATTTATTTGTCATCCTCGTAAGTCATAAACTTGCAAAAGTGGGTCAGCTGATCTAATAGGAAAATCTGTGACTTTACAGAAAAATCGGAAACGTCCTCTAGTCAGGAATTTAGGAATGGCCGTTCAGCTAACACATTCTAAACAACATGACATCAAACAACCGTCACCTCAATATATATATATATATATATATATATATGTGTGTGTGTGTGTGTGTGTGTGTGTGTGTGTGTGTGTGTGTGTGTGTGTGTGTGTGTGTGTGGCTAAGTGGGATTGGTGTTGAGCAAAATTTCCAACCGAGAACGGAGCGTTCAGTTTCGAAAATAGACCTTTTGGAAAAGGTATGGAGGGATCTCCCTAACCCACTCCACGGCTAGAGGTTAATGGCAGGGCAGACTGGATTCTCAAGGTTTGGTTGGTAACCGGTCTAGGACAAGAGCCACTGTGAATTCAAAAACGGTTTGACATGAGGTTGCGAAATCCACAACGTAAAGTTTGCTTTCTGAATATGAGGCCCGGATTCACCATGCCCGATTTGTCAGGAGATTTCCTCATGTTATTTGTTTGGAGGAGGCGATGTCTGCCGGAAAATCATACCTGTGCGTTGACGATTGTGCTGGCACAAAGTCACAAGTAATCGTGATCGAGGGTTTGAGCGTGCTGGCCTTGTTCTGATTCACATATATATGCGTGTGTGTGTGTGATCCGAAAATATGTGTATATAGAGGATACGTGTATATATATACATATATATATATATATATATATATATATATATATATATATATATATATATATATATATATATACGTGTATATACAGGATACGTATATATATATATATATATATGTGTTATATATATATATAATATATATAATATACACATAAAATACAGTATAATATATATATAAAATATATAAACATAATATACAATATATATGAATATATATATATATATATACACATAAAATATATATAATATACACATAACCTATATCTCTCTCTATATATAATATAAACATTATATATATATATATAATATAAACATTATCTATATATAATATAAACATTATCTATATATAATATACCTATAATCTATATATATATATATATATAATATACACATAATATATATATATATAATATACACAATATATATATATATATATATATAATATACACAATATATATATATATATAATATACACAATATATATATATATATAATATACACAATATATATATATATATAATATACACAATATATATATATATATAATATACACAATATATATATATATATATAATATACACAATATATATATATATATATAATATACACAATATATATATATATATATAATATACACAATATATATATATATATAATATACACAATATATATATATATATAATATACACAATATATATATATATATAATATACACAATATATATATATATATAATATACACAATATATATATATATATATATATATATATATATATATAATATACACAATATATATATATATATATATATATATATATATATATATAATATACGCATATTATATATATATAGAGAGAGAGAGAGAGGGGGGGAGAGAGAGAGAGGAAACGGCCAGCCAGAAAAGAACAAACCATTAATGAAAATTTCCAACGATTTGAAGGTTCAGAATACAGTGGCATCTGTTTATCCCCAGCAGGCCTCGTCAGTCACATGAAACATCAAATAATTAGATCCAGATATAACTCTCGTCTTAACAACGATCTTACCTGCGCTCACGCACACACACACACACACACACACACACACACACACATACACACAAAATGGTAAATCATGTTCCAGTCAATCTGAACTGTACAGACACTTGAAACTCCATAACCGCTAAAATTGCGAACCCACGAGGCACGCACTCCCGAATGATCAATGGCCTACATCTGCCGTCTGTGCAATAAATCTTGCAAATCACTTGCCGGCTTCAACAGCCATTGTTGGTCTCATGACCGCTAATGCATGTCAGCAATCGTCATACTCATTCAATGAGTCGGCAGTCATATTATATACGACACACACACGTATCATATATTTACTTACTAATGTACAGGTAGATAGGTAAAAATAATATACAATTGTCCCTCGGAATTTGCCACACATCCAGAGAGCAAAATAAACACCGTTGGATAGTACATATTTTTAGCTACCAATTGTCAGAACTATGCATTTTAATAGTGATGAACAAAAGTTGCGGTCGTAAAAAAAAACTCCACTTTCTCTCACACGTTTCTGTCTTCACTGCTGAAATACATTAACCAATGCCTAACTGTGCTCACATCCACTGTTTGGTCTCTGTAAACCTTTCGCAATGTTAGTGGTGTTTTTTTTCTGCAAGGAAGAATTTACTGAAACGACTTGCTTCGTACGCACTTTTACGTTAGATGCAATTTTGCCAGACTGCCGCTCAGGTGCTATTTGCTTCGAGCCAAATGAACCATGAGTTACTGGCTGCAACGTTCAATCCTTAATAGCAAAATTCCAGCATCCTCCTCTGATGTAGTGGGACAACATGAAATAGGGGGTACTGTTTTCAGAGGGACCCTCAAATTTAACAATATAGAAACAACCAAAAAGTATTTAAATTGGAAAATATGTGCGTGAATATATATATATATATATATATATATATATATATATATATATATCCGTTAAAAACTCATCCCACGCCCCTTCATCCGACAAGATACCTTCTTTTCCTTTCTGTCTTCATTTTTACGCGTTCTTGTCATTTACTGCCTCCCGCTACCACAAAATTTTCTTTGCTTTCCTGCTTGTCTTTCTTTTTTAAAAATCAATTTATTTCCCGTGTTTGATGCATTTAAACCTCTCAGAAGATGCAGTGTAAACCAACTGCGAAATAAATTTAAGTTTATAACTGGAAAACTCAAATGTAAGGTTTTTCTTTGAAATTTTCCTTTCAGCAGAATTGAGTCACTGTCAGTCACTGTGTGTTTATCTAAATCTAAAAATAAACACACTAAAATTCACCTTCATCCTTGACCGTGCGCTGACGGCTTAGTGGGAGAAGTTCCGACTGACGCAAATTCAGTCGGGTTTCAATCCTAGCTAGAGGCAACCGGACGTCTAGTCACACTGATGAGCTGTGAAACAGCGAAACAGTCTGTCTGTGGATGACAAATGTATATATATATATATATATATATATATATATATATATATAAATGTATGTATGTGTGTGTCAAAATTATGTTATAACTTAAACAAAAATATAACTGTAAAAGAACAAAATGAATAAAGACAAAACTGACGAACTTTATCAAGGCCAATGTTAGGATTTTATTTTGCTAAACGAATTTTGAAACAGAAGTAAAAATATAATTAGATTATTCGATCTAAAGAACACCACACTTATTAAAAGAGGTAACTAACTTAGACGGAAAATTCTCCAGATTGCCTCGATTGAATACTATAAAAAATATAAATCTGCGCCCGGATTCTTTTCAAATATCTTTTTTCCTGAAAGAAATACTCATTTCCTAAGCTAACATACATGACTAAAAATACAATTTAAACTTAAAAGAAATCGGTTAAATTCGAACCCTTCTGTTATTTAAAATATATAATAAATAAATGAATCTCAAACTATAATAATATAAATTGTAATTACCTTGTAAATATCATGTAACATTTACTCACTTTCATTTATTAGTCATTAAATGAAGTCGCTTATCATCCTTAATAGTTTACCTTGATTTTCATTTAGCCTGATGTATATTTACGAGCGTTCTTAAATTTAATAATTCTAAAAATCTAACATTTTTACGTCTGATTATAAATATTTATTGCAAAATAAAATCCTTTCATTTGCCTTGATAATGTCCATCAGTTCAAATGCGTCCATATATAATTATGTACTCGTGAGTGGAGATGTATGCTTCTATATATGCATTTGTATATATATATATATATATATATATATATATATATATATATATATATATATATATATATATATAAGCGTTCAGGTCTTGTTATAAACCGACGTTTCTCTTTTGCACCGACTCTAAAAAAAGGCCAATATAAACGAATTTTGAAATTTAAAAAAAAATTAAGATGAAGCTAATTTAAACTAAGTTTTGCTGTTTAAAACTTTTAACCAGCCTAGCATTTTTATAACTGAATGCAAATGACAGGCAGGGTAAGTTTTTTTTTGTTTTTTTTTTTTTTAATTAATACTAAACCTGATTATTTAGTATAAAATTGTTAGACATGGTAATTTTTTATACACCACATATTTTCATACTTTTCTTATATTTTAGTACCTGTTATATTCCGTGCTAAGGGAATAAATAATTAACACCAGGTGGATAATAGAAGAAAGGTTTATTATACACAATCAGTAAAATATGAAATACGGTACAGTTATACACACAGGTCAATCTAGTAGTGAGTGCCACTAATTGGGCGTCATCTCGCTCTCGCTCTCTCGGAGACAATTGACTTTATAGGTACTTACTACGTATAGTGTAATCATTCATGTGGGGTGACTGGTTATTCCATTACATCAGTACCAAATAATTATAGATTGAGCTAGAAAAATTTGAGGTGAGAAAGATTTTAGCACTAAAACCATTTAGTTTAAAACAACGACCTTTTGAGTATTTGAAGCCTCAGAATTCGTTCAGACCGATGATTTATTAATCATTTTTAATCATTATTGAGACGGCGAAAAAGCGCAACTTATATATGAAATAAGCACTATGCACCTCATGGCTGGGTAAAGATAATTTACCAATGCTATTGGTGGATCCCATTTAACCAACTCAAAAGCTAAGATTTTAAATGCTGATTTTCAAAGCTGACAAGCCATCCCCACTTGTTAGATTAACAAAATACAATTTTCCCAAGGCCTTACACTAATTTTAATAAATAATAACAGATAGATTTTAAAGATTTTTTTCAGATGTTTTATTGTTTTTAATGTTATGTCCTTTCAGATCATGATCATGGCTCTCCACAGAGTCCTTTTTATTTATTATCTGTAAATTCTTATAAGAAAAGAAAAGAGGTGTTTCTCGTTATGTTCTCGATAGCTTTGAATTCAAAGTAATCCTTCTCCTATACTGGCTGCCAATCAAGGCTAGAGAGTCTTGTCTGTCCTCCTATTCAACCTATAGCGGAAGGGGAGAGTAAAGATAGATTCATCCGTTCTCAGTGACATTTAGTGAGAAAATGAACATAAACTAAGTCGGAATTTGAACTCGGCACATCGAATCCACTTTTCGTGCCTATAACTATTGCGATGCCCGCAGATCAAATTTTTGCCCACAAGAAAAATTCAACAAATTACTAAAACATTTAGATAAGTGAACAATATATTTTCATTTAAAGTGACATTTACGTAAAAAACGAAAACAAAATAAAAACTGTCGTTAGGCAGAGGAAAACCTCAAATTACCTCTGTGAAGTAATTACCCCCAGTTTGAATATATCCACAGATGACCTGAAAGGGATGAATCATCTTAACAATAATTTTTTTATTTCATATTCTGGCTTTTGTTATTGGAAGAATATTGGATTTTTAGTGCTGATAAAGAAAGCGGTTAGATGGTGAGGATAGGGGTCTGGGGATGAGGGTGATTTCGGTATTGGTCATGAAATAAAAAATTAAGTATCTACTTACAACACGCTGACTACATAAACACTATATCTCCCTATTGTTATTGCATATATTTTCGTTTGTTAAGCCTATGAGAGAAGGCCCTGTTACTTAGAAAGCATAGCTTAGTCTGGTACAAGGACAAAAAAATGGAACAACTGTGTACAATGAACTCACTACAAGGAGCTTATCTACGAGACGTGCTGGTTAACGATCCCACCAAGATCACAACTACTAATTTTACATAAACAGCACTAGACCTCAAATATTGAGCACACCTTAGAAATTGTAGGAATCCATCTTTCGACAGGCACCGATTAAACATCAGGGCAGACTACTCTCTTGCCTTGGGAGAAGGAAAACCTGACGATTGATTGATTTTTTACGGCTTATCAACCTTTTGCAGATTATTTAAAGCCAGAAAATATTTTTAGATTGTAACAATTTTTTTGAGATAATAATGATTCGGTGATACAACTCTTACTAATTAACCTTAGCTGGGGGGAAGAGGTGAATTCATACCTTCCCTAAGGGTGTTTGCGCTTAATTGAATAGAACGAATCTGACTAGACTTGAAACTCAGCTCGCCGATTTCCAATTCCAAGAAGTTATCCATTACACCACCTGCACATCTAAGCTTACAGCACCTCACATTCCCAAGCGGTCACTCATCTAGGTTCTGACCAGGCTCGTTGTTGCTTAATTTCGGTGATCATACGAGAATCGGTGTTTCAAAGTAATATGGCTTTTTGCTATCTCCTAATCTCTCTTCTGCTAACCACATACAAGCTCGACAGGAAGGTTATTCTCGCTTTTTCTCTGTCTCGCCTTTAATCTGTCCTCTGAGAATCAAATTCTCCAAAATCTTTTTCCTCATTACGTGCCATTGAAATTTCAATTGTCGCTTTCTCATTCTAATTATAAGTGTCATTTTGTTTCCATTTTCTCTAAAACATCCTTGTTAATCACATGTTCAGTCCATGTTATTCACAGCATACTTCTGGTAAATCATATTCTGTTGCCACAAGTCTCTTCATCTGTGAGGAGTTTGTTCAGCAGTTACGAATATATAAAAGAACCGATGTTATATAACAATTCAGTACTCTTTTCCTGTTGATATATATATATATATATATATATATATATATATATATATATATATATATATAAAACAAATTAAAAAAAACTGAAATTCGAAGGTGCAATTATATATATATATATATATATATATATATATACATACATACACGTAGGATC
>OZ038476.1:76055999-76060999 GCA_964036315.1 Acanthosepion esculentum
AGCCACCCTATCGGGCAGCATTTAAGCTAGCTCCTGCAGTGGGCTCTTGATTGGACCTTCAGCTTGTTCAGGAATTTGAGAATCCCTAAGTCTTTGCATATTCTCAGCACTGGAAACTCTCCTGGCTCCTGTTTGATCTGTGTTCTCATTTGCACAGGACTTTTCTTAATCTCACTGCAGCCTTGTCTCTTTTGATTGCAATCTAGTCCTCTGTTGGAGGAGATTTCTTTTTGTCAAACATATTGCTGCTACATGCAACAGGCAACAATAAATTACAGAAGAACTCAAAATTGATCACTGCATTTAAATAGTGCATTAATATTTAAGCTTACCTTTTAAAAATTCAACAATAATTCTTTTGCCGCCTCTTAATTTAAAGACAATTTAAATGTTTAATTTTTACAGAGGTCCTTATTTCCTGTACAAACAATTATTTTTATTTCATGGATGTCTTTTGCTGGATTTCACAATTAATTTCAATTATTCCTAAATTTATTTCCAAGTTATAAAAATTGCTGTTGTACAAAAGAATTTGTTGCAAAAAAATAATGTAAAAATCGCCGAAAACAGTTGCAGTAATGAAATCTTGGGAATGCAAAATTTCAGGATTGTGGGCCCGGATCTGGCCCAGAATGTTTTTACTTTGCTCATGGAGTTGTCCTGATTCCAAAATAGTATAATATGTTGGGCTACAACATCTAGGATTAAAGTTGAAAAAGTGTGACACACTGACATTAGCATTTATTTATATAGATCTAAGACGACGATACTAAAAGAACTAGAAGACCTACCAGGATTTATCATCAGTGGCCATAAGTTATGTGCAGGACAATCTGCTGATGGCAGACTCAAAAGAAAAATTACAAAAGTTTCAAGAGATGGTATTAAAGGAAAGGAAGAAGAAAGGACTATTAATTGTAAGAAGAAAATACATGTGGTCGTAAGCAAGAGAGACAATCAAAGGTGTGAGCATTGATTTGGAGACATCAGAAGCAAACAGATACAGAAATTTAACAATCTGGTTAGTGTAACAGATGATGGAAAGTGTGACATGGAGATCTAAAGTTTCATCAAAATGAACAGAGGCCTTCCAGAAAGTTAGCAAAGTATTAAGACATAGAAATATTTCATTAAATATGCTGAATTGCTATATCATATTTATCTCCCTGTGAATGCGCAACTATTTTCTTACGGATGAAGAAGAGACTCAATGCGACGGAGATGTGGTTCTACAGAGAGATTGGGCATACTATGACCAGAACACGGGAGCAATAAGGAAGTTCGAGAGAAAATTGGATCTTTAAGGAAACTCACGCTTAAAATCAGAAAGAGAAATTCAGATGGCTCGGAAAATTTAATACGCGCAAGACATATTGAAGGAAGGGGAGGAGAAAAGAAGCAGCAAACAACGGATTTGTGTGAAAGTTTGGCAGAACAAGAACAAGGTGGGATACTAAACAATCAAATGTTGCTTAGGTAGAGGAAGCTGTGAAGAGTCATGATCACTTAAGTCCTAAAGAGACACAACACAAAAATGATGACTATCAATCCTTATCCTGAAAGCTGACTGGTTTGTAGGTTTTTTTTACCTGCTTCATTAAGCCTTGTACAGGGCCACAATAGTAGGAACTTCTTGTCACTATATTGGCAAATGTTCTTTGAGATTACCATGTCGACAATCATGCTAGTGTAATTTTCAGCTGTAGTGTAAATCATAATTCAAAAGCGTAAATGGGGAACAAGATGAAAATGAAAAAGTAATCGACAAAGTTTGAAGCAAGTTCAAGGTGAGTGAATATAAATTACTGACACTGGGAGGAACATGACGTATTGTGAATGTGAATTATATGAAAATTAGTACAGATAATAAATCTGTTATTGCTGTTGCAAGTTAAATGATTTTGTCATGAGGATGAGATTTATTCAATTCATTAATAAATGTAACCCAGATTTGTTTTCTATTGCATTTTTTATTTTATTTTATTTATTTATTTTTTTTTTTGCTATAAATGATTAAAGGAAAATCACCGAAAAAGAGAGGAAAAGTTAAGAAAAAAGAAATATAGGCAAAAAGAAAGCGATATGAGTAAAGAGAAAAACCAAGGAGAGAGATGAGCAGAGGGGAGAGTGAGAAGCAAAGTAGAAAACAGAGCAGAGGTGAGACTAAGAGAAAGGGAGAAAAAGGAGAGAGATGAGGAAGGAGATGAGCAGAGGAAAGAGAGAGACTGTAGAAAGTAGAGCAGAGGTGAAAAAGAGAGAGACAAAGGAGAGAGATGAGAAGAGAGATGAACAGTGGAGAGAGAGAGAGAGAGACACAAAAGATAGAGATGATAAGAGGTAAGGGAGAGACAAAGTAGTGAGAAGAACTGAAGTGAAAGAGAAAGAGAGACAAAAGAAAGAGATGAAGAGAGAGATGAGCAGAGGAAAAAAGAGAGAGACAATAGAAAGTAGAGCAGAGGTGAGAGAGACAAAAGAGAGAGATGAACAGAGGAGAGATAGAGAGACAAAGTAGAAAGTAGAGCTGAGGTGTGTGAGAGAGAGACAAATGAGAGAGACGAACATAAGTGAGAGAGAGACAAAGTAGAGCAGAAGTGAGAGAGACAAAGGAGAGAGACGAGGAGAAAGATGAGCAGAGGAAAGAGAGAGACAGTAGAAAGTAGAGCAGAGGTGAGAGAGAGAGGCAAAGAGAGATGAGGAGAGGGATGAAAGAGGGGAGAGAGAGAAAAAATAGTGAGAAGAGTTGAGGTGTGAGAGAGAGAGAGAGAGAGAGAGGGAGAGAGAGAGAGACAAAGAAGATAGATGAAAAGAGGAGGGAGATGATGAACAGAGAGGAGAGAAAGACAAAGAAGAGCAGAGGCAAAAGAGAGATAAAGGTGAGTGATGAGGAGAGGAGAAAGATTAACAGAGGAGAGAGAAAGTTGTGAGAAAAGCAGAAGTGAGTGAGAGAGATGGGGGGAGAGAGAGAGAGAGAGAGAGAGACAAAGAAGATAGATGAAGAGAGGAGGGAGATGATGAACAGAGAGGAGAGAAAGACAAAGAAGAGCAGAGGCAAAAGAGAGATAAAGGTGAGTGATGAGGAGAGGAGAAAGATTAACAGAGGAGAGAGAAAGTTGTGAGAAAAGCAGAAGTGAGTGAGAGAGATGGGGGGAGAGAGAGAGAGAGACAAAGAAGATAGATGAAGAGAGGAGGGAGATGATGAACAGAGAGGAGAGAAAGACAAAGAAGAGCAGAGGCAAAAGAGAGATAAAGGTGAGTGATGAGGAGAGGAGAAAGATTAACAGAGGAGAGAGAAAGTTGTGAGAAAAGCAGAAGTGAGTGAGAGAGATGGGGGGAGAGAGAGAGAGAGACAAAATAGCATGAAGATTAGGGGGTGACACAGACAAAAGAGAAAAATAAGCAGTAGGAGAAACAAATGTGAAAGATAAGCAGAGGAGAGAGAGACAAAATAAAGAGATGAAGAAAGAAGAACGAGATAGAAAAGAGAGTAATGAGCAAAGGAGAGACATATACTTAGGAGAGTGGTGAGCAACGGAGAGAGAGGGAGAAACAAGGGAGAGATAGGAGCAGAAAAGAGAGAGATAGAATGAAACTGAGAGACAAAGAAGATAAATGAACAGAGGAGAGTGAGCTAAAGTAGAGAGACGAGCAGAGAGAGAAGCAAACGTGAGACATGAGCAGAGGAAAAAGGGGAGAAAGACAAAGGTGAGTGGTGAGCAGATAGAATAACAAGTGAGAAAGAGAAGCAGAAGAGAGAAGTGAAAGAGACATAGAAGACTGAAAAACAGACAAAGGAGAGACAGGCACACACACATACATGTAATATGACAAAGCTTTTTTTCACTTAACTCATGTTCACTTCGGAGTTTCATGGCTATATAGGTAGGACTCTGGTTCAACAAGTGGTTATACATATATAACCATGAAAAGTAACCATGGGTTAAGTGAAAAGAATTTTGCCATTCTGGTAACACTATCTCTATCTTCTATACTGAGAATGCTACCACAAAGCCTGCTTGCTTTAAATGCTTCCTTATCAGCAAACTACTGAAAAACCAGCAATTTTAGTTTCAAAAACACTATTTCAAATTAACAAATTATATATATATATTTGTCTGATAACGTAACTGTCCAGGTTTCAATTCTCGGTAGTGGATGTGAACTGCTGATGGGTCCCAAATATAGAACGAAACAGCCGTCCAGTGCTTTCTGCATTCTGTTGAGGTTTCTTCTAGACTCGATGAATTACTTAATTATGATTATTTCAAATCTTCCTAAATATTTCTATCTATCTATCTATCTATATCTATATATATATATATAGGCCTGACGATTGCACTAGCATGAAACAGACTGTCGCCTCTAAGTGCTGACTTCCATGTCCACTTTTGTATTTACACACGCTCTATCTCTGATATTGAGCACTTTATCCCATAAATATAGCACACTTTAAGACTATATTTCTTCATATATATATATATATATATATATATATATATATATAAATCTAGCTAATTTTATTTTTTATTTAGATTCATTTTCTAGTAAATATTGCTATGGTAATTTATCCACACATGCATAGATTCTCCCAGCTATAAATAGGAGCAGGTACTGCCTTTCGGAGTGGAAAGTTTCCAGCAGTCAGCTCTGACAGTCAGACCAAACATTTTTGCTGTAACACTCTGGTTTGTATATGTTTGTATTACTGTTTCTGTTAATATATTTTTTTACCTCAATTCCTCTCTTTGTGTCTTTATTTCTGGCCCTAACAAGGCTACAACACATATCCCATGCTGTGATAATAGAAGATCTGACATGTTGAAATGGGAGATCCCATGTGCACATTTACTGTGGATGACCTTGCGATTAAGGCACTCTCTAGACATTTTCTGTCATAGTGAATTGTTTTCTCCTTTGATCAGAGTAGCATTTTTTATGTCAAAATTGTTGTCAGTCGCATTATGGTGGGCAAACAACTGACCACCATTTTGACATGAAAAATG
>OZ038476.1:76065999-76078499 GCA_964036315.1 Acanthosepion esculentum
ATATATATATATGTATATATATATATATATATATATATATATATATATATATATACATATATATATATATATTCATGATTATTCCAAATTAGACAATTTCTCACAAAAGTAAATAACAATGATAGTGAACATACAGTCGAAAATTACATAAATATTTTCTACAAAAACCAAATGCACATTAACTACAAAGATGAATGTTTACTTAGAAATATTATAAAGACATGCACTACACCAATCGACCTGAATAAAAAAAATCAAATTAATTACCTACTATAAAAAATTTAAGACGGCTAACCTTATACTCAAAAATAACAAAAACACCAGCTAAGTCAAAATTACAACGAATGAAAATCGTCTATGAGTTCAAATGCCCCTTAAGGAACTGTGTTCCTGATCAAACCGAACTCATACATAATTACATCTGTCACACAACTACATGCCTATCAAGACATTACCTTACACCTATCTGACCAGAGCCCCATTAGAACCCATTTAAAAACACACACAAACATACCAGACTCCATTCGAAATATATTAGTAGAAAACACAAACATAATAACCTCATCTACTAAAAAAAGATTAAAATAATGAATAAAAAAGAAAAGGCCAACTCTTAACAATGTTAACTACGAACTCGGCCACAGTGTGCTAACCATGTTCAAAAAGTAAAACACCTCTATAACACACTAAAAGCATAGACATAACGCACATACTCAATTAAACTGAAAAATAAAATCATCCTTGATAATGGCTAAGAGTATAGCCGAAAGCACTCATAACTGTGGAACATTTGTACAGTTTCTACACACTCTGTGTCCAAGAAAAATTAAATAAAAAGCTTTACCCTAGTACCTTGTTTGTTGTTTTTAATGAAACATGCATAAATGAAGGATTGCTGCCTAAATACACAATATATATGTGTGTGTGTGTGTGTGTGTGTGCATACACCTCACATTATGATATTTAAAAGTCTATCTCCATTAATTTTATTTTCATATCCAAAACACAAAAAAGTAATTCTCAAGCAAATAATGTAGTTTTTAATCCAGCAAAAGAGAATACATATTTAAACACACAAATAGATACATGTACACATATGCATACATACTAATAAAACATATATATATATATATATGTGCATGTGTGTACATACATGCTTACGTAAACATATATATATATACTGATGCATACATATATATTCATACATACACATATACACACATATACATACAAACATACGTATGGATACAGATGTTTAAAATTGTCTATATATTTACGAGGGAATAGTGCTCAATAACAGGAAAGAGCATATGTAGATATAAAAAAAATGGTTTCATAGGAATCAAGACAGCATGGAAGCTATTTAAGGTATCAACACACTGTATATGATACATAAGGTATATTATGGAATTAGATTTAAAATTCAACTAATACCCACACAGATGATTTGATTATCATGGTTAGGGTTTGCAAAGAATGAGCCTAACATTTTTTAAAAATGATAACAGATAAATGAGTCAGAAAGTTTTGAAAGAACTCTCCTCTGATTTGAATACAGAGCATACATTCAAAGAACTACATCTAATTCAAGGCAAGACAGTAAAGTCTACACTGTTGTTTAACTATCAAATAAAAAAACAGCGCAAGATTGATTGCTATTTTTTGCTAAAAAATATTAGTGTAAAAGGGAAAATAAATTTTCTGCACTGCTAGCCATTAAAATACACACACACGCTCACACACATACACATACATACATACATACATACATATATACACATATATACATATATATATATATATATATATATATATATATATATATATATTTATTTATTATATATATACATTTTATATATGTGCACATATATTATACTTATTACACATATACATTAAAAATGATGTACATATAGATTATATAGACATATACATTAAATATATATATATATATATATATATATATATATATAATACCTTATATACATATATACATTAAATATTATATATAAATAGATATTATATATTTATACATATACTGTATATATACAGATATATATATTATGCACATAATTATACAAATACATTATATATGTATACATTAAATATTATATATAATGCATATACATTATATATATATATATATATATATATATATACAGTAAATATTAATTATATATAATACATATACAACATATGTATACATATACACTGTATATATATACACTATACATTATATATATATATATATATATATATATGCACATACATTATATATATACACACTATATGTTTTATATATATATATATATATATATATATATATATATATATATATATATATATATGCACATACATTATATATATACACACTATATGTTTTATATATATATATATATATATATATATGCACATACATTATATATATACACACTTACATACATTATATATATATATATATCCATTCATTATATATATGCATTCATACATTATATATATATATATATATCCATTCATTATATATATGCATTCATACATTATATATATATATATATATATATCCATTCATACATCTCATATATATATATATATATATCCATACATACATCTCATATATATATATATATATATCCATACATACATCTCATATATATATATATATATATATATATATATATCCATACATACATTATATATATATATATCCATACATACATTATATATATATATATATATCCATACATACATTATATATATATATATATCCATACATACATTATATATATATATATATCCATACATACATTATATATATATATATATCCATACATACATTATATATATATATATATCCATACATACATTATATATATATATCCATACATACATTATATATATATATATCCATACATACATTATATATATATATATCCATACATACATTATATATATATATATCCATACATACATTATATATATATATACAATGCACACATACTATATACACACACACACACTCATATATATATATATATATATATATATATATATATATGCACATATATATATACATATATGTTATATGTACATATATATTATATCTACATATATATGTATGTTTATATATATTTATTTTTTATAAACATACACAGCTGAATTTTCTATTTGCATGTGGCCTGTATTATTAGCAACTAAAGAAAAATTTTACAATTATGCTTAAAGAAAAAAAAACAACCTTACATTGAATTTGTTGCATTGATACAATTATATATGTAACTATGAACCTCCAAGACAGGCTGTTCTAATAATTTGTCTTTTGGCATCGGATCATCATTGATTGAACACATTTTGAAAGTGATTCCAATGGAATTAAAGAAGGAAGCAAAAGGGAAATTCTCAGTTTGACAAAATCTCTAAGAAAGAGACAGCATAAAATTGGCAGAGATTGGTCAGTAATAATAATAAAAATAACAATAACTAGAATAATAATAACTGATGATGAAAATACACTAATGCATAAAAGGGAGATACAATCAGTGACAACAATAGGAGGATGAGAATAATGATACTATTACTATTAATAATGACTAAAAATAAATGTAGTATTATTGAAAAAGTACAGGATAAACAGTAATCCCCCCCCACAAATTCTTCTTGTTAGCACACCCACTTACACACATTATATATATATATATATATATATATATATATATATATATACATCCGATGCGATGAGAACGAAAGTAATATATAAATTCTAACGTTCACAGCGTTAATTCAAAAAAGAGCTCGATACAAGTGGTAGAGCAAACAGGATCGTTCATAACCATTTCCAACCCTCACCCGTAGATGTGCAGTTAAAATGCACTGAAATCAAGTTGCATCTTCGTTGTGAGTAAAATGGTTTTGTCTATATGATAAAATTATAATAAATAAATAATATATATATATATATATATATATATATATATATATATATATATATATATATACACATATATCTATATATATACCATAATAAGAAGCCATATATACTTTCTTAATATGTATATATAGAAAAAACAAGTAAAAAGTTGTAAATTAAAAAAATATATAATGTTGTTTTTATGAAAGTATTTATTTATATTTTTTTCATATATATGTAATTTGATATTTCAGATGGACCTCGACCTTTCTTCAGAAACTTAATTTACAACTTTTTAGTTTTATATATATATATATATATATATATATATATATATACTGGGTGTAACAGCAAAACTGTCCAAATCATCTAACAGCATAATTATCCATCCCACAAAATGTTCAATACATTAAAAAAAAACAGTAAAGTAAGTTTCTATTTTCTAGGTTTTAGATAAGACGTTTAGCCATCTTGACACCATTTTTCATGAGAATCACTGAAAACCCCTTTGAGTTATTCAGCTAAAAAGAGAGCAGGTTAAACTTTTTTGTGTCAGACCTACTGTCTTCCCAACAGAGCAGTGGTGAGAGGAAAAAGATCATTCAGGCCTTCAGTAATGGTACCAACATTAATATTCTGGCTTCCATCTTCGAAGTCCATTCAAGAACCATCCACAGAATGATGAATAAGTTTCAAAAATATGAAATCAGTAAAGTGGAAAACTGGATCAGAAGGTCATAACAGGAAGAAGGATCATCATTTCAACTTAGAGCTAAAGAGATCAATTAGAAAAGATCCAACTCAATTCATAAGACGTTTGGTATGTGAGAAAGGCGTTTCACCTATAACAGTCGAAAGAGCAGTAAATAAAAACTTAAAAATAAAATTGTATGTGAAACCTGTGAGCACCTTTTTACTCCAGGACAGAAAGTTAGAAGGCTAGAGAAGGTGAAGATCATCTTGAATAAGTTGGAAAATGACACTGGCATAATATATATAACTTTATTTCAATCCTTTATGAGTTTCTGATCCTTAACTGTCATTACTTAATGAGGATCATATCATTTTCGTTTATGACCAATTTCTTCATGATTTTTCTGTTAAGCTTGTAGAGTAATTATACATTTGTATTGCTCAAAGCAGAGTCCAATAGTGTTATAAAAACCTCTGAGAATTCCAGTAAGATATCTTTAATCATTTCTAAGATGCAACAGTTCAAAGCTTAATCTAACAATTGGACAATTTTACTTTTACACAATTTGCACAATTTTGCTGTTACACTCAGTATATATATATATATATATATATATATATATATATATATATATATATATATATATATATATATATATATATATATATTAATACATGTTTCATTAAATAATATAGATAAGTGTTGTCTATATATTTTATGTAAGTTCTTTTCATGTCGTCTGATAAGCTTAATAACATTATCATTAAACGAAGAAAGAAAATCACAATATTGATACATATTTTTTTAATCCAATCTAAGCTTTCGGCTTACATAAGCCATTATCAAAGATGACAATTACACAATATATTAAGCAATACACGAACAAGAAATTGATGATAGTCTGTTTTTGTTTACATGGATGATTTCCAAGCAACGATAAACACGTGCATATAAGACGCTGAATAAGCTTATGACATCACACATGACCATGCGAGAGTGAATTCGATGAGTATTGAGTATGGAAAGCCGTTGGTATAAACATACATACACACACATACATACATGCATATAGATATATATAACCCAGTGTAGAACAGCCAAACAATACCTCATGATATCACCAGTCTTTGCTCACTGTCCAAAAAAGTGTGAGCTTATCAAATCCATGCAAATGCATGCTCTGGCTGATCTTGGGACACCTTTTCAATGCAGCCATCACAGATTTGAACATCATTGCCACTAGCCTAGGACAACCGAGCAATACCTCATGATATCACCAGCTATCTTATTGATTTTGTTTTGTCAACACCTAAAACACTAACATATTTCCATCTAACCACATAAATACCTGATATATATTTTTTCATAGTTATTCTAATGAACTCCCCTCTTTCGTATGTCAACCACATGAATTTAAGTGTACTGCTAGATTATCAACGAGGGCTCATCATTTTACTGTTGAAATAGCTAGTAACTTCTATTCTAATATTATCTCTTCTCTTCTGTAGCATTAACAGAGGATTAAAGATCCTCTAAAAGAACAACATTACACAATTAATCTAATTTATTGTTCATTGTTACATAAATACTAAGAAATATTGTAAAAATAAAAGAAGAGAAAATACACAATTTTTAACAATATCATAAAATATTATCTTTAAAAAAAAAAGCTTTACACAAAAAATGTATTATCAAACACATCCATACTGTGTATTTATTACTTTTTCTTTCTGCCTTTATCATATTTTAAAATGTTATTTTTGAGACATGACATATATATATATAGTTTACTGCTACAGCAAGCAAAAGCATTTTTTCTCCTGATGATGGCCATGTTGGCCAAAACTAGTAGAGGAATCTAAATGAAATAATAATAATAAAAACATAAGAATATTAATCTACAACCCAGTATGTCTGAAGATTTTAATTAATTTTTTTAATAATTTTTATCGTTCAAAATATATATATATATATATATATATATATATATATATATACATACATACATACAAATATATGTGTGTGTGTATATATATATGTTTGTGTATATATATATATATATACACACACACACATGCACACCCACCCTTACATATATACATATATATATATATATATATATATATATATATATATATATATTTATAAGACATGTCTCATTAAATAATTTAGACAATTTCTGTTGACTTATTCTTAATAGGATCTTTTTATATTTTTCTACAAGTTTCTTAGTATACCTATTAAATGAAGAAAGTTACTATGTTGATGTATATTCATTTTATTCCAAGTACTTTCGACATTGGCACCATGTCATCATCAAGTTCTTGTTGTGTGTGTGTACATATATATATATATATATATATATATAAACAAGTGTATATGTATTGATATTGCATTTAAATTTTTGAAGATCAAAGTTGACTGGAAAGAAGCCGGAAGAGAGTTCCAGAAGTGAGAAGTTCAGGAAAAGAAACTGTTAACAAAGAACTTATGGTTGCATCTAACTAATTCAACTGCAAAATGATGAGAGTCTATTGCCAATCTCATACTGCACTTAAATTCATAACATCTAGGTACCATGGAGGAAAATCCATCAGAACAGTTACCATGAAAATATTTATAGAAAAGGCACAGGGAAGCTTCATTATGGTGGTTGGAAAATCACTGAAGCTGGGATGCCACATCATAACCATTAAGATTGCAGATTCGTCTTTATGATTTTTTTCGGTAAAATCTTTATATTCCTTTATCTTTTGTCACAGAAAATCACATTCTTTTGGAAGATTCTGATGATGCTTGGAATAGACATCAAAATAATTTCTGTTAATCAAATATTGATCACCTATATGTTTGTCTTTAATATCACATGAAAACAAAGAAACAAAAGAGAGATATTGATCAGTAAATACATGATATTCGAACATCAAAATACAGGGTATTAAATAGGAAAATATTGTAAATGCCAAATTATGGTGACAAAATGAGAGATTGGCATTTATCAAAGAGAGAGGAGAAAAAAAAATTGATCACAAAGGAATAAGATGAGGGAAAAATACAGAAAGAGAGATGTGTGAGAGAAATAAAAGAAGAGAGAGAAAGAAAAACAGACAGATGAGAAAAAGAGGAAAATACTCTTAGCAATGAAAGAGAGAATGAGAAAGATGTGAAACATGATAAAATAGACAATATGGTAAAGAAAAATGAAAGGCAAGAAAAATAAAGAGATAGACATGGAGAGAGGAAAGATAAAACGAAAAGAAAGAGAGTAAAAATAAAAGGAAAAGAAAATAGGAAAGAGAAAACGAAAACAAAGAAAGGAAAGAGAAAAGAAGAAGGAAGAGAGGAAAGAGAAAAGAGAAAGGAAGAGAGGAAAGAGAAAAGAGAAAGGAAGAGAGGAAAGAGAAAAGAAAAAGGAAGAGAGAAAAGAAAAAGAAAGAGAAGAAAGAGAAAAGAAGAAGAGAGAAAAGAAAAAGAAAAAGGAAGAGAGAAAAGAAAAAGAAAGAGAGGAAAGAGAAAAGAAAAAGGAAGAGAGAAAAGAGAAAAGAAAAAGGAAGAGAGAAAAGAGAAAAGAAGAAGTAAGAGAGGAAAGAGAAAAGAAAAAGGAATAGAGAAAAGAAAAAGAAAGAGAGGAAAGAGAAAAGAAAAAGGAAGAGAGGGAAGAGAAAAGAAAAAGGAAGAGAGGAAAGGGAAAAGAAAAAGGAAGAGAGAAAAGAAAAAGAAAGAGAGGAAAGAGAAAAGAAAAAGAAAGAGAGGAAAGAGAAAAGAAAAAGGAAGAGAGAAAAGAAAAAGAATGAGAGGAAAGAGAAAAGAAAAAGGAAGAGAGGAAAGAGAAAAGAAAAAGGAAGAGAGAAAAGAAAAAGGAAGAGAGAAAAGAGAAAAGAAAAAGGAAGAGAGAAAAGAGAAAAGAAAAAGGAAGAGAGAAAAGAGAAAAGAAGAAGTAAGAGAGGAAAGAGAAAAGAGAAAGGAAGAGAGGAAAGAGAAAAGAAAAAGGAAGAGAGAAAAGAAAAAGAAAGAGAGGAAAGAGAAAAGAAAAAGAAAGAGAGGAAAGAGAAAAGAAAAAGGAAGAGAGAAAAGAAAAAGAATGAGAGGAAAGAGAAAAGAAAAAGGAAGAGAGGAAAGAGAAAAGAAAAAGGAAGAGAGAAAAGAAAAAGGAAGAGAGAAAAGAGAAAAGAAAAAGGAAGAGAGAAAAGAGAAAAGAAAAAGGAAGAGAGAAAAGAGAAAAGAAGAAGTAAGAGAGGAAAGAGAAAAGAGAAAGGAAGAGAGGAAAGAGAAAAGAAAAAGGAAGAGAGAAAAGAAAAAGAAAGAGAGGAAAGAGAAAAGGAAAAGTAAGAGGAAGAAAGAGAGGAAAGAGAAAAGAAAGAAAAATAGAAAGTGGAAAGAAGAAACAACAGAAAAGAAGGAAGAGGAAAGAGAAAATGAAAAAGATGAATGAGAAATAGAAAGAGGAAAAAATGAAGAATTAAAAAAATCAGAACTGAAAATGAAATGACAGTAAAAGCTGGAGAGAGAAAGAGAAATAGAGAGAGAGAAGAAGAGTGTGAGAGAAAGAGAGAGAGGAAAAATGAATAGAGATGCAAAGATAAAAAAATGAAAGGGTAAAAGAACAAGAAAGAGAGTGAATGTAAAGAGGGAGAGAGAGAGAGAGAGAGGAAAGAGAGAGCAGGCAACCAGAGGGAGAAGATAGAATATATTGTCATGATGGTGGCGGTGGGGATAGAGAAATGTCAAGCTGACCTTTTGCATTGGGTTTGCATGGTGCAATGGCTACGCAATTTGAAGTTAGGATGGATACAGAAAACACAAAAAAGGGAGGCAAGTGAACTTGCGAGATGGAAATGACTACTCTAGCTGGTCGCCATGGTGATGCAGGCACACTGGCGCAAAAGGAAGGGCCCTTTTCAAACAAGAAGGGCTGAATGCTTTGTACTGAGCAAGAGAGAAGCTACGCAATTGATGCTCAGATAGATGGAGGTGACAAGGGAGGTGAGAAGGACGATGATCATCTGTGTTTAACACTGCCAGAGTTAGCACTACAACAAGGCCAGTGACACAGCTAATACTGATATCTGAATATATATGTCTATCTATCTATCTATATATATATATATATATATATATATATATATATATATATATGAACACACACACATATATATATATATATATAGATAGATAGATAGATAGATGTACACATGTGTACATATAAGTTATTTAATTAGATGTATTTCTTTCACATTTATATATTACATGCAAAACATATATATACATATACTCATGTATATATGTACACATTACACACAAGCATACATACACACACATATATATATATATATATATATGTAGGTATATATATATACATACATACATACATACATACATACATATATATATATATATATATATATATATATAAATACAGGTAACTATACTCGTGTCGAAAAACCTTCGAACTCTTGATTTAACAACAGCCAAATCAATCACGAAGGAAAAGAAGGTTTTAAAAAAAGAAAGAGCCAGGAACATGAAAGTCTGTCGAAAATAATCGCACAGATACAGGTTCAAGGCCCAAAGAAAAAACCCCGATACGAGTAAACAACTAACTAAAGAGCTCAATACAAGCGTAGAGCAAACCTAGACAAACCTAATGAGCCAGACACACCTACCAAGGTTTCACTTAGGCAGATCGTCAGGGTCGACTGGAGCCAGTCGACCCTGACGATCTGCCTAAGTGAAACCTTGGTAGGTGTGTCTGGCTCATTAGGTTTGTCTATATATATATATATATATATATATATATACACACACACACACACACACATACACACACACACATATAAGAAGGTGCTGAAAAGTTTTTAGCCTGAATGACCACCTTTTCCAAAAAGCCTGATCAAGTGAACAAAAATCAGATTCTTTTTTAGGGGAGGCTTCCTTGCCTGGGCTGCGACCTTAAGAGAAGAAGTGGAAGAACTTTTATGCCAATGTTTCATTTCTTGATTAATTTCATCGAGGCAATTTAGCAACCTGCATTTAAATTTCTAAAAAAATGACAATATTTCCATAAATGTTTTTTTTTATGATAGGAACTTTATAAGTTCCTCAAGGAACAAAACATATTGGCATAAAAGGGGCTACCTCTTGTTTTTTGCTTTTATCAATATTGTTTTTACAGATTTATTTTTGAATTCATATATATACCAAGAGAGAGGTGGTTCAAAATTTTCTATATTCATGGCTGAACAATGCTCAGTATATCATAAAAAAAAACATTTATGGAAATATGTGGTGTATATATCAGAATCAGAATTGGTTCCTATATCCTAATTGTCTATATCTACAAGCACTGACTCTGAAAATGACGGCACTCTTCACCTATGAATATAGGAAATTTTAAATACATACATACATATATATATATATATATATATTTCATTGAATAATACAGACATAATTGAGTAATAGAGATGCATTCGCGTGTTCTTAAAATAATTATCAGAACGGAATGCAAATTTTATCACACTTACAATAAGTTTGTCTTTGTAATTTACCCCTGAAGATGATCTGAGTAATGGTCAAAAGTTCTTGGGTAAAAAAAATCTATGGCACCTTCCTTGATGAATTTCATCTTAACATCAAGAAAGTGATTAGACAACTGCGAAGGATCAATTTAAAAACAAGTAAGCACAATATGTCTGTATTATTTAATGAAACATATTTAAATGAAGATATGCTACCTATATATATATATATATATATATATATACACACACAGACACACATACACACAGAGGCAACCTACTATTTACACATAGCTAGGGGAAGGGAAATGATGGATTCATGCCTTTCCCTAGCAACCATTCTCACAAAGTGAATGTAACAATATCGACTGGAATTTGAACTCAGCCTGCTGGAAGAGAGAAAATTATCTTTCTACAAAATTGGAGATGATCGTCATTAGAGTAATGTATGTAATCATAATTGACATGCACTGTGGAGTAATGGACAGCGGCTTGGACTGAGGAATTGGGGAGTCAAGTTCGAATTCAAATCCGTTGCATTCACTTACATGCTAATACCCTTGGGAAAGATATAAATCCTCTTCTCCAACTTTGAATTCAAATCGATTATATTCACTTACATGTTAATACCCTTGGGAAAGGTATGAATCCTCTTCTTCTCCCCCCAGCTATGGGTAAATAGCAGGACAGACCAGGTTCTATAGCCGTGAAAGGCAACTGGTCTACTGCAGAAAGAAATGGCAAACTACTGCGGGAAAAAATCTGCCTTATCATCATGTATCGAAGGATACATCATTGCCTAAGCATGTATAACGCCTTGCACATAACTGACTGATGTAATCATAATGCATCCCATGACAAAAACGAACAGTAATATTGATTTTGGAGATAAATTAACAGTAGTTTTTAAATAAAATATTTTTAGTTTTGGGGCCATCAAAATCATAAAGAGCCATCTTCACTTTAAAAAATAAATAGATGATTAGTAATTACTGACTGAATTTTGTTTAAAACAATTAAAAACATTCTCTCTCGATGTGTGTGTGTATGTAT
The DNA here is from genome assembly GCA_964036315.1 of Acanthosepion esculentum. Taxonomy (NCBI): domain Eukaryota; kingdom Metazoa; phylum Mollusca; class Cephalopoda; order Sepiida; family Sepiidae; genus Acanthosepion; species Acanthosepion esculentum. Next base: position 76,078,166 of record OZ038476.1, read on the forward strand.
GTTTATGTGTGAGTGTGTCTGCATAGATTTTATTTTATAATCCAACTTCATATCTTATTACTTTCAACAGTGGTTTCTCCTGTCAGGGTGTCACAAGTTAGCTACTGGTAGGCACGTCTTCTTTATTAAGACCAGTAGACATAGATTTACATAGTTTAAAAAACAAGAAGAATATCTATTCAAACACATGTATATAATAAATATATTTAAATTATATATACATACATACACACACAAACATACACACACACACACACACACACACATATATATATATATATATATATATATATATATATATATATATATATACATATAAAAATACACATATACC
>OZ038476.1:76083499-76123499 GCA_964036315.1 Acanthosepion esculentum
CTTTATACCTCAGCTACATCCGTCCAACAGACCTTTGTCCACTGTCAAGCTGGCTATACATGAAGACCTTAGATATTCTGTCATCACTCATCCTTGCACCATGACCAGCCCAGCAAGTTGTATCTGCATCAGAAAAGTCTCAATTTCAACCCAATGTTGCATTTTGTGAGGTGATCAGCATTGGACACCCTACATATATATATATATATATATATATATATATATATATATATATATATAGGCACATGGCCAAGTAGTTAGAATGTATGCTTTCTGACCATGAGACCTGGGTTTGAATCTCAACAAAGTTGATCTGTCAGAAAGGTGAATTCTTGTTGTTATCAGTCTAGAGAGGGCAATCCCAGCATGCAGTACCTTTGGAAAGTGTCTGAAAACCATACCATGGGTTGATCCAAGCCTTGGGTTGATGAGATTGGGTAGACAGATCCCTTGTGGAGTCGTCAATGACTGTGCTAGCACAAAGTCATAATTCATCATGACTGAGGTTTTGAGTGTGCCGGCCTTCTTCAGATTGTTGATCATGCTAGATAACACGTTCTCAACCAGAAAATGTAACTAAGATCTGCCCGGCATAGTTACAGTATAAACCACGGTGGTGGGGGGGGCTATGTGGGTGTTGAACAAGCACAAAATGTGCCTGAGCTGGTATCTGCAATAGGGATTGGCTAGCTGCACTGGTAGATAAGCATCCTCGAATATGAGTGGCCAGCTATTATATATATATATATATATATATATATATATATATATATATATATATATATATATATATAAAAGGGTAATGGTCAGAGTTGAATCGGACCAGGAAACAGTAGAATTAAAAAGTGTGAAAAAACAGTAGTATTATGCATGTCTGAAAAAGATAAAATAATAATAAAAAAATAACATGTAGATCTTTTAACTTAAAATTTTTTTAAAGAATATATATATATATATATATATATATATATATATATATATATATGCAGAAATATATCATTAAAGTGTGCTATATTTATGGGATAAAGTGCCCAATATCAGAGATAGAGCGTATATAAATATAAACATAAAAGTGAACATTGAAGTCAACACTCAGAGGCGACAGGCTGTTTCATGCTAGACGCAATATATATACTTGTCAATATTTACACACGAGTGAAAACAACTGAACAATCTCTCCACTAAACATCTTAAGAAATAAATCTTGTTGTCATCTTTGCAATGAATTGAATTGAATGAAATTATTGATCATTTAACAATTATCTAAGTTCAATTAAGAAGAACTGGCATGGTCTGTGAGTTTCATTTTTTATTGCATTTTTGCAAGTTTCAAATAAGGGGTTGTGTATCAGGATCAAAATTGTGGATAAACTGACTACAGTTCATGTATATGTTGTTTTGTTCAAGTTCAAGACCATCTCAGTTCTTTAAAAATGAGTGATATGATTGAATGTACTTGAAGAAAACAACAATGCTAGAGTTTTGCATCAAATGCTAGTCAAGGTCAGATGTTCAATAAATTGATTGAAATTATTAGCAGATCTCATGCCTCAGAACAAAGGCTAATCATAAATCTCAAATTTCAAATTTTTACCACAATAGAGTTTGAATTAAAATGTAACATTTAAATTTGGAACCAGTTAAAATTTTCCAGTTCTTGTTTTATTTTGATTTATTTCTATTTTTGTATCACAACATTTAATTTCACTATATATATATCTACATATACTATATAAATATACTGTACATATATGAACAAATATACATTACATACTCTATCTCTCCCTATATATATATATATATATATATATATATATATATATATGATGTGGCCTGATGATTGTGTCTAGCATGAAACAGTCTGCTGCCTCTGAGTGTTGACTTCAATGTTCACTTTTATATTTACATATACTCTATCCCTGATATTCAGCACTTCATTCCATAAATACAGCACACTTTAATTATATATTTCTTCATATATATATATATATATATATATAAAAGTGAACATAGAAGTCAACACTTAGAGGCGACAGTCTGTTTCATGCTAGACACAATCGTCAGAAAACTAGTGCTGTTATTTTTCTCGGCTATATAGCCAAGAATCGGCAGGCAACTATATAGCCGAGAAAAATAACAGCACTAGTTGCCTGACGATTGCGTCTAGCATGAAACAGACTGCCGCCTCTATGTGTTGACTTCTATGTTCACTTTTATATTTATACACGCTCTATCTCTGATATTGAGCACTTTATCCCATAAATATAGCATACTTTAAGATTATATTTCTTCATATATATATATATATATATATATATATATATATATATATATATATATATATATGTATATATATATATACATATATATAATCCATTTCCTAAAATAAATTGTTTTTGTTTACATTGGGATATGAAAACAGAGCAGATATGGATGTTTCAAGAACTGGCAGAGAGTGTGTAATCAAAATCATACATATATATATATATATATATATGTATATATATACCGTCATACCACTATGTCCAGTACTGGTGCACTGTATGCTATATGTCGGTTGATGCTACAATCACAGGCTTATTTTTGTTTTCTTGAATAGGAGTTTTCCATCTCTTAGCTTCATTTTTGCAATTGGCTCCTGTAAGAAGATCATTTGCCCTTTACCAACTCTCCCAGAGTTCCCCTTCTCCTAGACTGGTTTCCATCCAAGGCTACACAACTCAGTTTGTCCTGCTATTTACTCATAATCAAGGTAAGAAGAGATGGATTCATACCTTTCCCACAGCTTTTTCTCTGAAAGTGAATGCAACAAATTCAACCAGAATTTGAACTCGGCTTTCCAGTTTCTCATTCTAAGCCATTATCACTTATACCACCTGCACATGCATATAGAACTGTATTTAATGCACATGTAAATAGGATATGTATATGTATTTATATATATTTAATATTTATTTAATGAATTAAATATTATAAAGTAATAAATTTAAAATAATAAAATAAGCAAACATCAACAAACATAGGCGAGAAAACTTTCTTCCACATTATCTAGCTAGTCTATATAGAATGATCAGAAAAGTTGTAGTGACACATAGTTTGAATATCACTGAGGCATGAAACTGACAGTCAGCATGCAGTGTTGATTCCTATGCCCACACATTCTTCATTCACACTCTCTCATTTTATATATATATATATATATATATATATATATATATATATATATATATACACACACACACAGTATTAATCTCACCTTATTCAACAACAGAAATAAAGTATTAAAAGTTTTTTAAATAGAAGGACGCCAACTCTAATTCCGGCTACATTCCTTTCACATGGGTCAGAATAAACAATATTGCAGCACACAACTACATCTTAAAAAACAACCATGAAAATAAATTAACAACAAATCCATTGAAAATGGCTAAAAAAGGGAACTAAAGTACTTGGGACTATAGATACTACGGACAATTTTTACACTCTGTTATGCATCACCAAGCAGAAAAATTTTATAATACTAGAAAAATTATATAAGGCAAATTATATATATATATATATATATATATATATGAAGAAATATAGTCTTAAAGTGTGCTATATTTATGGGATAAAGTGCTCAATATCAGAGATAGAGCATGTGTAAATATAAAAGTGAACATAGAAGTCAACACTTAGAGGCGACACCCTGTTTCATGCTAGATGCAATCATCAGGACTGACAATTGCTGTTATTTTTCTCGAGAAAAATAACACCACTCATGGCCTGACGATTGCATCTAGCATGAAACAGGCTGTCACCTCTAAGTGTTGACTTCTATGTTCACTTTTATATTTATATATATTTATATATATATATATATATATATATATATATATATATATATATATATATATATTATAAAATGGATTAAGTCTGACATTTATTTAATATATTTTCTGTTTATACATTATTTTTATAGATATAATTTAAGTAAATGCTCTTAGAAAAATCCAAATGTTTTATTTAAAAACTTGCCCAGAGCCTTAAATATTACTTCAGTGCAGCATTGGAACATTGGCCCTCATCATGATAGCTTCAATGAGTCTTTGATCGGTGGACCTGCTGATTGTTCTTCCTTTCTATGACACCCGAGACATAACAGTCTATGGGATTCAAAACAAAAAGATAGTATGTTGGGTGTGGCATTATTGTTAAAATTCTTGGCCAGCCTTTCCAAGGTCATGCGGAAGGGAACATATTCCTGTTGGAACATGTATATCTAACTTCTCAGTCCTGCAAGTGATTTAGTACCTTGATGTAAGCTGTGGCATTGACCTTGAGATCCTGCTGAACAAAGCAGAGAGTCACATGACATGGCCTTTATATTCATGATCACCAAAACTGTCACAGAAGACATGAACCTGATGAGTATAATTGTTGGTAGCTCAGTGTGGTCCGTACGGAAGAGCCACCTGTCATTTACACTGTTTACCTGGCCATTTTCTAGGTGATTCTCTCCGAGTTAATTTGGTTGGCACTAACACCATGAGTATGGTGTGCCTTTGTAGTGGGAGGAGTTACAACTTGCTGGAAATGTGATTGCTTAAGAATTGTGTCAGAGAAAGGTTGAAAACTTACAAAATAAATGAATTCAACATGCACGTAGATGTTTCCATATATATTTAAATTTAGGAACAACATAGCTATAAAGAGAGAAAATTAGAGATATAACTAGAATTAGAGATAGATAGATAGATAGATAGATAGATAGATAAAACTAGAATAATAGATAGATAGATAGATAGATAGATAAAACTAGAATAATAGATAGATAGATAGATAGATAGATAGATAGATAGATAGATAGATAGATAGATAAAACTAGAATAATAGATAGATAGATAAAACTAGAATGATAGATAGATAGATAGATAAAACTAGAATGATAGATAGATAGATAGATAGATAGATAGATAAAACTAGAATAATAGATAGATAGATAGATACAGAAAACTAGAATAATAGATAAATAGATAGATAAAACGGAAATAGGAGATAGATAGATAAAACTAGAATTAGGGATAGATAGATAAAACTAGAATTAGGGATAGATAGATAGATAGATAGATAGATAGATAGATAGATAGATAGAGAAAACTAGATAAATAGACAAAACGGAAATGATTGATAGATAGATAGATAGATAGATAGATAGATAAAACTAGAATTAGGGATAGATAGATAAAACTAGAATTAGGGATAGATAGATAGATAGATAGATAGATAGATAGATATGACTAGAATGATCAACAGATAGATGGATGTAACTAGAATTAGAGATAGGTAGGTATGACTAGAAAAAGATATAGATCGATAAATATAAATGTTATAGTTATTCCAAATTGGTTGAATTATAAGCAATAGCTCAAAAGAGGAGAGAAAATAACTTTCAGATTGGAAGATACCATGTTAATAGTACCTACTGCATTCTGTCGGTTCAAAGATGCAAAAGAGAGTCAGTCCTTTACTCGTGTGCATGTGTGAGTGTACACATAGACGGGTTAAAATTAATAGAAAGACTGGACAACATTTTGTACCTACCACATTCTATGGGCCAGAGAGGGGAAAAAGAGGAAGAGTGAGTGAGTCATTTGCTTTTATACCAATGATTGCAATGCCATCTAATGTGCATTGAGCAAAGTCTATTGGCAGAGAAAGAGCGTCACTCCCACACCTTTTTACTTTCAGATTGAAAACTGTCATGTTAATGTTCTTGGTACATGTTAGAGAAGTGGGCATGTTAAAATTTGGTACATACAATGCAACATTATGCTAGACCATCTTTTATTTATAGCCCGCTAAAGATGCGTTCTCAAATATCTAACACACTCCATAGATATACACACACACACACATATATATATATATATATATATATATATGTATATATATTATAATTATTTTTTTAAAATTATAATTCCATCGCAACACATAAATTACTATGTTTCGAAACTGGTCAGCAGTATTTAAGTTTAATTCCAATATTAAACCATAACCACATGGTGGCAGTTTCATCCTCAAGAGTTGTTTTGGAATAATTATGGCATGGAATGTTTTACTCATTTATAGTTTTGGAATGGAGGTTTGGTCTAGGGTTTGTTTTTTCTTTGTCAAGGGGTCACTGCTTTGATGGAAGTAGGGGTGTTTGTGATATGTCAAGTTTTTGGAGTCATGTAAGGTTGGGTTGGAGTCTTTTTGTCTAGCTACAATGGCTAATCTTATCAGACACCCTGCTAAAACTATAACTGATTGATGTAGTAGTTTTGTTGTTTCTTTTGGTTTTTATTACTGTACTCTAAGACTGTAACTGATTGATGTTGATATATATATATATAATGAATAGGAAAAGTATGTAGCCATCTATTCTACCCCCAGCTATGGATTAAATATCAGAGTAGACTGAGCTCTTTAGCCTTCATTGGCAACCAGTCTAGGAGAAGGACACTACGGAATGCATAACTGAGATGGGTTGCTTAGAGACTTTATGGAACACTGTGCACCAGTTTTCTGTTATCAGTTCTTCCAAAAAGTGTGTTTGGTTCTACATAAGCCTTCATCACTATAATCAAATGATATGTGCAAGGTAGTCTGGCTGTTCAGTTCTAAAAACTCAATTGTTAGGCCTTCATATGTAGTAATCGACAGGAGAGCCCTTACATATATATATATATATACATATATATATGTAATGGAAATATCCAATATATATATATATATATATATATATATATATGCAAAAATGTACACAGATATATGCACATACCTATACACGGCAATGTACATGCATTAGATATCCACAAATTCAATCCACACAAAAGCACAAAAGACTCATCCTTCTAACCCAATCTTCCATAAGACAGTATTTGTGTCTCTTCATCTTTCTTTCCTCCCCTCTTGCTGCAAACAGCTCAAACCTCTCACTACCCCCATACAACCCTTTCTCTAAATTCCACTATGGTGTCCACTTGGACATCCCCCCCCACTCCCATTTTTATTTTTATTTTTTTTTTGTCCTTTCCTCTTTATTCCCATGGCCTTTTTCTTCTCCTGACTCAAGTATAAAAAGAAGGGACTATGATGGTGGATTGGGTGAGGTCGGTGGTGGAGGGTACAAAAAGACCGGGTGGGGAAAGAGGGAGCAGAGTATATTGGGTTGGTGGGGGTGGAGGGAAAGAATGGTGACAGAGAAAAGAATGAATGGATAGAAGGAGAGAAGGATGGAAGGAGGAAGGTCAGTCTTTGGATATTTCCATTACAAGAATTACAACAGACAGCTCACTGGACAGTGTCCAGATAAACGCTTCGATCAATGCTTGCTGGCTATCTGACTTCGATGGCTACTACCAATGCTACTGCCGCTTCCATCGCTTCAGCTATGGCAGTGCTAGCTGGCCGCTGGCAATGTTGTTGGTGTTGCTGGGGCCTTCCCTATCTGGTTGGCCTTGGCGCAAGCATAGAAGCAAACCTGAATGTGCTTGCATACATTGCTGCTGCTGCTGCAATTATGATCACCATTTTCTGTGGAATGTAAGCCATGGCTTCAACAAAACTCTGGACATCACTTGGAAACTGACCGGCATGGTCGACGTTCCACAGCTGTCAGACAGAACACAACACTGAACAGAGTTAATAGCATATTATGAATCAAAGAATAGTTTAAGTAATGAGAAATAAGAAAAACAGGAAAGAATATGCAGGCAGAAGGAAAATAAAGAATTTAATCTTAAAGAAGAGATAAGGGGAAACCTGATTAAAAGAGGAGAGAATAATTTGTCAATAAGAAAGAACAATGAACAGTTTTGGTTCTATCTATCTTTTTCTATTCATTTCTTTCTCGCTCTCTAGTTATATCTATCTATATCACATTCTAATCATATCTATCTATCATTCTAGCCATGTTTATGTATCTATCTATAATTCTAATCATATCTATCTCCCTATCTATAATTCTAGTCATATCTGTCTCCTTATCTATAAGTCTCATCATATCTATCTCCCTATAAATATAGTCATATATTTCTATCTATAATTCTAGTCATATCTATCTCCCTATCTATAATTCTAGTCATATCTGTCTCCCTATCTATAATTCTAGTCATATTTATCTCCTTATCTATAATTCTAGTCATATCTGTCTCCCTATCTATAATTCTAGTCATATCTGTCTCCCTATCTATAATTCTAGTCATATTTATCTCCCTATCTATAATTCTAGTCATATCTGTCTCCCTATCAATAATTCTAGTCATATCTGTCTCCCTATCTATAATTCTAGTCATATTTATCTCCCTATCTATAATTCTAGTCATATTTATCTCCCTATCTATAATTCGTCATATCTGTCTCCCTATCTATAATTCTAGTCATATCTGTCTCCCTATCTATAAGTTTCATCATATCTATCTCCCTATAAATATAGTCACATCTATCTATCTATAATTCTAGTCATATCTATCTCCCTATCTATAATTCTAGTCATATCTATCTAAAATTCTAGTCATATCTATCTATCTATCTATCTATTTATTTCTAATTATTGTGATAACTATCTATCTCTAATTCTAGTCAAATCTATCTATCTATTTATCTATCTGATATCTGTAAAGAATGCTGAATTGTTTAATAATCAAAACAATGAATGGATTAATAATCAGGAGAACAATGAATGGTTTGAGGAAAATAACAATAAAGAATTCTGAAGAATCAGCTTGAAGAATTTGATGACAGAAACAAAGACAATCGCAACAGGCAAAATGAACTTTGCAATTAGAATCAGTAAAATTTATAAAACAAAAGTTTTAATTTAGAAACTATTCTATTTAAAATTTATTAAGATATCTAGATATTTTTGGCAACATTTGACATTTCACTCACGAATTATGCGGTGGCTACAATTCAACAGGAACTCCTAACTGTTCTGCTTGAAGCTGAAGTGCTGACATCTTATTTATAATTTAGCCAATTTAAAAAAAAAAAAATGAAACATTTATATTTTTTAAATTTATCCCCTACCATTTTATAGGCCAATAAATATGGTTCATTTTAATGGAATAAATATTTACGACATTTTAAATTTACAATCCCAAATCCCAAATTTATTAGGGTCAAAGGGGTGCCACATGTACAGCATCTATATCAGTAGTGTGTCTAGGACAAGATAGCCTAACAGAGTCCATCCCTCTCCAGGCTAGTTTGAATTCAGAGTTTTCATTCTCCTAGACTGGTTGCCAACCAAGGCTATAGAGCACAGTCTGTCATTTGCCTATAGTTGAGGGGAGAGAGAGGGAGTCATACCTCTCCCAACAGTATCTGTCAAGAAAGTGAATGTAACAAACTCAATTGGAATTCAAACTCAGGTCTCTGATTTTTCATTCTAAGTAATTAACTGTTACGACACCCACACATCCATATATAACTGTCTATTTGAAGTACATGTAAACATGATACGCACATGCATATATATATATATATATATATATATATATATATATATTTAATATTTAATTGATAAATGAAATATAAATATTAAAAAACAATACATTTAAAATAATAAATAAATAAATGAAATAAGGAAAACATCAATAATCTAAAAGATGGGCTCCTAAACAAAAAACTGAGAAGGGTCAGTTTTTAATAACTTTTACTCCACCCCAACATCCAATTAAAATATTTACTACCATTCAAATAACCTGAGTGCTGTTTAAACTTTAAAAATGTAAACATTACATGTATATTTACATATATTTTATTTATATTCAGACTATTGTCCCCATCTTTGTTGTTTTTATCACAACAATTCAGCTGTTGTGCCCTCCAACCTTCCACAGGTGTATATCGATCTGGGTAACCTACAGGGGATTCTGAACTGAACCCTTTATTTAATCTACAGATATAGACTGTTCTTGTTCCATGGCTCATGTCTAGGGATATTTTTTTAGTTCTTATTTTTATTTAGTACTGTTGAGGGACAGTGTGCGGTACAATGGCCTAGTAGGTAAAAGCATTGGTTTATGAATTTGGTGACATAGTGGCTGTGAGCACGATCCCTAGTTTGGGCAGTGTGTACTTGCCCTCAATGGAAGCATGTGAGCAATAACTGAACAGAGGACACAATGACTGAAACATTGTGTGATAAAAACAACAAAGATGTGGAGTACAACAGTCCAAATGTAACTCCTCATCCCAGAAATTCAGACAAAAATTACATGCATAATTTGCAAATAAAATTTCTTATGAGACAACAGGCACTTAAATGAAAATATGAATAATTTTTAAAACCAAACATTTTTGAGATCTATAGGGTGACCCCAAAAAACGGGAATTTTTGAAGTGCGTATTGCCAGATATGTGCAAGTGGCAACACTGCGAGACAGTGACCTTGAGCAAGTAAACATTTCGCCATTTTAGTAACGAGAATAAAATTCACAGTGTCCCAGCTGAGATGTTGCAGCAGTCAATGCGGAATCTCAACAGCAGATTTCAAGAATGCATTCGGGCAGGAGGACGCCATTTTTAAAAAATTAAAATTGCATCTTTGTTTCTTAAATGGCATGTTTTAAGGTTCCAATTACTACGAATTAAATATTTTTCTTCCATCACTCTTGCTTTTATTGGATTGTTAAAAAGTTCCCGTTTTTTGGGGGTCACCCTGTATAAGGATATTATTTAAGAATTTTTCTGCTCAACCAGATTTAAATCATATAGTTATGAAAGGTGACTGTATAGTGAAAGGTGAGACAAGGATTCAAAAAAGAATGTTCTCAGCATGAAGTTCATTGTCAGTATAGAGCTATATTACTAGTGTTATTTTGTACTGGCGTATTCCTATAAAAGTCATAAAAAGTCACTTTTATTCATATTTTTCAGGATCCGAGAAAGAAACAACAAAATTCCCCAAAATTCTGCTCAGTTAATTTCAAATTGATACTCTACATACAGTCTGTCATACTTTTTACCTTTATTTTTTATTTCACTAAAATTCCCCTAATTCAAGGCTCGAGAGCCACTCAAATTAGAGGATTACTAAATGTAATGATATGAATGTAAAAAACAGGTAGAAAGTGTATGAGGATAAGAAGGATAGATAATAATTAACCCTTAATTTTAATAGGTTCTGACTAACATTCAGGGAAGTATCCACAAAGTAGCAGTTCTTGAGAAAAAAAGGGTGCTGCCTTAGCATGTGCCCTACCAATCAGTGCATCCTACCACCACGTTTGTATCCAACATTATCTAATGTAAAGCAAAAACGGAAGGAGGGATGCCATTTATTGTTGTATTATAAAATTTAAAATAAAAAAAATTATAAAATAATAAATTTGACTAAAAATCATAAAACAAGATATATGAATCCTTTAAATAAAAACATCCTGAATATTTTTAACATATCAAGAAAAAAGTCAGGACAATACCTTAATAACGTAAGATACAAATGTGGTGGTAGGATACACACTACAGTGGAAACTGATCAGTAAAATATATTTACAATGCTTTAATAATGTAGGATACAGAAGTGACGGTAGGTTACACACTAAAGGAGAAACTGTTTGGGAGGTAACATGCTGAAACATCACCAAAAAAAGCTATGTGAGTGGAACTTCCTCCTTACAATTGGAATACTTTGGAAATGAGGGTGATTCAACTGTGGAGATAGCATGGCACATTCTAGCTGTAAAGGTTTGATCTAGTAGAATTAAAGAATATAACTCAGTTCTCGTCTTATAATGTCTTTTGCACTTTAATGGCCACTTTCCTACAGATGGTGCCTTGATAAAAACGCAGTGTACATGGACTACCATGAGTGTCCGAGTTGGGTATCAAAAAAGCATCCTGCCTTATAAAACCTTGCCTCAAATCATTATGAGATCTTCTGTCAGGCAGGACCCAAATAGCTATGTACAAGATTAATCCCAGTCCTGATGCAACAAAAAATAATGGTTATTATTGAATGGCTATGAACTAAGGTAATAAGACCTTAGTTCATAGCCATTCAATAATAACCAAGGAATTAAATGTAAAGTCGTTTGGTCTATAAACAGAGCAAATATTTGATTATAATAAATAAATTGTTTTTTTTTTAATATTATGATGTAATAATTTTAGAGAAGTTATATGAATGCTTATTTTTGTTTCTCAATGTTTGTTTTTTCCTTAATGGAAGTCTTAGTTTATTTCTGTGCAAAATGAAATTAGATTTATTTTAGTTAGGTATCAGAATAAATCAGGATTAATTTATTTTATACCACAGTTTTCCAAATTAACATTTCAGACACTGAATTATATTTGTAAAAAATCCGTTAAACAAATTCAAAACCATTCAAAAGATGATAACAGTTTTTCCTTCTTTAATAATTACTTGTGGAAAATAAGGTAGTATTAGATTTCTTCTTCATTGTACAGGAAATTGAGGAGAGCCACGATTGAAGAAGAAGTCATACAATACATTAAAAATGCAACTTACTTCTTTCTGCCTGAATTTCTGGGATGAGGAGTTATCATTATTTACATGTAGACTATTGTCTAAGTTCTCGACACAAATTTGTCTTATAGGATAACAGCCTCATGGAATAAAGCATTACAAGTTTATTTCCTGTGCTGGGCAGTATAGAAACAAGGTGAACAATAACTGAACAGTTCTAAATAAGAACTACATTGAATCAATAGCTTCATCTACTGCAAGGAAAGTTGGTTCTCTGTGTCATGCCAGAAGATTTTTCTCATCTGAGTCCACACTTCAAAACCACAAGTCTACCATTCGTCCTTGCATTGAATACTGTTGCCATATATGGACTGGTGCTCTCGCTGTTCATCTCAAGGTTATCGACAAAATCCAAAGATGGATATACAATGTGATAGGTCCTGAGCTGGCATCTCGACTACATTCACTTTCTCACAGACATGATGTAGCTTCCCTCTGTCTTTTCTAAAATTATTTTCATGGCAACTGCTCTAACGAGCTACTTTCACTGGTACCCCAACTGCATGAATTTGAGTGTGCTATTATGTTGGCATCTCAGTCCCACTCTTCCACTGTCGAAACAGTTAAATGTAACAGCTTCTTCTCTCAGACCTCCTGACAGTAGAACTCCCTTCCTCTTACTTGCTTCCCTGATAGCTATAATCTTCAAATATTCAAATGTAATGTCAGTCAACATCTTCTGATGCCTTGACCTTGATCCCCGTCCTTCTCTTTATCCTTTTGTCAAACACCCCTCTTTACTCTTACTTTCACTCTCTTTAACCCCCTCCTCTTTACTCTTACTTTCACTCTCTGTAACCCCCTCCTCTTTACTCTTACTTTCACTCTCTTTAACCCCTTCCTCTTTACTCTTACTTTCACTCTCTTTAACCCCCTCCTCTTTACTCTTACTTTCACTCTCTGTAACCCCCTCCTCTTTACTCTTACTTTCACTCTCTTTAACCCCTTCCTCTTTACTCTTACTTTCACTCTCTTTAACCCCCTCCTCTTTACTCTTACTTTCACTCTCTTTAACCCCCTCCTCTTTACTCTTACTTTCACTCTCTGTAACCCCCTCCTCTTTACTCTTACTTTCACTCTCTGTAACCCCCTCCTCTTTACTCTTACTTTCACTCTCTGTAACCCCCCTCCTCTTTACTCTTACTTTCACTCTCTTTAACCCCTTCCTCTTTACTCTTACTTTCACTCTCTTTAACCCCTTCCTCTTTACTCTTACTTTCACTCTCTGTAACCCCCTCCTCTTTACTCTTACTTTCACTCTCTGTAACCCCTTCCTCTTTACTCTTACTTTCACTCTCTGTAACCCCCTCCTCTTTACTCTTACTTTCACTCTCTGTAACCCCCTCCTCTTTACTCTTACTTTCACTCTCTGTAACCCCCTCCTCTTTACTCTTACTTTCACTCTCTGTAACCCCCTCCTCTTTACTCTTACTTTCACTCTCTTTAACCCCTTGTGTGCTAGTGGAACTCCTGCCTTGCTTGGGGTGAAATGCTTGAAAAAAGAAATAAATGAGATATTCCAGGACATGGAGGGATAAAATAAAGGATTCGTTTCAAAATTTCCTGAAGGTTATCCAAATCGACAAGCACCTTATGATGGCCAGAGAGTACAATGGCCAAAACGTTGTTTGAACAACAATAGTTATATATTACAATAATAAGATGAGGACAATAGTCCCGTTTCTGACTTCCATCAGCATGGCTGATGTTACCCTCCAAGAGAGTGACTCATTGCACCTTCTAGGGCTAAAATTCTTGGCTGGCATGAAGTGGAAAGATTGTATTGAGACAATTGCTAGGTCAGTTGCTAAGAAAGTTTATTCACTGTGTCCGTACTTTTTCTCACCAGAATCTAACTTACATATTTATAAATCTACCATTCGTCCATTCTTTGAATATTGCTGCCACTTATGGTCCAGTGCTCCTGCTATATATTTAGCATTCCTTGATAAAATCCCAAAAAGTATCTACAATGGTACTGGCATATGAACTGGCATCTCAGCTTCAGTCATTTTCCTACCGCCATAATGTAGCTTCCCTGTGCATTGTTCTGATGAATTTTCCACTTTTGGGGTTAGATATACATATTTCTTTTTAATTGATGTTTTTATTCCCCTCCTTCCACAGACAAAAATTCTACATATGGAGACTAGTTAGGACTTTATAGAGACTTTGAGGTATTATGGTGAATGTAGTAAGAAAGGTAAGTAAGAATGTGTTGTTTTGGTGTAAGGAATACTCTGGTATGTTTGGGTCAGTAATTGTGGTTCGCTAGGTTTAATTATAAGACAGAAGAAGATCAGCCTACCCCTATCCCTCCTTTTGGCCATATGCCATAGTTTTGTATCTTTACAAAATAAATATTACTTTCCAATATGGTAGCTAGACTTTATAAAGTGCAGAACTAGATTCGCAACAAGGTTTCATCAAATTACAGCTGGAATAGCTAGATGCAACCATAAGTTCTATGCTAAGAGTTTCTTCTATCACACTTCTTGCTTGTGGAACTTTCTTCCAGCTCCATGCTTTCCAGCCAACTTGGATCTTCAAAAA
Source organism: Acanthosepion esculentum (assembly GCA_964036315.1). NCBI lineage: Eukaryota > Metazoa > Mollusca > Cephalopoda > Sepiida > Sepiidae > Acanthosepion > Acanthosepion esculentum. The sequence goes on from OZ038476.1 coordinate 76,098,573, forward strand.
TTTAAAGGCAGTGTGAATCATTATTGTTGTATTGTCGAGGTGAATGATACACAGAGAACAATGAGTGCTTAATATATTTATTCAGCACCAGTATCCGGTGCTAACGGATACTTACAAAAACATAGAACAATAAGTTATAAAACAATTAAAAAGACAACTTACAAGGAATAGAGGAGGGTCAAATGCTGTATAGCCAAACGAAGTAAGATCATTCCTAATATTAATCAGTTTAGTATCAACTTATTAATCAATTGTTGAAGTCCTTAATCATAGACTATTTAAGGCTTTGAGCCAGGCAGAGTGCTGAAAGGGTGCTAGCTACTCTAGAACAATTATCTACCATCTTCTTCCTATGTTTTTGCATCTTAATAATATTTCACTGTTTTCTTATTCTTTCACACTCAGTAACCCCTTGCGTCTTAGTAGCTTTATTTCCTTACTTGGGGTGAAACGATTAAGAAACTATAATGTTAATTCTTTTTTTCTTTTACTTCTACCATACTGAAAACTTGATTTTTCAGATATTGATTCAATCATCTCCAAATCCAATTAGCAGTGCTTATGATTCACTACTGCATCATAATTTATGTACGGATTGTTCTAATTGCATCAGATTTATTAGAAATGGGTTTAATGACATCACAACTTGCATTTCCCCCACCTCCAGATCTCCAAAAATCTTTCTTGAACCATAAGCAATAAATTAATCTTCAATAAAAATTGAGACAGAATTATAAATACACACACACACACACACATACACAAAGACATTTAAAAGAAAAAAAGAATTGTCTTTCAAATAAAACTTTTTACATTCAATAAAATGATGCAGCATTTAGTTTTGTTCATACAAATAAAAAGAAAAAAAAAGCCTTTTTCAGTTTGAAATTCATAGAATAAATACACAATTGTATTTTCAACCCTGGCACTGTTTACTCTGTCTAATCTATCCACAGATGTGACAGACTTTCTTTGTACTTTGTTTTCGTCATATGTGTAAACAAATGGAATATTTCTCTGATTCGTCACCTAGCTGACCAAATTCACTTTGGAGATGTAACATTTTATCCAAAATAAAATAGTACTGGATTTAATTACAGAATGTTAATTATTTCCCTTTCTATCATTTTAATAATAATAACTAGAAAGACCATGAAAATTTCATGGTTTTCCTAGTTTAATTTTCTGATGAATCTTAATCTTTAATTAATGATTGAATAAGCTCATGGTGAGCTCAACAACAATAAAATATCTGTAGACATTATTGTTAAATATTTGAGCTTAGCGACTGACGAAATATTGCTCCTCTAACAATCATAAATATGAATGCTGGTTGTTATTTTAAGCAGTGAGTACAAATGAAAAGATTTGTAATTGACAATTTTTTTCCATTTCAATAAAACAGCTGTTAAACACTTTTATATTCCCTTCTTTCTTTCTTTCATTTTCTCACTGAAATCAAGTAGTGTTTTTTTTTCCCTCTTTTTCATGTGATCAAAACGGAATGGTTCATTATTTATGAGGTATTAGCAGGGGACGTTAAACACTTTTATCTTCCCTTATTTATTTATTTCTTTCTAGCCAAATTTGAACATTTCTCTTAATAATTATTTAAAAATAATTCAGCAAACGATGTTATCTTATTTATGGTAAATGTTGTTTCTGCCTTAATTGGTTTCCATTGTTCAATATTGTGAATTTGAAAAATGGTGCTTTTATAGCAGTTTCCATTGCTTCAAAAGCTTTGGCTGAGATCAAAGTGTAGTATCTGTATGATTCTCTCTCTCCACTTCTATCTTGCCTTCTTTCTTTTATTTTTTTAATGGAACCAAAGAATGTCTTTTCTTCTCTTTCCACATGATCAAAATGCTGAATAGTCCATTATTTTTGAGATATTGACAGGACGTAACGCTTATGCGAACTAATGAAAGGAGGGGCAAGAATAATTATAATAGAATAATAATACATTGGGAACTATGTAAAAAGTATGGTCCCAAGTATGCAGAGAAATGTTATGAGTAGTCACCACTGTTGAGAATGAGCAAGTGAAGCTTGTGTCGAGTACAACTTATCTTGACTAAGTTCCCGTCAGACAGCTTTCTCCCAAGATCTACTGCATTATGGAACCAACCCCCTGAAAGGATGCATCCCTGGCCATAACTGGTATAGGTAGGTTAGCATATTATCTAGTTCACACTCCTTTCTGGTATTATTGAACAGGAGTAAAGGTTTCTCCTTTGTTCCCTGTTTGGGATTGGGTTTCCATTCCATTCTAAAATCTTTTCATTCTTTTTCACATCTAGTAGCCCCTCGTGTCTTAGTGGCATTATCACATTGCTTGGGGTAAATTGATCAAAAAAGAAAATGATAATATTAACATCTTCAAGTCTACAGTTCAACTGTTATCTGTCCTAAATATACTCAAAATCTACACTTCTTACATCCATAAAACAATACCGTTCAGTAACCCTATATCTTAAGTGCTTATTGGGCCTTGCATTGGGTAAAAAATAGCAAAATAAAATACCTTATGAAAACTCAATAAGTAACAGGAGGTTTTTTTGTTAGTGATTTTAAAAATTACTATTCAGACAAGAATTGGCCTCGCACTTTTCAAATGAAATTATAATGAAAGGAATGAAAAAATAGTCGTATGACAAAAACTAAAAAAAGAGAGACTATTACTTACAGTCTACCATTCATCCACTCATTAAACACTGCTGTCATATCTGCTCTGGTTCTCCTGCTTTTGCTATATATTTAGAGATTCTTAATAAAATCCAAAGAAGAATCTGCAATGTTATTGATCCTAAGCTGTCATCTCAGAATCAGTCACTTACCCACAGCTGTAACGTACCATCCCTGTGACTTTTCTATAAACACTTTCATGGCAATTGTTCTGATGAGCTTTCAACTTTGGTACGTAGATTTTATGAATTTAAGCGCAGTACTAAATTGCCAACATCTTTATTTTAAAAGTAACAATAAAAAATTGCAAGCAAAATCAAAAATTTTAAAAATTTATAGAACTGGAAATTCGCAAGTAGCATAATCAATGAAGCAGAGAAGAATTTTCCGATATATAATAGGGCAAGGAGATTTCATGTTTTTGAAAATGATTCTTTACTGTCTATATATTGTAGTTTTTTTTTTGTTTTTTTAATCATTTCAACTTCAGTTCAGTTACTTTCCCCATCACCATAATGTAGCTTCCTTTTCTATAAATACTTTCATGTTAATTGTTCTGGTGAACTTTCTGCCATTTTACCTAGACTTTAAGTATTTAAACTCAGTACTAGTTTGACAACAAAGTCTCATCAATTTTACAGTTGACATGGCTAGATATAACCGTCAGTTCTATGTTAACAGTTTCTTTTCTCACACTTCTCGTTTGTGGAACTCTCTTCTAGCTTCATGCTTTCCAGCTAACTTTGATTTTCAAAAATTTAAATGCAATGTCAGTCGCTATCTACTATCTTCTTGATCCCTCTTTTATTGTTCTCACTCCTTAATAATCTTAATAAGATATCTCTTTTTCTTATTCTTTCACATTCAGCAACTCCATGAGTCTTAGTGGCTTTATTGCCTTGTTTGGAGTGAAATATCAGGATTTTTCCCAAAATTTTAATGTTCCTTTGACATGATAATTTTAAAATATTTGTTCAGAAAACACGAGTTGAAAATCAAAAGAAATCACACTATAACACTTAAATCTAATGTTTAAAATTTCTAAAATATTCTCAATTATACAACATAAAACAATATTTATGCTTTCTTTATATATGAGATTTTGACAAGATATTTTGTCTCTTTTCTTATATCTTGAGGTGGGGGGGATATTTTATCAAGTGATGACATATTTGACTCATACAGTTCTTTTCCTTTTCATTCAATGTTGTGCTTTTAGCAATCCATCAAAATGCCAAAATAAAAAAAAGGTTTGTTTTCATATTTTTTTCTTTAGAGCACAAACAAGAAATGATAGATGAGGGTATATCTTGAACTACTTGTTAAATAGTCTAGTCAATAACACTGTCAATGTATATTACATGTTATATTTGCTTTATTTGCAGATAGAAATATCACTGTCAGGGGTCACTTTTTCTGCAATTTAAAGAATAAACTCAATTTGAAAGTAATGAAGAAAAATAAAATTCTCCGGCTTAACAAAAATTGTAAACAATGCTAAAGGTATTTTAACCATCACATTTGGAAAGAGATCTGAAGGTATGAGAAAAAAATTTAAAAAGAAACTTATTAGGCCTATTACATTTAATGAAAGATCTTTGCCCTTGTGAAAAGCACAAATCCGTCTCTTTTCCCTTTCCAAGGTGATGGATTACACAAAGCGAGCTTTAGCTGTTGGTGATAACCAACCTAGGAAAAATTAAATTTTTGAATTTAAAACTCTGTACAAAGCAACAGGAAACTATCTTTCCCAGGAACAATCTTGACAGTATACAGTTTTTAGATGTTAAAAGAAAAAGGAAGTTGTGGAGAGACGTGATCAGTTATGTTCTGGATTTATATGGGCCATAAAAAACATTTTGTTCATGGAAATAACTTTGGCATAAAACAATAAAAGTGAAGTATCCAATATTGTAATCAATGTGTGCTAACAATACCTTGCAGGATAAGGATATTATTTGCATTGTCAGCAAGTGTTCACAGGACACTGTTTGTGCAAATATGTATACCAGAATCACTCAAGTAATGTGTTTTGATTAGTGTGCAAAAAATTTTTATACCAAAATTCAATTAGTGCATTGAATAATACTCAATGAGTATGGTAAAACGTTCTTGAGTTTAACCGTAGTAAATAAAAATTGATTATTTTATAGTTACCAATTAATTAAAAATTTTCTAAAAATGGAAAATAGATAACTATTTTGTTTGTCAATTTTGTTTATATTTGATTAACACATTTTTGACAAATCTGCATCTTTTAATGTACACTTGAGCTGCACTAATCAAGGGATTTATATATATATATATATATAGATAATATTAGTGGTTTTAGTTACACCACCCCATCTCCCCCACCCCTTTTTCTTTTCCGCTCCCACTCTCATCTTCTGGGCTTTAAGATTATATCATCTATTGTGTGTAGCGTGTATGTCACCACAAAATGTATACTCTTTTCCGGTGTATCTTTAATGTATTAGACATTTGAAATTATTCATATTTCTCTCACTTAAACCGTCTTTGATTCCCCTCTTTAAAACTTCTGTTAAATTTTAATCCCCCCTTCATCTTTAGACCTTTCTGTTCTTCTCTCGTCTGTTACCCCTCCCTATAGCTTTCATTTACTCTAGCAATCGTCCCACGCTCCCATACATACACTCTCACTAAATTTTATTTTTTATTCCCGGAGTTGTTTTTTCTGTTTTCTTTTTGAATTTGTAGGTCTGATGAATTGGATCGTATTTACAATTCCAATGGAATAAATTTTATGATCATGGAATATTAGTGTTTAAGCCTTTTTATTATATAAATATATATATATATATATATATATATATATATATATATAAATATATATATTAATACATGTTTGATTAAATAATATAGATAAGTGTTGTCTATATATTTTATGCAAGTTTTTTTTCATATAGTCTGATAATCTTAATAACATTATCATTAAATAATGAAAGAAAATCACAATATTGATACATACTTTTTTTTATTTAATCCGATCTGAGCTTTCGGCTTACATAAGCCATTATCAAAGATGACAATTACACAATATATTTATGCAATACACGAACAAGAAATTGATGATAGTATTATTTGTTTACATGGATGATTTCCAAGCAACGATAAACACGTGCATATAAAACGCTGAAAGCGAAAATCGCACGACAGCTCATGACGTCACACATGACCACGCGAGAGTGAATCCGATGAGTATTGAGTATGGAAAGCCGTCGGTATGAACCAATGACTTCTGTTACTAATTATAGGTATTTAAGGATATTTTTGGAGATTTCATAGTTTATTTTGTTCAGGTTAGGTTTCAACTGTTTTATGTATATAGCTTCAAGAATTTTTAGTTTTTGTTTATTGTTTTCATGTTTAAGTATAATTGTGTTTTCGACGAGGATTTTCCGGAATTGTGTATGCGGCCAGGCATGTTGTTTTAAATGTCTAAAAATGTTAGAGTTATCATTCAAATGTAGTGTCAAGCGTCGTGAACATGAATTTATGCTAGTAGGTTTTTTATATGGCGAAATAGTAAATTTGTTATTATTTGTGTTTATCAATATGTCAAGGAAAGGAATTTTATTATTAGTATTGAGTTCATACGTGAATTTGAGGACAGAATTATTTTGGAAACATTTTTGTAGTTGAAGTATTTCATCTGTATTTCATCTGTATATGTATATATATGTATATATATATATGTGTATATATATGTATATATATATATGAATACAACATCAAATATACATCAAGTATGGATAGGAATCTGACAAAATGATAGGATAAAGAACAAGTAGGAAACAGATTTCAATCTAAGATGTTTCACTTTATTAAAGCTTAAGTCAGAGATCAAGATAGAAATGATAAAAAAATGATAAAAAGCAAAGAGACGCAGATTAATGGTATATTGTGTTTGGTTATTTCTTATTGGTTAAATACATGTCATGTGTAATCAAGTAACAGGTAATATTCAAATATATGCGAGAAACATTCAGGACACTAAAGTGTGTAAAAGTTAATGAGACACAGCAGGATGTTTTGAAAAATTTGTTTTGGTCTTATTTTACATTAAACTATATCTTTTGTATATATCTTCATTAAAATTACACACAAAATATGCTTTAATGAAAAATCAAACCAAAACAATATTTTTCTTGCTGCATTTCACCATTACTGTTATCTATTACTTAATTAAACGTGACATGTATCTAGCCAATAAAAATTAACCAAACACAACATAACATTAATCAAAGTCTGTTTGCTTTTTATCATTTTTTTTATCAATTCTATCTTGATCTCTGACAAAGTTTTAATAAAGTGAAACATGTTAGATTGAGATATGTTTCCTACTTGTTCTTTATCCTATCATATATATATATATATATATATATATATATATATATGCTGTGATCGACTAACATAGCAACAAGTCGCTTGCTTGTCCAGAGTTCTTCGAGTTGTTCAGTGACTGCGGCCCCACATCTTCTTACTCACTTAGGACCTGTGCTGGAGTCATAGAAACAGCTGGGAGTAGAGCCTATGGGTACAGAATTGAATCCATAATATACTACTTTTAAAAGAGTGCTCAATACAGAGTAGAGCAAATATAATTTATTCAAAAATTATAACATAAATATATTATAAAATCACTACAAAAATAGCCATTTTGTTTCAACACTTCTGGTGTCTTATCAAGTGACATTCAACACCATCACTTGATAAGACACCAGAAGTGTTGAAACGAAATGGCTATTTTTGTAGTGATTTTATAACATATTTATTTTATAATTTTTTAATAAATATATATATATATATATAAAGAGTGTTCCAATAACTAAGACCAATTTTAAATGTGAATTAATTTTAAAATTGGTCCAAGTTATTGGAACACCCAATATATATATATATATATATATATATATATATATATATATATATTACATATGTTTTAGTTTATTTTATTTTTTATGGTTCCTATTTAAATAAAAATTATCCAATGCCTAAAACAGATAAATAAATAAAAACAAAAATAAAAAATCCTGGTCCAAATATACCCAATATAGATAGACATAGATGTAGATATTTGGGATAATAATGAAGCATATAATAAAGGTCATTTCTACATTTCTTGTTGTTACCTGAGGATTGCAAAAACTACATGAGACTGACAGTGTTAGTGAGCTACTTATGCAGAAAATTGGTTGTTATATCAAATTTTAGGCTCCATATTATGTTTGAACCTTTACAATAAGTGCTTTTGGTTTACTCTATTATCACTACTTTGCACAATTATGTCAATGGACTTGCACATTTATAAATCTACAATGCATTGAATATTGCTACTATATTTGGTCTGAAGCCCCTGCGATATATACCGAGACACCCAGCAAAATTGTGTCCTGGGTATGACTATAAACGTTCAACAGCAAGGCCTCTGATCAGGAGGTTTTGAAGAGCGTGGAACCAACTCTTAATTGAAAGTGTTCCCAGGTCTAACTTGACCCAGGGTGGTAGCACCTGTTAGGGTCCCAACTATGGGTAAATAGTTAACTACCAAATTGGGGTCAAAACACTATATAAGTGTAAATATAGGTTTTAATACCAGAAATACTTTGTAAAATCAAATTATTACCAGCAATACATTTTTGAAAAAAAAGATTTTACCAGCTATATATTTCTGAAGAAAAAATATTACCACAAATAAAAATTTTGTTGGCATTAAATAACCCATTGAGGTTGATATATCATAAAACAAACCAAACCAAACCAAACCAACCTAACAAAATCCAAAGAAGAGTATATAATGTCATCATGACGTCAGTCTTTTTCCCATTGTTATAATATGGCTTCCCTGAGTCTTTTCTATAAATGTTTTCATGACAACTGATCTAATGACCTTTCATCCCGGTTACCTGAACCACGATGAATTTAAGCAATCATACTAACAGATTGACCCGTCGTTCTGATCATTTTGATGTTGAAATAGCTAGATGTAACTGTAAGTTCAATTCTAATCATTTCTTCTTTTGTACTTCTTGACTGTAGATCTTTCTTCCAGGTTCTTGCTTCTCTGCCACCTACAATCTTCAAAACATAAATTGCCATCTTCTGTTTTCCCGAATCCTGTTCTTTCATTGTCCTTCCTCATCACTAAAGTTTTTCTCATTCTCTTTCACTCTCAGTAATCTTCAGTAATCCCTTGCACCTTTGAGGCATTATCATCTTGCTAATGAAATGATTTTAAAAAAATGTTTTTAGTTTATTTTATATATAGAAAGATAAAATATCTACTCTAGAGTAGGCTAAGGTAAAATCCATGTAACATTTTTGTTTTACAATAGTATAAAGCTTAGCAAAACAAGTTATGATTGGCGTTCTATTATCAAATACTAAATGTACTATGTGTGTATATATATATATATATGCAAGACTCTTCGGTAAATCGAATCGAGTTCTCTCAGTCACTGTGTGTTTATCTAAAAATAAATACGCTTAAATTCACCTTTTTCTCTGCCGTGCGCCAACGGCTTCAGGGTAAAATTTCCGACTGACGCGAATTCAGCCGGTTTTCGATTCTAGCCAGAGGCAACCGGACGTCTAGCCACACTGATGAGCTGTGATACAGCGAAACAGTCTGTCTGTGGATGACAATATATATATATATATATATATATATATATATATATATAGATAGATAGATAGATAGATAGATAGACAGATATTTTTCTATAAATTTTGTAAGGGCAATTGGTCTAATGAGCACTCCTCCTTAGTAACCTGATCGCATGAATTTAAGGTTGGCAACTAAGTCTCGTCATTTTACTTGATGTAACCATAAATTTGATTCTAATTCTTCTTTTGTACATCTTGACTGTAGATCTCTCTTCCAGTTTCTTGATTCTCTGTTACCTATGATCAATCAAAAATTTAAATGCTATGTCAAATGACATCTTCCGTCTACCTGAAACCTGTTTCTATATTGTCCTTTCCCTATCAGTAACCACTAGTGTCTTAGTGACATTATCACCTTGCTTGGGGTGAAATGGTTAAAATACTATTATTGAGTACTGTACTACACTTACACATATTAACATCTTAATATTAATTTTGTGTAGATTAGGTGTAGAAAATAACTGATAAATGTTCCATTAATGTGAAAAAAAAAATGTCTTTATGACTAATCTGTCTTGCATCCTTATCTTTGCTGAGAGATTCTGATCGCCAAACTCTTATCTTCCCTTAAAATGGTGCCCTTTCACTTCCTGTAGTGTTACAACCTCAAGTGAAGGGCGTTATTTTAGGAGATACAGTTTCTAAGAGACTTTATCGAATTAGTTGCTTCGATCAGACACTGAGCTCAAAAATGCCACTTATCAACATAGGATGTGCAGGCCAGTGAGGAGATGACAAGGGTCATTTGTGGAGAGATGTTTGTTTTCTCAATGTTCCCTATGACACATACACCAGCAAGAGAACCAAGAATGATCAATATCTTTACAGAAAGATCGTATACAGAGGAAATGCACAGAAATGCAGATATTCTGTTTACTCAAGTATGATAACCTTGAGTATAGTGCAAGTTTTTAAGGATCAGTTTTTTGTGCAAAATATAGCAGGCGGTGGGGGGTTCTGTTAGATTTACTTCCTCTGTAAAAGACAATAACTCAAAAATACAAATGAGTTACTTCCCTTGTCTTGGAAGTTAAGCAAGACACTTTTGAATAAAATATGGTTACGACAGGCACATGGAATTCATGGTTTCAATCCAAACAAATCCTTTGCTGTTCTCAGAAAAGTAAATAATTAAAAATTGCCTTATTATGTGTTAAAATGCACTTGTCTTATTTTCATTCATTTTATCTAATCTCTATAGCCGGGATATAACAGTCGCATTATACACAGGTAATTTTTTTGAAGCGGTTAAAAATCATGCATTTTCAGTGACCAGCTGCACTGTATAGAAGTAAATTTTGGGGGGGGTGGATAGTGACCAGTGGATGGATTAAAATTCATGACAAAAAAATTCACTATACATGAATCCATCTTATACAAATATAAATAGTATACTAATTAATCTGGAGGCATGTTGGAGTAATGGATAGCGGCTCGGATTGAGGAATCGGAGAGCCGAGTTCAAATTCCAGTCAAATCCATTACATTCACTTACATGCTAATACCCTTGGGAAAGGTATGAATCCTCTACTTCTCCCCCCACTCAGCTTTGAGTAAATAGCAGGGCAGACTGGATTCTATAGCCTTGGATGGAAACTGGTCTACTGCAGAAAGAAGTGGCAACCTACTGCGGGAAAAAAAATCTGCCTTGTCAATCATATATTGAAAGATACATAATCATCTAAGTGGATATTACCCATGGCACACAACTGACTGGCTGAATTAATTCATTCAACTGAAAAATGATAACAGTATTGAAGTGATTTTGAAAATTGCTTTTTCTTTTAATTTAAAACTTAAAAAAATTAAAATTAAAAGTAAAATATACCAAATATTAATGGTGATATTATTTGTTTCCTTCTTAGGAAACATTCAGAATTCTTTGACCGAACAGCCAGTACTGCTGTCAGTTGAAATTTTAAAAGATTTCTCTGAAAACAATTTTTCAGGAAAATAGATTTCTCAAATTCAGTATCTGTCATCTCTTGTTCCAGTATTAGTGGTGTTTTCCACGTGAAAGTCTTTATTCCTGGGTATGATGATAAACTACATCTGGCAGCAAGGCCTCTGATAGGGAGATGGGGAGTTTTGAGGAGCATAGAATCATCTCTTAATTGCTGTTGTTCACAGGTCCACCCTGACCCATGGTGTTAGCACCTATTAGGGTCCCAGCTATGGGCAAATAGTGCCTCCACCACCAAACAAAAACAAAATACTATGAAAGTATAAAAATAAATTCTTATAGTAAAAATATGAGCAATACATTTTTATATAACTTGCCAACAATACATATTTATAGTAAAATTACTAACAATATGCACTTACTAACAAATTGTAGCAGCTTCGCCCAAATCCGTTTAAAATATTATCACACAACCAACATAAAAGAACTTTTTATTACATTAAGCCATATGATATCCTACAATTTCTTATATCAAATTGTATTCCAAAATATAACTTCAACAAAGCCACAGTATAAAACACATCCCATCCATACAAACATGTATATCCACAAAAGCTTAGCATTATCTACCATGTATTCAGTTGTGAAAGCAGAATAAGTTATCATATTTTTATTACTTCCAAGCTCCAAAGAAAATTAAATCTTAGCATTAAATGACCCATAAGGAGTTGATGTGCCATTAAACAGACAAAACAGATGAAAGTCTTGATCTGGTTTAAGCTGTTTAAGGATATGACTTCAGTTTTGAAGTTAATGCTTCGGTTTTGTAGTAATTTGTGGTGTTCTACCAAATTTGTTATAACTGATCTATACTCCAAGGTGTAAGACAAAAAAAATAATAATCTATTTAGCTGTCTGATCTGACTACGTTTTAATGATATATACCTTTATTATATAATACCAGGCATATCTGTATAATGGAATCTCCTGTTACCATAACAATGGAATATCTCAGTACTAAGAAATGGAGATTAATCCTTTAGCATTCATATCTACTCCGTAAATATCAGCTCTCAAAGTCTCATTGTTTGCCTGATTTTCTGCAATATTTTTGATGATGTCGTCATATATTCTTGCTGAGTATGGTTACAGTGAATTGAACATTGAGAGTTGATATTTATGGGGCGGGTTGAATGCTAAAAGGTTAAATTATATGATCAATAAATATATAAAGCCAGACTGTGTTTTATATTCTTCTTCTTTTATGTACTGAGTCTCTTCAGGATGTGGGTGATTACGGCTCTCCACAACTTCCTATTCGTTTTGCTGGGTAATTTTTATGACCTTAAATTCAGAAAGCTTACCTTTAAACCTAATGGCATCATATTGGATGAATATTGGAAACTATCTGCTTTTAGTATTTCCTTAGGTTTATCTTCCTTGCACTGATTATGCTATCCGCACATCTAAACTTACAGCACCTGGTATTTCCAAGCAGTCATCCATCTAGGTACTGACCAGGTTCGACATTGCTTAACTTTGGTGATTGTATGAGAAGCAGTGTTTCAACATGATGTGGCTATAAGTAAATCTCATAAATCTTTAATTCCCACAGCAAGCAACAGAAAATGAGAAACAAAGAAGCAGTTTCCAACAAGATTTGAACTTAGAAACCATATCTTTTTAACCACAGAAGCATTCAATGACCAAGACCCAGCAATAAACGTAAGTTATTTATTTGAAGATTTTATCTTAAACATTATCATTGGCACCATCTCATTGTAATCACTTTTAAAATGAAACCTTTCACTATTGTTATCATATAACTGTTCTTAATCCTAATTAAGATTGAGCAGAATCGGAATAATAAAAAAAAAAGGTACAATGCTTTATCTAAAATTTCAAATAATTAAATTAGATCCACTGCTGTGTTGTTTTGACCTTCATTTTTAACTAGTGTGTTCTGACTTCCTCGGGCTATACTTTACATCTGGTAATATTGTTTTCTTTTTAATAAATTCACTTTAATATATTTGCATGATAGATATTTTTGAAAATTCACCAGTAATTAAGTGAAAGACAATTTTTTTTTACACTAGTGTTCATCAAATACATGGCTCAAGAGCTACTTAAAGTTGATGGTTTTTGAATGGGATTGCTTTATCAACATAATAATTATAGACTATGAGAATATATAGGATAGATAGTGGTTGGCACTAGACAAGAATAACCTAAGATTATAGTGTTTGGAAAGCATTCTCTCAGGAGTTTGTTCTCCAAATCTACTGCTCTTGCAAATAAGCTGTCTGAATAAAATTTCCTTCTTACCAGTGAAATATGAAAAGAATGAGGATGGTTTGCCCTGTGTAGATGGCATGGAGGGTCTTAGCTCTAACAGTTGCATTCAATTTCGCACTAATGTCCGTTTGAATGGTAGGAATCCGTTTGTTCACACTCCCCACTAGTTTAAATTTGTATGGCAGTCGGTCTAAGAGAAGATCTATTGCCTTGCTTCAAGTGATTTTTTAAAAATCATTTCACCCTAAGCAAGGCAATGAAACCACCAAGACATAAGGAGTTACTGAGTTTTAGAGAATATGAAAAAAGAAAACACTATTAAGGAGTAAGAAAAATAAATTGGTTAAGACTGAAGCATCCATTCGAGAATGTGTTCCTTGTAGCAGCAGCTCTTGGAAATAAAGCTGTCCAAAGGGAATTTCTTCCTTACTAATGGAATACAAAGGGAAAGAGGATGGTGTGCTACTGTGTTAACGTTATGACTGGTCTGAGCTTAAATGACTGAACTGGTGAATCTAAAGATATAGGTTATCAGAACATTTTCCATGGAAATAGCGACAGAGTAGTGAGAGGCTTACGATATTGCAGCAAGTAAATAAAAATAGAGAGAGAAAGAAATAGAGGAAAATTACTGCATTCAAAACGTGTTTGGTAAATGAAAAATAGACATCCTACCAGGTGAACTGTTGTGAATCAAATGCTAGTCTATATAATAACAACAGTTAATTGCAGCCACCCATGATAAAACCTGGGTGTCCACTTGGTCTGACTAAGTTGATATTGGCCCATCCTGCCTCATGTATAAATTATTGAAATATGAGGATCCCAGTCTATATCAATAGTTTGCAAGAGAAACACTAAAAACTTTGCTCAGATGTCAGTGATCTTGGTAGGAGAAAAAACAATCAGCGTTTCTCAATCTTTTTTTTTACTTCAGAGTGCACTTGTAGAATAACTAAAGTTCTGGGGTGCACTTTAAATTTTAATAAGCAAAAATTAGTGATGAAATTTGAAAATAGGAAAATAATAAAAAGTATCCTGAAAATAAGCATTTATATTAAGACATTACATTGTATATTTAAGTATGCTTGTATGAAACCCGTGCTTTCTTAAATAGAAAAATAAATTTTAAAAAATTACGTTTCTGTTAACTTGGGGTGCACTTGGCTACCTTTTAGGGCATATTAGTGTGTCTAAGAAATGCTGGTATCGATAAATAGATCATTAAGCAGTGAGTCAGTAGATTCAGTTACACTTAGTGAGCTGAGCAATACCGGAAAGGCAATGGCTACTAAACTTTGAATTGTCTTTCTTCTCATTAATGGTCTAAGTAAGCCCAGTTTATTTTAAAAATGGCGGTAAAGAGTTGCAAGGATCAGAATTTAAGAATATACATATCTGGAAATTCACATGTAGGCTAATTGCGGAATCTGACTTAAGAGAAGAAAGGTATTCGTGTACATAAGGTAAGGAAATTTCATGTTTTTAAAAATAATTCCTTACTGTTGATATATTGTACAGTTTTTATTTTTTTTAAATCATTTTGGCCTCAGTTACTTTCCCATTGTCATAACATAGTTTTGCTGTGCCTTTTACTATAAATACTTTAATGTTAATTGTTCTGATGAAATTTCCTCTTTGGTACCTAGACTTGATGAATTTAAGCACAGTACTAGATGGGTAGAAAGGTCTCTATCTTACAGTTCAAATGGCTAGATGTAACCATAAGTTCTATGTTAACAGTTTCTCTCACACTTCTCATTTGTGGAACTCTCTTCTGAATAATTTGCTTCCCAGTCAACTTCAAAAATTTAAATGCAATGTCAATTATTAACTTCTGTCAATTCTTGTTTTTTTTTATGAATTTAAGCACAGTACTAGATGGGTAGAAAGGTCTCTATCTTACAGTTCAAATGGCTAGATGTAACCATAAGTTCTATGTTAACAGTTTCTCTCACACTTCTCATTTGTGGAACTCTCTTCTGAATTCTTGCTTCCCAGTCAACTTCAAAAATTTAAATGCAATGTCAATTGTTAACTTCTGTCAATTCTTGTTTTTTTTTTTTTATGAATTTAAGCACAGTACTAGATGGGTAGAAAGGTCTCTATCTTACAGTTCAAATGGCTAGATGTAACCATAAGTTCTATGTTAACAGTTTCTCTCACACTTCTCATTTGTGGAACTCTCTTCTGAATTCTTGCTTCCCAGTCAACTTCAAAAATTTAAATGCAATGTCAATTGTTAACTTCTGTCAATTCTTGTTTTTTTTTTTATGAATTTAAGCACAGTACTAGATGGGTAGAAAGGTCTCTATCTTACAGTTCAAATGGCTAGATGTAACCATAAGTTCTATGTTAACAGTTTCTCTCACACTTCTCATTTGTGGAACTCTCTTCTGAATTCTTGCTTCCCAGTCAACTTCAAAAATTTAAATGCAATGTCAATTGTTAACTTCTGTCAATTCTTGTTTTCTTTTATGAATTTAAGCACAGTACTAGATGGGTAGAAAGGTCTCTATCTTACAGTTCAAATGGCTAGATGTAACCATAAGTTCTATGTTAACAGTTTCTCTCACACTTCTCATTTGTGGAACTCTCTTCTGAATTCTTGCTTCCCAGTCAACTTCAAAAATTTAAATGCAATGTCAATTGTTAACTTCTGTCAATTCTTTTTTTTTTTTTATTGTTTTCACTTCTTAATAGTGTTTTTTTCTTCTCATATTCTCTACCACTCCATAACATCCTATGTCTTAGTGGCTTTATTGCCTTTCTTGGGGCGAAATGATTAAAAAAAAGCAAATCTTCTCTTAGACTGACTACTATACAAAATTAGAAGCGAGTGGCGAAAAATAGATTCCTACCTTTTAAAAGGGTGTTAGTGCGAAATTGAATGCAACAGTTAGAGCTAAGACCCTCCACGCCATCTTCACAGGTCAAACAATCCTCATTTCCTTCATATTCCACTGGTAAGAAGGAAATTTTATTCTTTACTTACAAGGGCCGCTGCCTTTTAGAACAAACTCCTGAGAGAACGCTTCCCTGACCACTACAATCTTAGCTTTTTCATGTCTAGTGCCAATCGTTATCTATCCTACATCTCATAGTCTATAATTCTCACGTCCATAAAACAAGTCCATTCTGAAATTCTCTACCTTGAGTAGCTCTTGGGTCTTGTATTAGGTGAATAATGATGTTAAAAAAAGAAACTTTTGAGTGTATCATTTACATGAATTTGATTAGTTCAGAGATTTTAAATGAGAATTTTTTTTTTCTGAAGTTTTATGGCAGACTAAAAAGTGGGAAAAAAAAACAACTTTTCATAAGTGCATGAATTATTTCAGCTATTATGTTTCAAGAGATTTTTTTTTGTTTCCTTTTGTTTTGAGAACGCCTTGACAGGAAAGCAGACATTCACTATAAACGAACGTACTTTTCAAGTCAAATTCTAAAAGGATTTATATTCCCTACCCGACCCCACCGCCACAAAAATATCACTAGTATTTATTAAATTAACTATTTTCATTAATTCCCAATTTTTTAAAATGGATATTTTTTAGAAGATTTTTTTTTTCTGAATTAAATTTAACTGTCAACACATCTGTCATGCCATAATGGGAAAAAAAAAATACAAACACCAATTTCAAAAGCACTAAACAAACTGCTTCTATATAATGTAAAAACAATCATTTTTATATCAGATTTTTCTCCAACTTTTCTACGTTTTAGTGGCATAAATGTGGGAAAGAAAAAAAATTAAATCTTACATATCTAGAAATATTCAGGTTTTCCGAATTCAGGACCTGGGTGGGGTAAGGGGACTATGTCCCTCATAATCAGACAAACAAAATAAACATGATCGAAACAATAAACTGCAAAAAAATAAAATTAATAAAAATGGAAAATAAACTCATCAAAAACAGGTCTCAGTAGTCCAAACCAAACAGTCTTAAATAGAACCCAATCCAAAAAAGAGTAGGAAGACATTACAAAACCAACTAAACACAAGACTTTGAGATGACTATTAGTAATTACACGATTTTACGTGCAAAATAATCCTCAGATTATTCGAAGGAACCTCATGACACTTAACATTAGGTTCAAGTTTTCTCAACTAGTAATATTTTATATTCATTGGTTATTTAGCATTGGGATACTTTTCAGGGAATAACTAGTTTATTTCATCCATTTTAAGAGAGTCTATAGTACTTTACTGCATTTATAGTAGCTAGAAGAGAGCTGGATAAACACGAACCCAAAATAAATAAATAAAAAATAGAAAAAACTTAAAAACCTGCATAATCTCAGCAGAAATAATCCAGAATGGAAATTATATATATACATATATATATATATTGGTCTTTTCCAAGAATGGAATATATTATGGTTTTGAAATTCAAAGCATTTGATTTTTAGTTCATGGAGCTTTGGAGACACACACATTAAATAATATTCACATGCACTATATATATATATATATATATATATATATATATATATATATATATATATATATATATACAGACACACACACTGTCAGTGTAGGATATTATGTATATTTATTAATATATACTTAATAGCTCTGTTATTTAACATTGAGCACTGTTTTTCTTACACCAAAAGGTATATATACGTATGTATTTGAACACTTACACATACATTTATTTATATTTATCCACCATTTGAGTGTGTGTATATATATATATATATATATATATATATATATATATATATATATATATATATATATATGTATATGTATATGTATATGTACACATACACACACAATTGTGTATACCCTTGTTGACTGCTTTTGTACAACATACAATCTTTGTTATTATTTCTGGGGTGTGTTTGTGTGGTTGGATATATGAAGGGTACTGAAAAGTTCCCAGACCAACCAGGAATGACTTCCTAAAAAATCTGATATTTCATGGCAATTTGGGAAGTGGGTCAATCTGAGAACTTTTCTGCCCTGATTTTCTTTTTTTATACATGTGTGTTTATTGATAGACACACATGATTTCTGATTGTTTGTGCATCCTTAGATTTTGTGCATCTGTAGATATGTATGTAATTGTCTCCCAATAATGTCAGTCGCATGTGTGACAGTTCTTTTGTGTGCATGAATACATTTACACTTTGTGTGTGTGTTTGCGCATGTGTGTAAAGAGTGCATATATTTGAATATATTTTTCATGACTGACAGTCTGCAGTGAGGTTTGTATGCATATACATGTCAGAACCTTCATAGTTACAGTGCCTTTATATGCGTATGCGTGTGTGTGTGTGTGCTGTAAATGTGTTGCTGGGTATTTTCGGCATTTGCGTGTCCAAAACAATAGCAAGGACGAGAAGAAAGAACAATCAGAGTCCATTTTGAGTGCTTAGACCAAATCTTCAGCTAGGGGTTTGCTAGGGCTGAGTGAAGAGATACACAGTAGGGAGTAAGGAAAAAAAGGGGTCCCCGAGAAAAAAAAGGGACCAGATTTGTATAAATAAACAAAGAATTTGGAAAATAATATTAATATTACCAATAATAATATAAACAACATCAATAATAATATTATCAGTAATATACAGATAATAATAGTAATAATATTTTTTTAAATCTATAAAAAAAAAAATAAAAAAGGTAAGGGTGTGGGGAAGGAAAATCATTACTTAATTCACCCACTACCTTCACCCATTCTTTTCAATAATAATAATAATAATAATAATAATAATAATAATAATGATAATAATAACAGCAATATCATCATCAATAATAAAAAATAATAAAAATAGGCAAAAAATACAACCCCCCCCGAAAACCTCACCCCCACCGTCATCTTTCAGATCTTCCACTATCTCTCTCTTCTTTCATTCAATCCATTATTTTATTAACTCCTCCCATCAGCCATTTTTTCAAGTAATCTCTCCTCTTTCTTTCACAGACTCTCTCTTTCACTCTCACACACACTCTTTCTCTCACGCTCTCTCAATGTTGAATAACCCCATTCTGGCAGAGTCCTATTTTGGACCCATGTCAACTTCATCAGAAAGAGTTGGGCAGAGGAGTCTCCTTGTCAGCAGTCACATTGTTAGAAGGGCCAGGGCAGTACAGTATGGTGGGGAAGAGTCCCTTCCCTCCCACAGTATAAACCCTCAGGGGAAGAAAATAATGGATATTTAGCCAGCATGAATGAAGTGTGACAAACATTTGAAGGGATGAACAGATAGATAGATACATAGATTTGATAAAAGTGATTATATATATATATATATATATATATATATATATATATATGTATGTGTGTGTGTGTGTGTGTGTGTGTGTGTGTGTGTGTGTGTGTGTGTGAGAGAGAGAGAGAGATAGGTTCGATAAAAGTGAGATAAATAGATAGGTTCGATAAAAGTGAGATAGATAGGTTTCATAAAAGTGAGATAGGTTTTGATAAAAGCATGATAGATAAATTGATAGATAGATTTGATGAAAGTGAGGTAGATTTGATGAAAGTGAGATAGATAGTTTGATGAAAGTGAGATAGATTTGATGTAAATGAGACAGATAGATACCAAAGGCAAATAAAAAAAAAGATGAGGAAGAAGAAAAGAAGATGGCTGAAAAAAATGAAATGGGGATAAAGAATAGAAAATTAGACAAAGAACAACACAAGAAGAAAAGAAAAAAATAAGGAAAGCGGAAACGGAAGTCAGCAAGAAGAAACAATAAGTAAGGAGACAGAAAGAATTGGAATGAAAGCTGGAAAGGTAGAAGGCAAGTATGTAAGAATGAAAAACAAAAGGGAAGTGGAAAGAAGAAGGAAAAAGAAAATTGAAAAAATGAAATAATGTAGGCAAGCTAGAAGAGAGGAAAAGAAAACAGGAAGAAAATCGAGAAAAAGAAAGAAAAACAGGAAATAAGAAAGAAAGAAGGAAAATGAAAAGAAGCAAAATAATTGAGAGTGAAAAAAGAAGTAGTAAAGAAAGGAAAAAGAAAACAGAAAGTAATGCAGGAAAGTGGAAGAAAGGAAGAAGTAATGCAGAAAAGGAAAAGGGTGGAAGTAAGGCAAATAGGAAGGGATATAATGAAAATAGAAAAAGTATTACAACAAATTCTATAGTAAGAAAAAGCGTCAAAATAAAATTTTTAAAAAAATACACAGAAATAGGAAAAGTGAAAAATGTTACATAAAATCAAAAAGAAAGTAAAAAGAAAAAGAAAACCCAGAAGAAAAAATATTGAAGAAGAAAGAAAAAAAAAACAACCTGGAGAATAAACAGACGACTTGAGAGACAATTGAATTAGAATAATTTTAAAAATCATTAAGAGGAAACTAAAAGAGATGGCGAGTAAAGTGTGTGAAAAGAGATACCGAAAAAATAGAAGAGTACGTGGCTTATGTGTCAATGATTGGGTGCGTTTGTTTCTTTTAAAAGTTGACCTAGGATTATGTTGGTCACATCCTGAAGCCACTTGAATTGTGGGATAGGGAATCGGAGGTGGAGGTGGTTCTTGCCCAGGTGCCTTATAAGAATCTATCAAACAGAAAGGACAGAGCTATTATTGATATGTAAAGAGACTTACTTGTTAAAAAAAAAAAACAAGATAAAGAGACTGTAAATGTAGTAAAGGAAAAAAAAAAGACGTGGAAGACAATCAAGGAGAGGAAAAAGGAAGTAATAGGAGTGCAAAAATAGAGAAAGAGGGTGGAACAGAAGAGAGAGTAAAGAAGGAGAAAGTGAATGAAAAGCAGAAGGTGAGTAAGACGAAAGTGAGGAGTAGACGGGGAAAAGGAGAAAAAACAGGAGACTGAATAAGAAGGAAAATGCAAAGGAAAGTTGTGATAAAAAAGGAGAAAGCAGGGAGGAAAAGGAGTGCAGGGAAAGACAACAGGAGCGTTAGAGAAGGGCGAGAAGAGAGAATGGGAAAGAGGGACTCAACTCGAAAGCGAAGATAGGAGAATGAAATAGGGCAGTGGAAAGAGAAAATGAGAGAGCGATGAAGGAAAGGAGAATGGCTGAGGTGAAGAGAGCAGAAACGGGAAGGAGAGGAGGAGGAGGAGAAGAGAGGAGAAAGAGGGAGGAGATGAGAGAGGCGGAGGAGGAGGAGGGAAATGAGGAGGAGAGCAACAACGCAAAATTGGGCAAAGCTGATAGAATGAATAGAGGAAAGGTGTGAGAAAACGCAGGAGAGGGGAAAGAAGACAGTAAAGAGAGACGAGGAGAGAAGAAAAAAAAACACGCAAGGACAAAAAAAGGGGAACACAATGGAAGTGGGAGAAGAGGAGAGAGAAAATCGCAAGAACCCTAAATTCGTTTTATTCTTCTTTTTGATGTGCGGGGTTGGGGATAAGAAAAATATTATGAAATAGGAAAAAAAATTACACCTGGAGGACATATTGTGCCCAAAAGTGAAAAGATGAAGATGAAATGAACTCCTAACACTGAAAAATGTAAGGACAGTGTTGCATCGAGGAAGAAAGACAATCAATTATTATTATTATTATTATTATTATTATTATTATTATTAAATCCACTTGATCTCTAGGACTGTAGCAAATCATAATAAAAAACATTAATATAAAAGTATAGTCAAAGAGAGATACGCAGACAGACACAATAGAAGAGAAGGGCACATACATGTAAGTAATCTAAAAGAAAATGTGTTTAGCGTTAATGCAAGGTTTGTTCGGAAAGTATCCATATTAAAAAAAAATAACAAAACAAAAAAGGCCTGCCTAGGGCAATGGCGCTTTAATCCTCTTTCAAGTATTTATCTGCGATCACAAGTATTTGTTCCACCAGTTCAGCCCTTTACAACCAGATCACGGCATGGTTTTGTACAGAATCGAATCCCCCTCATTTCCTACGTATTCCAAAAGAAGTTTTCAATTAGACCAACAAGAACTGTGTAGGGGAAGCTATCTTTGTGGAACAAAATCCGGCATGAATGCTTTTCTACTTTGAGTGTCTCTTGAGCCTTGTCTTGGTTGAACATTATTATTAAAAAAAATCCTAGCGTCACTTTTTCAAAAGAGTCTCCAAAAGTCTTTTTTATGGAATTGCCATTAGCTGCTGTGTTTCGTTCTATTTAATCTTGCCCACGGTTTTTCCACGGTAATGTTAACTTTGGCAAAAGCCAAAAGTTGATTGTGTCCAAATCAGAACTGTACTCCAGGTTGACATATTTTGGTGATTGGATATTTCCCGAAAAAAAATGATATACGCCACACGAAACGTGATGACTCTACTCGTTCTGACATTGTAAATGAGAAAGGTATAACAGATGGCATTTTACTGCGGATTGAGTAATTCCTCGGGAGAGCGTCTGTTTATTCATACGGAGTAAGATCCCCTGTGATTGGTAACCAATCACTTCAACACCACCTCACTTTCCAGTATTGACAGAGTTCAGAAACTTCTTCGCAACCTTGTAGGTGATGAATGAATTTCCACTTACAACCTCTATCTCGCAGACGACAATTCGCGAGCCTCTTGCTACTCTGTCGCTATTTCTATGTCAAGTATTCTGACGAGCTACATACCTTAGTTCAACCAGCCCTGATCCTCACAGTTAAGACACGCTATGCCAAATACACTGAAACAAATCATCCCCATTCTCTTCGTATTCAGTTAATAAAAAGGAAGTTGAATCCAGACAACTCTTTCACAAAGACCGCTACTTAGTGGAACAAATACCCGATAGAATTTTCCCCATAACACTGCAATCCTAACCGCTTTAAGTCTAGCGTTTAACCCATATTTTTCCAACATATCCTTTTGTTGAAACTTGACTAATGCATGGAATAATAATGCAACACAAAATGTACTTAGAACAAAATATATTGAAACAAGAAAGTGTACACAATATTTACATATAGTCTTTTGTATATTCCTGGGAAGACCTTCCTGGAGAATGTGTTGACTAAGTCGCAGTCGGGCAGAGTCTCTAGTTGAATCTCTTGATTCGCCTCTCATGTCTTCCCGGTACCAACCATATTTATATAGTCGGTACTCCACTATGCACATTAGGTGGATCCTACCACAACACCTTTTAAAATACACTTTTTACATCTTCCTCTTACGCACAACAACAATGAGTGACTCTATCTTGAGTGCCTCCTGGGCCTTTTATTGGGTTAATAATTAGCATAACAGGTTATTCTACTAGTTTCTTTGTGTAGTTAAAAGAAGTTATGCTCCCCACCTATTCTTCCTGAGTAAATATCTAGGTAGACCAGTGACAAGACATCTGGTAATGCAAGAGAGTACAGGATTCATACCTTTCCCGAGTGTATTAGTACGAAAAGAAGCATAAGCCAGAAATTAAATCCGGTTAATTGGTTCATTTATTTCTATAATGATGAACTTGATAGAATTCTATTTTTGTTAATATAGAAACATATCCAAGGAACAAAAAAGCCAGAAGAAAAGACGAACTGTCAATTATAAGCAAATAGGTGATATTATCATTAGCAAGAGGAACGGTCCAAAATGCGAGCTATGAATTGGAAACACCAAAATAAAACGAGGACAAGCATTTAACTATCTGAAAAATGTGACACAGAAATCTGAAGTCTCATCGGAATAGTGAAAGTGCCTTCTCAAAGCTAAGCAAAATATTAAGAAATAGGAGAATCTCGTTAGAAACAAAGAAATATTGCTATGCAAAATCAATTCTCCTATAGTGGTTTTCTAAGCATAGAAAAGATCGAAATTATTGGGCAGCCAGTGAGGATCGACATCAATTCTCCAATGAATTCTCAGTGGATGTTGGACAATTCCCTTGCAACTAGAGGACAGATTTAAAACAAAATCTTTTGAACAATTTTTCAGTTCATTAATTAGACACTGTACGTAGACAAAATAAACCCATAATAAAAAAAATGTATCTTGTTAGTCTTGTTCAACGAAACATGTATTACAGAGAGATTTTTTTTCTCCTGATGATGGCCATGTTGGCCGAAACTAGTCGAGGAATCTAAATGAAATAATAATAATAAAAACGAAAGAATATTAACTACAACCAAGTGTGTCTGAAGATTTTAATTTTTTTAATAATTTTTATCGTTCAATATATATATATATATATATATATATATATATATATATATATATATATATATAATAATGGACTCTCCAATCAATTTCAATGTATGAGGATCCAACAACTTCATTCTGTTTTAATGTTTTTGTTCTATGTGGCACCTCAGTCCCGCTAGCGACTTGTATACAAGTTCACATATTGTGCAACAGCAATGCACCAGGCTGGTTTGAATTCAGAGTTTTCTTTCTCCTAGACTGGTTGCCACCAAGGCTATAGAACTCTGTCTGTCCTGCTATTTACCCATAGTCCGGGGGGAAGGGAT
>OZ038476.1:76128499-76133499 GCA_964036315.1 Acanthosepion esculentum
TTAAGTACAGACGTCTTTGTGGAATATTATATTTTGAGATACGTATGAAAAAAATCAACAGATAATTTGAAGAATTTCAAAGTGAACGAAAGAAAAATACAGTTCACGAGAAGAAATGTAAAACCAGAGATAGACGCAGGAATGTAGAAGGAAAGAGAGAGAAACTAGAAGTATATAGTAAGAGAGAGAGAAAGAGAGAGAGAGAGAGACATGAAGGTAGAACCTGATAGGGAGAGAGAAATAGACGCAAGAGGGTAGAACAAGAGAGGAGGAGAGCGAGACACGCAGGAAAATAGAACCATAGAAGGAGAGAGAGAGAGAGAGAGAGAGAGAGAGAGAGAGAGAGAGAGAGAGAGAAGGGTAGAACCAAATAGGAAGAAAGATAGAGAGATGCAGGAAGGTAGAACCAGTGTGAGATACATAGGAAGAGAAAGAGAGACGCAGGAATATAGGAAGAGAGAAATAAACGCAAGAAGGTAGAACAGAGAGGTAAAGAGAAAGAAAGAAAGACGTAGGAAAGTAGAACAGAGAGAGAGAGAGAAAATTGAAAAGGTGAGACAGCACGAGAGAGAGAGAAAGAGAGTCGCGAAAGGGAGAGACAGCACGAGAGAAAGAGAGACGGAAAGGAGAAACAACATGATAGGGAAAGACGCGGAAGAGAGAAACAGCACGAGAAAGAGAGACGCGGGGAGAAACAGCATGCGAAAGAGAGAAAGAGAGAGAGAGAGAGAGAGAGACACGGAAAGGAGAAACCGCACGAGAGTGAAAAAGACGCTGAAAGAGAGACGGTAGTGTCCCGAGAAACAGTCGCAGTACAATAGTGAAGCAGTGCGAGAGAGACGCGGAAAAAAAAGAGAGACGCGTCACCACAAGATAGAAAGGCGGGAAAACTAGAAATAAAAGAAGAAAAAAAATGAAGGAAAGGAAGATAGTTATGGAAAGCCAATAGAGAGAGACTGACAGAGAATTAACAGTAGAACAGGAAAGACGTCAATACGAAGATGGAAAGAATAAAAAAAAGGCGAGTGATCAAAAATAAATCAAGAAAGGGAATAAGACAAAAAGAATTTCACAAAAAATTATAACACCCGAGACATGATTTCTCTCTTGCTCTACCCTACTGCCATAAAATCTCTTAAAATTATTAACCACCCCCAAAATATGAGAAAACGTCTGTTGTTAAGGCTGTTAAAATAATGTTGCTGTGGACATATGAAACGGATTGGATTTATTTAAATGAATTAGAAATTCGTATCCAAGGTGAGATGAAGAGCAAGGGAGAAAGAAACGAAACATCTCTAGAGAAGTAGAGAGAAATAAATAATTAATTTTAAATAATCGCATTCACCAAAAATAATTTTTACTACAGTTTGCAATAAACACAAGCTTTAAATACTGAGATGCCACCCGTTGCACACATACGCACACACACATTAATATACATACATGTAAGTGTTAGTATACACATATGTGAAAATATGTTTATTTTTTAGGCTTTTTTTTATTACTAAAGATCACTGAATACACGGCTCAAGATCCATTCATGTTATATATTACTAGAAACGTTATATTTATTTGATATACGTGCCTGAGTAAACATCTCAGTTTTTTAAACAATGATATTAATGCCAACCGGCTTAAAGATTGAGAAATTCTACTAAAAAGAAAATGTGTTGTCCCCCGATACATATGCGTGTATGCGTGACGTCAAACATGATTTATTGGAATTAACCGACATGGTCTGTCTGTCTGTTTAATTTTTTTCTTTATTTGTCCAGTTAGCGTATAAGCTGTCTCACGTCCTGATCAAATTTACGAAAAAAAATGATCTGGGTTTGCGACAGCTTAATATACAAAACAAGAAAAAAAATCTAACAAAAAATAAAACAGTCAAACTATCTCGGACGATTTCAATAAAACTCACACATCTCTGGGTGGATAAATTTAAGATCTACTTTAATTTGCCGTGTCCCTTGCGGACGTTAACGGTTATGGCTCTCTATAATTTCCTATTCTTTGTAGCTCTTAATAAATGTATTTATATTATCTCCTAAAATTTTCCCCTCCCCCACTATTCATTTACTAAAGTTCACTAAGTAGGTTATAAGTTTTCTTTTGTCTCTCTTGTCTTGAATCTGTCCTGTGAGTATCAAATTTTCCAAGCACTCTTTCCTCATCAAGTGCTCTAGGAATTTCAAAAATCTCTTTCTGATGTTAATTATAAGGGTCCTTTTTGTTTCCATCTTTATTAGTATAAAACAACTGAACGTTGCTTGTGTGTTTGCCACAAGTCATATATAGAGAGTGGGTGAAAGAAAGATATAAATTTATTATCGTTTATGAAGGAGGGAGAAAAGGAACAGATGAGATGAACACACACAGGTTGTTTATGAGCTGTTTCTCTGTCCCCTTTGCCTTCAGTGATTTACATCTATATAATAAATGTCAGTGTGTCACACATTTTCATCTTTAATCCAAGAGGCCGTAGCCCAACATATCATACCATTTTGGAATCAGGCCAGCTCGGTGATCAAATTAAAGACATTCTGTGTCGGATCCGGACATCCAATCCTGAAATTGGCGATTCCCAAATTTTCATTACTGCGATTGTCTTCGGATTCCGCCATCTTGGCTTCTACTGATAGAAACAATTAAAAGGGACATAACTCTCTGACTTTTAATAGCTCATGTTCAAATGAAAAAATACTGTTCTCAAATTGCAGTATATTAAAATAAAATTGTCCGTGTTTTCAACTTTAGTCCTAGAGGCCGGAGCCCAACATATCATTTCATTTTGGGATGAGGCCGACTCCGTGAGCAAATTAAAAATATTCCGGACCGGATTCGGACCCACAATTCTGAAATTTTGAATTCCCAAGTCTTCATTACCGCGATTGTTTTCGGTGATTTTTTACGTCATTTTTGGTGACTAATTTTTTGTACGTTAACAATGTTTATAACTTGCAAATAAATTTGGGAATAATCGAAATCAACTGAGAAAGTCACCCATGAAACAAAAATAATTGTTTGTACGGAAAATAAGGACCTACGTACATCAAATTGTCTTTAAATTAAGTAGCGACAGAAGAATTATCATTGAACTTTTAAAAAGTAAGCTTAAATATTAATGCAATACTTAAATGCAGCGATCAATTTTGATTTCTTCTTTAGTTTATTGTTGTCTATCGCATCTACTCCCTACTTACCTATTGTGACGGAGGCCCAATCAATAGCCCTCCGCGGGAACTAGCTTAAATGCCGCCAGATAGGGTGGCTTTTAACGTGGTATATAATATAAATGATACTGGATACGCACACACACGCACAGTGTATGTATATACAATCACGTATATAATATCAGGATTTTTAAATATATATAAATTTATTAGCGCTTCGTCAGATAAATAAAAAAAAAGTGAAATATGTTAGATTGATAAACGTCTCCTATTTGTTCTTTATCTTATAATTCTGTTGGATTTCGGTCCATATTTCATCCTAATATATATATATATATATATATATATATATATATATATATATATATATGTATATATATATATATATAATGAATAAACGTATATATACACACTTAAAAAAAATAACACTCGCAGACATATATGTGTATATACTTATAGTTTAACATACAGACAATATATCCACAACACACGATTTTATTTATTTTGTCTTTTTGTAATGTGGATAGAATAATTTCTCATGAAATTAGATTTATTTTGAATTTATTCGCTTTTAAAACTTCATAGGCAACTTTAAACAATCCAAGTGAAAGAAAATAGATTATTTCCAAATGTATTATTTCCGTAAGCCCTGTTATTTCAATTACGGAATAAAAATATACATTCTATAAATTACCGTACTTGTACACTTACAATGTATATGTCCATATGCATACATGCACAAAATAGTCGGTTTATATATATATGTGTGTGTGTGTGTGTGTGTGTGTGTGTGTGTGTGTGTGTGTGTGTGTGTACATATATATCCGAACACAAATGTAATATAAAAGTATGTACACGTTGTATGTATGTATATATGTATAAATAATTTTAACTAAATATAACAGTGATGACAAACCAGAAAATAAACAATCGATGGCTGGTATCTCCTGACGAGTGGACAGAGCGATTGATGGAGGATCCGTCTACGAAAATCCAGATTCGAGATGCTGAAAATAACATCTATCTTCTAAGTAACAAAATTTATATTTGTATTAACCCTATATTATATATACATACATATATATATATATATATATATATATATATATATATATATATATATATATATATATATATATATTGAGCGAAGCTTAGATATGGCCGAAGACCCAAAATATAGATCACCTAATGAGGGTCGAAGTGACATGACAGTAAGCTTGCTAACCATTACACTACACCCTCAAAATGTTCTGTGTGTGTGAGTTTATCCATAGAGATATACTGGATATTAGAATGTTAAATTTAAACTTTAACTGGGATTTGATTTATTCCCCACCACCACCACCACTACATATATATATATGTGCGTGCGTGCGTGCGTGCGTGCGTGCGTGCGTGCGTGCGTGCGCGCGCACGCGCGTTGGTGAAGCAAGCGCAATCGGTTTGATCTCCTGTATTTATTTTTGGTCAGAGTGAGTTTTTCAGACTAAGCTGCCAGAAAAAAAAAAGTCTTGATTTAAACTCAGAAAGTTTAGTAACTGGAATCCTGATAAGTAAAATCTGCGCTTCATTACAATTCCATATGTAAAGATAATTAGCTTAACAATAATATGACAATCATGGAAAAGATATATACATGTAAATAAAAAAAAAGTCAGTCATATTCAAATAAGCACAATAGATTTCACAGTGAAGGTATATTCAAATGCTAGACACTACGTTATTTTCCTATTGCAATGAAGCAACTAAGCGATATTCAAACCCCACAGGTGCTTCCGCCCTCTTTATCTTTTGTGCTGTCTTCCCTCCCCTTCCCCCTCTCTC
>OZ038476.1:76140999-76155999 GCA_964036315.1 Acanthosepion esculentum
GGGCAAATGAAAATACTTGTACGAATGCAAGAAAAATTGAATAAAAAACTTAATCGTAGTGGCTTGACGGTCATTTTTAATAAAACTTGTATAAAATAGGGATTACTGTCCAAATAAACAATATGATAAAAATATTGTTTTAATATATGCTATATTTATGGGTAAAAGTGATGAATATACACTTGAGCGATCATGTATCTTTCGATACATGACTGACGAGGCAGATTTTTTTCCAGCAGTAGGTTGCCATCCAAGGCTATAGAACCCGGTCTGTTCTGCTATTTACCCATAACTGGTGGGAGAAGAAGATAATTCATACCTTTCGCAAGGGTATTATTAGCACGTAAGTGAATGTAATGGATTTGACTGGAATTCGAACTCGGCTCTCTGACTCGTCAATCTGAGCCGCTACCATTACTCCACCGTACTGGATTTTAAGAAACTAATTTCCTAAAAAAAATGTTTTAATGAAAATATTTAATAAATTTCAGCCGACACGAGTAGTGGGTGTTCGGTCAATGAATGCTGAATGTTTCCTTATAAGGAAGTGGCTAATATTACCATTACTATTGCGACAGAGTAGATAGTTGGATTTTCCTTAGGTACCTCATATTTGTGGCCTTGTGTCAAAGTAAGTTAAACTGAATAACAATTAAAGAAGTGGAAACGAAGGAAGATATTAAGACAACAAGGTAGCTAAGAAATAGGGGTCGGATAAAAGATTGTATAGGCGGAAAATAAACTTAACGAAATGAAGTGGGAAAATGGAGTAGAAAAAATCATACCAGCGAAGAAGGAAAAAAAGAGTAAAAGAAATTAAAGTTCTTCTCTTCCGCATCTTGCATTCTTGAAAAGACAAGGACCATTTCATGTAATTCCAAACTGATCAGGCCGACACGGAGAAGCGATAAATGGGAAAGAAGTTTAAGATAAACAAACAAGTACGTGAGAAAAGGAAATGACGAGGGAGGGGGGGTGAGAGAGAAAGAGAAAGAGAGACAACGAGAGAGAGAGAGGGGGGGAGAGATTTGCGAGACAGGTATGTGTGGCAGAGAAGATGGGTGTAGAGAATGTGAGCAGACTTAATTTGACAAATTATGAACGCAGTGTAAACGATTAATGGTTAGACGCGAACAAAACAAAAAAAAAAAAAAAAAAAAACACACCATGCAATGATTCAATCCAACTTGAAATTGATTTCGTCAACATCACCCGAAAAAATGTTATTATTGTCAACACTTCTTATTAGCGATATCTCCCAATTTTACATGCGAACACGGACACCATCACCACAAGCATTTACAAAAAGAACAATGTATCAATAAAAAATAGTAAAAAAAAAAAAAATAGTTATATGAATAAATATTAAAATGTTATTTGTCTATATCTCTGAGATGAGGTATTATGTACATTATTTACATTATTTGGACTATTGTCCTCATCTTTGTCGCAACCACCTGAAGAAGGCCGGAGCGTACAACGGCCGAAACCTTGTAATAAATATGGCGACAAAGATGAGGACAATAGTCCGAATAATGTAAATAATGTATAATGTTATTGTTGGTGTGATTATTGTTATCTTGTAGTAGTAGTAGTAGTAGTAGAAGTAGTAGTAGTAATAATAATAATCATCACCCTGACCCGGTTACGGAGATAAGACCTGTAACAATTTTAAGGGACTACACAATACATGCAGACAGAACAATCAAAGCTAACCATCCGGGCATTGTTATTAGAGACCGCAAAAAAAATGCCTTCTTATTAATATGGCAGTCCTTGCAGACTGCAGTGTATCTTTGAAGATCTTCAAAAAGCTATCAAAATACAAAGACCTTAAAATAGAAATCTCAAAAATGCGGCACATAAGAACATCAACAATTCCTGTTGTAGTTGAAGCCCTCGGATTGGTTGGAAGAGAATCCAATAGACTCATTGAAGGGATTCCTGGAAGCCTTAAAGAAATGCAAAAAAATTGTTCTCACTTGTACAGCCCACACCTTACGAAGGGTTTTATCTATGTAAAATATGTATGTGTGTTTTTTGTTCTTTTTTAATTGGTCAGTGGGAAATGTCACGATGCCATTTCAGACCTTCGGTCTATGGACAGGACCCGGAAAGAAATGTGTACACACCAGAAATCAAAGGAAATAATAATAATAATAATAATAATAATAATAATAATAATGAAGTAGAAGTAGGCAGGTCTTTTGAACAGGAGTAGAGGGTTATCCCTTGTGTCCTATTTAGGATTGCGTTTCCGGTTTCTTCTGAAGTCTTTTCATTCTCTTTCGTCTAAGTGGCATTATCGTCTTGCATGAGGCAAATTGATAAAAAAAAAAGAGGAAGAAGTGGGAAGAAGAAAAAAGAAGAGTGGAAAACGAAAAAGAAGTAAAAAGAGAGGGAGAAGAAAGAAAGAGAAAGCGGGAACAAAGAAGAAAGGCGAAGAGAAAGGAGAGGAAAGAAGAAGAGAAAATTAAAAAGCAGTAAGAGGTAAGAAGAGAGAAGAAAGAAAAGTGAAGAAATAAGAAGAGAAAACCCTGTTTGGTTCTAGACATTCTTCCTCGCCATAATCTATTTTACACATTTATAAGTCTACCATTTGTCTACGCATTGAAAACTGCTATATACATAGAGATTCTTGATAAAACTCCAAAGAAGACTATGCAATGTTATCGGTCCTGACAAGGCATCTCGGTTTTAGTCATTTTTCCATCGCTGTAAAGTAGCTTCCCTGTGCCTTTTATTTTAAATAAATATTTTATGTTAATTTTTCTGATGAGCTTTCTTCTTTGGTACCTCGACTTTACGCATTTAAGCGCAGTACTAGATTGGCAGTTAGGTCTCATCATTTTACGGTCGAAATAGCTAGATGTAACAGTAAGTTCTATGCTAACAGTTTCTTGTGGAACTCACTTCCAGTCTCTTGCTTTCCAATCAATTTTGATTTTCAAAAAATTAAATGCAATATCAATCGTTATCTACTGTCTTCTTCATTCCTTTTGCTATTCTTTTGTTTTTTCCTCTTAATGATTTTTTTTCTTTTTGTCTTATTCTTTCACACTCTGTAACAGCGTGCGTCTTAAGTGACTTTGTTGCCTTGCTTGGGGTGAAACGGTTAAAAAAAGCATCTTTTAAAACATACGGTACTGCAATGGGAGGCTACAGATTTTAGGGCTCTGAAGCTGCAACAGATAGAGAATCTTCGCAACCAGCAACAATATATTCAAGGATCCAACTGCTAAACTTTAGGCCACGAACAGATTGTGGCGAGCTCAACGAGCAGATACAGCTGGGGGTTCAGGCTCTGTAAGCCCTCAAGGAAATTTTGAAATTTGACCGATTACAGGGGTATTTCCAGACCATATCAAATGTCTATTAAAGCATAGGCCAACATAAGCGACTTCAACCCAATGGCTTATGATTCTATCACTAAAAGTTTCTTATTGTAATTTACTCATTAAAAAATTGCTTCAGGATTAGGGTATTAGTGACTAGTTGAACTTGATTTCTTTTTAATTTAGGAGATTTTATCGCTGGTTGTAAGTCCTCAGTAGCGTTAAACAAGTAAGTCGTTAAGTGAGGAGTGATTGCATTGCGACCATTTTGCGCAAACATTTGTAAACTTGCGTAAGCATTTTCTTGATTTTAGATATGTGGAAAGAAAAAAAGTAAATATATACGATATTACAGCCTGAAGTGTCATTGTCCTTTTCTGTGTCATGTCTCTTCGGCAAGTAGGCGACCATGGCTCTCCACAATTTCCTATAATTTGCTGCCCTGTTTGCCTTCTTACTCTCCTTATTTTTCCCTGTTTTGTCATCCATTCACACAGTCCTGTTAAGTAGGTTACTCGATGTTTCTCCCGCTTCTTTTGCCTTCAATAGGCCCTGTGAGTGTTATATTCTCTTTGTACACTGTCTTCATTATGTCCCAGAAATTTCCATCATCTAGCCTGTAGCAGATTAATTGTAGTTCCTATTTTCTTAAGACTTTCTTCTCGTGTTCTGTACATTGTATTCTTAGCATTTTCAGTAGAATCACAGCTTTAATGCTTCAAGACTCTCCAAGTCTCTAAAGATATTGCCCAGCATTCACTGCCATATCGGAGATTAGACATTATATAGCAATTCAGCACTCTCTTCGTTGTTTCTAAGAGCATTTTCTATGCTTTATAGATTATGCAAAGGCGTTTGATAAAGTAAGTCACAAAGGACTGCTGGAACTGATAGGTAATCTTGACCTATTTGGGAAGGATATTAGAATAATCCAGAACTTATACTGGAAGAAAACCGGTTGTAAAACAAGGATGCCAACTTATAAAGTGAGGCGATTCTGAGAGAAACAGAAATCCAGTCAGGATTCGTTATTGGCGGCCACAATATTAACAACATAAGATATACAGATGACATAGTGTTGATAGCAGTGCACTCCTCTGTAGAAAGTAGTGAAGGAAAGCGAGAAGAAAGGACTAAGCATCAATTTCAAGAAGACATAATATTTTATTGTCAGCAAGATGAACAGTCCAACATACAAATTGGAGAGACCAAAATCAAGGAAGTACAACAATTTAATTACCTGGGAAGTGATTTAACAGAGGACGGAAAGTGTGACACTGAAACCCAAAGGCACATTTGGATAGCGAAAGTTGTCTTCCAAAAGCTAAGCAAAGTAATAAGAAATGGGAAAATTTCGTTAGAAACAAAGAGTACTGATCTTCTATGTAATATCAGTCTTCCTATATGGCAGGGAATACTAAACAATATTCTCACAGGTGAAGAGATTTGAAGCAAGAGAATTGTGGTTCTACAGAAGGATGCTGAGAATACCATGGACTGAACATGTGAGCAACTATAAAGTTTTAGAGAAAATAGAAAGGATATTTATACTTAACATCAGAAAGAGACAATTGAAACTTTTATGGCAAGAGGGCTTAGAAAATTTGATACTCACAGGATATATTGAAGGTAAGAGAAACGGCACATAACCTATCTATCAAGTTTGTGTAAATAGATGTCGCAACAGGGTTTAGAAGATATAGTAAAATGACATTTACTAAGTGCTACAATCGACAGGAAATTGTGGAGAGCCATGATCGACAATGTCTTGAAGGGAAACTGCACATAGAAGAAAAACTCTTTGCTTATTTTCTGGAAGGCATCGTTCCTATGCGCCTCCGGATATCAGCTATCTCTTTCTGATTGTGAGCAGCAGCTTAATTAAACTTCCTCTTTTCCTTAAGGTTTCATTGTTACACTCATGTCCCTTTTATAATATTTTCCGTATTCGTCGATAGGACGACATACGTCTCTGTTGCTTCAAGTCTCTTCATCTGAGAGGAGATCGTCCAACATTCACTGCCATATTGGAGATTATTATTCCGACATTGTTTTCATGGATATTGTCATCTATTAGCTGGATTCATTATGCTTTTGATTGAGTGTTTGCTTGCGTCAGTTTCGCATCTAATAAACAAATATAAGTACGGTTAAATAGGCACCATTATTTCTTGTCTCGACAGCAGAACCTTCAAGCATTGGTATGCTTTCTTCATTGATAAAGCAGTTTATTCAAATCATTCTATTCACATGTTTCGTCATTAACTTCGCCATCATTATCAGTTAGTGGCGTTGTTGTTACGACTTTATGCGTGCCATCAAATAATGGCAAAATTTGAAGTAGTTTTAAAACTGCGTTGTATCAAGTTGAATCATATGTAATTTCCGTTTTCGTGAACCAATTGTAGAAACGCATAATCCTAAATAACTGATCATTAAATATATAACAGGTGATGAAAACTAGGTTATATTTCACAATATTCAACGGCTGGAAGGGAATGAAAGGGAACGAGGGATAGAAAGAGGAGAACAAAGAGTGAGTGAGTGAGAGAATCAGAGTGATAGTTAGTGAGAGAGAGAAAGAAGTTAGTGAGTGAATGAGAGTGGCTGTTGTAAATGCTAAGATCTAGAAAGTCGTTAGCGAATGGATGCGTCGTTTCGCCTTGAATTCGAAATGTTACAAATTGTTGTGATGTTGGTTCAACAATTCGAATGTACGTGAAACATGATTAACCAATGGAATTCACACACACACACACACACACACACACACACACACACACACACACACACACACACACACAACATACCAGGATTTCTTTCTTCTTTTTCTCTCTATCTCATTCTCCGATGAAGCTTTAATAAAAGTGAAACGTCTTAGATTGATAAACGTTTCACATTTGTTTTTATCTTATCATTCTGTCGGATTCAGATCCATATTTGATTCCAACTTATCAAAGTCGTTCAGTATCTGTCTATATTTCTGAGATGAGGTATTTTGTACACTATTTACATTATTCGGATTATTGTCCTCATTTTTGTCGCCATATTTATCACAACGGATAAATTCACAGTGGTTAAAGGCGTTAGTTAGAGCCAGTGACAGGACCCAAAGAGTGTGAGTTCAATACCTGGTTAAGGCGGTGGAGAACTTCGAGGGGGGGGGAATTAACAGGAGATAACTGATAACTGACATCCATGAGACATGGCACGTGGAACTAGAACAGTCTACCCCAGTGAGCGAAATAAAGGGTCCAGTTCGACATTCCAGCCACCTGAAGAAGGCCGGAGAGTACAACGGCCGAAACTTTGTGATAAATATGGCGACAAAGATGAGGACAATAGTTCGAATTATCAAAGTCGTTATCATAAACGCACCAAAAAGAAATAAAAACAAAACACTCGTCTTGCACATGTAAAACGGGAGTAGCTATTATGCGTAGGTCCTCTCTAGGATCACGGATCACCAGAGCATACTATGATTAATACCCACTTTTTTTGCCCCATAATTTTATTTTAACTTCTTCTTTGTAGAGGAGCTGTCTAAGTAACTTTTTAAAAAATACAAGTAATGGGGTATCCAGTGAGGATCGAACTCACTGCTCATTTGTAATTGTTTTAGCGAGCCAAGCTTGCTAACCATTACACCGCCTCGGAGTGCCCTTCACAACATATAAATCCATTAAAATTACTTTTCTGTAACGATAATCCACTGGGATTTGAAGACCACCCAGCTGCAGTCAAAAATGACTGGCGAACGGTTAGGACCTTTTCGGGGGAACTGGAGGGGTCATTCGTTTAGTAGATATATCTTTAACATCTGCCGGCAGCGGGCCGTAAACAAAGAAAGAAAGACACACAACCAAATGTTGCAACGCGTGAGAAGCCCAGTGATAAATTTATTGCATTATATAGCGCCTTGTCCGTTTTAGTTATGAAAGGTAAAGTCTACACTTATGAAGCCGATCGACAACACAACTAAAAAAAAAAAAAAACTATTTCAAAGTTGCAGAATAATTTATTAAACTCGTTTGACTGGTTTGGCAGAGTTTTAAAGGGAATCAATGAAGAATGTTTTATTCTTCAGCCATAATTATAAAGAAGTAGTGCTATAGATATCTCTCTATATTTCCGAGATGAGATATTGTAACTATTTACACTATTGTTCTGACTGTTGTCCTTATTTTTATTGTCATATTCACGACGTTTCAGCCGTTGTACGCCCCGGCCTTCTTCAGGTGATATACGTTGGAATTTCGAACCGAAACTTTTATTTAGTCCACTGGGGTAGATTGTTACTAAAGGGAAATTGAGATATCCAGAAAAGGGCATGGCATGTAGAACGAGAACAATCTACTCACTAAATGTGACTTTTTACCAGATTTTAAATATATGCCTATGCACAGGGCCGGTGCAAAGGTCCCATACCCCCCAGAACCTATGATACAGCACCCCTACCCAGAATCTATGATACGTGGTCCCACTCTATTACATCCCAATTTTCATAAGGTAGTATTCATTTAAATTACAAATTTTATTGTAACCTAATTATGTACAATAATGGATCATATGCATTATAGGTGAACAATTCGACTAAAATTGAAAATACATACAATGTGTCATGACAGAACATTCCATCTTAAATAAATCAACAGTGTTTTTGCGCAATTTTTAACATCAACTTGCGATTTTTCTTGTTAAATATTATTTTTCTTATTCAATATTATGAATAAAAAATAGTGAATTTTATATAGTTTTATTTTTTTCTCGAGACTTAGCCTGAGCAAAACAAATTCACGGATTTGGAGAAAACAAACCCTAGAATGACATCAAAATTCGCCAAAAAATTTGTTATTCTTCAACGGTCAGCTGTGCTTATTTTTAATTGTAGCGTATATAAATGTAAGTAGAAAAAAAAAGCAAATGTTGGTGACATAGCGAACGTCACAAAGCACTGCTCGGAGTCCTTAATCAGGTCTTCCCACCCTGGTCGGGGGTTCGGGAGTAGTACGTACCGGCCCTGATTCTATTCATCCATTCTATAGCATATTCTTCTGAAATGTACGTGAACACAGTTTAGAAAAGCGATAATATTCTTAATATGCTTAACATCATCTACATTAGGAGAGGATCGTAACCATAATCACCCCGGAAAGGGGAGTCAACGAGTAGAGTTCAAATTCCGGCATAGTCCGTTGCGTTCCCTTTCGTCTTCGGAAAAGACAAGTGTCCGTTTCTAATTCTTCCAGCTATAGGTTAAATATCAGGGGAGACTGGGCCCTCTAGACTTTGGTGGAGCCAATCTAGGAGAATGACAACTCTGAATTCAGAACCGCGCAAAAGACAACGGGAAAACACTTTACTGTCATTCCAAAGAAGTTATTGCAGTTCGTAGTTAATAATGAAACGACACCAGAGAACCATGATTGACTACGTCCAAAAAGGAACATGGCATTAAACATTTACAGAGAGATGTATTTTACGGATACAACACATACAAAACTTTTTGTCTAATCTCGCCAAATGAACTCAACAAATTAGCCACACAGGATAATGACATACGGGTGTTGATGGAATGAAAACACTTTGATAATTATAATATTAACCGTTTTCCTATAAGGATAATAGTAATATTAACCGTTTCTCTATAATGGTAATATTAACCATTTCCCTGTAATGGTAATATTAATCGCTTTCCTATAAGGATAATAGTAATATTAACCGTTTCCCAATAATAGTAATATTAACCGTTTCTCTATGATGGTAATATTAACCATTTCCCTGTAATGGTAATATTAACCGCTTTCCTATAAGGATAATAGTAATATTAACCGTTTCCCTATAATGGTAATATTAACTGTTTCCCTATAATGATAATATTAACTGTTTCCCTATAATGATAATATTAACCGTTTCTTTATAAAGATAATATTAACCGTTTCTCTATAAGGATAATGGTCATATTAAATGTTTCCCTATAATGCTAATATTAATCGTTTCCCTATAAGGACACATCTGGCATTTATTAATTGGGCAACCAATACTACTTTCGGTTGAAATCTGGCAAATCTTCCTCTTAAAACAATTTTTCAGAAAAATAGGTTTCTCAAGTCCAGTAGCTGTTATCGCACTTTCCAGTATTGATGGGAATTTCCTTCCTAACCTTTTATTTGAAATAATGTGCAATGTCCCCATCTTGATTATGCCATTATTTTTCTCTTCCGGTTACATGTGCTATCCATTTTAGTTCTTGTTGCTGCTGTTGGGGATCCTCAAGTGATGTGGTTTCTGTTATTTGGTACAGTTCTTTGTGATTCTGCAGCGCCAGTCCATACTGTTCAAAGAAGGGTGGGGTCTTTGCCTTTAATCGCTCAAAGTCTTTTTTTTAAATTGATCTTAGAAAGCGGTTGTATATAGCGCGGACCATGTAGATGTTTCTGAACGGGTTTGGGGCATGCATAACACCCATATGAAAGTCTCGATTTGACGAGGCTATTGAAGAACATGTAGTTTTCAGGTTAATGTTTTGTTTTTTTTTAATAATTTACGGTGTTGGGTGAAACTACCTCTAGTGCAGTCTATTCTATGTTCAATTTGCTTTTCTCCTATACTAAATTTGGTATAAGTCATCCATTTGACATCAGCTGAATCGGACAAATACAAAAACAGTTGAAAATACAGTCATACAGAAACACTAAGATCCCCAGGTACGTTAAGCAAAACAAACAGAAAAATCAAATAAATGAGAAACCACGACCTTTAAGGGTAAGATAAAGAAAAGCGGTTTCATATAAAAACGATGGTGATAGTTTCGTGCGCCAGCATTATGTTTGCATATGAGGCGGGGGCGTTTGAATATGAATCTCCGGGAGTAAAACTGAAGGCAAACTGATTTGAACGCCCTATTTTTAGCAGACATTTATAGTTTGCGAACAAACAGGTGGTTTGAAAAGGAGGAAGAGAAGAAAAAGAATTATGAAGCAAAAAAAAAAATTGAAAAAATAATAATAATTGGAAGGAAAAGAGTAAAAAGAAAGATTAAAAAAAGAAGATAGGAAAAAGAAAAGAAAGACTGAAAAAAGAAGTGAGAGAAAGGGATGATGGAGAAGAGGGAAGAGAAAATTTAACAGACAAAAAAAAAACATACAAAGAAAAAGAGATGAAGATACACACAAAGAAAAAAAAGGAAGAAAAGAAAAGAATAAAACGGTAAAGGAATGATGGAAAAAAGGAAAGAAAAAGCGAAAGAGTAAAAAAAAGAAAAAGAGAAAAATCAATAAAGGAAAGAAAAAAGTGAGTCTTGGTGGGCTAAGACAAAAAAAATGAAAAGAAAAGAAAAAAGAAGAGAAAAAAGATGAAAAAAATTTAGCCAAAAAAAAGAAGTATGGTCAGAGTGGAAATCATCATCTCCAAAAGGGAAGAAGGCGAGAGAAAGAGAGAAAGAAAGAAAGAAGTACAAATTGAAAGAGAAAGCATAAATAATACACAAAGTAATAATGTTAAAAACAAGGGTAGAAAAAGAAAGATAAAGAGTGAGTTGGTGGGGAGATAGCAAAACAGAAGTGAGAAGTGTCAGATTAGCGTTGCGCCACGAACCCTCGGATAAACGCAAAAACTTTCGAATGCTGATTTTCAAGGCACGTTCTCAATAAATTACTTCTGCCTTTTAAAACAAACACAAACAGCGATATTCAGCAAGTCGTAACTTTTACTAGTGTACTAAAAGGTCACTAATACAAAAACCAAAACCTATTCTGAATTTTCAATCCAGAATAGTTCATGATTTTTGTATTGTTGCGCTTTAAGTACACTAGTAAAAGTTACTAGTATAATTCCGATAAAAAAAGAAAACTACACTAAATTTGGATTTTTTTTGTTTTTACTTTTGTTTATTACTGTTTACATAAATTCTTATATTAAGAGAAGAATTTACGCCCAAGTTCGGATCAATCTCTACGTAAGAAGTAACATAGAAAATTCTAGCGGCTAGCGGTGGGGGAAATGAAAAATTAATTACGGTTGTATTTTGGCGACAACTGTATTTACAGCTAAGCAGATTCTTTGCCCACGAAGTTTATCAATATTCCACTATTCTCCACCCACCCAAAATAGTCTACATTGACAAACTGCTTCTGGCGGCACCATGAATAAATAAATAAATAAAAAAAAAAAAAGAACATGATTCATTCAAAACCGGTTTTTAAAGTTTCTGATTAAAAATTTTTTTAGCGTATTTAGTGACACAATCTGTTTGTAGAACAT
Organism: Acanthosepion esculentum; assembly: GCA_964036315.1. NCBI lineage: Eukaryota > Metazoa > Mollusca > Cephalopoda > Sepiida > Sepiidae > Acanthosepion > Acanthosepion esculentum. The sequence goes on from OZ038476.1 coordinate 76,152,597, forward strand.
TAAAATCATATAAATGGCTTTAATTTGACAATAAAAATGTATTGCCAATGGTTTGATTATGGATATTCAACGCAATTTTTTTACTATAGGAATTCATTTCGAATCATTTGATTACAGATATTCATTTAAATCGTGTTTAGTATAGGAATGCATTGCTAATTATTTGTCTACAGACATTCATTGGAAACGTTTTCATTATGGAAATGCATTTGCTAATTATTTGACTACAATTGGAAACGTTTCCACAACGGGAATGCATTGCGAACTATTTGACTATAAACAATCATTCTAAACGTTTTTATAACGGGAATACATTGATAATGATTTGACTACGGATATTGATTGGAAGCGTTTTTACTATAGGAATACATGGCGAACGATTTAACTACAAATGTTCATTAGAAACGTTTTCACAACGGGAATATATTGCGAACTATTTAACAATAAATTTTACTATATGAATGCATTGCGAATTATTTGACTACAGATATTCATTGAAAATGTTTTCACGGCGAGAATGATTCGCAAACAATTTGATTCCAGATATTCATTGGATACGTTTTCACACAGAGAATGCATTACGAACGATTTATTTAACTAAACATATTCATTAGAAACGCTCTTTTACTATAGGAAAGCATTGCGAAACGAAATAAGGAGTTTCAGTTAACTGTTATTTTTTTAGTTATTATTCATACAAACATGGAAGTAATTAGAGACTCACTCCACGGTCGGCACGTATGAGTGTAACCCAAGGCTTAAGAGACAGTGACTAACAGATCGGTCGCATTTACAGACAGACGTGAAAATGGACAAATCGTTTACAAATCAATTGCTAGACAGACAAATCGATAGGGAAATGACTCGACGGATAGGTCGGAACGCATACAATCCGTTAAATACAAAAAAATTAACTTCGAAACAAAAAGAGTATTTTTTCCTACCTAAAGACTAGTCTCTTGTAATATGTACGATGTTTCTAGATATAAAGAATCCGATAACACACATGTCCCAACAGAGCAGAAATGATTTGCCCTAGGCTCAGACAGAGAATGATTTGAGAGATACAGAATAAACGTATAATATTTTGTATCTACTGGTCAAAATTATCTGTTTCTAAGTTCCAGGTTTCACTCCGCCTACTAACAATTATTTCTTGTTGAATTTTAGTTCAAATAAACAAATCCAAGAGCCAAGGTTAAAGTTCAGGCAAACATAACAAAACCGTATTACGACAGTGAGAACAGGATGCATTTACGGTAACCTCATGAACGGTGTTTTAATTACGTAAGAAAGCCGCAACTCGACTGAAAATAAACTTCATAAATAAAGGAAATAATGACTACATTGACGTCGTTGATTTCTAATCTATTTACTCATATTATAAATAAATAAACACAAGGTAGCCATGAAACTATAACGTCTGTTTGACAGAATGTCTTGAGTAATCAATGTCAGAGATTACAGTTTTCAAATCTTGTGATAATAACTTCATATTTAACAAACATAAAAACAATATAAAAACGATAGTCTTCTAGACTTTCTAGAATGCATAAAAGCACGGGTCATATATATATATATAAGAAAAACTTTATTAGATCGCACGAGAAATTATATAAAAAACTAAATAAAAGCACCTTGTCAGTCGTTTTTAATGAAATGTGCATCTATATATATATATATATATATATATATATATATATATACAAACAAATATATAAGGTGAGATAGGTAAATTATCGCCATTTTATATTTTTAATTTCGCGCATGCGCGTTGTTTGGATTTGATTCTGTCGACGGCACATTATAGTAGAGTCAGTTGGGCACGGTTTGTGAGAAAAAGAGCACAATGACGCAATTCACTCTGGCAAAAATCTGGAAACGTTATGCTGTACTGCTTGCCCTTCGCGTCGGAAGTTCCAATACAAACATTTCAGAGTGTTTAGTGTCAATCTGAGGACAGTTCAGAGGATTCGGAAAGAGCTGAAAGATATATCCAGTCAACATAATAGTGTTTGGAGTGATCAATAGTGATGGTGACGTTATGCCTCCATCCATCTTCCCACAGGGCCTCACACTCAACAGGGAGACCTACATCAAGTCCCTTGAGGAGGCAGTGCTACCCTGGATCAAGAGGGTGGCTGCTGGAAGGAACTATGCCTGGAAACTGGACTCTCCACCATGCCACACAAGCAGGAGAAGAGAGTCATGGCTGTCAGACAATTTCTACGACCACATCACACCTTAGACCTGACCACATAACTCCCTTGATTATTATGTGTGGAACATAGCTGGGCGAGAAAACCAACAAAACTCCTTGTAACACCAAAGATGAACTGAAGGCAAGGATTTTGGGAGTATTGACCAGCTTAAACAAGGATACCGTTCAAAAGAGTTGCCGGAGATTCCGAAGTCGTCTGAGGGCCGTGGTTTTAATCCAGTGGCGATTTTATTTAATAAATTTCCTCTTTAGTATTTAAAGATATTTTTTTATCAATTTTGGGAAATATATGTTAAAATGAGATGTCAGTGTTGTTTTCATTTTTGCGTAATTCAGACGACAATTTATCCATCGCACCCTGTATATAAGATGGCATTATGGATTAAAGCCGACGGATTAAATAAGGAACAAGTAAATTTAACACGTTCTGCTATTTAGCTTCATCAGAAATTTTGGAGGAGGATTAATGCGGAGTTCTTTAAATTTTTATGTTATTTCCCCTTCCAAAAATTCCTGCTGAAGCTAAATGAATAGCAAAAGATTCAATTGACACAGATATCTATATCTGTATCTATATATATATATATATATATATATATATATATATATATATATATGTATATGTATGTTCTAAAGAAATAATGGATTTTTTCATTATTAAGCCGACATATTTATATTATAAAACATATGGTATATTTATGGTAAAAGTGTTCAATATCAGGAATCAAACATGTGTTCATATAAAAGTGGACAGTGAAGTCTACACCGAATGGCGACAGTCTGTTTCATGCGTGGAAGCAATCAGATGACTATAAGTATGAAACAGACTATCTTCACTCGGTGTTGACTTCAGTATACACACACACAAACATTATATATATATATATATATATATATATATGTGGAGAGAGATAAATGGAGGAAGAAGAGACAGGGATTATATATATATATATATATATATATATATATGTATATATATATATATATGAGAGAGAGAGAGAGTGAAGCAGAGAGAGTTGGAAGAAAGAGACAGATGGAGCGGGGCCGATAACTTTTCAGCGCTCCGTCTGTAGACGGACTTTACTAAATGGGCAGGTGAATGAATGCATTGTCATAGACTGTGAGAGAAAGTTAGAAAAAAGAAAGACACAAATATAGAAAGGTAGAACTAAAGTTAAATAG
>OZ038476.1:76168499-76170999 GCA_964036315.1 Acanthosepion esculentum
TATATGCATATACATATATATGTGTGCATATACATATATATATGCATATACATATATATATGCATATATATATATATATATACATATATATATATATACATATATATACATATACACACATATACATACATATATACAAATATATATATATATATACATATATATACTTATATATATACATATGTATATACATACATATATATACATATATATATTCAGATGTATACAGACATATATATACATATATTTACATATATATACATATATATATACATATGTATATACACATATATATATTTATACATATTTATATACACACACATATATATATATGTATATACTCATATATATATACATATACACATACATATATATATATATATATATATACATGCATATATATACATACATATATATGTACACATACCTATATATATACACATACCTATCTATCTATATATATATATATATATATATATATATATATATATATATATATATATATGTATATATATATATATAATTGATATGTATTTTCTTTTTCTGTATCATATCAGTTTCACTATTTATCAAATATTGCGTCACCGCGCCTAATCTCTGTTCATTTTTTTACGTATCGCATAATCACGCATCTGTTTGTTTTGTTTTTGTTCTGGGGGAGCTAGAGCCTAAATTTTCGAAAATTTTATTCATGTTGGATTGGTAGATTTTATGTTTAATGCTTCTGATATTTGTAGTCGTCTGTTTTCGTTTTTCCAGTTTATGTGACGTCGTATTTACCTGCGCGCGTATAAATGATTTAACAGTCTGATGATAAAAAAAACAAAACATTTCAAGCGAAAACTATTTTCTCTTTAAAATCGCGCCATTAGAAGTGAAGGAAATTCATTTACAAGTGAGTATCAATCACACGGATCGACAGTAAAAATTTCAATTTTGTATTAGGTTTGTAGTAAATCTCTTATATGTCTCTACAAGATGTGCGCGATCATAGCTCTCTGTAAGTACCTATTCTTTGAATTTCTTATATAGTAAATAATATACTTATTCATCTACCATTGTTTATGTGCTCTACATATCTTTTTGATATACCTATGCACACGCATCCTATGATACGTGTCCACTTGTATGTGTGTAGATTAAAAGTAAAGATATCAGTGTGAGAGCGGGATGGATGGCAGTTGCCGGCTTTGTCTCATTTACCACTTACTTCCTCTAATTAAAGTTTTTAAACGACGCGTGTGGCAAGGTATAAGATATAATAAAACATGCTCAGAATATATCCTTTTGCCTTTCCCCGTCATTGAGAAAGTGGTAGCAGACATCCGTATAGTGAACGGTAATGGATTTTATGTGCGTCTTCAGTTTCTTGTATTTTTTTTATGACCAGCAGTAAAGTCTTGACCAAAATAGTGAAAAATAAGTGAAAACCTTTGGAACAAGTACTACTTGGCTGGAAGTTAGGGAGTTCCGATTAGGCCTGTTGGCGGGTTCCATGTTGTCTGTCAGAGAAAGAAGTTTGGATGCTTCCTGTTAGAGAGTAGGTTCAAGTCACCCGTGGATAAGTTGCGACAGATGGACAGAAGTGTGGCAGGAAATAGCAAAAGTTATTGCTGGTTGAAGCGAGGAGCTAATTCGTTAGTTTATCATAACGCAATTAGCACAAGTTGGGACCGTTTAAGTGAATCTCCCAATAATAATTATATATGTATATATATATATATATATCGCACATATATAAAAAATAGTAATCTCCCTTTATACTTAATATAATATGAATATTCACAACTTTAAATAAAAATATATTATTTTGTTTATATATAAAATAAAAATCCCGCCTATTTTAAGTGCAAAATATACTTGTAAAATAAAAAAAATGTAATCCGCGTATAATATATGGATTGCGCCAATGTAAACCAGATATTTTTATTAAAATACAAATTACGTAACGGTCAGTCTGTCCTCAACACCCGAAGATTGCGTTGTGCATGAAACTCCGTTCGAGCTACTGGCGAAGAATATATATATATATATATATATATATATATATATATATATATATATATATATTTCAGAAAGGACTCGCGACTTCACTTCTCACCGTGGCGTTAATGACTACCTTTTTCCCTAGAACGTAAAATGTATCTTTCTCAGTTTTTGCGCACAACGACACAAATGAGTATGGAGACACAACTTAGGGGTTATTTGACCGGTCGAGGAAAAGTTAACAAACAGGAGAATGACTTGGGGTAGATAACAGATTCGCGTAAACGAATTCGAATTGAGGATGCTTGTGGGCAGGAAGCACTAAGGCGCACGAGAAAGGCATGAAATCACGCCCCCTATCATCTCTTGGTATTGGCATGCTGTGATGATTGACAGAAATTTTAATATAAAGAAATTATAAAGAAATTTCACTGACTCACTTTGTATATTTTTAAAATGTTTATTAAAGAAACCTCTCTAATGTAACGTCTGTGTGAGTGTGTTCGCGAGAAGT
>OZ038476.1:76173499-76178499 GCA_964036315.1 Acanthosepion esculentum
TTCGCTTATGTATTAATTCATTGCGCAAAGCTGGACAAATATGAATAAATTTATATAATTATGACGAATATAGAAGCTTATTTGTTGGATAATTGGGAGATCTGCGTGTGCGTGCTGTAGGTCTTATATAATAAATGACGGTAGCTGGTTCTACAAATACAAGTGCGGCATATTTCATCTATTTGTTTTTGTAATCGCATTCTGCCAATCCACCTCGAAGCTTTATACGCGCGTGCTTATAATTGCGGTACAAGATTTCAGAAGAACGTTCATCTACATTTTATTACAAAATGTTCATTAAAAAACAAGACCAAAAAAGCCACTCATGGTATCAGCCAGTTATATGCCATGCGTGATACACACTTAGGCGATCATGTATCTTTCTGACGAGGTAGATTTTTTTCCCGCAGTAGGTTGCCGTTTATTTCTGCGGTAGACCAGTTGCCATTCAAGGCTATAGAAACAGGTCTGAATTGATATTTACCCATAGCTGGAGAAGAAGATTCATACCTTTCCCAAGGGTATTAGCACATAAATGAATGTAATGGATTTGACTGGAATTCGAACCCTGCCCTCTGATTCCTCATTCAGAGCCGCTATCAGTCAGTTATATGCTATGCGTGATGCATGCTTAGGCGATCATGTATCTTTCGATACATGACTGATGAAGCAGATTTTTTTCCTGCAGTATGTTGCCATTTCTTTCTACGGTAGACCAGTTGCCATCCAAGGCTATAGAACCCGGTCTGTCCTATTTACATACATTATATATATTATATTTATATATGGCATCGGTCTATCTGTCTTTCTTTTTTTCTTTCCATTTTAATAATCATCAGTTCAGTTATGTGCCATGCGTGATACACGCTTAGGCGATCATGTATCTTTCGATACATGACCGACGAGCCAGATTTTTTTTCCCCCAGTAGGTTGCCATTTCTTTCTGCGGTAGACCAGTTGGCATCCAAGCTATAGAAACTCATGGCATACGATTACTAAATTACTTTTTTTAATTGATTGATTGATTCATTCATTTTCTACAAATTACCAAACTTACTAAAATTACTAAATCCAGAAAATATTTTTAGATTGTAATTTTTTCAGATAATAATGATAATAGTGATACAAGTTTTAATAATTAACCCTTAGTTGGGGGAGAAGTGTTGGATTCATACATTTCTGTTATATACCATACCTATGAACACTAATATGTATGTCCCAATCTTCATAAATACGTTGGACACTATTGTAAGTGGGGGTAATATGCTGTCTCAGTAGTCCACCATTAGCAGTGGTTTACCTATTTCACGCCGCTCGCGAGTATTGTGTTTTTTTGATGTTATAAAGATTACCATTTAACTTCCAACCTCCGTTTTGGTTATTCCTCATTTAGTAACCTTTCCTAGGTTACAACAATTTCTCAAGGGTATTTGCGCATAAGTGAATATAACGAAACCCAAGTGGAATTGGAACTCGGCTCAGCGATTAACAATTCCATTGCAGCAGCCGCACATCCAAGTTTACAGCACCGGGTATTCAAAAGTAGTCACCAGGCTCGACGTTGCTTAACTTCGGTGATCGTACGGAAACCGGTGTTTCAATGTGATATGGCCGTAAATTTACCAAATAATATTTTTGTATGGGCTTAAGAGGACAAAAAAAAATTGGGGTATGTAAATGAGAGAATCTGTTCTTTAAAAGAAAGAAATTGTAATCCTAAATATATTCTTGTAAAATCTTATGCGCGAAACGAAAACGTGTTTCGTACTAGGTCGTTATAACACGAGATACATAGCATACTGAAAAGTTAAATTTTAAAATAACAGTGTACACACGAGGGTGATAGACAAACGTTGATTTTTTTTTTTTTACAGATCGCGACATCTATCAAAGAGATAAAATTTAAATTTTTATTATTGTATTATTCCAAACTTTTAACACATCAGCAGATGGCTATTAATATCAACAACTGAGCACAAATAGTTATTAATTAAAAAATTAGTAATTAATGTATAATCTTATCCATGACTACATGTACAATGTAGTTTTTGATAAAAGTTAAAAAATAACTATAAATATGTAAAAAAATGCGTATATTGTCGAAAATTCCTTTTTCCACAATATAGCTATATGTGCTATGTTATAATGCTTATTACCTGAACAATAATAATACTGAATAATTTTAAAAAATTAAAGTATATTTGATCTCATCTCCCTAATAGCTGTCGCGATCTGTTAATATTATTGTTCAACTAATACAAGCCACTCAAGGCAGACGGTTGCAAAAATGATTTTGATATATGGACGTAAGAGGAAGAAGTAGGTGCAGACTATGATGGACAGGTTAGATAACGATTGACCCTAGACATGAAGATTGTAATGATCGGATAAGCATCCCCTCGGGAGTCTGTTGGGAAGAAACTCTGAGTGGCACAGTTTTCTTACCAATAGAATACGAAGGGAAATGAGGATGAATCGACTCTGTGTAGGTGGCATGGCGGGCCCTAACTGTAAAGCTCTGAACTGGTGGAACGAAATAATGGTGCTCCCTTGAATTTTTCCACGGAAATAGTTACAAGAGGAATGCGATATTTTGTAATTTAAAAAAAATCAAAGCCCCCCCCCCCCACACCCAAAATAAGCCGATAATTTAACTAAGATGCAGTGGGAGGATACTTGGAATGAAAGTGAATGAGAAGACTTTAGATGGAAGCGGAAACCCAATCTGAAATAGAAAACAAAAGATAAACCTCTACTCCTGTTCAGAAAACCAGGGTGGAGAGTGAACCGAAAGATAGGCGAATCTATCTGCTCTTGCAGGAAATATACATGTGTGTGAAAATGTGTTCTCGAGAGAATCCGGAAAAACTTTGTGTCCTGAGAAGGTTCTCAATATCTGACTAAACACCTTTTTTTTTTTAGAACGGGTTCTTAGTCAAGCAGAGAACTTTACAGCACTCCCTCGTACATAGCTCTACACTCAAGAGATCATATTTGTTTCTTAGGTGAAGGGTAGCAGATAATTTAGCATTCATTTTTCAAGTGGGGATAACCTAGCCTGACTTGAAAATTTGTGTTGGAAAAATTATGAATTTCACCCCGTCCCACATTTTTTTTTTCTTTCACTGAATCGCAACCATCCAAGCAGACTCTATATACACATATAAGGATATCTCGCTTCGCTCTCTATTTTAGTAATGTGAATCAAGGGTCTCGCAACAGTTCGCGCGAACCGTTTTCTAAAATGACAAAAGTTTGCAGAACCGGTTTTTAAATTCCCTTAGCCTTTTATATAAACCGACCAAAATATTACGAATGTAAGCAAAGAAGAAGCAACTGTTCCTAATTTCACAGATAAAAAAGAAAATTGTGCATAGAAATGAAAAAAAACCCATTCCTTAAAAATTTGTTTTAAAAATTGCAATCCCATCGCTACGTAATGCACTCCCAAAATCTACTGCGTTAGACGAATCAGCGTCAGACGAAACAGCGTCGTCTGGGGTCATTATAATACAACATAAATATGATCTTGATTGATGATTAGACATCGCCAGACTACTGTTCACACAGCGCAAGTCTCAAAAGCCACTCAAGGTAGAAGTTTATTGACTAGAGTTGCTATAAAGGGCATAAAAGGAGGAAGTAAAAAGTGTATATTATGAGGATATGCAGAATAGGTAACAGTTGACCATAGACTTGAAGAAGTTAAGATCGTAGTTATCGGGAAAGCATCCTCTGGGGAGTCTGTTCTATCAGATCTATAATAGTGTATTTTAGAAATTTCGACCGAAAGTAACATTTACTGTTCGGTCAATGTATGCCGAATGTTTACTGTATTGAAACGAATAATTTCAGTGTTATCATTATCACTATTATTATTATTTTAATACTAGTTTTATTATACCTTATTATTGTTCTTTAGATGAAGCATTTTCATTACAGGTTGAGTATCCTTTATTCGAAATTCCAAAATCCGAAAACCTCCAAAATCCGAAATTTTTTCAGGTGTTGACATGACTTACCACAAAGTGAAAATTTCAGAAAGCACTGACGTTTCGTAAGTGATGTGCAGCTGTTGTAAGTGACCTTATCTACCCTGGGTGGGGGTTTCACAGCTCAGCTACGTAGCTTCCGTTGGCACCAGTTTTTTTTTTTTTTTTTTTTTTGTTCGTGGATTATTTATCAGGTGTTTCGTGCTCAGTAAAGATATTATTCAAAATGGCAAAAATCGGTGGTGAAAAGAAACAAAAAAGAAAGTATTTATGTTTATCAATATCACAGAAAGTCAAACTATTGGAAAAACTAGACAGGGATCTAAGTGTGCAGCGCCTGACTAAGGAGTCTGGCGTTGGTACAACCGCCATATACGACCTAAAGAAACAGAAGGAGGAATTTTTCAAGTTCTACGCTGAAAGTGATGGACCGAAATTACTGGAAAATAGAAAAACACTGCACTGAGCAAAAGATGATCCCGATCGTGTATTGATGGGGAAGGGATTCGGCATCTTTCGAGCGGATATGCGCCGCTTATCCAGAATGCTGATCATGAAACAGGCGAAAATCTATCATGGCGAAATGGATATTGAAGGTAACTGTGAATAATCAGCAGGCTGGTTACAGAAATTTACGAAAGGGCGTGGCATTAAATATTTAAATGTGTGTGGTGATAAAGCCTCTGCCGATATAAAACTACCATCCGGGTTCATGTATAAGCTGAGATATCGCGTTTATGCTTAGGTTCCATTCCCAAGATGCGACCATTTTATAGATGCTATATACAAATTAAATAGCCTGTATTCAAAAATCAGAAAAAAAAAATCTGAAAAACGAAGCAATCCGGTTCCAAAAATTTCGGACAAAGGATTCTCAATCTGTATTATTTCTCTTTATATGTAACTAGAAGAAATAATAATGACATAATAAATCCAAATTTAACATTACCATCACTACTTGGACAGTTCAGATTAGTAGAAGTGCCCACTCACCGGCTCCCTTCTTAA
>OZ038476.1:76183499-76185999 GCA_964036315.1 Acanthosepion esculentum
TATTTTGATATCGTCTTTTTTCTCAATTCGAAATAGTATGCAGTACTCGATGTCGTAAGTAGAGTTTCAAAATTGACCTTTGTAAATAAAAACAAAGTACAGATAACTCTTTAAAAAGCCAGGGAAAGATTTGACACTATGTTTATATTATGAACAGGACCAATCGGTATTTTTGAATTCTGAAAAATTCCGTGACTTGACGAAGGCTTAATCTGCAAAAATTGTTTTGAAAAGTTTTCACTATTTTTACGAGCGGACCAGTCAATTATAAATTAGTGACAATTAGATTTAGTCAACAACTACAGAAACAAATAATAAGCTTGGCATTTATCTCGCTCAACGATTATTAGTTTTAAACAGGTCTTGCCGCTGTTGTAATGGTTAGAAGCACGGAGCGAGAAATCAGACAATCGTGTTCGAATTACGGTCGAGATAGTGATATTATGAAAGGTATGAATCCATCCTTTCTTCCCGCCAGTTAAATAGCAGCACATACTAAACTCTCGCGTTTGGTTATCAACCAGTATAGGAGAAAGGCAACTCTAAGTAATAATTAAAAAAAAAAAAATCTATAAGCCTGGCTTGTAATGTGCCTTAAAAGTGAAACAGCTCTATTGATGATGCTAGTGAAGTAACTAATTATTCCCCACCCCTCCTTTTTTTACTAGCAAATGTAAAGACGGGAATATAGGAGCCTGTCTAAGAGCGATGTATAGGAAGCGAGTCATGCGAGTTCAATCGTTACCGGACGCTCGACTATAGTGAAGCTTAGTAAATATTCACACATCATAAGATTTTTGACTGACTGATTTGTTTTATTTTATTTTTTTACGGCTTATCAACCTCACATCGGAAGAGACTTTCGAAAGAAAATGACGTCCTTGGAACAGATCGGAAAATGACAAAGAAATAATAGTAGAAATTATTTCAAGTATCCAAGAAAACTCCACACTCACGGTCCTATACCCCTCCCCATGACACGCCCTAAAACATAATACCCCCCTTATTTTTCTGGTTTTTCGCTTGTAATTTTTTCTTTCTAATATTAATCGATTCAAATTTTATTTTATCTTTTGCACCCCAACGATCACTCGTTTCTTCTTTCTTCTACAGATATTTTTTTTTTTTTTCTTTTGTTTCTTTTTTTCTTCTTCATCTTCTTCCATCAGTACACGTTCTTGGATGATTTCCATTTCACTCCATCCCCAAACCTCTTATACACGTTTTATTTATATATTTCGTCTCGCAATCCATTTTTAATTCGTTTACCCCGCCCCCCTCTCTCTCTCTCTCTCCCATCTCTCGCCCCAGAAACAAATCTACCACCCCACTCGATCCTTGTCCTTAAGAGCAACAAGAGTTCAATTGAATACGTTGTGCAGTGAATGGAGGAGAAAACTATTGATCTCCACCCCCCCCCCCCAAAAAAATCTCTCTTCAAAACCACGTCATTTACCCACCCCTCAATGTTTTATTAACTTCCGTCTCATTCTCTCTATTTTCTAGCTCCTTTCTCCCTTGCTTATTGCTTCTATCTTTCTTCGTTCCTCCGTAATTTGCTTTCTTCCTCCCTTTCTAGCTTCATTGCTGCGTCCTTTCTTCCATATTTATTTATTTCTTCTTCTTTCCTTATTTATTGCTTGCTCGCCTCCTTCCTTATATCTTGCTTCATTTCTTCCTTCTTGTTTTCTTGCTCCTTTCTTTCTTTCTTTCTTTCTGCCTTCCTTCATTCTTTTCTTCTTGCATATTTGATTATTTTTTTCCTTCCTCACTTATTTCTTTCTTGATCGATTCCTATCTTCTTTCTTTCCTTCCTTTCTTTCTTGCTCGTTTCCTTCTTTCTTTCTTGCTTGATTCCTATCTTCTTTATTTCCTTTCTTATTTCTTGATTACTCGTTCCCTTCCATCTTTCTTTCTTTCTTTCTTTCTTAATTCTTATCTTCTTTCTTTCCTTCCTTATTTCTTGCTTACTCGTTCCCTTCCATCTTTCTTTCTTTCTTTCTTTCTTAATTCTTATCTTCTTTTTTCCTTCCTTATTTCTTTCTTGCTCGTTTCCTTCTTTCTTTCTTGCTTGATTCCTATCTTCTTTATTTCCTTTCTTATTTCTTGCTTACTCGTTCCCTTCCATCTTTCTTTTTTTCTTTCCTTCCTTATTTCTTGTTTACTCGTTCCCTTCCATCTTTCTTTCTTAATTCTTATCTTCTTTTTTTTCCTTCCTTATTTCTTTCTTGCTCGTTTCCTTCTTTCTTTCTTGCTTGATTCCTATCTTCTTTCTTTCCTTTCTTATTTCTTGCTTACTCGTTCCCTTCCATCTTTCTTTGTTTCTTTCTTAATTCTTATCTTCTTTCTTTCCTTCCTTATTTCTTGCTTACTCGTTCCCTTTCATGTTTCTTTCTTTCTTGCTTAATTCCTATCTTCTTTCTTTCCTTGCTTATTTCTTTCGTGTTTCCTTTCTTCTTTGCTTCTTTCTGCCTCCCTCATTCTTTCTTTCTTCTTTTTT
>OZ038476.1:76190999-76198499 GCA_964036315.1 Acanthosepion esculentum
TCTTTCCTTCATATTGAATGGTACAGTTCACAACCAATAAGCTTTGACAATGATGCTCACTCTGTACAAGGCTCAAGAGCCACGAGAGAGTTAGAGAACAAGAGGTACCACTCCAAGTAATGAGATAATACCACCAAGACGCAAGGTACCACCGAAAGAGAAAGAGAAGAAAAAAGTTTTAGAAGGAACCATAAACCCAATCCTATAAAGGAAACCAGGGATAAACCTCTACTCCTGGTCAAAATTCAAGGGAGGAGTGTGAACCGGTGTGCAAGACAATGCTATTTCACATTCTGGTTTACGGTCATATCACGCTGAAACACCGGTTCTCTTCCAATCACCGAGATTAAGCAACGTCGAGCCTGGTCAGTACTTAGATGGGTGACCGCTTGGGAATAACGTGTGGTGTAATAGATAACGACTCGGAATGAGAAGTCTGAGAACTGAGTTCGGATTCCAGTCGGGTTCGTCACATTAATTTACGCTCAAATACCCTTGTATGTGTAAATAATAATTATCTCTCAAAATTTGTTAATAAAATATTCACTCGTACTTCCAACACCCCTAAAAAAAATTAATTTATTTTAAAACCCACCCCACAAAAAGTGTTTCGAATTTAAATAACCTACAAAAGGTTGATAAGCCGTAAAAGAAAAGCAAATCAATCAATCCTTCACATTCTGTAAAGTTGTATTGCCCACCTTGCCAAACAAATGTTTTATTAAATGATACCAAATTAATGGAATGTCCCCTAGCCTCTCCAGATATTAAACCACTAGAAATAAAACAAATCTATACGAGAATGGAAAACAATATTCAAGCAAGAAATTCTGTGGGAAGCAATAGAATGTCTGCAAAGAATACGGAAGATAAAACTGCAGAAAAGTTAACAAAATCAATGAATGGAATGGCTGATGAATTTTATAGAACTTCAAGAAGCCCGTATTAACACGCAAAATAATAAAAATATTAGGTTGGTGCAAAAATAATGTCGTTTTTGACGTTCAAATTCATGTGAGAAAACGACATTATTTTTGCACCAACCTAATATTAATACATTAATCTATATCGGATATTCTGTTAATCAAATATGCTTCTCAACTTTTTAGATTTCTTTTATTAATAAAATGTATATTGCACTTTGCCTAATAAAGGCTGACACTAATAACACAAATTATCAACATTTTTAGTCAGTATACTAAAGTTAAAATCCACACGCTGCATTGCTTATTTAAATACAACCTCAAAAAATGCCCGAACATTAGTTGATTAATACCAGTTTTATTGTGAAATTATTGATTTGCATAATGCGTTCTGATATTGTATTTCCTACTGGTTCTAGCGGTCGGTTTTCAAGTCTAGGTTAAAGCTCATGACTGCTGATTTTCTCGGCAGACAAATGAAACCCACATTGTATTGCTCTCGTCTTCTTGGTGCCGCTTTTACCGTTTGGCAATGTGTCTTACGAAGTGAAGTTATGTAAAACTAAAAGGCGGAGAGAAAGCGATAAGGAAAGAACAAGAAAAACAGAGAACAGAAAAAGTCAAATACAAGAAAAGGAGAGAACATGAAAAAAGAGAGAGAACATAAAAGACTAGAGAGAAAGAGAGAGAGAATATTAAACCAAGAGAGAGAATATTAAACCAAGAGAGATAGAGAGAGAACGTCAAAAAAGAGAGAGAACATTAAAGCGAGAGAGGCAGAGAATTTAGACCAAGAGAGATAGAGAGAATATTAAAACAGTGAGACGAGGAAAGAGTATTAAAACAAGTGAGAAAAAAAGGAGAGAGTGTTAAAACAAGAGATTAAAAGAGAAATAATATTAAAACAAAGTGAGATAAATAGAAATATTTTTTTAAAAAAAGAGAGAGAATATTAAAACAAGAGCGAGAAAAAAAAGAGAGAATGATTAAAATAAAACAAGAAAGAAAAAGAGAGATAATATAAAAACAAAGGAGAAAAAGAGAGAGAATTATTAAAACAAGAGAGAAAAAGAGAGAGAATTATTAAAATAAGAGAGAAAAAGAGAGAGAATTATTAAAACAAGAGAGAAAAAGAGAGGGAATTATTAAAACAAGAGAGAAAAGAAAGAGAATATTGAAACAAGGGAGAAAAAAGAGAGAATATTGAAATAAAACAGAAAAAGAGAGAGAATATTGAAACAGGAGAGAGAAAAAGAAAGAGATATTAAAACAAGAAAGAAAAAGAGAGATAATATAAAAACAAAGGAGAAAAAGAGAGAATTATTAAAACAATAGAGAAAAAGAGAAACAATATTGAAACAGGGGGAGAAAAAGAGAGAGAATATTGAAACAAGAGAAAAAAGTGGTTTAAAACTGGAAAAGTAAGAGAAAAAGAGAAAGCAGAAAAACAAGAGGGAAAACAAGAACAAAATGACAGAGAGTAGTAAAGAGCAAAAAGAAGGGAAGGGAATGACAAGCAGGAAATGCAAAGGAAGAAAAAGAAAGACAAAACAATCCGAGATATAACGAAAACTTAAAAAGTAAAAAGCGACTAAAATAAACAAGAAAACGCTGAAAAAGAAAACGCACAAACAAAACAATCTAGAGAACTGATACTTACATACAGAAATCAAATATACATAAATGAATGAAAAATGTTATTTAAAAAAATGTCTCGACCGAAATGAATGAATAAGTAAACGTAATCGCACGATTGTCGGGGTTATGGAGGCGTAGAGGAAAGTGATTGGGGGGGGGAGGTCGATCTATCAGAACCATGATGATGATGATCATCATCATCACTGGGATGAAATTGAATGCGATCACAACCGCACCCATTTCACCAATCGTCCTCGATCCCCTTCTTCTGTTTGCCTTCGACTACATTATGCTTGCATTTTTTTTTGGCTCGTAACGATTTTAGATGGAAAGACATTATTTCATTTCAAGTCAAACTTATTTCCCACATGAATTCCTAACTGAATTATCGTTTACCCTGTTTTAAAATGCACAGGAACACATATTTGTGTACTCGCATATATTTATATATACATATACATATATATATATATACATATATTATATATATGTGTGTGTGTGTGTGTGCGTGTGTATGAATTTATGTATGTATATATACACATATGTTCGTGTGTGTATTTGTGTGCCTGCGCACGAGCGCACTAAATAAGCCTATATCTCTCCTATGTATATATCTATATCTATATATGTATATACATACACACATATATATATATATATATATATATATATATATATATATATATATATATGTATGTTTATGTCGGGGTCTATTGATATCTTCTTTTTGTATATATCGATTTGAATTAGCATATACAGTTTCATTAATATATATATATATATATATATATATATATATATATATATATATATATATATTTGGGCAGCAAACTTTATTTTATACATGTTTCATTTGGAGGCGGGTTGAAGACTAGGAGAATTGGGAAAAGTCCACACTCCAAACGGAAAACTGTTAGAACATAAGAAAAACTTTTTAAAAATACAATATTTTCCTCATTTTTCACGTACAATCAATCAATATATATATATATATATATATATATATATATATGTAGAGAGAGGGAGTGAGAGAGAGAAACAAATCGCATACAGAGATACATTTATACGCGTATATACATATATGCATGAAATAACATTTAATTGCAATCAATGTGGACATATGCATAATGTGCAAGTGTATATTAGAATGCATTAATAAATCTGCAGTCTGATACGTTACTATGATATCAATTTTTTATTGTGCAATGCTCGATCTACGTGACTAATATTAATTAGCAAATTAAGTGCATTGTCAAAGGAGATTGTGTTGATAATTAATGTGATTTATTTGCCAAATTCGAGAGAATGCAACGACAAATGACACATGTATCGCTCTTTCTCTGTGTTTATATATATATATATATATATATATATATATATATATATATAGAGAGAGAGAGAGAGAGAGAGAGATTTATAACACAAAAATATATATATATATGTATATATATGTGTATATATGTATATATATATGTATACATATGAATATACATACAAAGATATATATGAATATACATACAAAGATATATATATATATACATACAAAGATATATATATATATATATATATATACATATACATACAAAGATATATATATATATATACATACAAAGATATATATATGTGTGTGTGTGTGTGTGTGTGTGTGTGTGTGTGTGTGTGTGTGTGTGTGTGTGTGTGTGTGTATGAAGCAGACTGTCGCCGCCGAGTACATACATATATATATATATATATATATATATATATATATATATATATATAGATATATATATATACATGTGTGTGTGTGTATATATGTATATATATGTATCCATATGAATATATATTAAAAAGGAGAGAGAAACCGCAAAGGTTTTTGGTTGTAATGTGGAATTTTATGACCCCTGTGTGTTCTTAGATCTATTTCGTTTTTTTGTGTTTTTGTCAGCATGCTTATGTATACGTATATTCCCTTTCCATACATACATACATATTGTCTTATTATAAGGAATTAGTACACACACACACACACATACATACATACATACATATTATATATATACTTTCTTTAAAGCCAAGTCCCTTTAAAACGTAGGCGATCATTGTTATGGTGACCTATCTACATTAGAATGAACTCTTCACCTTTCATAAATACTAACCTGCAAGACTTCCTAAGCAGGCAGTTGGGACGCAGTGTAATCTGACAGTTCGGACGGACACTTCTATCTGCTGACTAATAACACTCTTATCTTGTATATATGTTCTGTTATTTCAATATACTTGTTCAACCTACCGTCTTTTTTCAGTGACTTTCTTTCTGGCCCCTAACAGGCCACAGCAATCATGCCCCTCCACAGATTCCTTTTCATTGTGATCTGTGAATTGCCATGCATTCTTCGAAAGATGGCGGGATATTTCAGACTTTCCATTCTCTTAGATTGGTTCTTAGAGATCCTAGTCTAGTCTTGTCAATCAACCCATAACTGGAGGAGAAGAGACGGATTCTTGCCTTTAACTAGTGCGTGAAATTCATGCAGCTTCCCCGAAATTTGATCCTCGTTCGCCGACTCCATTTTCTGCACGAAATTTACATAACTTATAGAGCACACACACACACACACACACACACACACACACACACACACACACACACACACACACAGATATATATGTAAGAATTTATTTTTAATTCGATATTTTCATTGCATCAAACGGTACGTTTAGTAGATATTAGTGTATTTGAAATGTTTATTTTAAAACATTTCCTATATTAAGTTTTCCCAAATATTGAGAAAACTCAATATAGATTTTTTTTCAAAATATAAATGGAGCGTCTATTTCAGATACGAGTATCCACCATTACAACGCTCAAAGTAAGATGTGCATGCACACACACACATATATATACATATAAGTGATGGGTATGACACATCAACCTGGTGTAACAGTTAGCAAGCTTGTCTCGCTAGAACAATTTCGACTGAGTAGTGAGTTTGATCCTCACTGGTCGCCTCTTATTTCGGCTTTGAAAATCAGTATAAGAGATGGGTAGATGTTCGTTTGCACACACCCTTTTCGTTTTCTGTTCATATCTTAGACCCACACGTATAGTGAAAAACTTTCTTGACAACTTAGCCTTTGATGAATTCGGCAATATTTAAATTGATTATGCTTTTTTGTTTTTTATATTCCCACCCCACAAAATTAGTCATAATTAAAGACGCATTAATCTGTGTCTTATTCTTGTTATTTTACTGCTTTGAGATATATTTTCTAAAATAGTTTAACAAACATCTTGAACAGGCGAATTTCGATAATGAGGCAACAAACAGCGGAAGAAACGAAAAGGTGGTTGGCAAATCGCAGATACTGAGGTCCTTGCAGAGATGAAGCGAAAAGCTAGTTTGCCGAATCATTACAAATTAAATGCTATTTCTAGATTTATTATCAACAGCCTATAGATTACAATGCGTTGAAATAGTAAATAACAAAGCTGACTGTAGACCAGAACACGACTACAATCCTAAAGATCGAGAATTCACGAGTATAACGCTCTTATCAACGTAAAATGTATGACAGACAAATTCTCATTCCGTGTGCAAATACAAATGTTTCTGATGGATTATGGATTTAGCTCGGTGGTTGACGTGTTAAAAGCAAAGAAGAGGGTTCTTAACTTGAATTCAAGATGCAAGACCAGAGATATAGCCGAAAAAAATAATTCCCTCGAAAATTATTATAATTCTACGATTAAGCGAAATACATTTGCGTTTAGTCAACAAACGAATTCTTCAAAAATATGCAACACACACACACATATATCGTGATGTTCTTTACTAAAGACCAGTTCATAGTGCAAGAATTAGAGACCTATCTCAAATATCGTTGATCCACTGCGAACGAAGACATTTAGTTTCGGTTTGGGTTTGCGGTAGTTCGCTGTTGTAGTCGGAAATTCAAAGAAAAAGTAGTGATTAAGAGCGTAATTAATTTGACTCCAAAACATAATATATATATATATATATATACACACACATTATATATATATATATGTATATATATATATATATATATATATATATATATATATATATATATATATATATATATATACTAAGGTCTTATTACAATTCATATATCATTTGGATCTAACATTCCCCCACCCCGTTAACAAGGGTTAATGTAATGTTATATGTATTTCAATCACTGAATTAATTATTCACCTCATCTCAGAAATATTGGCAAATCCTGGACTAGATAAATAGAATACCACCCTACTACACCCACTCTATACGGCTTACCCAAAACAAACAAACCCAACATAGCTATCAGACCTATTGTGTCCACTGTCAACAGTGCACCCCACAAAATAGCTAAAGCAATTGCACAAATACTAATTCTATCATCAATATATTTATTGTTATGAATAACAATATCATAAAAGTTAACTTTATATAACAAATAATAGAATTTTTAAATACATTTCTCAGTGTAAAAACAGAATTGAAAAAATGTCTTCGGAAAAGACTGTCAAAAATTAAACTTAATAAAATATTAAGATTAACTTTCTTGTGAAAAAATGTGTAACATCTGTAATAAGAAAACTACAAACTTATTTCTTTAAATCAAGTAAAATTAAAATGTTACATTTTGGTATAAGAAACGTGATAAAAGTTCAATATAATCTTTTCATTTGTTACATACAGAAATACAGATTACGAAAAAATAAACAGTTGATCATTTGTGTATTTTGCTTCATGAGTAAAAAGAATATTAAATTAAATTGAAGTGAAAAATGAACTCCCAAGAAACAAGACCAAAGTTTTCTAAATTACAGTTTTTCAGAAAATTTCACACAGAAAAGTATGTTTTGCAATGAAAATATAAAATAATCTAGCAAGGCGTGATGAAATAAAATAAACAAATCTTGTACTTACTCCAATTAAATAAACTAAATTTA
>OZ038476.1:76208499-76245999 GCA_964036315.1 Acanthosepion esculentum
GGTCGTTTTTTTGAATAAGATCAAAATTGTGGATAAATTGTCAGATGTTCATATATATATAAGGGTTAGATAAATGAGATAATTTGATATTAGCGACCGCATACGCACGTGCTGATGTGTATACACTAGTAAGCAAATTAATAATTACCAAATTTAGCCATAATAGTCAATGTGATTAGACAGAGCAAAGAAATATATATTAGTAACTACACATATACCTACCTTCGTTTGGTGTGCGACTTCTTAAGTTTCGTTGGTTACCCAACTCGTCGGCACATCTTGTCGCACACCAACCGTAGGTATGTGTGTGTGTATATATTTCCGATGCAATGAGAACGAAAATAATATATAAATTCTAACGTTCACAGCATTAATCCAAAAGAGGACTCGATACCGATAGTAGAGTAATAATTATTTATTATAATTTTATCATAAAGACAAAAACAGTTTACTCACGACAAAGATGCAACTTTGTTTCGATATGTGTGTTGTTTTTTTTTATCTTACTTATCATAATCAATGACGCATCATGCATTTCAAGCAAAAATATGTGACTATTTCTTCATGTGTTCCCACTGTGCCCCATATAAGTAAGATAGAAAAATTGGTCCTTTCCTCAGCTGTACATAAGTATAAACGACGGAAAACAATTGAAAGAAAGCTTAGAAATATAGTGAATTCAGAAAGGCTATTATAATTGTAAAAATCCCAATTAAATCAAGAGATTTAAGTGCCCACTAGAAGTAGGAAGACGGTCAAAACTCATTTGGTAAACATGTCCATTACTCAGCAACAGAATAGACAGGGATATTTTTTTATTTCATTTATTTTCAAATCATTTTAATCCAAGCAAGGCAGTAAAGCCTCTAATTCGCAATAAGGGGATACTGAGCGCGAAAGAATATGAGAAGAAGAAAATATTATTAGGGAGGCAGAACAATAAAAGAACAGGATTTAAGAAGACAGAAGATAACGATTAACGTTGCCTTTACAGTTTTGAAGATCAAAACTGAACGAGAAGCAAGAAGCCGGAAGAGAGTCCAACAAGCGAGGAGGAGAAACTGTTAGCATAGAACTCACACTTACATCTAGATAATTTAACTGTAAAATGATGAGACCTAGCTGCCAATCTAAGTAACAGCTATATTCAATGCATGGGCGAATGGTAGACTTATAAATGTGCAAGACAGATTCTTGAGAGAAATTTTCTAACACGGTCAAAGTGAACTCTCTTTTCTAACAGTAGACCTAGCTATTGTTTCAATATAATCTTTTCATAATCTTTTAATAACAACGAAAATTGAAATATGAGCTCTTGTAAAAATTATGCAATGATAACAGCAAAAATTGCAATATGAGCTACTGGTAAAAAATGATTGCTGAAGACATTAGGTTTATAATACCCAGAAATTCACGCACAGATGTCCTCAAGGTCACATGGCGTGAGTTAGATCCAGTGACAGGACCCAAAGAGTGTGGGTTCAATACCTGGTTAAGGCGATGGAGAACTTCGAGAGGGGATTTAACAGGAGATAACTGATAACTGACATCCATTAGACATGGTACTTGGAACTAGAACAGTCTACCCCAGCGAGCGAAATAAACGGTTCAGTTCGACATTCCAACAACCTGGAGACCGAAACGTTGTGATAAATATGGCAACAAAGATGGGGACGATAGTCCGAATAATGTAAATAGTGTATAATCTTTTCACTATATTAAGAAGCACCAAGCCAGATGTGGCAGCTATATTCAATGCATGGACGAATGGTAGACTTATAAATGTGTAAGACATATTCTTGAGAGAAATTTTCTAGCACGGACAAAGTGAAATCTCTTTTCTAACAGTAGACCTAGCAATTGTTTCCATATAATCTTTTCACTACATGTCACCAAAAAATGTTAGTCATACTGCTGAAGGTTGGCATCAGCCATGCTGATAGAATGTAACTTACACATTAAGAGAAACATTCTAATAGTACGATCTTATTTACAGTGAGATGATTTTTTGTCTCTCAGTCTATAAACAAGAAAAAGAAAACTGTAAACTATACGAGTGGGAAATATATCTCATGGTTAGCCAACATCGTTATCCAATAAAGGAATAAAGATTAAACCAACTTTGAAGTAATCAGTATATAGAAAGCCTCAGGCAAGTATTTCTTGTTCTATGATTATTTTAACCAGTTAAGAACATATAAAATTCGTTGTACCCTTGAGATATAAATATCTACTATTAATAGGAATATTAGAGCTTTGAGCGATTTAAACTAAGAAAGGCGTTTGGTACTAACAGCCGTCAGACCGTCAGGAGGTAATATTTCAGGCAAAAAAAATAAAAAATACTTATATTGCGTGGGAACTTAACTTTCGCTCTATTGCCATAGATTGAAAAAAGATTTAAACACTTTTTTATCATTTTTTTTTTTTTTGTAACTTGATTTTTTTTATTTACATTTTCCCACATTCTATTTTATTTGAAACAATTTTGAATCCAATCCAAAAAAAAAAAAATATGTATATATATATATATTCAATTCAGTAAAAAAAAAAAAAAAAAATCCAGGAGAAATATGGAATAAATATTTCAGGATTATTTTACGTGGAATTTTACATATTCCCTTATTTTAAAAAAATAAATGCTGCCATAAATAGATTTATTCGACAAACGGTATTTCAGAGACTAAACAAATTCATCTCTCGCCCGGTTTACACTCCGTCCTAATTTTTTTGAACAGGAGTAAAAGTTTATTCCTTGCTTCCTGTTTAGGGCGGAGTTTCCGGTTCTTTCTCCTAAAGTTTTTTTCATTATCTTTCACTCTCAGTAACCCCCCTCCCCTTGTGTCTTAATGGCATTTTCGACTTGCTTGGGGTTGAAATAATTTAATACGAATAAAATAAACAAAAATCTCAACAAAGGCGCATGGTGCTAAAGATCTGAAACGAAATATTTTCATTATTTTCAAAATCTTCGACCTTTCCTCAAGCAGGGATCACATGAAAAGAAATGAAAAGAAATAGCTGAAAAAGACCGAAGAGCATATCGGCCGAAATTACATCCGCCACAGAGAAATAGTTAGCAATATAGACCATCGCTAGTATTAAGCGTTCGATTACAATTTTATTCATATTCTTCGTTCGTTGCTTCGTTATTCTTTCATTAAGGATGCTAATTTTAGGGTCGTACGGCACAAATCTACAAACCTATAAAGCGAGACGATACTTACAGGGTGCGATGGATAAATTGTCGTCTAAATTACGCAAAAAAAAAAAAAAAAAAAAAAAAAAAAAATGAAAAGATGGTAGACTACATCCAACAGGAAGGCCTCTGATCAGACATTTGAGAAGCGTGGAACCACCTCTTAATTGCTGGTGTTCCCGGGTCTACACTGACCCAAGATGGTAGCACCTGTTAGGGTCTCAGCTATGGGCAAATAGTTAACCTCCAAACTGGGATCAAAACACTATGAAAGTGTAAAAAATAACTTTTAATACTAGCAATACATTTTTGAAAAAATATTAACAGCAATACATTGAAAAAAAAATTATTACCAGCAATAAAAATCTTAAATAACCCATTGAGGTTGATACGCCATAAAACAAAACAAAACAAAACCAACCAACCAAAATTATACCAAAATATCTTTAAAATATTAAAAAGTAAATTTATTCAGTAAAATCGCCATTGGCTTCAACCACGGCCTCCAGATGACTTCGGAATCTCCTGCAACTCTTCTAGACGGTTTCCATGTTTAAGTTGGTGAATGCTGTCATAATCCTTGCCTTCAGTTCATCTTTGATGTTACAAGAAGTTTTGTTGATCTCTCGCTCAACTGCGATCCACACAATAATCAAGGGGTTGCAGTCTGGTGAGTTAAGTCACCAGATCTGAGGGGTGATGTGGTCGCAGAAATTGTATGACAGCCGTGACTGGGTTCTTCTGCTTGTATGTCATGGTGCAGAGTCCTGTTGCCAGACATAGGGTCTTTCATCAGCTACTCTCTTGACCCAGGGCAGCACTACTTCCCTGGCTATGGACCTGATTGACTTGGAGGGGTCGTTTTCAATCATGGCCTGGATCTCATCAACAAATTCGGGAGTTCTTTTCTGATCATAACGATCCGAGTGAGTTTTCCGAGATACCGTATATTCGTAATCACCATTAGACTAATCCAACTCTTTCTGAATTCGCTGCACTGTCTTCAGATTGACACCCAAATACTCTAAAATGTCCGTATTAGTACTTCCGGCAGTACAGTATACCGTTTCCAGATTTCTGGTGGAATGAATTGCATCATGGTGCTCTTTTTCTCACAGACGGTGCCCAACCGACCCTACTATACCGTACAGTCGACAAAACCAAAAACACACAACGCGCATGCGTGAAATTAAAAATATAAAATGGCGACAATTTACCCATCGCACACTGTATGTCACTAGAAGACAGGATTTATTCCTGCGAGGATGCTTCCACGATCTTACCTCTTCAAGTCGTGAATTATATATATATTACTAAATGTACTCATAATCTACATATACTTTCTCCTATTAAAACCACCTCATTCAGTAACCCTTTTCCTTGAGTGACTCTCCGACCTTGTATATGATGAGCACTTACTAAATTAAATCTAATGAAGCCTGAACTCACTACAATAGTTCCCGTTCCTGTTCGGCAATGTTGCAAGCCAGTGATGTACAAGGTGACCTTTGACTTCTTTTATTTAATTAGCTGTAAGCCATACCACATCCAAGCTTATAGGATCTGATATCCCCAATCGGTCACTCATCTAAGTACTGAACAGGCTCGACCTTGCTTAACTTCGGTGCTCATACTTGAATCGATATTTCAACGTGATATGTCAGTAAGACCTCATTTATAATATACAGTGTAACCCGGATATAAGAGACCCGGATATAAGAGAATTTTTCTCTGGTCCCAAATTAGAGCCTGTGTTAATGTATATATAATAGACCAAACACGGATATAAGAGAAACCCGGATATAAGAGACTTCTTCTCCGGTCCCGACAACTCTCTTATATCCGGGTTACACTGTAGATACATTAACACTATTTACATTGTTCGGGCTGTTGTCCTCATCTTCATTGTCATATTCACGATGTTTCGGCCGTTGTGCGGTCCAGCCTTCTTCAGGTGATATACGTTAGAATTTCGAACCGAACACTTTATTTAGACTAAACTGGGGAGATTATTCTGGTTCCACATGCCATGCCTATTCTCAGTTTTTTAGTTAATTCCCTTTAGTAACTCAACTCTCCAAGTTTTTGTTCACCTCTGCTGTGACCAAATAATGAACTCACAAATCTTTAGTTCAACTCACTTTTGGATTACTTCAACCAACGCTTTTATCCACTGGGCCATGTATCATTGGGGAAGAATGCCGGAGCGTACAACGGTCGAAACGTCGTGAATATGACAATAAAGACGAGGACAACAGTTCGAACGGTGTAAATAGTTACAATACCTCATCTCAGAAATATAGATAAATGTAGATGCCTTAAGTTCAATCTGAGTACGCGGTATATATTATATAAATATTATATAAATATTGAAAACAAAATATAATTTAAATATATATGCATTCTCCATATAAAAAAATCTTATAAGCACAAACCAATATAAAACAAATAAAGTTGAAAATACAATCTATGAAACAAACAAACAATCCAAGATCGCTTTTAATATCATGTTAAATCGCAGTGACACGTTCACCGTGCTACTTACTCAGCTCCAGGTAATTCTTGCGACCTGTTCGTCCAGAAGCACCTGCACATATCGAGGTTTTCTGTTAATATAAGTAGCTAATTTGCATCCATCGCCGGCTTGCGGGCCAACGGTGGGCCGCAAGTGGTAGCATTGCCGAGACGAACACGCCAGCGGTCCTACAGCGGGCCACCAGCAGTAAATACTAGCGAAATGCTAGTGAAATGCTAGCGGCATGCCACCCAGTGGCAGACTGGCTTGTGTGTATGGCACATATATAAAAATAATAATGAATAACAAGATGTAAAATTGAGTTGCGATACATTTCGTTTCTGGAAAGAATATTTTATGACGACGGTTTTATATTTGAATAAACACACACACACACATATACATACATATATATATATATATATATATATATATATATATATATATATATATATATATATATATATAGTTTACGAAAAACTAGGTAATCCGTATGGGTAGACCCAAGGAGGATAAAATCCAGAGAGCTCAATCTAAATCAGAGCTGACAATTTAAATAAAAACAAACCACTTCAATGTTCCATACATATATATATATATATATATATATATATCGTCAACAACGCACCTGCAAAATCCAAATTTACAGAGAACTAATATTATTTATGAATGTACATGTCCGTTAAGGAACTGCGTTACTACTCAAACCAAATTAATGAATAATTATATTAGCTATACCACAACATGCCTATCAAGATGTCTCACGTTACATCTCTCTGACTATAGCCGAATTATGTACCATTTAAACACGCACGGTAAACTAGCAAGCTCCGTCCGCAACATACTCGTAGAAAATGGGAGTATTAAATTAATAAAGCAACACTCAGTGACATCCACTATAAACACGTGCACACTGTGCTGACAGTGTTTGTAAAATAAAATTAAAATCCCCATCATTGTCGGCGCACATATATAAATACATATAAGTACATATTCAGTATTAAAAAAAAATCAACGCTCGGATATACAGAAAATACGAACAGTATTTACACATTTCATGTCCAGAAAATAAAACACTTGAAATTGATTTAAAAAAAGAATCTTATTCGCAGTACCTTGTCAATAGACTTTAGTGAAACACACACATACACACATATCTATCTATCTGTATATTCCTTCAATACACGCGCGCAGACACACACACACATAAACACATATATATATATATGCGTGTATATATATATATATGTATATATATATATTTCATCAATACACGCGCACAGACACGCACACATATATATAACGCTTCGCAAACTGTATTTTGCATCTTGTCATTCCTTATTATCCTTTAATCTTTATACAGTGTAACCCGGATATAAGAGAGTTGTCGGGACCGGAGAATAAGTCTCTTATATCGGGGTTTCTCTTATATCCGGGTTTGGTCAATTTTGTTTAGGCAAGTATGGCTCTAATTTTGGACCAGAGAAAATCTCTCTTATATCCGGGTTTCTCTTATATTCGGGTTACACTGTATATATCTTTCACATATATCTATGAACACTACAAACAAACGAATATATATATATATATATATATATATATATATATATATATACAGTGTAACCCGGATATAAGATAAACCCGGATATAAGAGAGATTTTCTCTGGTCCCAAATTAGAGCCTGTGTTAATGTATATATAATAGACCAAACCCGGATATAAGATACTTCTTCTCGGGTCCCGACAACTCTCTTATATACGGGTTACACTGTGTGTGTATGTATATATATATATATATATATATATATATGCGCCGGGCATAGTTTAGTTTGGGACAAAAGCACAAATGTATTAGATAAAAAGAGAGGATGCATTAAATGGAAAAACGATTTGAGAAAGACATACTTATTGTCTGTGCGTGCGCAGGCCACAAGAATTTCAATAACTCGCTCGCTCGAGACTTACAACGACAACCCTCCCCACAGTATGTGAGACGGACGTGGTAGAGGGAGAAAGACACAGAAAGAGAAAGAGGAAAGAAAAAAAATGAGTGAGAGGGAGAGTAAGGAAAAAGGAAAGGAGAGTTTGTTCAAATGGGTGAGGGTTAGGTCTAGAAAAAGTTTTTTTTTTCTCGCAAGAATATCTAGGTCAACATCGAGGGACATACAGCCTTTTTTCATAGTACAAGTGGACAACTTATATATCACCATATATAGGCATGCTGTTTTTGTTATTGAGTTTATTTTTGTGTTGTACTTTTTTGTTGTTGTTTATTTCTATGGTTAGTTTGTGGTTGAAGCTAGTAGCCTAATTTCTACTTCCAAAAGGAAGGAAGAGAAGAAAATACTATATACAAATAAAAGATGCAACACTAAAACAAGTCGTTCGCGATAACAGGTTGTCTAAAAATTATCGGTACTAAATTATTGCAACGTAGAGGGTATGGGAGGCAATGCTATAAGTAGTAGATTTCTCCACTTTACAGACGTAAGTACCTACTTATCAAGGGTACCTCGGCGTTTTGGGTAATGGTTATCTGGCTCACCATTATTAGTGCGTTCGATCCTCACTAAGTGCATAATGTTACGATTCGTAGTCGCCATGTCGCCACTCTATAAAAGAAAGTTGCAACTTTTTATATTACAAGAATGGTCGAAAGTTTTAGTCAACTTTAGTGACACTGCATATAATTTGTAATACATACATTATTTTTATTAGGTTGAACGTTATTTTTTATAGATACCTATAGTTGAGTAGATGCTCCATTTATTTTTTTAAACTATTTTTATTTCGTCTACCGGCCTGAAAAGGAGCGTCTTCTTAACAAATTGCTTTGTTTACGTTTCGAATACGAAACTGAGCAGTCATGACTTTCGAAGAAAACTGAACGCGTGAGGTGTGCATTAAATGCAAATAGAACCTTGCTAGATTATGAACCTTTTCGTAGCCTAGTGGCCAAAAGAACAGATACTACAATTTGATCTCGATATTTACCTGACCTCCTCTCTAACGATGTAACACATTTTTTATGTTGAGTGCCCATTCGCGTACATATGGACCATTGAAAAATATTACCCACTCCCCGCTATCCCTGTAACACTGGCGTCAATATTTCACCGACGACCCCACATCTCTTAGTTCATTGAGGAAGGTCCTGCTGCAGAGTTAACATCCCCGAGACCAAGTATCTTCACCTATCTCAAATGAGGAAAGAACAGATTCTATGCTTTGATCTCCACTGGAAGATCAAAGTACCATTGGCACATACGCATACGAATGAGCCAATAAAAAAATTACCCAGTTCCTGCGACCATTGTCACATCGATGTTGGTATCCACCACCCTCTACACTCTTTCATGCAATGAGGTAGGTACTACCGCTGGGTTAGAATTTCCTGTACCCGACATTCCTTAATTTTTTCTGTGAACTGTCCAAAGGTAAAAACACAGCAGAGAAGTGAAGAACAAATAATACTGTTGGTATTTACGTGTCCCAGCCACGATGACAGGATATGGCGCAAGGCCGATTTAAATTGAAGTGGTAAAGTGTGCTGGCGACGATATTCCACCGGCCCTCCTTCTTTGGTGCAATGAGGGAGATGCTGTCGAAGGTTTGGAATCCCCAGGTGTGTCCGAAGAAAAATATATTGCAGATACTACACTTAGTATTTACTTGCCGCCACACGCTGGCAGCATGTGACACAAGGTCAGTCTAAT
Organism: Acanthosepion esculentum; assembly: GCA_964036315.1. Classification (NCBI taxonomy): domain Eukaryota; kingdom Metazoa; phylum Mollusca; class Cephalopoda; order Sepiida; family Sepiidae; genus Acanthosepion; species Acanthosepion esculentum. Next base: position 76,217,929 of record OZ038476.1, read on the forward strand.
GTAGGAAGCCCGCGCGCGTTAACCCAGGACAGATTCAAATATAGCCCAGCCCGCGCAACCGTCGGTTACGCTGGCATCTGTATGACTACCGATCCCCACCGTTTAGTGCAATGAGCAAGATACGGTTGCGGGTAGCTGTTTCCCGGAACCGGGCATTTTTCAATAATGATTTCAGTTGCACTCTTTCCGAAGACAGAAACACAAATGAGAGATAAAATGCAGTTTGTCCGCTCGAAGGCAGATACTACACTTTGATCCCAATTCGAAGGACTGGAAAACGAGCGTTGATTTTTAAGTTGGCGGGAAAAGAAAAGATAGCGTTTATGTGGAAAAATGTCCTTCAAAAGCCACACTCACAGAAAGCCGCTTTCCAAAGGAAAAAGAGTTAGTAAAATTTGATATGGCGAACCATATCTGAAGTATGAAAACGCACCCACGTTATCTTCACTGCTCGAGAGCAAGAGAATTGAAAAGAGGAGGCTTCTTGATGAGTTGCGTAAGTCAGACCAGTATTGATTTCAGTGTGGTGTGGTTTTTCTTGACAGAGCCGGGAAGGCGTCGGCGAATAGCGCCGTGTGTAAATTAGAATCACCTGAGTTACCTGGGTGGAAGTAAATGGAATCGTCTGTGCGTCTCGCATGGCAGTAATCAACTGATACAGTATGTAGGAAACCACTTCCTGTCGCCATATTGGCGGTGATGGAGAAAGAGATATTTCTCTTTCCTTGTGGTGTCGATACGAGAAGAAGGCTATGAAATGATAATGTCGAAACGTTGTGGTAAGCCATGTTTAGTGGTCTGAACAAACCTTGGGATCTTCATGAAACTTGTCAGAAATTTGTTTTTTACAATTATGTAGTCCTTCTTCTTTACTTTTTATTCACTTTATTTACAACGCAGACTATTGTCCTCATCTTTGTTGTTATTATCACAACTTTTCTGTTATTGTACCCTTCAGCCTTCATCAGGTGTTTGTCGATCCGGGTAATTGTTCTATGGTCAAAAAGGCAGTTTTATAATATGAAATTACCTAAGAAACGGTTAATATGAATTTTGAAACCTAACTGAAGCTATACAATTCACACAAACATAAAAGCATTAAAGGTTTTCTTTTAATGCTCTGTAACTTCAGGACGTAGATAATTATGGCTTACCGCATTTTTTGAATTACCATGAATTATTTGGAAATATATTGGAGTGGTTACCCATTGCATTTTACACGGTTTGGAATTTAGAGTTTTTCCTTTTCTTAGACCGTATCGCAATTGCCATAGCTAATATTTAGATGAACTCCAATCATTTGCTCCACTAATTCAAACATTTATAGCTAGGACGCATCACGCTACGGCCACTGAGTTGAATCACCAATATTTCTCCCTTATTCCATTTGTGAAGAATAAGTTCCTTTCAAATAGATTTCTCCCAAGAATTGCTACGTGGCTGCTTCCCGGAACACTACAATCTTAAGCTCTTCGAGTCGATGGTCAATCGATACCTGTCCTCATAATCTTCCCTTCCTACTACCTCATTTATGTTACGCACTCCATTCAGTAACCCTCTACCATGAGTGGCTCTTGAGTCTTGTACTGGTTGAACTTTAGTAAAAAAAAGAAAACAGAAAACAGGCAGATTGCCACACGATACTATTTAACCCATAGCTCAGGATAAATATTTATATTATCAAAAATAAAATACAGTTTAAAAATTAATTTATATCAAAGTTTTTAAGATAAATCTTCTTTTAAGTGAAGTACAATTTTATCATTTCTATTTTAATCTTGTATGTTTTACACATTTAAGTTCTGGTTTTATATAAAATTAAAAGGAGTGAAATAGGCGGTTCAGAAGCATTTTCTTGAGTATTTACCGTGAAATCTAACCACGAGTCCTGTGGATATTGCGACCAGGCTTTGAAAACACGTGACATATGGTATCTGAAATATCCGACCAAGCAGTGGATACGACCTGGCTCTGGAAACATTGGATCTGTTTGTTTGCACTGGAATGCAAGAATTTCGAGGAATCTTTCTTTCTTATAATATATGCACTATGATTCTACACTGGGGCGTTATACAAAATCCGTATGGCTAATATTGCCGTGAAAAATGAACAAAAATATTCATTTTAACTCCACATTAGGTGAAAATAAACGTACATAGATATTTTGCTTGAACAAATTTTCTTGAAGATAAGTTAAGTCTATTATATTTTTTAATCATTCATTGCCTTGGATTGAAAGCAATATAGTAATGGTTCATGTTTTGGCTCCTTGTGAATGTTCCGGGGTTTCGACTGACTTCAACAATTATCAAGAATTAAAGAAATTAGATGAAAAACAAATGTGATTATTTATAAGTATTCTATTGAATAAACAATATTCGTTTAAACAAACCTAGGCCAAGGAAAACTTTTTCACTTTGTCACGCACACACACACACACATATATATATATTGTTATGAATAATCAAGAGTGGTCTCTCCTTGTTTTATTACTCTCCTCTTTGGAAGAGCTATTTCTGTTTACTGGGACTATAAAAGGACACTATATGCGAACCTTGTATTCTCAGTTGAATAAAGCTTTCTTAAAGCCTACACCTGCGTACTTTTGTCATTACAAGCTTATTAAAACAATAAAGATTATTCATAACAAACCAGATACTTTCCCCAAAACTAATCAACATACAATCAATATTTTTATTGACATCCCACCAGAAGCCTTCCCGAAATCCAGCTTAGTGTTAAACCACCAAAGATGATTGGCAAAGCGAAAAAGGAGACCGAGGTAGGCGATGAAAGGAGACAGAGACAGGTGATGAAAGGAGACAGAGGTAGGCAAAGAAAAAAGAGAAAGAAGAAGGTAAGTAAACAAAGAAAAGAATATGAGAAAAGAAAATTGGAGAATGAGATGAAGAAACAGATGAAAAAAGAGAATGAAGAAACGAACTCAAACCAGAGAGAGAAACAGATTGATGAAAGGTTAAAAACGTATGAAAATACCCAGATATGAAAAGAAGAATAAATTAATGAAACAATGGAAGAGAAAGAAATAAAGGAAGAAAATGTTCTTCAATGGCTTGCAATGTGGCAAAGAGTTGTATAAAGAAGGCTTATCTGTGAGGAGTTAAAGTCAAGGTGAAGAGTTTAAGTAGAGACTGCAAGTGCCAGAGGCGAAAACACTTTGAAAATACGACAAATCTAAACAGACAATAAATAAACAACTCCATAATAAATGAATTGCAACGAGAAGAGAGCAGAACACAAATAATTGATTTCTTAAAATGAAACTTATTTTTGAAAGGTCGTTTACAAAGGGCATGAAATGATCTTATATTAAAGGAGAGGGGAGAATTGGAAAGAGGTAATGAAAGGGGGATTTGGGAAAGAGAGAAGGATGTAACATGATTCTGGCGGGGGAAATGGAAGTGCCGAGAGAAAAGCGAGGAAATGAGAGAGAGATTCTAGTAAACGGAGAAAGAAAAAGGAAGAGGTGAAGGGGAAGGGGAGAAAGCTGAAAGAAGAAGAGCAGGGGACTTAACAGCAAGTTAAGGGGTGGAGAGTAAGATAAATCTAGAAGACGAGGGAGATAGAAAGACGTGGCAAAGTTAAAAGGAGTGTTGAGAAAAAGTAGAAAGGAAAAGAAAAAAAGCATTACATGGAAGTAAAAGCAGAGAAAAGCATTGATTTTTGTTAGAGGGTAAAATAAAGAGAGTAAGGATTAAAATGGGAAAGTAAGGAGGAAAAGAAAGTGAAGAGAGACAGCATAGGGTGAAAGAATAAAGTATAAAAAGGAAGAGAGTAAAAATTAAAAGAAAGTGAAAAAGAGAGTAAGTATTGATATCAAGGGACGGAAAAAGAGAGAAAGAATGAAAGGTAAAGAGAGAGAGAGAATAATGCATGAAAAGATAGCTCACGAGCAAGAACAGAAAACAAGAAGAAGAAAAGAAAAGCGAGTAATTAGATATATAGAAAAGCAAGAAGTGAAGGACAAGAATCAGAGATCAAATGGAGGGCAAGGTCTGAAAAGGGAGATATAGTTCGATAGAGATAGCGAGAGAGAGTAAGGAATTTAAGAGTAGAAACTGGGCAAGAAAGGAGAGCAAGGAGAATATCAAACAAGAAAGGAGAGCAAAAAGTAAAAAAGTAGGAAGAAAAATTATTTTGGCGCAGTTTTATTAGATAAGCAGACAACTCAGATGAACTTTCCTATTGGCTGACATGTTTTTATTCCCCTATTTTGCTTAGTTTTAATCTATATCATTTATATATATATATATATATATATATATATATATATATATATATATATATATATATATAATTTTTTTACATCATCGATAAATATCACGAATGCTATCACGTGAGTATCAGAGCTGTGGTGAGTAAGAGGCTAACAATTCTGTTTCCAATGTAGGAGTTCCATTATGCGCATGAGCTCTGACCTCTCCAGGCACATACAGAATTATCGCTAACTCTCCACACACCCATTCAGTAAATGGAGCAAATATGCAAACGCACCTAACACATTGAAATTACATTTAAATAAACAAGCTTACGAGTGTATGAATCGATGTTGTAAACACTCTGTATACACGTATAAACGCATGACGTTGAGCAACCATGAAGGAGTTCTTATGCCAGACTAAGCTAAGCACAATACTTACAAGAGTGTTTGTTGTTCAGTGATGATAGGCAAGCTAATTTCGTTGACCTTTGCCAGGTCCGAACATCAAGGAGTGACTCCTCAGCGTAGCCATGTACTATATTAAACTAACTTTAATATTATACATATGTGTGTGTGTGTTTATGGAGAGAGGGTGTGTGTGTATGTGTGTAAAAAGGTATTAACAATGGATGACGACAGTGTTTCACGCTTAAACCAAATCATCAGGCCTGACGATTGCGTTTAAGCATGAAAATGCCTGTCGCCATCCAGTGACACAAGCTGTGACACAATATTTATATACGCTTTGTTCTTGATAGCGAGCGATTTCGTCCCATAAATATAGCATACCTTAAAAGTAATATTTAATATGTATACATTAAATATATATTATGTTCAATATAATATTAAACATACCTACATACATACATATATATAAAATGGATTTTTATTTATTACTTCGATAGATTTTATAAATAAAAACGTTATTTTTAGTGAATACTCGTATATGAGTAGGAGCCCCGTTTATTTATTAAACAGTATATTTATTTATTTTCAACTATCTATATAAATAAATATTCTGTTTAATAAATAAACGGAGCGTCTACTCAAATACGAGTATCCACTAAAAATAACTTTTAAATTTATAAAATCTGTCGAATTTATAAATAAAAACCCATGATATATATATATATATATATATATATATATATATATATATATATATATATATATATAGAGAGAGAGAGAGAGAGAGAGAGAGAGAGAGAGAGAGAGAGTTTTCGTTCGTAGGCAAAGTTTAGGGCAGAAAACAAAACTGCCCTTAACTTTACCTACGAACTTAGTCAAAAAATCAACTCCCATTCTTAGACGTTCTCATAGAATACAGTAACAACACTTTTACCACCTATATATATATATATATATATATATATATATATATACATATATTATATATATATATATATATATATATATATATATATATATATATATATACTGATCAGTTGTTTTCGCTCTCTTTCCAGGAATTGAACTCACAATTGGTTGTTAATTTTTCTTATTGATTCTGAACAAGAAACATTGCAAAATTAAATCCATTCAAGGGATAAGGTATCATAGTTGAAGACTTTCTCGGAAGGAAGAAGTCCTATTAAGAATCAGTACAGGACACCCCTCTATCACTCACTCATTTCTCTTGAAAAATGAATGATCCTACTGGATACACAGCGTTTCAGGAAGCATATACTTTCAAACATATTCTAACCGTTTATTATCACCTTGCTCCTATATATCAAGAAAAGGATACCTACAAGGAGATAAAAGTAGAGACTAGACCCTCCTAGTCCACTTGAAAGTGCTTGCCCTATATCACAAGTTACATCACAAAATTACGCCGTTCTAGTAGCATAACTGGAGAATTATGGGACCAACGACCCAAAGGATTGTTTAGAAGGTATATAATAAAAACGTCTTTTCGGCCTTAAATAACAGACAGAGTTGATATGCAGGTAAAAAAAACAATCAATCAACAAAACTTATTGATTGATTTGTAAGAAAAAAAAAACATTGTTCATTTTACTTTTAATTTATTTTGGGTTTGAAATGTGGTCGTCTTTATTTATACCCTGTAAAAATGCCTAAAGGTAGTGTAAACAGAAAACCCGAATAAACTTAAAGATAGCTTTATTCCATTTTAACAATACATATGGAAAAAAATCAACTGCTAATATCTTCTTCAGTCGACTGTTCCATTCTCAACAGGGATGGAAGGGAGATCTCAATTACTTCTGAATACTACTACACATAGTTTGCTATAGTAAGGATTTTATTTTAGAATTTCCACTGAAAGTCATTACATAAGATAAAGAGATTAAGAAATTAAACTTAAAAAATCATGTCATGTATTCTTGTTAATTTTTATGTACACTTCGTCTTTATTTTCTTACTTTCGTTTATGTATTTCTCCTGTTATGGATGGCCTTGCGAGTCTATTCTCTTGCAGAGCACGTAATTCCGACCCAGATGAGTGCCGTTTGGCTGAGAGAATGATGCGGAGGTGAGTGCAATGACATTGATGGTTTATGGAAAGGCGATGTATAAAGAAAATCATTATAGCGTACACAAAAGGCGACGCAACAGATGTAATCAAAAGCCGAGAGAAAGAGATGGACAAATTGCATGCTAAACATCTATAGATTTACACATAAAAATATGGCGCCTAAACATGCAAAGATACAAATATTGCTTAACACAGATGCAAGTAAACATGTAATCGCATTGACTGGACGGTAAGTTTAACAATCATACCAGAAAAATAAAAAATAAAAAATCTGTGTCAAAATAAGAGTTTTTTCTCTTGACATCACTATTACGTTATATTTACTCGGAAATTTTTATTGTTTTAATAAGCTTGTAATGACAAAAGTACGCGGGTGTAGGCTTTGAGAAAGCTTTATTCAACTGAGAATACAAGGTTCACGTATAATGTCCTTTTATAGTCCCAGTAAAAAGAAATAGTTCTCTCAAAGAAACAAAACAAGGAGAGACCACTCTTGATTATTCATAACAAAGCTATTTTTAGAATTTTAATAAAACCCAAACACATGTCGATTGATTTGTTTTTTACGGCTTATCGACCTATTGTGAGTTATTTAAAGCCAAAGCATATATTGAAGTGTAAGAATTTTTTTTCTTTTGCGAGCGAACAGTTAACAGTTTCGTGGGAGGGGGATAAAAATCTTTTTTTTTCTTCCTAGATACAAGTCCTGGGGAAGGGTTAGGTCCATACACTTCCCAAGATCATATGTGCATAAGTGAATATAGCGGACTCGAATGGAATTCGAACTCGAATCACCTATTTCTCATTCGGAGCTGCTATCCATTACACCAGCCACACATCCACCAAAAATATGATATTGGATTTTTATGTATTCTCTTTTATTTTTGAGAATTGCCCGCAAGCGTATTCAACACTATTCTTGTAATTAAACTAATAAAAAAATAGTATTTAACATTTCTCAAGAAAAAACAATGCATCAATCCAAATGATCAAAAACTATTTTAGTGAATTTATGTGGCGAAAGTAGATGAAAAAAATGCCTGGAAAATATATTTTTTTTTCAAAATTTATAATTACAGTTACGTATTCATTCACCTTTTTAGTTCCTTTTGATTAGACATCTTTATTAATTTTAGAATATTTTTTTCATAGTAAATATTACTTATTGCGTTGTAGATGATTTACATATTTTTAGAAACTTGTAAATATAAAATTATTCTTGAAAATAAATAATCAAATAAAGAAATAATGTTTACCAGTTTTGCTGTCAATCCTTTAGAAAAAAAGAAAATATATAAATGCAGTTTCATATGTTTGGGTTTCATTAATATATATATATATATATATATATATATATATATATATATATATATATATACAGGTAAAATGAGAACAAAAGGAGCATAATTTCACTAAACGTAACATTTAATTTAAAAGAGGTCTCAATACAGAGTAAAGCTAAATATTATTTATTTTAGGATATTAAAACAAAAAACATGTTAAAAATCCCTGCACAATGACAACCATATTTTAACACCACAAATGCGTTTCCCAGGGCGATGTCAAACCACTGGCAAGCGAAAGATTAATTTAATTTCAAAAGCAGAATACTTTTTTAAAAAAACAGGCTGGTGCGTTTTGCGTGATTAATCAATAGAATGTGACCTACGCTAAATTGAAACTCACCGGAAAAAAAATTTTTATAAGTCATGACACGAAGTTGTCTGCATAAAAATCCTAGACAATTTCCTTATGGACAGTTATAAGTTGTTACATTATTTCATAAGATGTATCGAAGTCTGACGTTCAACTTTCTAAATAAGTAAAAGCTAAAAGAGGTAGAGAGGTAATTTAACACAATGCTAACCAGTTATATGCTTGTTTAGATTCTTACATAAACGTTTGTAGTTGATAAATAAAATTTGTGGTGTTGAAACATGATTTTAATTGTGTAGCAATTTTTAACATGTTTTTGGTTTAATAATCTAAAATAAATAATATTATATAAGGAGGCACGGTGGAGCAGTGGATAGCGACCCGGAGAACCGAGTTCGAATTTCAGTCAAATCCATTACATTCACTTACGTGCTAATACCCTTGGGAAAGGTATTAATCCTTTTCTTCTCCTTCCCGCTATGGGTAAATAGCAGGACAGACTGGGTTCTATAGCCTTGGATGGCAACTGGTCTAGGAGAAGGACAACTCTGAATTCCGAAGCTGCGCAGAGTCGTTTTGAGACATCCTTCACCACTATAATCAAATCATATGTGCTGGTCTCTGGGCCGTCGGTTCCTTGCGCTTGGCCCTCATACGTCAAATACGAACAGTTAGCCTAGGGAGTATAGAGTAATAGCAGTGTCAAGAGAAAATCCCTTCTTTTGACATACCGTTGTTTTGCGCGTATATTTGGAAAACATTGCCGACTTGGTTTTATGTTAATACTGACAACGGATTTAACGGTTGTCGATGCACGAAAATTCACTACGGAAGTGTAGATTGTCTATGCAATTCGCTCGTTTGTCAGCCTGCCATCTTCGACTGGCATTGCGGCAAAAGTATATCTGATATATCTCATTGCGCAGGGAGGATTCGAATCAGGACTTTTCCAAATGAACAAGCGCGAAAAAAATGTTCCTTTTTCAAGACTGAAGATTTTTACACAACCTCATAAATCTTTACGTATTATTTACATATTCCAAAGTAAAAAAACAAGAAACATGTGGCAAATTTTTACTTTGACATGTTTCACAGTTCAACCGGTGTCGTCAGAAAAAAAATTTATTTCACAAGATCAAAATTTACTTAAGGCGAGATTAAACGTCATCTGTACGAAACTTTTCAAAAAAGAAAATATAGTAAGATTGTTAAATTAATTGTTAATACTAATAATTTTTTTTGATCGGTATCACCCCATGCAAGACAGGAAAGCCACTAAGACACAAGAACTTACAGGTTGTGGAAGATTTAGGAACAGAAACATTAATAATGAGCGGGAAGAGACAAGAGTAATCGGGAGGGCAGTAGATAGCGATTGACATTGCATTTAAATTTTTTGCAGATTAAAGTTGGCTGGAAAGCATGGAACTGGAAGGGGGTTCCACAAGCGAGAAGTGCGAGAAGAGAAAGTGGACCTATAATATTGCTGCTTCTTCTTTGGATTTTATCAAGGAGCTCAAGGTAAATAGCAGGGGCACCAAACCATAGGTGGCAGTAATAATGTAAAGCATGGACGAAATAGTAGACTTATAGATATCCAAGATATATTAATATAAACGTTAGTCCATTATCCTGAGGTTTCTCTCATGGTCAGCTCTATATCGCTATGTCCAGAGTAGGAAATTCAAGCGGCCTTGGCAAAATGATAAATTTATAAATTTCTTGCTGATAATTTTTCAGAGTCTAAGAATCCTTTTAATATTTGTGTATCGCATTAACGTTTATACACATATTTGTGTTATTTTGCTTGTGCAGTCTACGATGATATCATGGGAATTAAATGGCCCTTTATCTTACAAAGTCTAATACAGTGTGATCCATCTGAGAAGACATGTGCATCGCCGTTATGTAATGACTGTCAAAATTAACCTTGCGAGTCATTCCTGATGTAGTGAATTCATCCCTGACCGGATGTCTTACATTTTTTTGGTAGATTAAACTATGTTTTGTAGAGCATGCGTTGAAGCTGAAGTCTTAGGTGTTTTAAATCTTTTATCTTATATAGCAGTTTTAAGGCGATAAGGCAAAGAAGAGTGAATTATTTGGCTTTTGCAATCAGCATTATCTGATATTTGAAAAAAGAAAATGACTGAGAAAGAAAATGAAAAAAAATTTAAAGAACTATAGAAGAGAAAAGGAAGTAAGATTAAGCTATCAGAAGAACAGAGAAAGAGAAACGGGAAGAGAGATGGAAAGAGAAAACGGGGAAAAAGAGAGAAAGAAAAAAGAGAAAGAGAGAGAAAAAAGGAGACAGAGAAAAAAGAGGAAGAAAGAGAGAGAGAGAGAGAAAGGAGAAAGAGTGAGAGAGAAAGAGATAGAGAAAGGAGAAATAGCAAGAGAGAAAAAGGGAGAAATAAGGATAGAGATAAAAAGGAGAAAGAGAAAAGGAGAGAGAAAGAGAAAAATATAGATATACCATTTCTGAGACAGAAGAGAGAAAGAAAGATTTAGGAAAAGAGAGAAAGAAAAGAAAAGGGGGGGGGAGATGAATGCGAAACGAACAAGAAATATACATAATACAAAAGGAGAACAGAAGTAACATTGACGGGGAAAAGAGAAGGGAGGAAAAGAGAAGGAAAGACAAGTAAAGGAAAAAGTTGAAAACAGAAAAGATAAAAGAAAAAAAAGAAAGAAAGGGAAGGCAAACGACAGAGCAAAGAAAAAAATTAAGTTAAGAAAGAAGAAAGAAAAATGAAGAGAAGAAAGGATGAGGAGAAGGAGGAGGGTTAATCTATTAGGAAGAATAAAGAATGTAAATACGAAAATGCGAATAATAATAATAATAATAATAATAATAGAATAAAAAAGAATAAAAATTTAAAAAAAATATGCGAACACGAACAAAGACAGAGGTCATAAAAACTACAAGTTAAGGGTATTCACTGTCACACCGTTATAGAACACTGGCAAAGTTAAAAGTCGAGGCAGTGTAAGAAAGAACCGAGAGAAGGGCAGGGCTACCTATGCACTCAAACATCACAAAAATAAATAAAATAAACAGACAAAGATGGTGTAGGCGCAATTAGCGAAGCAGGCATTTCTGAATGAGAAAGAAACAGAGAACGAATTGCACCGTAGTGCACATCATCAGTGCATATAAAGAAGTCAGGGGCATAAGAAGGCTGAGGACAGATAACGGGGACTGCTTGAGGGAATGGAAGGGGTTAAGCATTTTTTTTTTTTAGGAGCGGTGAATATGAGATAAATATTTGGGAAGGTTTACTTTGAATGTATGCTGAAATTAGAAAATGACCCTTAGAGCCTCAGGATGAGAGAATAATTGTTTTAACCCTTTCACTCTGGTGGAAACTGAGAAATAGGGCCAAAGAGAGGCAATGTATATGTAGAGATAAAGAAGGGAAAATATCTTGCAAAATTATTGAGAACAAGAAAGAAAAGGAAAGGGTATGGAAGCGGCGTGGGTTGAAAGAAAGGGAAGAGAGAGAGAGAGGGGGGGAGGACAGAAATTGAGAGTAAAATGGAGTGGAGGAATAAAACATTCAGAGTAAAACAGAGAGGAAGGACAGAGTGGCGGTAAAAGGAAGAAGGGCAGAGATAGAGAATAAAAACGGACAGGGAAAGAGTAAGAATAAAGAGAAAGAAAGAGAGAGAGAGAGAGAGTAGGAAGAATATAGAGAAAGAGTAAGATAATTTAGGACAGGGAGATAGAATAAGAATTATAAGAACAAAGATAGAATAAAAAAGGAGAAAGAAAGAAAGAGATGGAAAGAGAGAGAGAGTAAGAAAGGAGAAGGAAAAAGTGAGTAAGAAAGGAGAAGCGGGGAGAGAGAATAAGAAAAGAGAAGCAAGGAGATAGTAATAAAAGAGAAGCAGAAAGATAGAGCAAGAAAGGAGAAGGAAGGAGAGTGAGTAAGAAAGAAAGAAAGAAAGAAAGAAAGAAAAAGAAACAATGGAGAAGGAAAGAGAAAGACGAAGTAAGGTGAATGAAGAGTAAGAAAGGGAAAGGTGGGAGAATAAAAAAGGAGGAGGAAAGAGAAATAGTAAGAAAGGCAGAGAGATAGTAAGAAAGTAGAAAAGGAGAGAGTAAGAAAGGTGAAAGGGAGAGAGTAAGAAAGGAGAAAGAGTGAGAGTAAGAAAGGAGAAGCAAAAAGAGAGAGTAAAAAGGTAAAGAAAGAGAAAGAAAGAGAAGGAAAGAGATAGTGTAAAAAAGGAGAAGGAAATAGAGAGAGTTAGAAAGGAGAAGGAAATAGAGAGAGTAAAAAAGGAGAAAGAAAGGGAGAGCATAAGAAAGGTAGAGGAGGAAGAGAGAGACTTAAAAGAAGGGGAAGGAGAGAGAAAAGAATCGGGAGTGGAGAGAGAAAAGAATCGGGAGTGGAGAGAGAAAAAGACACGGAAGAAGAAAAAAGAAGCAGAAGGGAGAGAAAAAAAGAAGAGAGAGAGAGGGAGAGAGAATCGAAAAGAGACAGAAAGATGAAAAGGAACGAGAGAGAAGGAAAATGTAAGATAATAAGTCGTATAGAATACAGAAGAGGAATAAAAAACAGAAAAATAGGAGGTAGTTTATTAAGAGAGTAAGAAAGAAGGAGGAAAGAGAGGGAGAGAATAAGAAAGCAGAAGGAAAGAGAGAGACCAAAAAGAATTCGAAGGGGGGAGAGAAAACGAAGCGGAAGTAAAAAAAAAAAAAAAAGAAGCGAAAGGGAGAGAAAAAATGAGAGAGAAAGAAGCGAAAGGAAACAGAGAGAAGAGAAAGAAAGAGAAGAAAAACGCAAGATAATAAGTCGTATAGAATACAGAAGAGGAATAAAAACAGAAATAAGAGGTAGCTTAACAAGAGAATGGCTAAAAGAAAAGAAGAAAAGAAGAAAAGGACAAAGGAGGAACTGGAGAAAAAAAGGAAAGGGAAAGTGGAATGAAATAGGTTAAGGAAAAGAGGTGGAACACGAAAAAGAGGAAAATATAAAATATCTATTGACAAATACATCAATCACATTTTTTCCAGAAAAGACACCATCAATGAATATAAATGCTTATGAAAGTCTACAAGTAATACTAGTTTAAAGGTCTCCATGCGCTCTCGATTCTTTATGACCCAGAATAAATTTTTTTTTTAATCTTCCTTCTACACGTCCTTCTTTTAATTTTTATCTCTGGCTGACAGCTTCTGTGCACAGATTTCTTTAAGAGAAAATTTTCATATTCTGTCATTTTCAAACGATATGTTTATTTTAATCATGTCGTTTAGCGTAATATTATCAACTAGTAGTAACCGTGAAAATTTCTCGGTTTTCCTGTTTTAATTTTCTTTCTTTCCTTCTTTCCTAGTTTCAGTTCTTTTTTTCCTGCTTCCCTAGTTTTCTTTCTTTCTTTCTTTCTTCACTAGTTTTCTTTTTCTTTCATTCTTCACTAGTTTTCTTTCTTTCTTTCTTCACTAGTTTTCTTTCTTTCTTCACTAGTTTTCTTTCTTTCTTTCTTCACTAGTTTTCTTTCTTTCTTTCTTTCTTCACTAGTTTTCTTTCTTTCTTTCTTTCTTCACTAGTTTTCTTTCTTTCCTCCCTGCTTCCCCAGTTTCCCTTCCTTCCTAATTTTCATTCTTTCCTCCCTGCTTCCCTAGTTTGCATTCTTTCCTCTCTGCTCCCCTAGTTTCCTTTCCTTCCTTCCTTCCTTCCTTCCTTCCTTCCTTCCTTCCTTCCTTCCTTCCTTCCTTCCTTCCTTCCTTCTTCTCTAGTTTCCTTTCTTTTCATCTTTCCTTCCTGGTTTCCTTTCTTTCCCTTTTTCTTTCATGGTTTCCTTTCTTTCCTTCTTTCATTTCTTTCTCACTTTTTCTGGTTTCTTTTCTTTCCAGTTTACTTTACTTTCCTTCTTTCTTTTTTGCTAGTTTCTTTTCTTTCCGGCGTTCGTTTTTCTCACTGAAATCAAGTAACGTCTCCAATATCTCTTTTGCGTCTTTCCACGCGAACAAAACGGAATAGTCCATTATTTATGAAGATATTGGCAGGGTGTAACGGTCGTGCTAAATAAACAGAATTATAATAAGATATTTGAATCTTAAAGGGAAAATAATACGATTTTTAAAACAGGCTACATTCTCGTTCTCATATATACAATTCTTTTGTTATTGTTGGTTCAGATATAAAAATCAGAAAACTTGTATGTTAACGTAGAAAGTAAAAGATTATCAGTTGAATGGATAAATTATTCATGCCGCTTCTTCTAACAAACACCATCAGTAATTCCTGTGTTGCCTGTAGGGAATTAATACATGATGAGCTATTGGGATCAAAAGAGAAAAGGGAGAGCGGAGACGATGTCAGGAATTTGAAAACGAGTAACTATTAAAGACAAAAAGTTCAAAATAAAAGAATAGCAGGAATATAAAAAGACAAGGAGAAAAACAGGGTGAAACAGATCAAAGAAAAACTATTTTTAAATTGTAAGAAAGACGGAACGAAATGAGAACACGGGAGAGAGGACTGGAAGACATAGTAGAGAGGAGGGCTGGATAGAAAACGACGAAGGAGAGAGATGGAAAGGAGAGATGGAAAGGAGAAATAGGCAGTAGAGAGAGGGAGAGAGAGAGACGGAAAGGAGACAGACGCAAAAGAGTGAGAGAGATGAAAAGGAGAAAGACGTAGGAGAGGAAGAGAGAGATGAAAAATTGAAAAAAGGAAAGACACAGGAAAGAGAGAGAGAGCTGAAAAGGAGAAAGACGTGAGAGAGAGCTGAAAAGGAGAAAGACGTAAGAGAGAGAGAGAGAGCTGAAAAGGAGAAAGACACAAGAGAGAGAGAGCTGAAAAGGAGAAAGACACAGGACAGGAAGAGAGAGAAGAAAAACTGAAAAAAAGAAAAGACACAGGAAAGAGAGAGAAAGAGAGCTGAAAAGGAGAAAGACGTAGGAGAGAGAGCTGAAAAGGAGAAAGACGAAGGGGAGATAAAGGGCTAGAAAGGAGACGGAGGAGGGGACTGGAAAAGAAAAAGACGCGGGAGAGAGAGAGAGCTAGAAAAGAGAAAAACGCAGGAGAGAGAGAGAGAGAGATGGAAAAAAGAAAGACTTGGGAGAGAGAGAGCTGGAAAAGAGAAAGACGACAGAAGAGAGGACTGGAAAAGAGAAAGACGTGGGAGAGAGATGAATGGAAAAGAGGAAAACGAAGGAATGATAAAAAAGGGTGACAGACCTTGGAAAGAAGAGCTCGGTGCGAGACTTGAAAAAAAAAAGAGAGAGAGAACGTATATAAAAGGACTTGATGAAAATGCAACTGATATTTTTAAGAAAATGAATGAAACCCTATCGAAATGAAATTCGAAAAGAAAACTATAAAAAATACGGTAACATGGACGATAATAATAATAATAAAAAAAAAACAGGTTATTCTTGTAGAAAGCACAAAGAAATCGAAGTGGGTCGAGAAGAACAGAAGAGAATAAAGAAAGAAAGTAGATGAGAAGAAAAGATAAAAAATGAAGCATTAAAAAAGAATTATTATTATTATTATTATTATTATTAAAGAATAATAATAATAATAATAATAATAATAATAATAATAATAATAATAACAATAATGATAATAATAACAACAACAACAAAGTCACGGAATACATTAACGCGAGAAAAAATAATTTGAGAAGGTGGAAGACCGAAAGATAAGGAGGATGCTTTGTTGATAACAAACTCTTCAAGTGACAATAAATGGGGAAAACCTATCACTTTGGGGAGTAAAAGGTAAAATAAATAAAAAAAAATAATGTGTAGATCGGGAGAAATCTTGCACAGATAAAGGAAGCGGCAGACGTCAGGAGGCAGGAAACACTGCAATTAGTAAATCATTCAGATGAACAAACAAAAAGAGTGAGAATTTGGAGGAGGAGAGTGTCTAAAAAAAAAAAAAAATAATATGGAGAAAAAGAAGAAATGACCCCTGGGCAGAAGTGCGTTAAAGAACCGAGATTTTTTGTACGATGGATGAGTAACTTAGCAATAAGGGGGAAAAAATCTGTCTTCTCTCATTATGTAACTTTCTTTTCAAGCCAACGATTTTTCTTCTCTTTCTCTTTTTTTTTTAGTTTCTCCTCCAACTACTATCACTTTGCCTTTTCTTTTTTCCGTCCTTCCTTCGTTCGTTCATTCATTTATTCATTCATTCATTCGCATAGGAAGGAGCAAATAGCTGATTATTTTTGCTGCTAGACAAAGGTCACGTATCTGACACGAAAGGAGTTTATAATTGCTTTTATCGAGGCGTTGTTTTATTTTATTTTATTTTTTTATTTAACCTCTGAAGCTGATTTAAAATAGTTTCTCATCTTTACCATATATCGTCTTATTGTCCTCGATTTCAAATGACAATGCATAAGTGGTCTCTTAAAATTGAATTACCAGTGTATTTAAATTCTTGATTTAAAATCAGTTGTAAGTACATTTATACGCGTATAAAAGTAATAGAATCAATCACTTATAATCGGCCAATAGACTAGATCAGCGTTTCTCAACCAGGGTACCCCCGGAACCCTAAGGTTCCGCAAAAGGTCCCCAAGGTTCCGTGAGAACAGGTGAGATAATGCACTTTAATGACACTTTTGAATTGTGTAACAAAAGACAGGCACAAACTTCACATTAGAGAAACATGTTTCACTTTATCAAATGGCTCTGAAAGTAACATTTTCTTAGTTCATTTAGTGGTTGACATAACATTTTGCCTTGATTTACCTTATGTCTTTTCAACATTGCCAGTAAAGGATAAAAAATTAAAAAAACTGATGCAGTAATTATCAGTTTTCGTTCTGTTTACATTTATATTATAGATATATAATATTGGTCACTATTATTTCTTTTTTTTAATGTTTGAGATTAGAATTTTTTTTGTGTGTGTGTGAATGAAAACTCCCTGATGAAACGAACAGTATAAATTTTATTTAGCATTACCGAAAAAATTGACAAAGAAGTATTAATTTCTCCTTAAACAAGTTATTCAAAAATATATACTATGATATTTACCACGTGATCTACGATGGAAATAAAATGAGAAAGATATGAGATATAATTTTGTTTTTGCGAAGGGGTTCCTTGAGACATGTAATTTATTTTAAGGGTTACGCAAGTGTAAAAAGGTCGAGAAACGCTGGGCTAAGATAATTAAAGTTTTGGTTTGTGAATATAGTAGCATAGTAATTGTGAGTTCAATCCATCGGTTGGGTAGTAGAAACTCAGAGTAAGTAGAAATACTATTTACATATAAATAAACTATTGTCCTTATCTCTGTTACTACTATCACAACGTTTCGGCCGCTGTGCCCTTTGATCTTCATCAGGTGTATATTGATCCGGGTAACCTAAAGGGAGTTTCGAACTGAACCCTTCATTTAATCTACTATAGAGTGCTTTCGTTCCACTGCCCATGTCTAAGGATATCTCGTCTAGTTCTTGTTTTAGTACAACTCAGATGAGGACAATAACTCGTCATCCCAGAAAGGCCACATCGATTTAAAGAGATTTTAAGTAATATGTCATGGACGATCAAAAATTACCTTATTTACACTATTTGCATGCAGACTATTATCCTCATCTTTGTTGTTGTTATAACAACGTTTCGGCCGCTGTGCTCTCTGGCCTTCGTCAGGTGGATATCGATCCAGGTAACCTACAGGGAATGCTGAACTGAACCCTATAACTAATCAACTTTACTCGTTCTAATGTCCGTGTCTAGGGATATCTCATCTAGTTCTTATTTTCAGTACGACTAAGATGAGGCCGTTATCCACTGTGCCATGTGTCGACACATGGCACACTGGATAAAGGCGTTAGTTAGATCCAGTGACAGGACCCAAAAGAGTGTGAGTTCAATACCCGGTTAAGGCGGTGGAGAAATTTGAGAGGCGGGAATTAACAGGAGATAACTGATAACTGACATCCATTAGACATGGTACGTGGAACTAGAACAGTCTACCGCAGTGAGCAAAATAAAGGGTTCAGTTCGACATTCCAACCACCTGAATAAGGCCGGAGCGTACAATGGCCGAAACGTTGTGATAAACATGGCGACAAAGATGAGGTCAATAGTCCGAATAATGTAAATAGTGTACATAATACCTCATCTCAAAAATATAGACAGAAACACTGAGTTAACAATAAAAAACAATCTTTGTTACATCATTTGTTATCATACCTATTTCTATTCATGATAGGCAGAGTTTGCTGTTTCTTCCTATAGTAGACTGGTTGCCAACCAAGGCTGTAGGACCCAGTCTGTTCTGATATCCAACCCACAGCTTGAGAGAAGAGATGGATTCATACCTCTCCCGAGGTTATTTGCGCCTAAGTGAATGAATTACTTAGTTGTAAAACTGTTCTATTCGTTAAGATAGCCTTGCCGAATTGGGAGAGTAAGGTTTTTGTCGCAGTATCCTACTAGAAAATAATTGAGCAATATCCGATATTGGCGGCCACGACAACTTCAGATCTGCAGATAACACAGTGCTGATGGCAGACACAGAAAGGAAACTATACGAACTCCAATGTAGTGAAGGAAAGCGAGAAGAAAAATCTCAACATAAAGTGCAAGAAGCCAGAGTGCATGGTTGTTAACAAAAGGAACAGCCCAATATTAAAAATTTCAAACTCATACAACAATTTAAATATCTGGGAAGTGTTTTACTAAAGGACGGAAAGTGGCGACACCGAAATCCGAAAGCGCGTTGGGACAGCCAAAGTTGTCTTCCTAAAGCTAAGCAAAGTATTAAGAAACCAAAACATTTCGTTAGAAACAACGAAAAGAATACTGTACAGTTATATAATAGCAGTTCTCCTATATGGCCCTGAATGCTGGAAAATCTCCCACAGATGAAGAAAAGACTTGAGACAACAGAAATGTGGTTCTACAGAAGGATACTGAGAATACCATGGACCAACAAGGAAGATTTAGAGAAAATGGAAACAATATATGATTAACACGAGGACGAGACAGTTGAAATTTCTAGGGTACATAAGGAGGAAAGAGGGTTTAGAAATTTTGATACTCACAAGACAGATTGAAAGCAAAGAGAAACAAAGGTAAACAATGCATAATCTACCTAGGGATCTTGAGTGAATGGATTACGGAGAGTGGGTTTTGGAAGAGATAGCAAAAACATAATGTATTAAGAGCTACAAAGGACAGGAGAGCAATGATCGCCAACCCCTGAAGGGATACAGCACATAAAAGAATATCTATGTGTTTATCTGTTCTTGGATTTGTGTCTACATTGATTGAGTGGAATTTAGGAATTGTCAACCCATTGCAGGTTAATCAAAACCAGAAAATATTTTAGATTGTAAGATTATTTTAGAGATCATAAGGATTTATTGATACAAGTCCTACTAATTAACCCATAGCTGAAGGGAGAAAGTGGTTTCATGTCTTTCCTAATGGTATTATCGCGGAAGTGAATATAACGAACCCGATTGGAATTGGAACTCGACTCTCTGTTTTGTAACTCTAAACCTTTATCCATTACATCACCTGCACATCCAAGCATATAGCACCTGGTATTTCCAAGCGGTCACCCATCTAGTCACTGACCAGGTTCGACGTTGCTTAACTTTGGTGATGGGACAAGAACCGGGGTTTCAATGTGATATTGCCGTAAGCTGATTTCGTGCATATATGTGGGCAGTGGAGGTACATGAAAAAAGACTATGTATTGATCAATATCCCTCTCTCACTCCCTTATTCACACACACGCACATACACTCACACACACATATAGGTATTGTTTTAAAATTTGCTATATTAATGGTGGGTAGAGTGATTCCACAGTAGAATCAGGCAGGTACAGAATTTTATGTATCGGTGTAGTAACAGACGACGAAAAATATGATACAGAGGATGAAAGGTGTAAAGAAATAGCGAAAGAGGCTTTCCCGAAACGAAACGAAGTATTAAGACAGAGAAAAATGTCGTTAGAAACAGAACAGGGTGCTGAAATGCTATGTATTGTATAATCTCGTATATGGCAGCGAATTCTGGACAATTTCCTCACAGATAACGAAAAAGAAATTGAAGCGAGAGACGTTGGTCTACCGGCGAATTCTGAGAATACCATAGATAGAGCAACGATACAATTTTTAGGAAAACACGAATGACAAAGAAACGTATACTTACAATCAGAAAGAGACAGATAAAATTTCTGTGACATATGAGAATAGAAGACCCGAGAGAATTTGACAGTCACAGGAAATAGTAATCTACTTAACGAGTTTGTGTGAATGGAATGCAGAGGAGAGACACAGAGGAATGGTAAAGGGCTAAAAATTACTTAGAGCAACAAAAGACAGGAAGTTGTGGAGAGACATGATTGCCGACTTGATGAATTTAAAAATATGTCAGAGTACATTATTTAAAAAAAAAAAAAAAAATTAACCGATGAGAAAAATGTTCATAAATTTTCATGCACGGTTAAGAATGAAACCCGAATTATTGTATTCCTTGTCTGCTCTGTTCCTCGTGACGAGAAATTATTTGGCCTCACAGTTCACTAAGAATATGATATTTACTCACTGGGACCTTTTGCCAGATTAAACTATTTTCAATATATGCCTATGCACAGGGCCCGAATTTATGAACCTATTATGCGCAGACCCCCACCCACCCACTCTACTACATCTCAATTTTCATGATGTAGTATTCATACAAAATAAAATTTTATTATAACCTAATTATGTACAATAATGGATCATATGCGATATAGGTGAACAATTCAACTAGAAAAATTGAAAATAAATAAAAATTAGAAACATGTCATAAGTAAATAAATAAACAATTTCGCGGTAATTTTTAACAGCAACTTCAGATTTTTCTTGCTAAAAAGTTGAATTTTAACACCTTCAACCATATGTATAAAAATGGCGGATTTTATGTAGTGTTTTTTCGAGACTTAGCATGCGCAAAAACAAATTCACAGATTTGAACGAAAAACAAAAAACCCGACCCAGAATGACGTCCAAATAGGAATTTTTTTTTCATCCTTTAATAGTCATTTGTGCTTAGTTTAATTTGTAATGTATACAAATATAGGTAGAAAAAAATCAAATGTTGATAAGATAGCGAGAGTCACAAAGCAGTGATGTTCGTGGGGGAGGTTTAGTACGTACCGACCTTGCCCATGCGTTTCTTGTAGCGCAAAAACAAGAATAAAATAGGAAAATATTAGGAAACCTTCTTGAATAATCAGTTTTGTCCATTGTATGTTCAACTCTTGTCATATCAGGTGGCAGTTAATAAAAACAATCTCTTTTTGCGTTATAAAATTGGGTCAGCAACACATATAATAGTATCATTATCATCATTATCATCATCATCATTATCATTATGTGTGCACCACGCAACAGGTTGCACGCTTTTCGCTAATTAGTACAGTGTGTTTATTCGTAGGAGATAGGGTTTCGTTTTGCTTCATTTTCTTCATCTTTCCCTTCTTTTCTTTATTTCTTCTTCCTTCTTTTTTTAAATTTTTTCTTGTTTTGTGCGGGAGTGGGGGGGAATAAGAGTATTTTAAAAGAATCGCACGGGCGCCTGAAATTCCAATAAACGCTGATTTTACATTTGTTACTTATGGCTCTAAAACAAGAAAGTTCTTTCATGAAATTAAATTTGTCTGGTAAAAAAAAAAAAAATTAAAAAATAATATTCTAACGAACTTCAGTTCACAAGGCCTACCCCATAAATTCTTTGGCCTAATTTACCAAGAAAACGTTGTGCAGCATTAATCTGACGTACGTAATAGTAGACAATGGACATTTTATATTACGTAGAATATTGAACACTGCTCACGAGAGAGGATTGAGAAACGAAGTGTGTCAACAGTATTGGATCTGTATGATGATTGATGATAATATTTGCTAGATAATGTTCTCATGTGTAACAATACAATAAACAGATAAGTATTGTATATCACGCAAGTGTAAGGAAACAGAGTATAGGATGTGTAGAATAGAAAACGGATATATACATTTCCATCTATCTCATACCTAGAAGGAAACTGACAGACAATAGCTAGATAGGATCGAGGTTGAGAGAAAAAAAGGTGAGGGAGCGAGAAAATAAAATAAAGACAAATAGAGGAAGGGAGGGAGAGAGAGAGAAGAAAAAGAAGATGAAGAGAGAGAAGAAGAGTGAAAAGACGAAAATGAAAAGAAAAAAATGAAAATGAGAAGAATTAAAAAAGAGAAGAAAAATAACAGTGTAAAAAGAAAAGAGGAGAAAGGAGAAGAAGAAAAAGAAGAAGAGAAAAGAAGAAAGAAGAAGAAAAGTGTCAGAGAAGAGAGAGGAGGAGATGAAAAGAGAGATGAGGAGAAGAAAACAGATGAGGAGAAGAAAACAGAGAGAAGAAAGGAGAGAGAAGAAAAGAGAAAGTGAGAAATGAACAAGAAACTTTAAATTAAAAAAGAAATGTTAAAAAGGAAATCCTTGAGGCAGCTGAGATGTAGTTCTGCAGAAAATAAGCTGAGAATACCATGGATTGAACATGTAACAAATGAGGATGTTTTAAACAAAATGGAAATTAAAAGGGCGTTTATGTTCAGAATCAGAAAGAGACAGATGAAATTTATTGGTCTCATAATGGGGAAAGTGGACTTGGAGAATTTGACACTCACAGGATACACTGAATGCAAGAGGGACAGGGAGAAATAGCGAGTAATGAGCTTGTGTCAATGGTTGATTGGGCATGGACTTGGAGAGATAGTAAAAAAGAAAAACGTTGCTACCATGGATAGGAAGTTCCGTAGAGTCACGATCACCCAAATCCCGAAGGAGCACATGGAAGAAGGAAAGTAAATTGAAATCGCTTATGGAACAAACATGGTGTTAAAAACATGTGTTTCCTATTGCGAAAAGCTGACTGGAAGATCTCTCAAGGAAAATAAGTCAATGTAAAAAAATAAAAAAAATAGACAAAGTGCGTTTCAAAGAAAGAAATTTTTAATGTGCACGCAACACTTTGTAAAGAAAAAGTATAAGCGACAGCTGAGGTGTTCGAAATTTATATTTTGTCTGATTATAACCTCTTTAATCGAAGAGTCTGGACGCAAAAGATCAGCTACTTCATTATTCATTACTCTCTACGGCCAGACGTCAATCGATATTCACTAAAATATAATTTAGCTTGGTGTAGCACAGAACAACTGTAAAAGCAGCACGCGCTGAGGGTCGAACTTGTAGATTACGAGGCAAAAAACCATCGCGCTACAGCAAGCGCCCACAGTGTGTGGCCGTGTGTGTACGTGTACAGCTGTGAGTTTCTGCACATAAACCAGAAGGTGTTAAGAGGTGGATACTCAAAATGAATTGTAACGGAAAGTAACGACGAAATGCGATCGTTTTATACTTGTCTCACTGTTTCGGGGCCAGGTCGCGTCTCTGTAGGGTTGAGTGTGTCTCTCGGCATAAAAATGGGAGACAAAAAAAACACCCCCCCCCCCCAAAAAAAAAGAAACAACCAAAAAACTCATCAAGATGAACTGTTCTTTGCTGGAACAATGTTCGTTTTTTTTTGTTTTTTTACATAACCATTTTATTTTATTTTTACCAAATAATTCCCCTAAATAGTTCTATATCTAATCTAATAATATTTTTCTTTATTTTAGTGCTGCTAGGGGCTCTTTTAAATAATTATTTTATCAATATTATATTATTTATCAATATATTATTTATTATTATATATTATTATATTATATTATTTATCAATATTATATTATATTATCATGATATATAATTATAATAGTATATTATATTATTATATTATTTATCAATATTCTATTATAAATATTATATTATTAAATATTATTATATTATTTATCAATATTATTTATTATCATATATTATTATATTATATTATTTATCAATTACATTATATTATATTATCAATATTATATTTTATCAATATTCTCAAAACGCCGCAGACTATTCATTTATTTATTTTTACACAAAGCACTTGACAGAATTTAGAAATTTATACGAAGCTTAGATAGAAAATAAATAAATACAAAAAAGAAAATCCGTTGTGATTTAAAAATAATTTTTCGACAATGTTTAACTTAGGAAGCCACAAAAAAAGTAATTTGGCAAATGAATGTTTTTCTCTTGACCACGTCATCTCCGTATGTTCCCTAGGTACTTGTTATTATTTTAAACAGCCATTTTTAGAGTTTTGACAAACCAATAAGATACGAAACTAGATAGTGAAAAATTAAAACAAGGACAAGCCTGAGGTAGTTATGGCTAATTACAACAAGAAAATGTATCAATTCGGTTATTATGTTATGGTTTCATTAAAATTCTAAAATTATTTTTTTTTTAAATCATCAAAATTACCGTACGTATTGTAAGTTCAAATAAAACCAAAAATTTAATTTTCTTATGACTAGCTGGCCACTCGTATTCGACGATACCCGTCTACTAGGGAGGCTAGCCAATCCCTATTGCAGACGCTTGCTCGGGCACATTTGTGTTTACTCAACGCCCAAAGATCCCAATTATGCTGAGCAGACCTTTGTTACAGTTTCTGGGAGAGAGCGTGTTATCGAGCGTGATCAACAATTTGAACATGGCCAGCACGCTACAAAGCCCTCGATCAAGATGACTAGTGACATCGTGCTAGCACAGCTATCGACAGTCACCAAGGGTTCCGTCTTTCCAATTTTACTCACAAGGCTTCGGTCAACCCGTGGTATGGTTTTCCGGCACTTTCCAAAGGTGCCGCACGCTGAGTCCGATAACATCAGGGAGTCACCTTCCTGACGAATCGACCATGGTGAGATTTGAACCCGAGTCTTATGGTCAGAATGCGAACGTTCTAACCACTCGGCTCATACATTATACTCATTACAGATTATAAATTAATAATGTTGTAATTAAATAATTGAATGAATAAATAAATAGAGTTTAATATTTTTGTTGTTAGTTCTCGTGAAAAAAAATATAGGATCAATTTTATATATTATAATTTCATTAAAATTCTAAAAAAAAAAGCTTTTAAAACGAGAAAAAATTATCGAGGGAGTATATCGTTGTGTCTAGAGAAAAATGTACTTTTGACACTAATTCCCCCCCCCCCGCTATTTTGTAAATAAAAATCAAATAAATACAATGTGGCGATATCAATACCAAAACTCACGGCAAAACAGTTTTTTAAAAAAAGCAAAAAAAGAAAGAAGGACAACAATGATATTTATCAAAGCTTAAATTAAAATGAATCCAATTTTAACCTTACATTTATTTTAACGAATTTAAAACTGGATTACCATTTTTAGAAGCTTTTGTATTTTAATACAATTAGTTCAACGAACCTGCTTAGTTGAAGAGATGACGACCTCCCGCAAAAGTCAACATATGAATTTGATCAAAAAATTTGATTAAACTATTAATAAAAATAATTAAAATGGAATCATACATCTCGCCAAACCTTCTTTCAAGTCACTTGGAAAGATAACATTAAATATCAGATTAAAATAATTCTCACTTTAAACAGAAGAAATTACGTTAAAAAAATATTTCAAAAATAGACATAGAATTTATTTAATTTTAACGCCATAATCCTTCATGACGTGGGCAACCATGGCCCTCTACAGATTCCTTTTCTTTTAAACTCAGCTATATAAACGACGCACGGAAAACAATTTCATCGCCGAAGTTTTGGGTGACACTTCGCACATTTCTGGGTAATATATATATATATATATATATATATATATATATATATATATATATATATATATATATATATTTCCAATTATTCGTTATTTGTCAATATAGTGAGTCAAATATCTATTTTCCCTCTATATCCGCTAATTAAATTTTGTACTTATACAAGATTATCTACTACATGTTAATCTGTCTTCATATAATTAGGGACGACATGTTAATCTCTTTTCGTAAAGTGCGAATCATTCTTCCTTCTCAGATTTAAAAAAGTTGCCGATTAAATTGTTTCGGCTTGCAAATCTCCAATGTTCTTGGAATGAAAACATATGCTGTGTCCATTGTTAGCTTTTAATAGGGCATAACATCTTTAGGAATCTGCCTTCAGTTAAACTCTCTTAAGGTTTCCTTTGAACAAGATCAGACTGTGTTTGTGTACCAGATTTAACTCAGATGATAACGAAGTAAAAAAAAAGCCTTGGGTAATGCGGTCTTAATGACAAGTAAAGAAACGTTCAGAAATCTACTCCCAGATGCAGATTGTTTTTTTTAATTTTTTTTCACGGTTTATCAACCCTTTGTGAGTTATTTAAAGCCCAGATATATTTTGAATCGTAGGAATAATTCATCATTTTTTTTTTGCGAGTGAATATTGCATTAAAAAAATTTTTAGAATAATTTTTTTTTTCCAGATACAAGTTCTATTTACTCAGAGCTGGGGAGTGGGGATGGATTCATAC
Organism: Acanthosepion esculentum; assembly: GCA_964036315.1. Classification (NCBI taxonomy): domain Eukaryota; kingdom Metazoa; phylum Mollusca; class Cephalopoda; order Sepiida; family Sepiidae; genus Acanthosepion; species Acanthosepion esculentum. Next base: position 76,244,733 of record OZ038476.1, read on the forward strand.
CTTACCCAAGAGTATTTGGGCTTAAGTGGATGTAACAAATTCGACTGGAATTCGAACTCGGTTCTCCGAATACTCATTCCGAACCGCCTGCACAAAATCAGATGATTTATGGGCTGATTATTTAAGGCCAGGAAATATTTTCAGATTGTAAGAATTGGGTGGATGATGATGATGATGATGATGATGATGATGATGATGATGATGATGATGATAATAATAATTTACTGATACAAGTCCTACTAATTAACCCATCGTTGGGAGAAGAAGAGGTGGATACATACCATTACCAGGGGTATTTGCGCGTAAGTGAATATAACGAACCCGACTGGAATTGGAACTCTGATTTCCAATCCCGTTCTGTTATCCATTACAACGCGTGCACCTCCAAGCTTACAGTACCTGGTATTCCGAAGCGATCAACCACCTCGGTACTGACTAGGTTCGATGTTTCTTAACTACGAGAACCAGTGTTCGAATGCCATCAGGGGCAGATAGAAAATAACTGACATCCGAGTAGGCTACTATTATCTCTCTCTCTCTCTCTCTCTTTCGATTCCCTCTCTCTCCCGATCTCCCTTCCTCTCTCCCCCCTCTCTCTCTAGAGTGAGAGAGAGGGAGAGAGAGATTTCCATCAATCTCTCTCTCTCCCTCTTATTCCCTCTCTCTCTCATGCTATACCTTTTCAGAGTGTAGTGATCATGGCTGAACAGAGAGTCGAGAGTCATTTTCTTTATTATTTGTGAATTGCCTTGCGAAAATGGAGTGCTTCTCCATTGATTTCTTCACGGGTCTGTCCTGCGTAACTGGCTGCTACAGACAGTCCATTTTACCCTGTTACTTAACCCATGTATGCTGAGGTAAGAAGAGATGGGTTCCTATCTTTCATGTGAAAGTGAATGCAACAGACGAGACTGGAATTTGAATTAGTCTCGCCGATTCCCGTTTACACGACAGTAAACATCACGTACATTTATTTATTTTTACAACCCTCTTTATTAAAATTCAGTAAGCAAATTTATAATTGCCTGCATTAATTTATTATTTTTTCCTAGAATATCGATCGATTCCTTGTCCTTCGTATATGTATCTCATAAAACTGTGTCAGTGTTGGAGCGTGTGGGTAGAGTGAAATCAGCATATCGATGCTAAATTCTTACTTAGTCTCTTCGCACATATTTTATTTGATGGAGCTAGCTCAAACAACCATGAGTCTATCATGTCATCCATCAGAGTCTTGTGTCAAGGTCGGAACGTCATTAGGGAGGCA
>OZ038476.1:76250999-76270999 GCA_964036315.1 Acanthosepion esculentum
TAATTAACGCGTATTTATTTATCGTTATTATAAACAACATAACAAGATTTTAATACGAACATTCGTCCGCCCGCCCGCTCCGACACACCGTCAAGAGAATAAGACATTCAAGTTAGTGTGCGCGTGCGCGCGCACACACACACACACACAATATCGGTTTTGCAGGCAAAAACCTTTACACATACACGGCTTATTATTCTTCTTGTCCTTTTAGAAGCGGCATACACATAACACTTACCATTGTTGCATTTTTAAATAGACCACTTTAAAAGGAATACGGGAATTCGCGACTTAATCAACGGGAAAAAGAAAATAATTTCATTTTCTTTACAATTATTTAAGCCTACGCACCTTTTCATAAATGAATTCCCAGAGTGAAGAACGTTAGAGCTCTTTCTCGTATGAAATAGAAATATAATGATTTTAGTTTTAGTTTTACAAGATTAAGGAAAATGTTCAATAATTTAACACACGCGTGTGCTTTTCTGTCTATTTTTATGCTGTCTTCATAGGCGAAATCTAACGTTGTAAGAATCCAACTGATCGAACACACATACATATATGTGTACACCAGCAAAAGAGTAATTGAAAAACGTATCTTAAGAACCGGTAAATAGTTTCATGGTCTGTATTTCAGGATTAAATTAAGGAATCAATACTTTTATTTATTTTATTTATTTTGTCGTTAAGGGAGTTACATATTTGACACAGAAGACGTATGGACGTAATAATCATGAAATACAATAATAATTCTGATAAATTTATGGCAATAAGAAAACAAAGAAAATAAATTATAAATTTTCATAGCTACCCAAATTGTCAGGATTCGTCAATGCAGCGGCCATTCGAAACAATTTAAAAATGTTTTCCTTTGACACTGAAGTACGCCTTTTTTTTCAGCGTTGTTACTTTTTTCACCTTGTCATTATCGCCTCATCGGTTTAGATCCTTGCACAATTATCATCATCGTCGTCATCATCATTAAAAGGCATGCTGAAAAGTTCTCAGCCCAACCAAAAGGAATTGCAAAACAAAATCTTATGTTTGGTCAGATTTGGGTTTGTTGAGTTGCGAACTTTACAGCTTTCCCTCATATTTCCCTACAACTGTTCTCTTTCCTTTTTAGTTTTCCCATTTATTATTATTATTATTATCATTATTATTATTATTATTACTACTTCACTTTTTCCATATGTCTCATTTATATTATTAGTTTGTGTCTCACTTATTATATTGCAAAAATTTAATAATTATTATATTTTCTTTTATTCTTCTTTGGATTATTCCTTTTATTACCATTATATTTCACTTATTATTGTCATCATCCTTCATTATTATTATTATTATTATTAACATCATCATCATCATGACTGTTCCATTATTATCATTTTCCTTTATTGTTATTCCTCTTATTATTTTAGTTAGTTTTTCATAATTATTATTCTTTTTATCATTATTTCTATTATTATTTTCATCATTATTATCCCTCGCTATTTCTGTTATTTTGTTATTGTTTTTCATTATTATTATTATTATTATTTTTATACCATTTCTGTTATTATTTTTATCCTCATTATTATTATTATTATTATTCCTCTTATTATTTCCGTTATTGTTGTTATTATTCCTTTTATCATTATTTCCATTATTGTTTTCATAATCATCCCTTTTATCATTATCATAATTACTAAAGTTTCCTTTATTATCTTTATTACACTAATAACTACTATTTTTATTATACTAATAACTACTATTATCACCATTTTCTTTATTATTATTATTATCATCATCAACAATTTTTCCATTATCAATCTTTATTTTTATTATACTAATAAATGCTTTTTATCATTGCCATTCTTTATTATTATCTTTATTTTTATTGTACTAATAACTGCTATTTTTATCACTTCCATTCATTATTATTATTATTATTGTAAGAATAACTGCTATTTTTATCATTTCCATTCATTATTATTATTATTGTACTAATAACTGCTATTTCTATCACTTCCATTCATTATTATTATTATTATTGTACTAATAACTGCTATTTCTATCACTTCCATTCATTATTATTATTATTATTGTACTAATAACTGCTATTTCTATCACTTCCATTCATTATTATTATTATTATTATTGTACTAATAACTGCTATTTTTATTACTTCCATTCATTATTATTATATTATTATCATTATTATTATTATTATTGTACAAATAACTGCTATTTCTATCACTTCCATTCATTATTATTATTATTATTGTACTAATAACTGCTATTTCTATCACTTCCATTCATTATTATTATTATTATTGTACTAATAACTGCTATTTTTATTACTTCCATTCATTATTATTATTATATTATTATCATTATTATTATTATTATTATTATTATTATTATTATTATTATTGTACTAATAACTGCTATTTCTATCACTTCCATTCATTATTATTATTATTATTGTACTAATAACTGCTGTTTCTATCACTTCCATTCATTATTATTATTATTATTGTACTAATAACTGCTATTTTTATTACTTCCATTCATTATTATTATTATATTATTATCATTATTATTATTATTATTATTATTATTATTATTATTATTATTATACTAATAACTGCTATTTTTATCATTTCCATTCATTATTATTATTATTATCATCATTATTATTATTTCAACCATATTGCTTTGTACTCGTTTATTAATCACATCCGGTGATTTTTACCGAATATCAAGTGATAGCAAATCACACTACGCCCGCATTTGCCCTAATATTCTTGCCGACTTTTAATAATTCTGTCGTCTGAAGAAGGGTGTCTATTCTTTCTCTTACGTCCAAGTCTTCTCATTGTTTTGAAAATCCCTTTTTTATGATTTACTTTTTTCGTCTTCCCATAATTATTACTTCACTTCCCCTTCTTGCTTGTCTTGCTATTACTGGGGGAAGCTACTCACTGCACGTAGAAAGGAAGGACAGAGAGAAAGGGAAAGGAGGAAGACGTGTGAGACGCTTGGAATGCATGAGGCAAATTGGCAGTGTCATAATTCTACTTATTTATCTATTTATCTACGTATCATTTGATTTAAATATTCACCTGGGAGCTAGTGATTTTTATCTGAGGGTTACATCGAAAGGTTTGGGTTAAATGGAAGAGCAAATAGGAAGAGAGAGAAAAAAAAAGGAAGAGAAAAGACGATTAAAAGGGAAGTGAATGCAAATAAACAAAAATAAAAGAAGATTGGCATCGTTCGTAAGTGGATTACCTTGAAATACGTTATGTTTAAATAAACAAACATGTCTGCGTGATGCGCGGAAGTAGAAAGCAAGTTGAATGCAAAAGTGCATTTTAAAATAGTCCTCACGTGTCTCACGAATAACTGCTTTTATAGCGTGTCTTTATCTCATAGCATAAGCCGAAATAAAGGAACAGAATACAGTGTGCCAAGTGCATTGATATTTATATATGTAAGTATTAAGCTACAAATAAGATTCAAATCCTTAAGAGAAAGTGAGAGATTTAATTGAAGACAATTAATAAGAAACCGCGATTAAGCTTTGTAGCACATTTTCTTGTATGCCTACAAGAGAATTCTTTTTATTTAGGTGTGGGGACATAGACTGCGTAAAATCTGTCCAAATGATATTTCGATGCAAACGCTTTCGATTAATCAGTTAGCCATTATCAAAGAAATGTTTGTTTGTTTCTTTGTCAGGACATGTACTTTTTTTGTCCATTTTTTTTTTCATATAGTAGTAGAAATGTTTTAATTCTCGAAGACGGCCACGACGTGCTGACCATGTTCGGGAATTAAAACATCTCTAGTGCTATTAAAAAAAATCGAAATATTTAGATTTATCTAATGCAGATTCTTGGTCTTTGGGAAGGCTTATCCTAAACCGGCATATCGCTGTGTGCCACTGTCAAAAAGAAACGTCCCACTCCTTAAGAATTTTAATAAAATTACGTACATCAGTAAACCCGCAGACTAATGCCGAAAAAGAAAAAGAAGCAGTTTTTAAAAAATATGTTAAGCATGATATTGTTAACGCATTTAATTCAACGGTAAACATTAATTCCATAGATCGAACTTTATAAAGAAAATATTTCAAAGATATATTTAGAGAGAATTATAAAGAAAATATTTCAAAGCAAAATTTGAACTGATAATAGTGTCACGCTACAGATTTATTGATTTCACCTGTTTTGACCATAATGTAGTTTTCTTTGGGTTTCATATGGCCGAATGGTTAGAAGGTTCGTATTCTGACCATGACACCCGGGTTCGAATCTAACTATGATGTCATCGAACTGGAGCGGTCGATACCAGCGTGCGGCACCTTTGAAAACCATACCAGGGGTTGAACGAAGCCTTGTGACAAGAGCTTGAGCGTGCTGGCCGTGTTCAAATAGTTGATCACGCTCGATAACACGCTCTTTCCCAGAGACTATAACTAAGTTATATAATAGCTGCAGTATAAACCACAGGTTGGCTCTGCGGGTGTTGCATAGGCACAAATGCGCCTAAGCAAGCGTCTGCAATAGGGATTCGCTAGCCGCCCTAGTAGACGGGTATCGAGTGGCCATATATATATATATATATATATATATATATATATATATATATATATATATATATGGGGTGCATTAGAGTGAGATAGAGAGTGTGTGCGAGTGGTTATTACGAGGGTAAGTAAAACATTTCGCCATAAGATATATTTAGGTTTGTCACACTGGCTTTTGCTCATGTATGTTTATAGTTGGTATTATTGTGGCCACGCGATTGAGTTTTCTTGCTGCTAATACAGTGTAAACATGACCGCTCCGCTGCCAGTGTGCACCAAGGAGGAACAAAGAGCATATTTTCTTGTATACGTATAAGGGATTTCTTTTGTGTCCATAGAACTGCTCAAATGATCTTTTGGATCTAAACAATTTCGGTAGGAACCTAGACTAGGAGGTCAAACTTGAGAAAGACAACAGCAAGCCATTCCATTACTTTCCTCAAGAGAAGTCATTGTGAATTACAGGTTTACATGTACTGAAGAAAAGAAAAGGAAGTTGTGAGAGCCATGATAGTATGTGTCCTGAAAGTATATGGCTTTCAAAAAGGAAGAAATTATGCAAATAAATCAAAGGGTTAAAAATTTATTTGAACGAAGTGAAGTTGTTCGTATACAACAGCTGATATTTTTTATCCATAATATAAATTATTGGGTAAAACCAATGAACTAATCCTTAAATATATCATAAGAGGCGATGAGAAATGGGTTGCATACAACAATGTTCAACACAAAATGCAATAGACTGAGAAAGATAAATCTCCACAACCGACAACAAAAGCATTGCTCTAACGGAATATTATTCGTTTAGAGTTCTTAAAACGCAGTGAAATTTTAAATGCCCACTTATACGTCCAGCAGCTGCAACATGTCCATCCTATTTGGATCGAAAAGCACCCTGGCCTCGTGAATAGGAAAATATTGTTCTCCTCTATAATAGCGCAAGGGCGCATAAAACTAGAATAACTCAGGAAAAAGATTTTCACCTGATCTTGCGTTAACCGATTATTTAACGTCATCAATCACTACAAAAAGCAGCGAGAATATTTTCTGTAATGAAAATCAGATTCAAGATTTCTTCGGGAATTCTTTTTTGCATCACCCCCCTGCAGAATTTCTCACGAATGTTATCAAAGAGATACCTGATGAGCGACAATAAGTTATTGAAAATAATGGTAAATATATAACTGAACAAAATGTAATTATACACTATTTTTTAAAGAATTAAGTGCATGAACAAAAACAGAAAAAGTTTGCCGTAAAATCATAAATAATGTAGCAATCAAGATCGAATTCACTACACTGGTCATCGAGACAAGTTCGCTCACCACAGCTCTCTGGCAGGTACCAAATAGATAATTGGTATAGTCTGTCATAATACCACTACTAATATAAGTCATTCTGAGGATCGAGTTTACAAACACTGGCCATCGATATTACATTTTAAGCCATTACGCTTTTGCGGCCACAATCTTAGCAACATAAAATATGCAGGTGACATAGTGTTGATAGCAGACACAGAAAAGAAACTACAGGAAATCCGACAGATGGTAAAGGAAAGTGAGTAGAAAAGACTAAATAGCAATGGTAAGAAAACAGAATGTATACTTGTCAACAAAAGGAGCAACCCAAGAGGTGAACTACGAATTGGAGTTACCAAAATCAAACAAGTACAAAAATTTATACATCTAAAAAGTTTTTTGACGGAAAATGTGGCACCGAAATCCGAAGACGCATTGGAACAGTGAAAGATGCTTTCCAAAAGCTAAGCAAAGTATTTAGAAACAGGAATATTTCGTTAGAAACAAACAAAAAAAAACTGTATTGAAATGTTATGTCATATCGATTCTCCTATATGGCAGTGAATGCTGAACAACCTCAAAGATGAAAAAGAGACTCCAGGCAACTGAAATATGGTTCTACAGAATGATGCTGAGAATACCATGGACTTGAAATGTGAACAACGACGAGGTTTTAGATAAAAGGTTACAAAAAGGTCACTTATAATTAGAATCAGAAAGAGACAATTTAAATTTTTTTAGGATTTTGAGGAAAGAGAGATTAAGATATTCGATAACCACAGGATATATTGACGGCAAACGGGACAGAAGAAAAACAGTGAATAATCCACCTAACGAGATTCGTTGCCAGAATAGGGAATAGTAGAGATAGTAAAAAGAAAAACCAAGACGAAGAGGAAGAATTGCTTGCTCAGTGAAGAATTGACATTACTCTAGAAATAGCCTGAGAGAGCAACTTGTTCACAATCACTTTGAGACGGGAATCGTTGTATTTATTTTAGGTATTTAGTGAAAATGACAAACCATGAAATCAAGTGTGTGATTACTGAAATAAGTACACTTGTTACCAAATAGAAACAAACCGCTTGCGTAGATTAGATCATTTAGATAACCCAATTCGAGAGAATATAGTGTGTGGAAGGGAGGGAAAGGCCGTAAAATTACGTAGAGCTTAGGAATCCAAAGTCTGTAATCTTAGAACCAAAGGCAATTTGTACAATTTACCCGAATTAAGCGAACCCGCAGTGATACTATTACACAAGTAAAAGAAAACAAATGAAAAATATTGGCGATACGTTGAATTTAAAAAAATTTCCAACCAGTTTTTATGAATATCTCTCACATGCTAACACCATATACTGAGAGATTCCGATGGAGGACTCTGTCCCAAAATATAAATAAACGTAATAAACTACCTTCTTTATTTCCAAAGAATAAAAGTCTGAAAATGGCACATATGTATAAGTGGATACCGAGATCTAATTTCCCACTTTTATATTTCCATACACTCTATCACTAGTATTGGACACTTTTACCCATAAATATAGTATACCTTAAAACTACATTATCATATATATATATATATATATATATATATATATATATATATATATATATATATCATAAATCTCTCTCTCTCTCTCTCTCTCTCTATATATATATATATATATATGTGTGTGTGTGTGTGTGTGTGTTTGTGTGATAATTTATACTATATTTATGGCTAAAAGTGCCCAATACCAGTGATGGAGCGTATGGAAATATAAAAATGGGCAATGAGATCTCAGTATCCACTTATATATATTGTGTATTTGGGAAGCAACATCCTTTTTATGCAAGTTTCATTAAAAACGACTGCGATTAATCTTTTTGTTCAATTAATATTTTGAATAAAAAGCTGAATCGCAGTACCTTGTCAATCGTTTTTAATGGAACTTGAATATATATATATATATATATATATATATATATATATATTGTTATATATATATATATATATATATATATATATATTGTTATATATATATTGTTATATATATATTGTTATATACCGTACCTATGAGCACTAATGTGTATGTCCCAATCCAAATAAATACGTTGGACACTAATGAAAATAGGGATAATATGCTGTCTATGTAGTCCACCACTAGCAGTGGTTTACCTACTTCACGCCGCTGGCGAGTATTGTATTTTGCTGATGTTATAAAGATTACCATTTCATTTCCGTCTTGGTTATTCCAGTAACCTGTTCTAGGTTACAAAACACACACACACACACACACACACATGTAATATATATATATATATATATATATATATATATATATATATATACGCGTGTACCACGACCGTTGTTGGGTTAAAAACGTCCCAACTCAACATGTGGACAACCTCCAAATACACACATGGATCGCTCATAGACAAAGTAGAATTATGATACACTTAGGTAAATAAATTGTACACACGAACGCTGCTTGACGAGTAAAATTTGCTTAAATCGAACCACACAAAAATAAAAAGACAAAATTTCTTCTATATCTCATTCTCTGACGAAACTTTAATAAAAGTGAAACATGTTAGATTCATAAACGTTTGCTATTTCTTCATCATCCTATCATACACATATATAAACATTTTCTTATATTCAAGGTTTTGTTTACTTTTTTATTGTATTTTTATCGAATTTTCGAATATTCATATCCAAGTAAAAACTGTGGCTAAATTGTCAAAGGTCATGTCCTCTTCTGTTTTTGCTCAAGTCCTTTGGCTTATCTAGAACCGGATTTTGTCTGTATAGTAAACGAGATTTTGTTGGATATACCCAGGCCTTTATTAATTATTTGATGGGCGAGAGGTACGAGAGAATTCAAATTGATCCAAATACAGGCGTAACGTACAAGTGACGCCATATTTAATACGGTTACACAGGGCTAGACCGCACTGGAAAAATGTTTGAAATATTTATAGGTGCTATTATTTTGTAAGTATGTTAAACTAAACGAAATCTTTACAGTTTATCCACAATTTTGATTCCGATATATACATCTTATTCGAAAATTTGAAAAATATAATAAAACAAAATGGACAAATTGACTTTGAATTCAACAAAGCCTGCTTGCATGAATTCTAGCTACATAAAGATAGGGTGGCAATAACGTCATTATACCGTTACTTACAATAACAATTAAGACAAATCAATTAATCAACAGTCCAAATTTATTATTAAAATGGTTCTGATTAATTTTGGTTAATAACAATAAAATGCTATGGTAAATGATAGTAACTTAATTAAAGATACTGTTTTAACGGCAAGCCGCCTGCTTCAATGATTTACTTATTATTATCAGTAACTGCATAGTGACTTCATTGTCACCCTCTCTCTCTCACACACACACATATATATATATATATATATATATATATATATATATATATATATATATATATAGAGAGAGAGAGAGAGAGAGAGAGAGAGAGAGAGAGAGAGAGAGAGAGAAGGAGAGAGACTGACAGACAGACAGGCATTGACAGAGATCAGCCATCATAAAACCTTTCACTCCAAGGAGCCACGTATGTTTTACAAATTTTTATTGAGGGTTAAAAAAGACTTTTTTTCGGAATTTTTGAGATGAGAAACTATCATTATATATTTCTCTCGTATTTCTATCTTCATACAATGATTCTCATCTTGGTTATTATACTTAAAACATTTGTGCCAGAGTATAACGACCAAGATGAGTATGCTGGATCGAGTAACAAATCATATAAAATTTATCAGTCTTCTAACTGAATCTGTTTTGTTGGGATCCTTTTTCTTATTAGCTTTCTCTGAATCAGAATAAAAGAGAAATGCGATGAAGAGTCAATGTCTTGTAACTAGGCGAATATGGCCCGCAGACAGTAATTGAGAGATCCATGGTTCAAATAACACAGCAGCAAAACATAATTGATATTTATTAAGCAGAGCTTAATATGGCACGAAATCGCAAGAGTGGGTTCCTGGATGATAGTGAAATTGACTGCAGTACTAATATTGTTATTCAAGGTTATGGTTGCCAATCAGCATGGTCTAGTCTGGAACAGAGTCACGTGAACGAGCACCCTTTTAGAGTTAAACTTACGAAATGACCAAATGGTCAAATAGCCTCGTTTTCTAACCGTCGTTCGCTCATTGTTTGTTCTACCGCATCGTTTTTTTTTTATTTGTTTTGGTTTTCACCTTTTATATTATTTTTTGCTCTCTCCATTTTTTACACTCTCCTTTTTTTTGCTCTCTCCTTTTTTTGCTCTCTCCTTTTTTTGCTCTCTGCATTTTTTGCACTCTCCTTTTTTTGCTCTCTCCATTTTTTTTTTGCTCACTCAGTTTTTTGCTCTCCTCATTTTTTTTTGCTCACTCAGTTTTTTTTACACTCTCCTTTTACTGCTCTCTCCATTTTTTACACTCTCCTTTTTTGCTCATTCAGATTTTTTACATTCTCCATTTATTGCGCTCTCCATTTTTTACACTCTCCTTTTTTTTTGCTCTATTTCATCTTTTTATGACTCCCCACCCCCATTTTTGGGGGGGCACTTTACTTTCTATGTTTCTCTACTGTGCTCTTCCCATCTTTTTGCTCTGTCTGTCTTTTTTTCTCTAAATCTTATATAACAATTATTCATTGTCGCTCAACGCCTAATTTGTTGATGTTTTAAAGAAAGAAGAGTAAGATATATAATCCGATGTTCTTATAGATAATTTTATTTTTACACAATAGTGCTCAATGTAAATTTACAGAGCATTAATATTATAAATTAACTGATTTAAAATATTTTTTCGCTACACAGTAATAACCATGTTTCAAAAATGGAGGCTAAGAGCTTCGAATTTAATTTTGTTATTAAATTAAAGACATTAGTTCCATTTCCTCGTCAAGCGAATTTTGGAGTAACTACTCCAAAATCAAATTCGAAGCTCTTAGCTTCCATTTTTGAAACATGGTTATTACTGTGTAGCGAAAAAAACATTTTAAATCAGTTAATTTATAATATTATATATATATATATATATATATATATATATATATATATATATATATATATATATATATATATATATATATATATATTGAATTGGACAGAGTCCGACAATATATTTAAAGACATTTTTGATATGTTTAACGTTCTTTTTATAAATACAAATATTTAAGTAAATGCTCTGTTTATAATGTTATTTAAAACTGTTTATTATAAACATAGCATTTACTTAAATACTTGTATCTATAAAAAGAACGTTAAACATATCAAAAATGTCTTTAAATATATATATATATATATATATATATATATATATAAACTTTTGCGCAATTGTAAAACAAATTAAAATTATCGAATTTGCGTGAGTCATTAGCAAGAATTAACTTTACACTCCATTTAAAAAATGAAACATTTTCATTTATCCTAAAAATACCACACAGGTTTAACTATCATTACTGTACTAAATATGATTCTCAATGGGTGCTCCACATAAGAAGATATTTAAGCTTAGTAGATATTAATTTCATCTCTCTATCGCTTCATGTTAAATGGGCTGTGGCTATGAAAAGTATTTATGGAGATAATGTTAAAACTGACAAAATACAGTGCGTTTCCTAAGAAACATTTTGGCCTGATATTGAAACCAGATTTATTGTCCAGTATTCACATGTAAAGACCCCTTAAAATGCAATTTCTGATCTCAACTCATTGCCCTAACGACTAAGCTAAAATCGCAATGTGTTCTTTAATGATTAAATTAGGTTTAATTCTTAAGGAGCGCTAAAGTGAATCAATCGCAACACTTAATACGTTTATGCTTTCTCTCGATGGAAGGAAAAACTGATTACCAAAAAAAGAAAAAAATGTGCCAAATATTTTTTAATATTCAATTATTTGCGATAATGATTTTTGATTCTAAGAAGTAAAAAAATAAAAACTGTAAGAAGCCTGGGACAAACTACTGGAAATAAATTTACATCAAACTGAAGAATATTAAATTTTCGGATAAGGATCCTTCATATGAATACAATTATAAAAAGGAAAAAAAATCTTGGAAATGAAATTAAAATAAATGCCAAAAATTATGAAAAACAAAATTAAATCGGTTTTGGCTTCTGTCATTTTAATCCAAATGTGTTTCCGTTTTTTTTTTTTTTTTGTTTATGATTATTATTATTATTATTATTAAAACTTCCATTTAACAATAGTTGACGCTACACATTCATGCGCCTCTGACCGAGTGGTGAGAACGTCAGCGTTCGGACCATGATACTATGGTTCGAATCTTACTATTGGTCATACATCAAGGTGGCTTCTTGATAATATCAGCATAGAGCAGATTTTCTCAATCAGTTCACCCAGCCGCACTAATGCGATCTGAAACGGAGCCAGGTGCGCCCAATTTACGAATTATTTTTATATTTAAAGAAAACTTTATTTAAAAAAAAAAAAATTAGAGACACCAAGCACATGGCAAGTCTTTGTTATTTGATATTTTAAGCCGGATGCTAAATTCCTTAACAGAAGAAGATATATGGTCACGATATCTGCTTATCACGGCGTACAAGTATAGGGTGACCAAAAAAAACGAGAACTTTTTAACAATCCAATAAAACCAAGAGTGATAGAAGAAAAATATTTAATTCATAGTAATTGAAACCTTAAAACATGCTATTTAAGAAACAATGATGGAATTTTCATTTTTTTTAAATTACGTCCTGTAGATGGCGTCCTCCTGTAAGAATGCATTCTGGAAATCTGCTGTTGAGATTCCTCATCTCAGCTGGGATACTGTGAATTTCATCTTGAATTCTCTGTTTTAACTCATCCAGAGTTCTTGGTCGAGTTGTGTAAACTTTACTCTTGAGATAGCCCCACAAGAAAAAATCACAAACGGATAAATCTGGCGATCTAGGGGTTCAGGCAACGTTACCGAATCTTGAGATCACACGGTTACCGAACAATTCTCGTTACTAAAATGGCGAAATGTTTACTTGCTCAAGGTCACTGTCTCGCAGTGTTGCCACTTGCTCATGTCTGGCAATACGCACTTAAAAAAAAAACAGTTTTTTTTGTCACCCTGTATAAAGAGGTGTCCAGTGATTAATTTGGGATTTTCATTGAATAAGAATATCTTTCAATAGTGAGTAAACCATTGGATATTTTATTGCAATTTTCCACATTATACCTCTGAATTAGGATGTTCTGCACTTACCAACATTAGATCCAAAAATAGATCAAATATTAAATGCGTTGATGAGGAAATGAGAGTATGTTTATCTCATATAAGGTCTAACATGGGCACCTCGATGTGGTGTAATGGTTAGCAAGCTTGAGAAACACTGGCCTAAAGAGACGATCTCAGCGAGCGGCGCCGTTTTGAAGTTTTTGAAAATCATACTACGCCTTGTAAAACTGTTCAGTAGTCGTCGATGGCTGTACTATCACAGTCATCGTGACCGAGGCTTCGAGCATACAGACCATGTTTAAACTGCTGATCAAGTTACATAAGGCACTATTACTAAGGTCTACTCACCATACATTCAATTACAACCATATCCCATAAATAATGGGGAAATGAGAGTATGTTTATCACATATAAGGACTAACAATAAAAAAAAACTGACAAAGCACATCAAGCACAGGTTTTCACACAAGCGAATTTAAATATACTTCTGTAACGTCTTTAAAATAAATACTTCTCGTATTTAAAATAAATACTTCTTTCAGGAGACATTTTTTATTTTCCTTCTTTCAAATATTTATAACTAATTTTTTCCGAGAGTTTAAATTATTACCCTGAAGTTAAAAAAAAAAAAAAAAGTTTAGAAACACTGATCTACATGATAAGATTGACCTGAATTCATCAATTAGTTTTTAATTAACTCCTACTAAGCTAGGATACTGAAACGATATTAGCCATTAGTGCATGATATCCAATTTTTTAGAGAGAGTCAGTTATGTGCCATGCGTGATACACGCTTAGGCGAGTATGTATCTTTCGATACATGACAGACGAGGTGGATTTTTTTCCGCAGGAGACTTCTTTATTTTGCTATTTTAAAAAATTTATGACTATTTTTCCTTATCAAAATGTAAAGTGCACACAAGAGTTTTAGTTATTCTACATGTCTTGAAGTAAAAATAAAAAAAAGTTGGCCTAAGGAGAGGATCCCAGCGAGCGGCGCCGTTGTGAAATGTTTGAAAATCATACTACGCCTTGTGAAACTGTTTAGTAGTCGTCGATGTCTGTGCTACACAGTCATCATTGCCGAGCTTTGAGCATACAGGCCTTGTTCAAACTGTTGATCAAGTTAGATAAGGTGCTCCAAATAAGGTTTGCTTGATATAATTGCAGTATAAACCACAGGTGCGATTTGTATAATATCTTTTGGGAGGTTGCCAGGTTTTATTTTGCAAACAAAGAGCAACGTAGATTTTTATTTATTTATAAGTAGATCCAGCAGGAATAACCCAAAGAAGCACATATTCGATTATCAATATATCCCATGAATAAATTATTTTACATTTTAATATGGGCTCCTTAACATTCTATATCTTTCATTAATCTTTAGCCATTGACTTTTATTAACTTTTGTATTATTTTGACTAACATTCCTTGCAGATTTGATTGCTACCGAACAATTATTATTGCTTGAACATGGTTTCCCATCTTATCATAATCTCGAGTCCCATGACCCATTAGGATCCTAAGGGCAGCACATGTACTACAGCCGTAGCTGTAGGGGTGTATCTTTAGCAAGATAGCTTGATAGAGCACAACCCTCTCCAGGCTGTTTTGAATTTTGTCCTTCTCTTAAACTGGTCGCCATTTAAGGCTAGAGTCTCTCAGTCTGCCCTACAATTTATCCTTAGCTTACAGAAGAGATGGGTTCATACATGCGCGTAAGTGAATTCACCGAACTTCGCCTGTTTTAATAATGGACCTGCTTTCGACTGGAACAATATTTGAAGAGGCTGGGGCCCATTCCATTTTGGTGTCTTTGAAAACTTCTTTTATTTTTTGGCAAGTTAGACAATGTGAATGTGAAGGAACTTTGCCTCGTATGAATATACTCTTCATTTTAAAGATTACTGGTTGCTACCTGCACCACTTAAAAAAGTCTTGTTAAAAACTCACCATAATTCTCCGCGTTTATCTTAACAACGTCCACTTTTTAAAACAAATCTATAATCTCACTGCCCCCAATAATACGCCAAACATTGCCACCACCACATTTTACTCCAAGAATCATGTCCATCCTACGTATTACTAAAAAAAGTACTGCCGCTGAGAGATCCATATTCATGTACTACTTCGCTCAACTTGGCTTACGGCTACATCAGGTTGAAAGATCGGTTTTCGTCCGATCACCGAAGTTAAGCAAAGTTGAAACTGATCAGCACCTAGATGAGTGACCGTTCGTGAATACCAGGTTCTGTAAGCTTGGATGTGCGGGTGGTCTAATGGATAAAAGGCTCGGAATGAGAACTCGGAGAGCCGAGTTCGAATTCCAGTCTGGTTCGTTATATTCTCTTACGTACAAATACTCCTGGGACAAGTATGAATGAACCTCTTCTCCCAGCTATGAGTTAAATAGTAAAACTTGTATCAGAAAATCATTATTATCCCCTAAAATTTCTTACAATCTTCAAAAATATGTTTCGGCTTTAAATAACCATCAAAAGGTTGATAAACCGTAAAAAAAAGCAAATCAATTAATCAATCTTTGCCCAACTTACACGATTCTCTTTGTGATGCTTACTTAAAGGTGGTAGTTTTGGTTGATTCAATGTCTTTAGCCAATGTTCTTAAGATTCTGCATCTTTTCTCTTTGTTTACATTTGTAAACATCTGTTATTTCCTTGCTGGACAATCCATTTTTCTTACTTATCTCCCCTTTTAATTTTTCTCACATCTCGTTTTTTGACATTTTTAAAGCCAGTTTCTTTCTTGTTCATATTTTGCCACTGTTTTCACTTTCTTTTTTATTTATTCATTTTTTTACCTGGAAAGTGTGAAGAAATCATTCTCAGCACTTTATAATATCTTGTTTAGAGACTATATCTTTCTCGCTATCTCATCACTCCCATTAACGGGGTGAAGTCGAACTTCGTAATACGGCTGAGCATTTGACTAGTTCGCTTCATATACTTTGGTTTAAAGTCGGAAAGTTATTCATTCGTGCCTTGGGATTATAGAACTGACGGAGCACATTCTTCTCCAGAAGAAAAAAAAATCACCTTTATCACGGTCACTATCTTTATATATTTGAAATTTAAAAAAATGAATATCAGTAATTACACTGTTTTGTGAGTGCAGCATATAATATACCTAATGGTCAGGCTGCAAGGGGGTAAGACCCGAGAGGGGCTATATTCTGGGTAGATATTTGCTGACTTATTTATAAACTCGACCAATGTTTACCTATAAACTCAAGTATAATTTCAATATATAAATTGGCGGCTCACAATCTTTATTCCTTATTTAGTCTTTGTGCGCACTAAGTTTAATTTAGAAAATATAGCAGGATCTTTTAAAACCAAAATTAATAGTTAACTTTTATCTAGTAAATATTGGTAACGTGAGAAAAGGCACAAAAACAGTCAATAGGATGATGTTTACAATTCTACAGCCTCTAATGGAGAGATGAAATATATATTTATTTATGTAAGCTACTGTGAGAGATAAGAACATCATAAATTAAACGCAATATTTATCCAACGTTAGCTAATATTTTTCAACACTTTGAGCTTCTTTTAATGCTATGATCTTCATTTACGCATAAATTTTAGATTCGCCAAAGGTAATAAATTCATATTTATGTAACCGTCAATCTACTCAGTTTAAGACTATAAATATCGAGTTAAAAATACATTTACATTACACGATCATATCTATATAATACTAAACGTCTGCTTTTGTATATCAAGCGTGCTTTAGATCGCTCGGCCACAGAGAGCATCAGAACCCAGCAATTCCTTTTAAGGAAGTCACTCTCCCTCGTTCAGATTTTGTCTTGAAAACCGATTCCTATACAATACGTAAACGAAACAAATGCTAAAGAATTAATGGATTTAGATTAATCCAACATTTTTATTACTTCGATCGTTATTTTTAGCGGATATCCGTGTTTAAAATAGACGCCCTGTTTTTTTCTTCTTTTAAACAGTGTGTTTTTTCTTTTAAACGGTGTCTATCGGCCTGCGAACTCGAGAAATGTTATTAAATAAAACGGGCTCTCCATGGAACCTCTAATCATCAAAATGTTGCATTGTAATTAGAAGTATTGCATTGTAATTAGCCCTAAAAGAGCACTGACTTGAAGTATGCACACACACATACACATATATATATATATATATATATATATATATATA
Source organism: Acanthosepion esculentum (assembly GCA_964036315.1). Lineage (NCBI taxonomy): Eukaryota > Metazoa > Mollusca > Cephalopoda > Sepiida > Sepiidae > Acanthosepion > Acanthosepion esculentum. The sequence continues at coordinate 76,268,268 of OZ038476.1, forward strand.
TATATATATATATATATATATATATATATATATATATACAAGTATAGGATTGGTGTACACGGAATAAATTCCAATAACCAAAAAAATACTATTTTTAAAAGTGTGCTCAATACAGAGTAGAGCAAATATAATTTATTTGAAAATTATAGCATAAATATGTTATAAAATCATTACAAAAATAGCCATTTTGTTTCCACACTTCTGGTGCCTTATTGAGTGATGGTGTTGAAAGTAGAATAAAGAGTTTTAAAAGGTTCAAATCAACCAAACACCCCTCGATAGGAAATATAACAATGAAACATTTGTTTCGTTTACGTATATAATTTTCGAGTAAATTATATATACATATATATATATATATATATATATATATATTCAGATGTTTTACAACTGAAAAATAACATTGTGTGATCTTCGATGGTGCATAATTGGGAAAGTGTTTTAACAGAGTTAACTTATACTATAGACTAAAAATTTGGCGCCGCCATCCTAAGTTTGAAGAATCGCCTAAAATTTAAAGGTTGCGCTTCTTTTGTTTTTCACAACTAATTTACTGGCCAGTGGGGCTTTCTCTTCTTGAAGGATTTTAATAACAATAATAACGAAATTAACCTAAATGTTTCCTGAAAAGTTTAACTCATTTTACCTCATCAACCGTGCAGCCTAATGGTAATCTTAGGGCCGGATGATTTTAAATTTTAGGTAACTCATTCTCTAAAAGATTGAACACTCTGCACCAATAGATTAAATAATTTCAGTATCTTAGTTAAGAAGGAGTTTATTAAACCAAAGAAGGTATGAGACTTACTAATTATTAAATCAAGAGGTTGGATCCAATCTTTTGCTAGTCATAAAATACTATCCTTTATTTTATTTTTAACTGCCATGTCCCTTCAGGATGTAGGTGGCCTTGGCGCTATAAAGCTTCTGTGAATTGCCATGACTTCTTAGGGTACCGGAATGGTCTTGCTGTCGCTTTCTGTACGATTTTAAATTCAGAATTGTTTTTCTCCTACACTAGCTAACATCCAAATGCGGATATTTATTGGGATGTCTTGCGAGGGAGAAAATTCAATGATAATTTTTCCATCTTACTTTTCTCTCGAAAGTTTATCCAGCGTATCAAAGATGAGTCTAGTACAGCATACAAAGCTCCTGCTGAAAGTGTTGTCAAGATAAATTGTTAAATCCTTTTTAGTTTCCTCAAACTGTTTGTCAGAAATTTAAACCATCCCTACTTAACGTTGAAAAGGATTCACCCAGGTGTGAATTAATTTATTATTATAGAGTGTAACCGACTTAATTCACACGGATTTGTATTTTTCGATACTTAAAGTTATAAGTTATTTATTTAGTTAGTTTTGGGGGAAATAAGCACACACGCAAAACGAAAACATTTCAAGAAGCTAATTTTAAGCCAATGTACTGATTTTGTGCAAACTTTAAAAAATAAAACTGTTATGTCCCTTCAGGACATAGACGATCATGTCTCCTTTCTTTTTATTTTTATCTGTGCATTTTCATTAATTCTTTGGAAAGATAGAGTAGTTTCTCGTTACTTTGTTTATTATATTTCCATCTCCCAGTTTAGCTGCCACTCAAGGTTATAGAGACCAGTCTACGTTGCTATTAAATCCAAATTGGTTATTGCCTTTCCCAAGAGCATTAGTGTGCAATGAATGCTACATTTACCTGAACAATACACATACTCAATAGTACGAGCAATTTAATAAACGTTCTATTTGTAGATAGGTGTTTTCTTTTGTCTTATTATTCCATGTCCATTCAGGATGTAAGCAATCATGGCTCTCCACAAATTTCGTTTCTTTATTATCTGTAAATTGCTATGCATTCTTAGGACAGTTGTTCATGTGACCTTCCGAGCGGAATGGAATTCAGTATTTTTCCTTCTCTTTGACTGATTTCTAGAGAGCCCTGTCAATTTTAATGCAAAACTGGCAGGAGAAAGAGACTGATCCATACCTTACACGAAAACATTTGCCCCAAAACTGAACGCAACAGGCTAGAGCGGAATTTTAACTCGGTTTGCTGATAACCATAACACTACCCGCACATGATTTTCTCACTTCTATTTTTCTTAACAGAAAAAAAAAAGTAAATATGTTGAAAATTTTTTAATGAAAATGAAACCTTTCAGAAATGATTCTCCTAAATGCGAATTCTCTCCGTCGCAATACATCTCAATAAATCTCCGCATTTCTGACATGTTTTAGCCTTTTATAGAAATTACAAAAGAATCCAATTGAATCCTCATCTGACATTCTTCAAATAGTCCATGGATTATTTAGACGAACACCCTTATCTTTGGCGTTTCTTGACATCGTTTCTCTCTTGTCTACATCTGATTGAAGTTGCACCTGGTAATTGTTAGGGGCCACAGTCAGAACCTACAGTCTACTAGTAAGTTTACTTATAATTGTTAAAATATCACTTTCAGTTCTAATAGATCCTGTAACCAAGTGGCATATGTATACACAGCACACTGCCACGCGGATCCTAGAAATTATCCCAAATAAAGAGGGCTGACACGTAAAATCATCCAACGAACAAACGATCGAAGTGGATTGGTCAATGTGAGGGATAAAAACAAAATGTGATCAAACGTAAAGCGTTCCATTCAATGAGTACAGAACTTCAGTTTCGCCCATTTGACGAATGTTGGAAAACGAACTGTGACTAAAAGTATAGAATTAAAAGAAAACTGAAGTTCT
>OZ038476.1:76278499-76288499 GCA_964036315.1 Acanthosepion esculentum
ATAAAGTGTCATGATGTTCAATATAAGATTTATTTCAAACGAAAATGTATGTAAGCCTTAGGAATTATATATATATATATATATATATATATATATATATATATATATATATATGATAGATGACAGAGTTCGAGAGAAATCAATAAGTCCGCTGCGAAATGATGAAGGTATCATTTAATTTTAAAAATGACATATTTTTAGCATAATTCTGAATATTAGCAAAGAAAAGTAATGAGAAAATTAAGTTTAAAATTTCGAAAATTAGAACGTACTTGCCCACGAACCTATATAGATCCATCTTCTTTTTTACGCATACACATTTTTATATATATACATTTTAAATTCTTTTATAATAAATTGTTAATACACAAAAAATAACATTTCATTTCGCCATTTACAAATGGGTAAATAAATCGATTATCATTGTGTGTGTGTGTGTGTGTGTGTGTGTGTGTGTGTGTGTGTGTGTGTGTGTGTGTGTGTGTGTGTGTGTGTGTGTGTGTGTGTGTGCGTATGTGTGTCTGGGAGAGAGACAGAGAGACAGATATCAAACTAGATATGGATTAAACTCTAGTGAATAATAAAAGAAACAAATCGGAAACGTTCATAAATTTAACATGTTTCGCTTTTATTTTTATTTAAATTTCATCAGATAATCATTTTCGATTTTCCAAATAAAATCCCATGTGTCTTAAATAAAAAGGAAACATGTTAGATTTATAAACATTTCCGATTTGTTCTTTATTTTATCATTTTGTGATCGGATTTAAATCAATATTTGATTTCACATTCACATTCACACACACACACACACACCTAGACCCCCCCCCCCATTTCTAAACTGTAAAGGAGTAAAACATTCCGTAGCATAGTTATTCCAAACATAGCCTGAGGATGAGACTGTCACCCGGTAGTTAGGGTTTAATATTGATATTAAACCTAAATACTGCTGACCAGTTTCGAAACACAGTAATTTCTGTGTCACGATGGAATCATATTTTTTAAAAAAAATAATTATAATCTAGGCTCTACTTCTGTATCGAGCACTGTTTTTAAAAATTAAAAAAAAATGATAAAAAACTTCGGATCGTCACTCTAACAGATCTTTCCTATCACATAAATATATATATATATATATATATATATATATATATATATATGTGTGTGTGTGTGTGTGTGTGTGTGTGTGTGTGTGTGTGTGTGTGTGTGTGTGTGTGTGTGCGTGTGCGTGTGCGTGTACTTCTTTGTTGACATAGTAGCATATTGCTCCTTATCCTTATTGCCAATTCTCAATGTTTGAGCAAGCAAAAGCTTCATTTTCGAATGCTGATTTTTGAGGCGGGCGAGTTCTCTAATCTTGGGTGATTAGCGCCACAATATCTTCTTAATTTTTTTGTTCCGTCATCAGGCGTCATGCCGGACTATGCGTAGCTTAGTAAACTATATGTCTACTTATGTCTATTGTAATTTTAAACATCTGATAAAGACATGATATTACTCATTCATCTCGTAGTTCCTCTTTCAGAATTAGTGGCCATCAAAAAGACATTTGTTGGCCTGTTCATTAACAGTGTTCAAGTAATAATCATCTGGCAAAGAGACAGAACAAGAAATATTAATAACAGTGATATTGCATAATGTTTGCAATAACAGAAGCTTTTTATCGATGGTCCGTAGACGACACAAAAGAAACTATAAGTTTATTATGAATAAAGATAGTATCGCCAGTGTTACTGTTATTTATTACATATTTATTTACAATTATAGATTAATAACAATGGGAATGATGATGCCAATAAATTATTGTGCAGTGCTTCATTACAGTAAGATTTGGTATTTTAGAAGATAAATTTCATTTAATATTATGTATTATATTCTCCTCCTCCGAAGAAGACTTTCCATAGGTAAAACAATGTTACAGTTATTACTGCCAGAGAGAAAAAGGTTTATCCAAGTGATCATTCATCCTCTTTTGTCAATCATCATCCTTATTATTACTACTACTACTACTACTACTACTGCTACTACTACTATTATTACTACTGCTATTATTAATATTATTACTAATAACCCATTATTTTTTTTAAAGTGTCCCAATATAAATTTCGCCTTTTGTCTCATTTCCTGTTCAGTTTGTCAGTCTTTTTAATATTACTTCTCTTACTACAATTATTATTACTAGCACTACTATTACTATTACTGCTACAATTATTATTACTATCATTGCTTTTATCATATTACTATTATGTTACTAGCATTGCTATTATCATATTACTATTATGTTACTAGCATTGCTATTATATACACACACACACACACACACACACACACATATATATATATATATGAAATATAGTTTTAAGAGGTGCTATATATTTATGAAATAAAGTGGTCAATATCAGAGATTGAGCGTATGTAAATATAAAAGTGAACATTGAAGTCAAAACTGAGAGGCGACAGACTGATGATTGCGTTTAGCATGAAACAGTCTGTCGCCTCTGAGTGTTGACTTCAATGTTCTATATATATATATATATATATATATATATATATATATATATATATATATATAATGATAATATTATTGATCAGTATGGATATTTCGAAAAGGATATGAATCCAGGGAGAGCTCTATGTTAGAAACAGAGCTATAATTATTATAAAATGCGCAAACATTAAAACTTCATGAGATAATAATTTATTTCATTAGGGTCGTAAAAATTACTCTAATCAAATAAATTATTACCTCATGAAGTTTTAGTGTTTGTGCCTTTTATAATAATAATAATAATAATAATAATAATAATCTCATATTTGTAGTATCTATCTTGTCGCATTCTGTATTTTATACCCACTGTACATTTTTTTTAATATTTAACATGTGAAAAATAATAAATAATTAACCATTCAAAATGAAAAGAGTAAAACAGGGGTGACAAGTTGAAGCTTTCGATGCGGCTGTTTTGGTAGCAATAAAACAATTGAAACCCGGCATTTGTTTCAATAAAATTCTTAAAAAGAACAACAATGATTATTGATAGCGCCAAATTCAAATGCAAAGCCTTGTTTTAGGACCCATCATTTTACCGCTTAAGTAGCTAGATGTAACCGTAAGTTCTATGCTAACAGTTTCTTCTCACGCACTTCTCACTTGTGAGACATTCTTCCGACTTTTTGCTTTTCAGTCAACTTTGATCTTCAAATATTTAAACGGTGAGTCAGTCGCCATCTTCTGTATACTTAATTCCTTTTCTTTTATTGACCTCTCTCCTTAATAATGTCCCCCCCTTTTACTCGTATTCTTTCACATTCAGTAACCCCTTGCGAAATTAAATTCTCCAGCATAAGAAGGGCGACAAAGTTTTCTCTATGGAGGCTTTCAAAATTTCAATATCTTTATTTATTTATTACTAACTGTATTTAACAGCTTTTATCATTCTTTGTAATTTTCGAGTTAGAGTGGTCGATAATACAGACATTACTTTCGTAATATTTCGGGGTTTTCCCAACAGGTAAAAGACTTCTTTGGAGAAGTTGAAACGAAGCTTTTTATAATTTATTATGTAGAATAGTATACAGAATTTTTTTTTTTAATTTTAAATAAATAAAAAATTATTACGCGCATTATTGACGGGAAAATAAAACTTGATCAATTATGAGAGAAGCCGTTTTGATTTTTGACGATAATTAAAGATTTTTAGTTTTCTCTCGGAGGAAAACAATTGTATATTATTTCTGTTATCTTATTTATTAAACTTATTCTATGTACCGTGTTCTTTTAGGACAGAGAGGAGGAAATCTATTCTAATTATTACTGATATTTTAAAGTAATTTTGGACTTTCGTGCCCGCAAACAAACGGAGTGTTAAAAGGACGGTTCTTCCTTTGACACCACTATTATTTTAACTACCTTCATTACTCGGCTATCTTTATTGTTTTAAAAAGCGTTGTTTAGAATTATAATAAAACCTAAACATATCAAAAGTGAAGTTATTCATTTTCTTTGTTCTTGGGAATTGACAACAGAAATAATAAACACTGTTTATTTATTAAATTGTGTATTTACACTATTATATTTTTTATTGAAACTGTTGGCAAAGTATTAGATAATTGCCAATTCATTCGAACTTTATAAAGCAGTAAATTAAAAATAATAAGGATTCCCTTATAGCTGATTCACATATTTTAATAATTAAGTAAATGTTTATAAATTTATGAATAAAAATTTGTGTTCATGTTTATTTCTTTATAAATTGGTAAATGATAAATATTGCGTTCATTAGTTTTAAATAATACAATACTTTTAGAGAATGTAATAAATATAAAATTATATTTGTAAATAGTAAAAATTAGTGTTTTTAATATTTTTGTTGTAAATTCTCAAGAATAAAAAATAATGTATATATTCACTTTCATCATGTGTTTTAGATTTTATTACAATTCTAATAATCACTTTGCTGGCACGCAGATTCAAACTTGTCGATATCTATTTGTTATTTTAATTACTATAGCAATTTAAGTTAGAACATTTTTTTCGAATCTAAACAATAAAAAAAAAATTTGATTTGTTAAATTAAATTATATCCGCATTACAATTTCAAATAACTTGCAGTGAAATCTTTAGAAATAAAAACTAACAAATTAATTAATTGCAAACAATAAAAAGCGGCGAGTCGTAATCTTTTACATTCCGAGTTCTGTGTCAAGTTTATAAACACCAGAGGTCATGACCTGGAGGCAAAACCGGAACTAGCTTCACGGAAGTGTCTTTGTGTCGGGCGACCGGTGAATCCTCCCATCAACGACAGCTGTTAAAATAGTTTTTCGTAAAAATTAAAACAAATACACACAAGACTCGAATAAATATCCCTGTTTTATAGTGGGTATTTATTTATTTATTTACTAAGCTAAAGTGTAACATAGTCTAACACTTAACTACAACTGCGGAATAGACTGTCAATGTTCGATAAGGCACTTCTTATCCTCCTCCACCCGACCTCAATTTCTTTATTCGTATTCAAAGTTCAAGTCTCCCGTTAAGAAATCTACTTATATCTCTTCAGAAGAATTTTTATTTATTTATATCTTCTCCCCCCCCACACACACACAAGATGAAAGACCCATACAGCTTTTATTTATTTTATTCATTACATATTAATTTAGTCAGACCAAAAGAATGCCAGATTTTAGGAATCTGAACTGCAATTGATTTCTGATCTAAATTTTTATTTCTCAAAGATAATATAGTTATAAAACCTGTTTTAGAAATTTTCGGTTACCTAGGCTACACGGGATATTCGCGCGCGTATTATTTAAATACAAAACTTCATTAAAAAAAAGGGATCCAAAACTCAGAACGTAGATGCCGAATACGTTACGCTCCTTATATTTAAAAAAAAAAATAGAATTTAAATACGCATAACTACTTTATTTAATTATTTTACAAGCTTCTTGGGTAAATTTGGACCCGCGTGTCGCAAAAAAAAAAAAAAAAAAAAAAAAAAATGGAATATAAAAGGGACGCTTTTCCCTTGACCCCGCTATTATTTTAACTACCTTCATTCGTCAACAATGTTTGTTTTTAAAAAAACGATGATTAGAATTGTAATGAAACCTAAAAATATGATGAAAGTGAATTTATACATTTCATTTTTGGTTCTTGAAAATGCACAACAAAAATATTACCCACTATTTTTTTTTATTAGATTGTTTATTTATAAGTATGATTTTATATTTACAACATTCTAAAAACTAATACAATTGTATTAAAATTAATGCAATGAAATATTGATTATTTAACAATAAAAACAAATAAATATGAAAGTTTTTTATTCATAAATTTATAAACATTTACTAAATTATTAAAATATGAGAACCAACTATAAAGGAAATCCTTATTATTTACTGCTTTATAAAGTTCGACTCAGTTGGCAATTAGCCGATGTTTTGCTAACCATTCCAATAAAAGACCTAATAAACACTGTAAATAAACAATAAATAGTGTTTATTATTTTTGTTGTCAATTCCCAAGAACAAAGAAAATGTATAACTTCACTTTGATATGTTTAGGTTTTATTATTATTCTAATCATCGCTTTTTAAAACATTAAAGATTGCTGATGAGTGAAGCTAGTTAAAATAATAGCGGTGTCAATGGACAAACCGTCCTTTTGACACTACATTGTTTTATTTTTTATTATTTTTGCTGGCGCGAAGGTTTAAGCTTGCCGCTTCTTGTTACATTAAAAATATCGAAATCGCCAAGCCTCTGTTTGTTTACCCTGTTTATTTAAGAAAAAAGAAAAAATAGTTTTCGTTTTCTTGTGGGTTTTTTAACGATGTAAGCAAAGAATTTTTTCGGCTTAAATGTTTTTTTTTTTTTTTAAATTTAAGAAACATTTTCCAATCATAATCTGTAGAATATAGTATTTAAAATAGATTAACAGATTCAAAATTAAAACTATTGCGGAAGTCTGGAATTTTGCATTAGGATAAGCTGAATTGATAGATGTACAATAGGAAAACGGACAAAATTTATTATTATTATTATCATTATTAAAATATTATAATAAATAACAATAATACTATATAATAATATGAATCAAAGAACTGTTGAAATCAGCATTTGAATACTAGGGAAGGTGCTGGAAAATTAAGAAAACTTACTCTTGCTTGCATCCCAGATATTCAAATTGATATGACCTGTGTGAAAATGCAAATTACAAAAATGATGATCACCTAATAAGCGTGAATGTCTGGGTAGGAACTGTTACCCACTATGAATTACGCAAAAGACTGGAATTTAAGTATTGCAAAACAACGTTGTACTTACACACCAGAAGCTGTTCTAGAAAAAAAAAATTTTTTAAGTTTAAATTTATGGGATTTTGAAATTTAAGCAGGATACGCCATGAAGCCAGACTAATGATGGCAAACCAAGAGAAAGCGAAACCGGACTAATGATCGCAAACCAAGAGAAAGCGAAACCGGACTAATGATCGCAAACCAAGAGAAACAGATTTATCAGAATAAGATTGAAAAAGTGGGAAAAGATAAAGACTTTCCCATAGAAATAAAAATAAATCTATGCAGTATGTATGAAGGTAAAACAATTGTACCGATCATTATCGGCACGCTTGATAGAGCTTTGAAAAACTTTACGAAAAGTTTTGTTTTGAAGAATGGGAATCCATAGTAAGAAAAAAATCTAAGCGACATTGTTACTAAAGTCATCATACCGAGGAAACTGTAAGCCGATTTAGAAGAGTTGCTGTCACTTGATCTATAATAAAAGCTGCCAATTATTACCGATGCAAGGAATCAAAGAGTCATATAAAAAAATAAGTTAAACTGGTGTACCAAGTCTTCACTAACTTCTCGAATACATGTTTATATTTTGGGAAACGTGTTTATTCGTAAGTTAACATTTATTTTTACGAGCAAAATCCGCAACAACCAACTTAGATATCTACAGTTATTTGTTTTATTAAAATTAGTCTTTAAAACGATGAGTGACGTTTTTGCAGATTTGTTCGGAATAGTGTTCAGATAAAGAAAAAGTTATATTCCACATATTTTTATGTCCCGTATGGGTGTTTCATTGACATACTTGTAAAAAGGGGAAATGTATAAAGGTCTATGTAAAATAAAATCTCTGGTTCTTATAAATTCCTACCTTTGCTGTAGTTTTATTTGCAAAGTATTAAAAAAAAGATGATTTTTTTAGTCTTAGATAAATCATTCTTTAACCCGAAGTAGACTAAAAAATGTATATGTATACCTGAAAAAAAATAAAATCACTTCATCAGCATTTGTTCTTTTTCATCATTTAAGTGGCGAATTATGTGTCAAACACAAAGTTATTTTAACATTACTATCCGTGGAATTTAAAGGAAAAAGATTTTTCTAAATCTACCGTTATACACTAAAAAACATTTATAAACCAAATGTAAGAAGGCAAGTATTTTTAAAACTTGTAAACAATAATGTATTTTCACGTCGTGTAGTAAGGATTGTTGAGGTTATTCGAAATTAAATAAGCCGTTACTAGATAATAGTTGTTAAAAACAACTAACAAGTACTTTTCATGCTTTTAAATATACTAATCAACTAATCGTTAAAAAATACTTTCAGACTAAAAAAAAAAAAAAAAAAAATGTGTCAAAAATAACCAAAAATCTAATAAGCATTTCTACTCACGTCCGGAAAAGGCCTGCTCAGCTATTTTTAATTTTTCCAAACTTCAAACTGTTATTCCAGACCCCACGTTTATTTTATTTTTCACTTTCTTTCTAACCTATCAGTTTATTCCAGCCTACTCTCGCACCGCTTTCTTTTCTTTCTTTTTTTATGTCCCGAAAACTAATTAATTTTCAGTGAATCCCCCAACCTACTATTTTATTCCGGACTTAGAAAAAGAGTTACCGGTAGGGTAGTGGACTGGCTAAAAGTTTGATGGATACGACCCGTATAATTTCATGGCAGTACCTGCTTAACAAGTTTAGAAAGATGATTTAAATCCCTAAACCCTAAATAATATCATCACTGATTATATTTCGACTACAATGAAGAATGAGAGATGAACTTTAATTTTCAAAGACAAAACAATTAAAATTGCTTTTTGGTAGGGAAAAAGATTAAAGAAACACGACAAACTCTTAAATTAACTAATCGTGGCAAAAAGAATGAGAAACAATATCAATGTCAATTGATATCAGAAAAATATTAATTTTAGAAAAATAAGACATGTTTAGTAGAAAAAGGAAACTTTATTTTGGGAATTTTAACAAAATTAAATTTATATATATATAAAAAAAACTATTTTTCTTAAAAAAAAAAATGTTTTTTTTCTCAAATCAGATCTAAGATTTTCTTAAAGCAAGGTGTAGGATTTAATGTTTTCGATCTTGTGTTTCGTTTATTTTTTTTTTTGTACTAACAATAATACTAGAAATTTATTTAATATTAAAGAAGTTCTTTAAATCTTTAATATTCCGTACCTTTCTTAAGACGCATCATTTCTTCAACCTTTGGCGTCAGTTATTAAAAATTATTTTTTTTAAATTTATAATTATTTATTTACTTTTTGAATAAAGAAGAAAAAGTAGGCTTTTTCTTTTAGCTAAAAATAACAGTTTTTTTTTCCCTAAGCGAACTAGACATTTAATCAATGATCAAACTGAAAATGATTTACTCAAATATTGTGCTTGTCGAGTTTTTCACTATGTAATTCTCGTTTTTTTTTTCTACGCGCTTTTTTAAGATTTAAAGGGGTTCATAACATAATAATATTGAAAAATCTTTTTATTTCTTTCCTTAAGTTGGTAGACCAATAAATACAACACTAAAATGTAGTGTGATCTTAAAAAGGAGAGAGATAGAGAGAGAGAGAGATGCTGATACGAGGTACAGGTTAAAACGTGTATAGGTAGGGCATACTTCTGATGTATACACACACACGCACACACGAGCGGGTATATGAATATACGAGATAGAAGGGAGAGTAAGCAAAATGGTGACGGAGAGAGGAAGTAGGAGGAATAAGACAGTAAGTAAAAATACTTAGGGGTCAGAATAAAACCCTTTAGTCTTCTGTCTTGAATCTATTGGTGGGCGGTGTCGGAGGTATGGAGATAGTAAGTTGGGTGAGGGTGGATCGTCACGTGATCTGGAGCTAATTTTGAAAGGACTCCCAAGTCAGTAGAGCAATTATTTACGTTGCAGTGCGAAAGCTTTCAAAGAGAGAGAGAGAAAAAAAAAATTAAATCAGGGCGTATGTGTGCGTGTTAATTTTGAACAGACCGAACTACAACTTAGGACTTGTATTGCGAGAGGACCAAGTTAATATTTTAGGTTTTTATTTATGGTCACGTTTGGGGGGGGGAGAGGCGGAGAGAGAGAGCAATCCGTTATTTGCAGATACGTGTATGCATCATCAACAAACAACATATAAATAATAATGTGTGTATGTACCTTATGTTGAAAAGATGAGTGGGTAACTG
>OZ038476.1:76300999-76303499 GCA_964036315.1 Acanthosepion esculentum
AATTTAAATTAAAAAATTCTTATATTTATCTATTTTAGTCATATTCTTTAACAGTATTATATAACAATATCCTTATATATATATATACATATAGATATATATATATATATATATATATTTTTTTTTTTTTTTTTTTTTTTGAACGATAAAAATTATTAAACAAATTGAAATCTTCAGACACACTGGGTTGTATATTAATATTCCTTCGTTTTTATTATTTCATTTAGATTCCTTGACTAGTTTCGGCCCACATGGCCATCATCACGAAAAAAAAAAATTCTGCTTGTTGGTAGCAGTGAACTACAGAATATATATATATATATATATATATATATATATATAGATCAGAAAGCATTTTTCTGTTGTCTTTAATCACTTTGACTGATTAATTAGCATTTAAATGTCTGTTACTATGAAAAGTAAATTCCCAAACAATAGTAACTTTATCATTATCATCATCATTATTGTGTGTGTGTGTGTGTGAGTGAGAGAGAGAGAGAGAGAGGGAGAGAGTGGACAGAGAAAGTGAGAGAGAGAGGCACGCCAGGAAAGTGATACCTGATAAGTGTGCAACATGTACACGCATCACAGCGAAATATATGCGAGAGTTTTCATATATTTCTCTCTGTTGGGACTGCCATATCTATGAGAAGCCATTTTTTGTTGTTGTCTTCAATCACTATGCCTGGTCTATTAGTTTTTATATGTCTATCAGTATGAATAGTAAACTCTTAAACTATAATAAAATCACCATTATTAGTGTGTGTGTGTGTGTGTGTGTGTGTGTGTGTGTGTGTGAGAGAGAGAGAGAGAGAAGCATGCCAACAAAGAGACCCTGGGGTACCCAGTCTGATAAGGGTATATCGGGCACATGTGTCACAGCCAAATGTGTACAATAAGGTAACAAGATTTACTAAAAGCAGTGCACAATTTTGCAAGTGGGGACCAGTTAAAAAATAACTTCAGGTCGGGTAAGTCAGTCAGTTATGTGCCATGCGTGATACACGCTTAGGCGATCATGTATCATTCGATACATAACTGACGAGGCAGATTTTTCCCGCGGCAGGTTGCCATTTCTTTCTGCGGTAGACTATTTGCTATCCAAGGCTATAGAACCCGGTCTGTCCTTCTATTTACATATATTATATATATTATATTTATATATGGCATCGGTCTTTCTTTCTATTTTAATAAGCATCAGTTCAGTTATGTACCATGCACGATACACGCTTAGGAGATCATGTATCTTTCGATACATGACTGACGAGGCAGATTTTATTCCCGCAGTAGTTTGCCATTTGTTTCTGCGGCAGATCAGTTGCCATCCGACGCTATAGAACCCGGTCTGTCCTGCTATTTACCCATAGTTAGGGGGAGAAGGCGAGTACTCATATCTTTCCCAAGGGTATTAAGCATGTAAGTGAATGTAATGGATTCGTCTGGAATTCAAACTCGGCTCTCCGAGTCCCCAATCCGAGCCGCTATGCAGGTCGGCTAACCAAGTCCAATTATGATTGTTCTCAAGTATCTAGACGTGACTCCCATTCTTCCTGGCTACTTCATTCTTTAAACATTAAAAGAAAATGCTCTCTCACTCACTATTCACGTCTGTCAAAATAGATGCACAGTGCATCGGCCCTGAGGAGACATGCGCAACTGGTTAATGTGAAAATAACTGGCAGGCAAAGCTGTGATACTGTACGGTATATTTACTGTATGCCATTTTATTTATTTATTATTCTTTTGCTACCTGTCGCTTCGCTGACGACAAAATAATCAAATCTAAATTAATTGACCATTTAAAATTCTATACATTTAGAAAATATTTTCAGTTTAAATACGGGAGTCATCATTAAAAAATAAATAAATAAAAACTTCACAAGTCTTTACATTTAGGTTTATATTTTGTCCTATTACCCAGGGGTTTTTACCAGACAAAAAGGGAAATTAGCCCTCGCAAGACAGATGTCCATCGCAATTTCATTCAAACTGTGTGTGTGTGTGTGTGTGTATACATTTGAGTGTGGGCATGTATGTTTTGATTCAATGAAATACCTAAAATATATATCTAGAAATATTTTAAATATAAAATTTAAAAAAAAAATTCTATTTATTGCTGAACAATTTCCGAAAAGCTCAATAAAATATTGATATTTTAGGTTCTAAATAATTAGGCTTTGATCTTCTACTTTAATATTTTATTGCTCAGCTAGGGGTAGCGATTGTCCAGACTGGATGAGAGAGGAATGTATTATTGTAATGTCTTACTTCAAGCACGATCAAAGTGTGTGTGTGTGTGTGTGTGCGCGCATGCGCGTGCGCATTAAAATGACTAGAACACATGTAAGTCACTCACAGAGTGTTTGAGACGAAGAAGAAATCAGCTCTTTTTTTATAACGGATTATTATTATTATTATTAATAATAATAATAATAATAATAATAATAATAATAATAATAATAATAATAATAACAACAACAACGACAACAAGTAAAAGAAA